>CM062816.1:1121834467-1122569642 GCA_031772625.1 Pinus tabuliformis
GAAATATATTGATCTAACTGTGAAAATTGAAATAAATTGTTCTAAGCATAGAACACACCTAAAATTAACACTTTTGTGTATCCTTCATTCATACAATTGTTAAACCAAATTGCATTTTGTTGGACTATATATTTTTGAAAGGATTGTTGCAACTAGTCCATTTTTTCTTCTAGCTTGTTTTTTTATGAGGAAGTCAATGGGTAGTCATCATCGAGCTCAATATTATGGGAGTTTTCAGTGCTTATTCACTTGTGTTTATTGTATGCATTCGAACTATTTGTATGATTTTTTGAATCAATCCAACTACACATTGTTGAAATAGGATTTGATCATCTTTATTGTAAGTAATATTTCTAAGAAAATGTTTGAAACTATATCACTACTAGGGGGTGAATCAGTAGCAAAGGAACTTATAACTTTTTCTCCAAATTATTAATCTTTAACCATGCATAAACTGAAACACATAAATATAAATCAAAGCATCAAAAATGAACGTGAAACATGAAAATCATTCAACACATAGAACACAAGTATGTCTGGTGGAAAACCCTCTCCAGGGAAAAAACCACACATTGCTAAAACATTCTATTATTTCTAAAAATTCTTTACATAGAGATTCAAATGGCTACTTTCAAATTGAGACTCTTTCTCATGCGGATCTACAAACTATGATCCACTGAAGACCACCATGACCAATGATCCTTTCTTGGTTACTCCTAAACTATCAATCGACTCTATAGACTTTGATCTACTGGAAGCCACCACAACCAACAAGCCTCACCCAATTTCTATCGAACTATCCAACCACCATTGGATTGAGAAAATTGCTCACTTATATTGATTTTTTCAGAGTCCTCCAACTCCACTCCTCTATGTGGTTCTCGTTTCAAAATATTTCAAACTGAAACTGAGAACTACTCAACATGATCATTTCTGCAACATATCATCAAAGAACATAATGAAAAACCAAATTTCCAATCTCCAAATAAACCACAGACTGCAACACAATCTCTCCACTAACTTCTACCAATGCACACTTCACCTTCTCACTCACTGCACAAAGATTATGGCTAAAACATGCTTCAAATAACTATTTGAATGCCTGCAATCTGCTTCAAAATTTGTGCAATACAACTCACACAACTTTCACACAATCCTCCAATCTCGCACTATCTCAACACACAAAAAAAATCAACCATACTATCATTGATCTTCATCCAATATATAGATGAACTGAGGTGCTCAAATCAATAATTACCAAGAACTAATGATCTCCACAAACTCTATTCATATGCTTGATTTGATATGGATTCAACTAATTGCATTGATCAAGCTACTAACTCCATTTCCTAAAATATATTTTCAATGTTAATCACTTTCTATAATCTCCCTGACCTTTTTCGGCCTTTACATGAAAGGTTCTGAACAAGACAAGCCGTAAAAACCATAAATTTAGCTAAGATGTGTGAGGAATGCAGAGAAAAACACTTCCAGGATGCATACGTGACTCTTGTGAAGGAAACTTGTGTGTATTCATGGGTATGCGTGACTCTTGTGAAGAAAAACTATGTATATCCTTTAAAAAACTAGTTTTACATTTGTTTAAGCCATTTTGGTTTTATCTCCAGGAGTAAGCTAGGGACATCATGACACACCTCCACACATGCTTTGACACCATGACAAAATGTATAAGCTCAAAATAGGGCATCATACTCATAACTACATAGCATACAATAAGTTATCTCCATCTAGTAGCTCAACTCTTCCAAAGCTTGTACAACATCTTCAACACTTGTAGAAACATCTCTTGTACCTGTAGCAATGATCCAACCACCTGCAGCAGCAGCATATTTAACATATGTATAAATATCAACCTATGGAAAGTCAACATATAATTCCAAACATCATCACAATTCAACCTCCAAATCACCTCCACTAAGCCATGCCACAACCAAGTTGACATCAATGCCAACCAACAATCCATCTAGCTAAACACTGCAACAACTAAACACTCATCACACATCATCATCGTATTTACATAAGAATATGACAAGTAACACCAAGACCATGTTGAAATAAATTGCAACACTACAATGCCAACAAGATCCACCTTTGGAATTTCAACCTCAATCTGATCTCCAACATCTAACGTTGATCTCCATACACTCTCCCACTCTAAAGCTTCAAATGTGAAGCTTATCTTCACAATCCAAAATCTCTCCCCCATTGGTTTCAATGGAAAAGGGCCATGCAAACACTAAAGAACAATGCCAATAATGTTTCGTATGAGAGAAATATATCTTTTCATACTCAACACAATGAAAATGCAAACCAAGAAGTATCTCTTGTAAGATAAGCATGTAAAAAAAGGAAACTAGTTGTCATCAAGTCTCTAGCCAATGCCACGCCATTTCTGAAACTGAACATTCTCCCTCTAAGCATGTAACAAATCTGCAATCATACTCTCTTAGTTTTTGTAGCAGCATATCCACTGCGCCACTCAGATATAAAATGATTTACAATGAAATGACATACATATACAATGTTTCATGAAGAAAATGTGTGGTTGTGACAAGTATGTAGGACTAACATATGACTCCATTATAATAAACCTATCACCAAAAAATGACTCTAATGACCTAAGTTTACATCATGCACACAATGTAATGGGGATACATCAATTATATGCAAAATAATACATGACTTGGACTTCCATTGACCCATACATTGCTGATTTGAAAAAACATACTAGACACCATGGGCCTCTCCATGAAAAATATGCCAGAAAGATAGAAAAATAAAGGTACATGGATTCTACACCTGCACATAAGTGTTCTCTCATCTATGCATGATCTGATATTCACCCTATGAATGACACAGTTAAAAATTTATTAAACTAAGGTATTACATACTCATGTGCCGGTGTATGTTCTGTGTTATTGAAGCAACGGATCGATCAAATTGCCAATACATAGACAATAAAATGGAAAGACAACAGAGAAATACAGTAAGCAAACACAAAGAGACATACAATTTTAATAAGGAGTTCACCCTATGCTCCAGGGCTACGTCTCTAGTCCAGCTTTGAGTGGTGGCCTTGTTTTATTCTGCCTTTGGGCAGAGAATTTACAATACAGAGACTCAATGTGAGTTCACTTGAAGCAGGTTTTGTTTGAAAGGGTGGTCTTGGATTCCCCAAGCCACTGGAGTACACCAACTCTTCTTCTTCCTACCAACTTTGTGACCTTCTGGTCTACAATGGCAAGAGCCCAATGTGGTGCTCAGCCCGGACAGATCCTCTAGGGGATGGCTTGAATCTTCAAGCTCTCTGGTGCTCGATGTTGCTGTTGATCAGCTCGGCCCTTTGTCTCCTCTGGTCTACTTTACTATTCTTTGTGTTCAGTCTTCCTCTCAGGTTTCACTGCTCCACTTATTCGTCTCTCGACTTCTATCTATCTGTGTCTAACTCCACTCTCATTCGACCGCCTCTATTCATGGCTTTAGCCATTCGATCCCTATGCCTGTTCGGTTCCTCTTCCACCTCTGTCGATTCGCCTTCTATAGCTGTGCTGGGAGTTCCCTGTTCGGCGTCATCATCAGTGCTTAGGGAGTTGCCACTTATCTTCCTCTCAACGGTGCCAGCATGCTTCGTCGATTCGTTTCTTTAGTTATGTCGTGGATGCATTCTTCCTCCACCGTGGCAGTCAAATAGATTCCAAATCCCTTTAAAACGCGGCTTAATTCCCCGTCAATTCCGCTTCCTCCCATCAGGTGCGAACTCAGTCATCCGATCTGGGCCCTCCAGATCCGACGCCATACACACGTTTCGCGCGGTTGACTTGCTTGACCGATAGCGCGCGATAAACGGCGGTTTTCTCTCACCTCCACCTACCACGTGTTAATCGTTGTATGGAATCGCTCCGCTTTCGCCCAAAACCTCTTACTCTTTAAGGGCGCCCCGATCAAAACCGTTGGTTTCTAGAGCGCAAGTCCCACCTTGTACGATTAGCGCTTTTTCCCTTTTCCACCAGTGGTCCTCCGGTTCCCCCGTGTGACCGAGTGCTCGGGCTTTCCCATTTTGGCCCTATTCAATCGCGCATCAAAGATCACCTCTTTTTCCCATTCTGAGGCTCCCAGGGGCTGCTTTAGCATCTTGCGCAATCTCCATGCGCCTCGGTCAGCGTGCTTTGACCGATGTCCTCATTGTTCCACATTGGATGCCATTGCCACTGGTTCAGGGTGTTTTTGAGCATTTTTCTGAAATTCTTTAGAGATTTTTTCAACCTAATATAGTCATGGTTCTTTGACAGTCTTCTATGGATCTAATTCGGATCATGGCCATCCCACTGAAAAAGCTTTTGGACCACCAAAAGTTGGTTTTTAAGCATCGACTAAGTGAGGATACTGATTCTTCACTTGTCCAATCTCAATCCACTTTGCACTGCTCGGCTTTGAACCTTTGAGTCAAATCCTGAGGTACTCAACATCTCCCTTGCGCGTCATCCTCACCTTCTGTCCAGCACTGTGTCTTCCTGGAGCTCATTAAGATACTCAGGTAGCAAGTCATCAATAGAAGGCAATTGACTTTGCTCTTCAGGGTCCTCAATCATTGAAGGTTCAAACAATCTCAAGTAATCTGATAGGATTTAGCTTTTTACCTTCACCTTGCATCATGTCCTTGTTGATATACATCCAGACGTGGTCTCCAACTTGAAAACTATGCTCCATCTGATCCTTATCATGCCTAGCCTTGTACTTGGACTGGCTCCTTTCCAGCTATTCCTATACTGGCTGGTGGATCTCCTAGATTTGTTCAATGAACCTAGTTTCTTTGTCCACATCATTGTGTCCTTCAACCATGGTGTCTTTACCAAATACAAAATCCAAAGGAGACCTTGGTATGAAACCAAAACAGGTCTCAAAAGGAGATCTCTGTGTAGAAGAGTGTTTGTCTCTGTTGTAAGCATGCTGCACATAACACAAGTGTTCATCCCAAAGCTTAGGATGTTTACTACAATATCCTCTCAGTAACTGGATCACAATCCTATTTACTACTTCTCTCTGGCCATCTTTTTGTGGACGAAAAGTTGTGCTTTTCTTCAGTTTGGTGTCCATCAGTTCCCACAGACTAGACCAAAACTTCCCCACAAATCGGGTGTCTCGATCAGATATAATGGAAGTGGGTAATCCAAAATGAACCCATACATGTTCAAAGAACAATTTTGCAGTTTGTTCAGTTGTGATCTATTTACTACAAGGTATCAAAATACACATTTTTTTGAACCTATCCACAACAACATATAGATAATCATGACCTTTCCTAGATTTAGGCAGTCCTCCAACAAAATACATGGAAACACTTTCCCAAGGGTGAGAAGGAACTGGCAATGGAGTGTACAATCCTAGCTCTCTATTGTTGGGCTTGCTTTTAGCACACATGGTACACCCTCTTACGTACCTAGAAACTGTCTCATTCATTTTTGGCCAATAGCAGAATCTTTGCAGTTGTGCAACTATTTTACTTACTCCAAAGTGACCTAATATCAAAAAAGTGTGTGCTTCCCTAATTATCTTTACTCTTTCGGTTTGTGGAATGTAGAGTTTCCCACAATGGTATAAGAGTCAGTCCTTTATATGATAGTCCAATTCTTCTACTCCTTTGCCTTGACTCAAAGTTGCATATACATCTTTAAAGTCCATATCTTGAGCTTATTGTTCAATGTATGATCCAGGTGGATGTTGGTGGCCACCCACCTATCCCATTTGGACCCCCACAACTGTCTCTTTCAAATTTTTCAGTTTCCTAAATTGTAGCACAGTTTACTATTTTTAGCAGTTTTTCGAGTCCTGAACTTCCAGAGCCGTTTTGAGGCCCTAAACGACGTTTTTTTTGGAATCTGGGGCAACATGGGTCCATGGGCCGATGTTGCCTCTCAAAGTGGTAGTACTCGGATAGATCTTTCTAACGAGCTATCGTGCGCGTCAAATGGAGATCGTATGCCAAAGTTACGACCCCGGGAAATTGATGTACCAATTTACCCAAACGGGGCCCACAATTTGGCGTTTCATCTTCTAGGGTTAGGTTTTGGAATATGAAGGGCTTTCCATTGTTTCTCAACAATAAATGGTCCTTCGAGCCTCATTGTAACACAGTTCGGAACAGTTTAGAGGCATGTAGCCACCACATCTCTTCTCATAGATAAGCTACCATCGCCCTAGCTGGTTTCTTTCCATTTCTGGTTGTAAGCATATTTCAGTATTTTACATTAATGAAATGAAGTATTATTTCCGCTGCATCTTTATGTATATGGTTATCTCTGTAATTTGTTGCGTTCCTGTTTAAATCCGGATCAGTGGTATCAGAGCGGTCTGCTTTTTCTCTGTTTTTCTTTGCATGTCCCCAACGAGGTCGGGATAAAAGGAGTTAGGGCTTGAACTGGTCGAACCTTTGCAAGACCAGCCTCGCAAATCCCGACGGCCTCCCATGGCGGATGAGAAGAAAGATGAGGGGGCAAGAGATCCTATCAAAATCTTGCTCGAAGAAGCGCTCGAGCGACAAAGGCACGCGATGATGGATAGCTTTGCGCAGATTCTTCAGCGGCTACCCAGAGGTGACGCATCGGCTTCCAACAGTGACTCTGGAAATGCCACACCCTTCAAGGTACAAGTTAATTTTGAAATCCCCATCTTTGAGGGTCAAATAGACGCAGATGTCGTAGATAAATGGTTAAATCTACTAGATGGGTATTTTTATGTTCATGAATTTTCAAGTCGGGAAAAGATTGTTTTCGCTCTTCTCAAAGCAGCCCCCCACGTCAAGGACTGGTGGGAAACCTATTGCGAGCAGAAGGATGAAAGTATAGGCTCACTATTTTTAGCCGCACCCACTTGGAATGACTTCCAGGATGCCATCAAGGAGCAATACTACCCTGTCGGAAGCTATGAGGACAAATACATCAAATGGACCACACTACGGCAGGGACGAGACCAAGATGTGCCGGAGTTCACAAACATTTTTCATACCCTTCGTACACAGTTGGGTATCAAAGATTCTGAGCTGCATCTGGTACTCAAATACCGCGGCTGCCTGCACAAATACATCCAGGAAGAGATGGTGTTCTTGAACATCTCCTCACTCGGCACAGCATACCGATACGCTGTCAAAATCAAACAAAATTTCAAACAGAAGAAGCGAGACTTTGGATCTGCAAATCCGAAGCCCAAAGGACAAAGCTAAGGTGGGGTGACCCAAGATAACCCGTCGAAGCTGCAGGAAAAGAACAACACCACGAAGCCGAAGAGGGACATAGGAAAGTGGTGTGAGTTCCACAAGATTCCCACTCATAACACAAGTGAGTGTCGGACCAAGCAGTCGCTGGTGGCCGAGTTGAAGGCTTTCGAATCAGATGCATGTTCCGACCCTGAGCCAGAAGCTGACAAGGGGAATGGCAAAGGGAAGTAGATCATCGATGCGGATCCCAGCGCCACTGTTTCCACTGCCAAGATCCAGAAGAATGAACCTGCAGATCCAGAAGAGGGGGAGCGTCTTTTCCACTCACAGATGTGGGTGAAGGGTTCGCCGCTGCAATTCATTGTCGACAGTGGCAGCCAAAAGAACCTCGTTTCAGCAGAGGTCGTGAAGCGGTTGGGCCTACCGACTACACAACATCTGCAACCGTACAGTATCGGGTGGCTTTACGAAGGACGAGATCTGAAAGTTCGCCAGCAGTGCCGCCTTCCCTACAGCATCAAAACCTTCACATACGAGGTATTGTGTGATGTTACACCTTTGGATGTTTGTGATGTACTATTAGGCCAGCCATACTTGTGGAGGCGACATGATGTGTATGAGTCCAGGCCTCGTGCTGTCATTATTTCTTTGAATAATTCATTATACAGGATACCGGAGGTAGCCCCACCTACCGCCACATCTTTGATCACTGCTAAGAAAGGCAGCAAGATCATCTCACAGACCAGGAAATTCATCTGTCTGGCTCACTCCCAAAATAAGGGGAAGATCGTTGCTACATCCATGACCCCTGCAAAGGGTTCCTCCATGCAGCAGCAGCAGCAAAGGGATACGGTCATGACAAAACACGAGCACAACTTCTCCTCACCCACATGGGTACCACACAAGTTTCAGGTGGGCAACAAAGTCTGGTTGCATCGACAGAAAGAACACCTTACCAGAACCCATCATAAGCTCAGACCACTCCGACATGGTCCTTACAGCAGTACCAAGGCTATGGGGAACAATGCTTTGGAGCACATCATTCCTCCATTCCTTCGCCTGCACCAAATGTTCAATGTGGACCATCATCGACCATGCTTCCCACCATCACTGGACACGTCAGAGATTGCAGGACAAGTTCAGCAGATGGAGGAACTCAACGCAATGGGGACCATTGCTTCCTAAGGGAGGAGGAATGATCCAGGTGGATGTTGGTGGCCACCCACCTATCCCATCTGGACCCCCACAACTGTCTCTTTCAACTTTTTCAGTTTCCTAAATTGTAGCACAGTTTACTATTTTTAGCAGTTTTTCGGGTCCTGAACTTCCAGAGCTGTTTTGAGGCCCTAAACGACATTTTTTTGGGAATCTGGGGCAACATGGGTCCATGGACCGATGTTGCCTCCCAAAGTGGTAGTACTCGGATAGATCTTTCTAACGAGCTATCGTGTGCGTCAAACGGAGATCGTATGCCAAAGTTACGACCCCGGGAAATTGATGTACCAATTTACCCAAACGGGGCCCACAATTTGGCGTTTCATCTTCTAGGGTTAGGTTTTGGAATGTGAAGGGTTTTCCATTGTTTCTCAACAATAAATGGGCCTTCGAGCCTCATTGTAACACAGTTCGGAACAGTTTAGAGGCATGTAGCCACCACATCTCTTCTCAGAGATAAGCTACCATCGCCCTCACTGGTTTCTTTCCATTTCTGGTTGTAAGCATATTTCAGTATTTTACATTAATGAAATGAAGTATTATTTCCGCTGCATCTTTATGTATATGGTTATCTTTGTAATTTGTTGCATTCCTGTTTAAATCTGGATCAATGTAGCTTTCATGTAGCACAGAATTATGTTTAAGTATGGTAGATGATTTTATAATGGGTCTAGATAACATGTTTGCAACCTTTTTATGTATGCCCTTTTTATATCTGATGACTAAATGAAACTATTGTAGAAAACCCATCCATTTGTAATGTCTTGATTGCTACAACTTAGTTTGGGAGTGTAGATATTGAAGTGGCTGATGATCAGTGTATATTATTGTCTCTTTTCCCATTAAGTAATGCTTCCACTTTCTCACACTTTGAACTAATGCATACAATTCTTTATCATATGTAGGATAGTTAACTACTGCAAGATTAAAAGTCTCATAATCATAACATATGGGTTTACCATGTTTTGTCAACACTGTTCCCATGGCATAGTCACTGGCATCAGTTTGGATCTCAAATGGTCTTTGTAAATCAGGCAGTGCTAGTATAGGTGATGTACTAATTTTCTCTTTCAAGGTGTCGAAGGCTTTCTAATGTTTGCCTCCCCACTGAAACACCTTATTCAATCTTGTTAAAGCATGTAAGGGAGCTGAAATCGAGGAGAAGTTAGAAATGAACTTCCTCCAATATTATGCTGCTCCTAAGAAGCTTCTCACTTCTGTAGCAGACCTGGGTTTAGACCAGTTCACAATGACTGCCACTTTAGAGGGATCTATTTTCAATTCACCTCCCCCTACTATATGACCCAAGTAGTTTAGAGATGATTTTCCAAATTCACATTTTGAGAGTTTAACATAAAGTTTTTCTCTTTTCAAAACATCCAATGTCTGCTTAATATGCTTTAAATGTTCTTCCCACGTTTTACTAAAAATCATAATGTCATCCAGATACACAATAACAAAATCATCAAGGAAAAGTCTGAGTACATCATTCATTAATCTCATGAAAGTACCAAGACCATTGGTCAAGCCAAAAGGCATAACCAGCCATTCATACAATTCCTGCTTTGTTTTGAAAGCAGTCTTCCATGCATCTTACTCTGCAACTCTGACCTAATGGTATCCACTATGAAAATCCAGCTTGGTGAAATAAACAGCTTCCTTCAATCGATCTAAAAGATCATCTATGTGAGGAAGGGGATAACAATTATTGATTGTTATCTTATTCAATGCTCGGTAATCTATGCATATTCTCCAAGAGCCATCTTTCTTTCTCACCAAAACGATTGGTGACCCACATGGTGATGTGCTAGGCCTAATGAAGCCCTTCTCGAGCAACTCGTGCACCTGCTTCTTGATTTCAGCATTCTCTAAAGCAGACAACCTTTATACCTATGGTTGTTATGGTTGTTTCATCTCTCGCGTCCAACCCCAAATCTTTCTGAATAGTCGCAGCTATCTTCTTCTTCTTGCCCTCGGACTTCTTAGGTCTCAGCTCTGGATGCAGAATCCAACAATGATCATCATCATGCCCCTCATTTTTATAGTGAGTGCATGAAGCTTTGGCTTTCTGTGTAGTGTTAGCCTACCTTGCCTTCCACTTCTGTTTTCTTTTCTCCTTGCTCTTGCTTATAGTGGGTTGGGATGGTCCCCCAACTTCTAGATTTCCATTATTTTCTCTAGTTTCTAGATGAGTAGCTTGTACAAATACCTCATCTATACTAGTGGGATTAAACATGAAAATGGTATGCCTCATGTAAACCACCAATGTACTTCAAAAGAGTCTCTGGTGAGCCTAGTGAGATACCCAATATCAATACTCTCTTTCTGAACTCTTGAGTATACCCTTGCACACTTTTCCCTTTCAGTTGCCAAAGATTTTGTCAGCTCATCATGGCTTGTTGCATGTAGGCCAATGGATAGAACTGCTTTTTGATTGCAGAAACAAACTCACTCCAGACAGATATCGTCCTACCATGTCTTTTCATATCCGCTTGGGTTCTTCCTTCCCACCAAACCAAGGCAGTGCCTCCTAGGCGTAGGCTTGACAGCTGAATCTTACTCTTGTCTGAGTTTATGTTTTGTACCCTGTAATACACATTAATCTGTCTAATCCAATTGTCCAAATTTTCATTATTCAGCTCTCCATCATATATAGGCAAATCAAATTTAACATCTAACTTAATCAAATACGCTTTCTTATTATGCATAGGGCTCTTAGGAGGTGTGAGAAAGCTTTCCTCTTTCCCCTTTCCTTTGGACTTGTCATGGAAGTGAAACTCATCTTCTTCTTTATCTTGTTTAGAGCCTGATGCATCTTCCACCTTTTGCTTTCTAAAGTCTCTGTACATTTCTTCAACCATAGACTTTATAGCTAGGAAACTCTCTATGAATTGAGGATCTGGCCCTACAGAACCTTCTTTTGAGAATAGACTCTCCCAATTTCAAGATTATTTTCCACCAACTCTCCTTCTCCGAATTTGAGCTTTGATCTTGTGAGCATTCACAACTAACCAAAACAAGATTTTCTAACCTTACAGCCTAGAGCTCTGATACCACTTGATTTGATATTCACCCTATGAATGACATCAGTTAAAGATTTATTAAACTAAGGTATTACGAACTCATGTGCTGGTGTGTGTTTTGTGTTATTGAAGCAACGGATCGATCAAATTTCCAATACATAGACAATAAAATGGAAAGACAGCAGAGAAATACAGTAAGAAAACACAAAAACACAAACAATTTTAATAAGGACTTCACCCTATGCTCCAAGGCTACGTCTCCGGTCCAGCTTTCAATGGTGGCCTTGTTTTATTGTGCCTTTGGGCAAATAATTTACAATACAGGGACTCAATGTGATTTCACCTGAAGCAAGTTTTGCTTGGCAGGGTGGTCTTGGATTCCCCAAGCCACTGGAGTACACCGACTCTTCTTCTTCCTACCAACTCTGTGACCTTTTGGCCTACAATGGAAAGAGCCCAATGTGGTGCTTAGCCCAGAAAGATGCTCTAGGGGATGGCTTGAATCTTCAAGATCTCTGGTGCTCGATGTTGTTGTTGATTAGCTCGGCCCTCTGTCTCCTCTGCTCTACTTTACTGTTCTTTGTGTTTAGTCTTCCTCTTAGGGCTCACTGCTCCACTTCTTCGTCTCTCGACTTCTGTCTCTCTATGTCTAACTCCACTCTCACTTGACTCCCTCTTTTCATGGCTTTATCCATTCGATCCCTATGCCTATTCAGTTCCTCTTCCACCTCTATTGATTCACCTTCTGCAGCTGCGCTAGGAGTTCCCTATTCGGCGTCATCATCAGTGCTCATGGAGTTGCCACTTGTCTTCCTCTCAACAGTGCCAGCATGCTTCATCGGTTCATTTCTTCAGTTACGTCATGGATGCGTTCTTCCTCCACCATGGCGGTCAAACAGATTCCAAATCCCTTTAAAACGTGGCTTAATTCCATTTTGATTCTTCTTCCTCCCATCGGGCGCGATCTCAACTGTCCGATCTGGGCCCTCCAGATCCAACACCATACGCATGTTTCGCACGGTTGACTTGCCCGACCGATAGCATGTGATCAATGGTGGTTTTCTCTCACCTTTGCCTGCCACGTGTCGATTGTTGTATGGAATCTCTTCGCTTTCATCCAAAACCTCTTACCGTTTAAGGGTGCCCCGATCAAAACCGCCAATTTCCAGAGCGCGGGTCCTGCCTTGTAAGATTAGCGCTTTTTCCCTTTTTCGCCCGTGGTCCTCTGATTCCCCCACATGACTGAGTGCTCGGGATTTCCCATTTTGGCCCTGTTCACCCAGCAATCGTGCATCAAAAATCACCTCTTTTCCCCATGTCAGGGCTCCCAGGGGCTACTTTGGCCTCCAGCACAGTCTCCATGGGCCTCGGTTAGTGCGCTTTGACCGAAGTCCTCGTCGTTCCACATTGGATTCCATTGCCACTGGTTCAGGGTGTTTTTGATCGTTGTTCTGAAATTATTTAAAGATTTGTTCGACCTGATACAGTCATGGTTCTTTGACAGTCTTCTATGGATCCAATTTGAATCATGGCCTTCCCGCTGAAAAAGCTTTTGGACCACCAAAAGTTGGTTTTTAAGCATTGACTAAGTGAGGATATTGTTTCTTCACTTGTCCAATCTCAATCCACTTTGTGTTGCTCGGCTTTGAACCTTTGAGTCCAATCTTGAGGTACTCAATGTCTCCCTTGCGCGTCGTCCTCACCTTCCTGTCTAGCATTGTGTCTTCCTGCAACTCATTAAGATACTCAAGTAGCAGGTCATCAATAGAAGGCAATTGAATTTACTCTTCAGGGTCCTCAATTATTGAAGGTTCAAACAATCTCAAGCAATCTGATAAGATTTAGCTTTTTACCTTCACCTTGCATCCTATCCTTGCTGATATACAGCCAGACGTGGTCTCCAACTTGAAAACTATGCTCCATCCGATGCTTATCATGCCTAGCCTTGTACTTGGCTTGGCTCCTTTCCAGCTGTTCCTACACTGGCTAGTGGATCTCCTGGATCTATTCAATGAACCTAGTTGCTTTTTCCACATCACTGTGTCCTTCAACCATGGTGTCTTTACCAAATACAAATTCCAAAGGAGACCTTGGTATGAAACCAAAACAGGTCTCAAAAGGAGATCTCTATGTAGAAGAGTGTTTGGCTATGTTGTAAGCATGCTGCACATAACACAAGTGTTCATCCCAAAGCTTAGGATGTTTATTGCAATATCCTCTCAGTAACTAGATCACGGTCATGTTTACTACTTCTGTCTGGCCATCTGTTTGTGGATGAAAAGTTGTGCTTTTCTTCAGTTTGGTGTCCATCAGTTCCCACAAACTAGACCAGAACTTCCCTACAAATCGGGTGTCTCGATTAGATATAATGGAAGTGGGTAATCCAAAATGAACCCATACATGTTCAAAGAATAATTTTGCAGTCTATTTAGTGGTGATCTATTTACTACAAGGTATCAAAATACACATTTTGTTGAACCTATCCACAACAACATATAGATAATCATGACCTTTCCTAGATTTAGGCAGTCCTCCAAAAAAATCAATGGAAACACTTTCCCAAGGGTGAGAAGGAACTGGCAATGGAGTGTACAAGCCTAGCTCTCTATTGTTGGGCTTGCTTTTAGCACACATGGCACACCCTCTTACATACCTAGAAACTGTCTCATTCATTTTTTGCCAATAGCATAATCTTTGCAGTTGTGCAACTGTTTTACTTACTCCAAAGTGACCTGATATCAAAAAAGTGTGTGCTTCCCTAATTATCTTTACTTTTTCGGTTTGTAGAATGTAGAGTTTCCCACAATGGTATAAGAGTCAGTCCTTTATATGATAGTCCAATTCTTCTACTCTTTTTCCTTGACTCAAAGTTGCATATACATCTTTAAAGTCCATATCTTGAGCTTATTGTTCAATGTAGCTTTCATGTAGCACAGAATTATGCTTAAGTATGGTAGATGCATTTATAATGGGTCTAGATAACATGTCTGCAACCTTGTTATGTATGCCCTTTTTATATCTGATGACTAAATGAAACTGTTTTAGAAAACCCATCCATCTGTAATGTCTTGATTGCTGCAACTTAGTTTGGGAGTGTAGATATTGAAGTGGTTGATGATCAGTATGTATTATTGTCTCTTTTCCCATTAAGTAATGTTTCCACTTTCTCACACTCTGAACTAATGCATACAATTCTTTATCATATGTAGGATAGTTAACTACTGCAAGATTAAAAGTCTCAGAATGATAACATATGAGTTTATCGTGCTGTGTCAACACTTCTCCCATGGCATAGTCACTGGCATTAGTTTGGATCTCAAATGGTCTTTGTAAATCAGGCAGTGCTAGTACAGGTGTTTTACTAATTTTCTCTTTCAAGGTGTCGAAGGCTTTCTAATGTTTGCCTCCCCACTGAAACACCATATTCAATCCTGTTAAAGCATGTAAGGGAGCTACAATCGAGGAGAAGTTAGAAATGGACTTCCTCCAATATTGTGCTGCTCCTAAGAAGCTTCTCACTTCTGTAGCAGACCTGGGTTTAGGCTAGTTCACAATGACTGCCACTTTAGAGGGATCTATTTTCAATTCACCTCCCCCTACTATATGACCCAAGTAGTTTAGAGATGTTTTTCCAAATTCACATTTTGAGAGTTTAACATAAATGTTTTCTCTTTTCAAAACATCCAATGTCTGCTTAATATGCTTTAAATGTTCTTCCCATGTTTTACTAAAAATCAGAATGTCATCCAGATACATAATAAAAAAGTCATCAAGAAAAGGTCTGAGTACATCATTCATTAATCTCATGAAATTAGCAGGACCATTGGTCAAGCCAAAAGGCATAACCAACCATTCATACAATCCCTGCTTTATTTTGAAAGCAGTCTTCCATGCATCTTGCTCTGCAACTTTGACCTGATGGTATCCATTATGCATATCCAGCTTGGTGAAATAAACAACTTCCTTTAATCGATCTAAGAGATCATCTATGTGAGGAAGGGGATAATGATTCTTTATTGTTATCTTATTCAGTGCTCGGTAATCTATGCAAATTCTCCAAGAGCCATCTTTCTTTCTCACCAAAACGATTGGTGACCCACATGGTTATGTGCTAGGCCTGATGAAGCCCTTCTCGAGCAACTCCTGCACCTGCTTCTTGATTTCAGTATTCTCTAAAGCAGGCAATATTTTATACCTATGGCTACTATGGTTGTTTCATCTCCCGAGTCTGACCCCAAATATTTCTGAATAGTTGCAGCTGTCTTCTTCTTCTTGCCCTTGGACTTCTTAGGTCTCAGCTCTAGATACAAAATCCAACAATGCTCATCATCATGCCCCTCCTTTTTACAGTGAGTGCATGAAGATTTGGCTTTTTGTGCAGTGTTATCCTTCCTTTCCTTCCACTTCTGTTTTATTTTCTCCTTGCTCTTTCTTACAGTGGGTTGGGATGGTCCCCCAACTTCTGGATTTCCATTCTTTCCTCTAGCTTCTAGATCAGTAGCTTGTACATATACCTCATCTATACTAGTAGGATTAAACATGAGGATGGTATGCCTCATGTAGCTGTGTAGACCACCAATGTACTTCAAAAGAGTCTTTGGTGAGTCTAGTGAGATACCCAATATCATTGCTCTCTTTCTGAACTCTTGAGTATACCCTTGCACACTTTGCCCTTTCAGCTGCTGAAGTGTTTGCTGGATCATCATGGCTTGTTGCATGTAGGCCAATGGATAAAACTTCTTTTTGATTGCAAAAACAAAGTCACTCCAGACAAATATGTTCTTACCATGTCTTTTCATATCAGCTTGGGTTCTACCTTCCCACCAAACCAAGGCAGTGCCTCCTAGGCATAGGCTTGCCAGCTGAATCTTACTCTTGTATAAGTTTATGTTCTATACCCTACAATACACATCAATCTGTCTAATCTAATTGTCCAACTTTTCAGCATTCAGCTCTCCATCATATATAGGCAAATCAAATTTAACATCTAACTTAATCACATATGCTTTCTTATTATGCACAGGGCTATTAGGAGTTGTGAGAAAGATTTCATCTTTCCCATTTCCTTTGGAGTTTTCATGGAAGTGAGACTCATCTTCTTCTTTATCTTGTTTAGAGCCTGATACATCTTCCACCTTTTACTTTCTAAAGTCTCTGTACATTTCTTCAACCATAGACTTTATAGCTAGGAAACTCTCTATGAATTGAGGGTCTGACCCTACAGAACCTTCTTTTGACATTGTCTTTCGAGAATAGACTCTCCCAATTTCAGGATTAGTTTCCACCAACTCTCCTTCTCCTAATTTTAGCTTTGATATTGTGAGCATTCACAGCTAACCAACACAAGCTTGTCTAACCTTACAGCCTAGAGCTCTGATACCACTTGATATAATATTCACCCTATGAATGACATCAGTTAAAAATTTATTAAACAAAGGTATTACAGACTCATGTGTTGGTGTGTGTTCTGTGTTATTGAAGCAACGGATCGATTAGATTGCTAATACACAGACAATAAAATGGAAAGACATCAGAGAAATACAGTAAGCAAACACAAAGACAAACAATTTTAACAAGGAGTTCACCCTATGCTCCAGGGCTATGTCTCTGGTCCAGCTTTCAATGCTAGCCTTGTTTTATTGTGCCTTTGGGCAAAGAATTTACAATACAGGGACTCAATGTGAGTTCACCTGAAGCAGTTTTTTCTTAGCAGGGTGGTCTTGGATTCCCCAAGCCATTGGAGTACACCAAATCTTCTTCTTCCTACCAACTTTGTGACCTTCTGGTATACAATGGCAAGAGCCCAATGTGGTGCTCAGCCCGGACAGATGCTCTAAGGGATGGCTTGAAAATTCAAGCTCTCTAGTGCTCGATGCTACTACTGATTAGCTTGGCCCTCTATCTCCTCTACTCTGCTCTACTATTCTCGGTGTTCAGTCTTCCTCTCAAGGTTCACTACTCCACTTCTTCATCTCTCGATTTTTGTCTCTTTGTGCGTAACTCCACTCTCATTCGACTGCCTTTGTTCATGGCTTTAGCCATTCCATCCCTGTGCATGTTTGGTTCCTCTTCCGCCTCTATCGATTCACATTCTATAGTTGCACTGGGAGTTCCCTATTCGGTGTCATCATCAACGCTCAGGGAGTTGCCACTTGTCTTCCTCTCAACGGTGCCAGCATGCTTCGTCAGTTCGTTTCTTCAGTTAGGTCGTGGATGCGTTCTTCCTCCACCGTGGTAGTCAAACGGATTCCAAATCTCTTTAAAACGTAGCTTAATTCCCTGTCGATTCCACTTCCTCCCATCGGGCACGATCTCAGCCGTCCGATCTGGGCCCTCCAGATCCGACGCCATATGCATGTTTCACGCGGTTGACTTTCTCGACTAATAGCGCGCGATCAACGGCAGTTTTCTCTCACCTCCGCTTGCCACACATCAACCATTGTTGGAATTGCTCCGCTTTCATCCAAAACCTCTTACTGTTTAAGGGCACCCCGATCAAAACCATCAATTTCCAGAGAGCGGGTCTCGCCTTGTACGATTGGCGCTTTTTCCCTTTTCCGCCCGTGGTCCTCTGGTTCCCCCACACGACTGAGTGCTCGAGCTTTCCCATTTTGGCCCTGTTCGCGCAGCGATGCGTGATTAGCACTAGGCACTAATCGCGCATCAAAAATCACCTCTTTTTCCCATTCCGAGGCTCCCAGGGGCTACTTCGGCCTCACGCGCAGTCTCCATGGGCATCAGTCAGCGCGCTTTGACCGAGGTCCTCGTCATTCTATGTTGGATGCTATTGCCACTGGTTCAAGGTGTTTTTGATCACTGTTCTGAAATTCTTTAGAGATTTGTTCGACCTGATACAGTCATGGTTCTTTGACAGTATTCTATGGATCCAATTCGGATCAATGTATTCCAAATACAATAATATAACATGACTACATGGCATGAATGAGCAATGATATATGCTTCATATAGTAGCACCAATAAAATTGTAATATACAACATGTGCATCAAATACAAGTTCTCCATGAGCAATGATAATCTCTCAATATGTAGCAGCAGCAATAGGAGCACTATCCAAACCATAAGTTAGTGCATGGCCACTCAACACTTTTTCCATCACCATCCCAATAATGAATATCCTGCAGCAAGATCATAAAAACCACTAGCAAACACCATGCTCCACATAGGTACAACAATAAAATCATCTAATAGCATAAACATAGCAATATGTCATAGAAGCGGGAAAAAATACATATCCTCATCATTAGAATAAACATTCTCTCCATATACAAGAATCCATATATATCAACATGACCCAAACATATGAATATCCAACACATCATAAGCAGCATCATGCTCTCTCTCTCCATGCAATAGAAACATATAATTGAACCATCTAATACATATTAGCACCATGCATGATTCATATAGAAATGAAAACATAAGAAATAAGGTATATACTCTAGATGAGCCAACTCTAACACATCATCAGATCTCCATGGCAGCAACAAGTATAATAAAGCATGTCATAACTATGATCTAGCAATGAGAACACTAGTAGCATGCCAAGTTTTCCATGCAACCATACTATCTCATCCAACTAGTAAAGTGTGGTAGCAACAATAAAAATCATCCTGCATCAAATCAATGTCAAATATATGCACAAAGAGCTCCTCAATGCTAACACTTTGTAGGTACATTAGGAAGCACAAATTCTCCCCCTGAATGTGTGATCCTCCATTACACAACTACATGGCTACCATATCTTCATTAGCATCAATAGAAACCAAACGTATAGCTACTCCAAAACTATCAACAGATGTACATGACTGATCCAACTAAAATCAAACTGAAATAGAAATAGATCAGAAATCAAAATACACTTCAAACCTCATGAACTCCCACTAAACATAATATACCTCATGATCATATTGATCTTGTGGACCTGAATATGCATGGTTGAACTAGATAAAAAACTCATTATTGTTGGTACTCCTCAAGCTGCCAACACTCCCCCTGAGACCATGCTAGTCTCATGCATATTGTTGCAGTCAAGTAGATCTAACATGCAAGAATGGACTGTAGTAGGAATTGATCTCATCTATTTTGAATCTGATGAGGAAGAGTACTCTCTTGGTCTCTTCTTACTTTTCACTCTTCCCTTCAGCGCATACACATTATCTAGTGTCTTGATTCCTTTGGAAATCACTCTTTGTGATCCTTCCCTCTGGATGATGAAACAATTAGAGTTGAAAATCACTTCCTTACCCCCATCGATCATTTGGATCACACTCAAGATATTATGCTTTAGGTCTTCAATGATCCAAACATCTTCTGCGTGTGTCCTCTTCTCACCAAGATTAGCTTTTTCGCTTCCCAACACTCTAGTTGTTTCACTACCTTCAAACACAACGTCACCACTCTTTGTTTTATTGAGATAATGAAATTTTCTCATATCTCCTGACATATGGCATGAGAATCCACTATCTATATACCACATGTCAACTTCATCATGAGAATAAAGTGCAATTCCACATCTTCCTAGTTGTTTCTCCTTTTTCCATGTGTTCCTTGGTTGCACATTCTCCCTTGACTGTTGCATTTGAATAGATGGCCTCAATGATATAGGCATCTTACAATGCTTGGCCATGTGTCCAAAATTATGGCACACATAACACTCTATATGACCAAGATATGTCTCCAAAGGATCTTATCTTTTTTTGCTTATACTTGACCTCCATATTCTAACGTTTGATATGCAAGAAATGTCTTTGTGCCCAAACATATTACAAGAAAAACAATGACCATTGAAATAACTTGTATACCTGAATGTAAGTCCTCTTTTTGGTCGTTCATACTTCTGCATGGATGTGTGTATTCTCTTTCTACAATCAAATGCTACATGACCAAAATTGTGACAATTAAAGCACACAATCTTGTCTGTCAAGGGGGCAAAGGATTTTTTATTTCTCCTCTAAAATATGCCACCATAAATCCTAGGAGCGAATGGTTTCCTTGCTTCTCTTCTTTGTTGATACTAGAAGATCTATTTTCTTTCTCCTTTCTTGCTACTATTGTTGGTCACGTTCTTTGTTGCAGGCTTCTTTGGTCCTAATTTTTTATTCTTTCCTGCATGAAAACTTGTCTCATCCTTTTGAAAATTTCTACTAGATTTTCTCATTGTTATGGTGCTCTTTACTTTTTCCAACTGTTGGTTCTTTTCCTCAAGATCCTTTCTCAATTTTTCAATTTCACCTTCAAGCACTTCAACATAATCCTTCCTATATTTTTTCTTGTTGCAGTTTACTTCTTCTAATCTTTTCTATTATGCCAACTATGTTCTCAAGGTAGTGATTTCTTCCATTATATTTTTCTCCTTTTGATCAAAACCCTACAATTTCCTCTCATGCTCCTTGCATACATTTGTTAGTCTACCAATTTCACTAGAAAATTCTTTAATAACAATCATGGCAGATTCATATTCATCCTTAAGGAGCATATAATTTTGATCATCATCTCTTTCACTAACTAAATCTAAATCATTGTCATTACCACTATCAGAAATATAACTCAAAAGTAATTCATTACAGCTTATACCTTCAGATTTATTGTTCCTTTTCATAGTTGGTTCAACTGGAGCTTCCTTCTTATTTTTGTTTCTCTTCTCAACCTCTTTATCATTATTGTTGTTGTTGGCTCCATATAACATATGCAATCTATCCCAAACTTCTTTAGCAGATTTCAAATCTCCAATTTTCTCTAAATCTATATTATGGATATTTTCTAAAATAATTTTCCTTGCTTGAGCATTTTGATTCCGTACTTTAGATGAAGGAAAATATCCATCATATCCTTCACAAACCAATCTCCAAATGTTAGAGCCACAAAACAATAATTTATTTTTCACACTTTCTTTCCATACCTTGAAATTTGCAGTAGTAAGAATCAATTTCCTTGGAGAACTCATTGAAAACAAAATGCAAATTTCTACCAAAATCTCCAAGATCCACTCTCCAATGATCAAGATGCAACTGAGATTCATTGCTTTGATACCAAATGTTGGAAACTAGATCAATATTGAGAGGGGGGTGAATCAGTAGTGGAGGAACTTATAACTTTTTCTCCAAATTATTAATCTTTAACCATGCATAAAATGAAACACATAAATAGAAATCAGAGCATCAAAACTTAACATGAAACATTAAAACCATTCAACACATAGAACACAAGTATGTCTGGTGGAAAACCCACTCTAGGGGGAAAAACCACCTGTTGTTGTTGCGCTACTCAAATATTCTATTATGTCTAACAATTCTTTACATATAGATTCAAATGGTTAACTTTAAATGGAGACTCTTTCTCATGTGGATCTATGGACTACCATCTGTTGAAGGCCATCACGATCAACAATCCTCGCTCGGTTACTCCTGAACTATCAATTTCCTATACATACTCTAATCTGCTAGAATCCACCGTGACCAATGAGCCTAGCCCAATTTTTTTGAGCTATCCAACCACCATTGGATTGAGAAAATTGCTTACTTAAATTGATTTCACTGGAGTCGTCCAACTCCACTCCTTTATGTGGTTCTTGTCTCAAAATATTTTAGATTGGAACAGAGAACTACTCAACATGAGCACTGCAGCAACATATCATCAAAGCACACAATGAAAAACCAAATCTCCAATCTGCAAATACACCATAAACTGTAATACAATCTCTCCACACACTTATACCAATCCACACTTCACCTTCTCACTCACTATATAAAGATGATGGTTTAAACATGCTTCAACTAACTGCTGCAACACCTGTAATCTGCTTCAGAAATTATGCAATACAACTCACACATCTTGCACACAATCCTCCAACCTCACACTCTCTCAACACACCAAGAAAATCAACCATATTATCATTGAGCTTAGTCTAATATATATATATGAATTGAGATGCTCAACACAATAATTACCAAGAACTACTAAGCTCCAAAAACTCTATTCATATGCTTGATTTGATATGGATTCATCTTATCGACTTGATCAAGCCACTAACTCCACTTCATAAAAGATATTTTCAATGTTAATCACTTTCTAGAATCTCCCTGGCCTTTTCCAACCTTTACATGAAACGTTTTGAACAGGATAAGCCAAAAAAGCCATAAATTAACCTAAGATGCATGAGGAATGCATAGAATAGCAATTACAGGATGTATACATGGCTCTTGTGAAGGAAACTTGTGTATATTCTTGGGTATAGATGACTCTTGTGAAGAAAAATTGTGTATATCCCTTAAACCTCAAGTTTTAAATCTATTTAAGCCACCACTTAGAGATGATCTCTATGAGTAAGCTAGGGACATCATGACACACCTCCACACACACTTTTACCCCATTACAACATGCATAAAGCTCAAAATAGGGCATCATACTCATAACTACATTACATACATCAAGCGATCTCCATCTAGTAGTTCATCTCTTCTAGAGCCTGTACAATATCTCCAACACCTGTAGAAACATCCCTAGTACCTGTAGCAGCATTCCAACCACCTACAACAGCAGCATCTTCAACATATGTAGAAATATCAACCTATGGAAAGTCAACATAAAATTCCCAACATCATCACAACTCAGCCTCCAAAATCATGCCACAACCAAGTTGACATCAATGCCAACCAACAAACCAACTAGTTGAACACTACAACAACAAGGAACTCATCACACGTCATCATAAGATTGACATAAGCATATTACAAGTAGCACCAAGACCATATTGACATCAATTCCAACATCATATCCTTAAATATTTTATTTTACTCTTGAATTGATTCTCTGGGTTGTTGCTTGATCTCCTAATTTTTTTTTCAAGTGAGATGTTTAACATATTGTTCTTTGAAAAATTTGAGGAAATTATATTTGATTTATTATGAGGTTGAATATATGTGAAATTTATAAACCAGGTAAGGAATAGTTTTTTAAGGGAGTTCGCAAATTGGGCCATATGTTTATCTTCATCATCAATATCATGCGCTTTCCAAAAAAAATTGCAGAAAAACCAATATCATTTAGGGTCATCCTCTCCTTCATAGAGAGTGATATGGCATAGTACCATTCTTATTTCTGAGGATTCAATTAGTTGATTTACTTTGGCTTGTTAATGGGTTGGTGGAGAACCAATAGGTCGATTATTATGGTCGACTAACTATTGCACTGACTTGACTTGATCATTTATTTGATCAATGCTCACTTCAATGTATTTGTGATTTGTAGATGGTCTTGGTTCATTTTCAACTTCAACACTTATACTCAGGAATAATATTTCATTAGTTTGAAAAACTTTATCTATGTGCTCTATAAATATATTCACCAAAGGTTGTGAATCTTCATCAAAAATGTCTATGAAATTATTATTATATTATGCAGATAAAAAAATTAGTAATGGGATTCGTTGGTGAGGTCTCTTATTTATAGGAGGATATTATCAACTTCCTCATTTTGTTGGTCGTTGTTATTTCTATGAGAAGTTGATCCTTCAAATTTCATCTTTGTGAAAACATATCAAAGAGGATCCTAATTTCATATTCATCCTTTCATTAAGAAACTCACAAATTCTAGGACTAGTTATATTTAACGCTAGAGATTGACATAACAAAGGTCCTGAGTCATCAACATCCATAACTTGGACTTGTGTCCTTAGGATTAAATACACTTGGAGACTTTCACTTCACTTAGGATCCATCAGTGTTATGCATCTCCACTTTGGTTTTTCTTCGACATCCGCAAAGGAGTCCCATGAACTATTTATTTTTTTATCTAAGCTTCCTAGTTGACTTGAATTATGCACTTTTACATTACATAGCTCATTTCTTTTCTAATAATACTTCTCCCTTTTAATTTTTTGTATATAATTTTTTTGTATATAATATTTTTTATGGAATTTTTTCCTTCTTTTAGCCTCCTTGACAAGTGTATACTCTTAATTCTTTCTATATGAATCACTCCTTCTAATACTAGCTTCTTTATTTTAGTCAATTTAATATCATTATGATTTCCTCGTAGATAGTGACCCCCCCATTGTCAACCCCAACTTTTTTTGGTCAGTGCCAATGTAAGCCATAGGTCTACTTATTTGTTAAGTAAGTAGTAGCAAGCTTCTCTAGCATCCTGATAGAAAAGCTCTAAGAATTGCTCCTAGTTTTCCTCCCTTTGTTCCTCCCTGCTACTAATTAGATTGTCAAGGGGGATTAGTATTTGAAAATATACCCAATGCCCTTATCGAAAAAAATAAAAAAATAAAAATAAATAAAAATAAATAAATAAATAAAATAAATAATAAAAATAAATAAATAAAAATGGAGTAAAGAAAATATTGAATAGAGAAAGGAGTCTTGAAAATCAGTATAAAGTTGTTCTTTTAATTTTTTGAGAGAAGTTTGACCTTCATTTGCTTGTTCTTCATAATATTCTATGGTGATTTATTTGACCCACTCATATAGATTCCTTCCACTACTAATAATTTTTTACATCAATTGTGCATCATTATTTGTACGGTGCATTAGATATTTGGTCAATATACTTTTTCAATTCAACGAGGGTGGATTCAATAAATATTTCATGTCTCTATGAAGGATTGAGATCTAGCTTTGACTAGAGATAGTCAATTTCTCCTTGCATAATTTCTCAGGTATTTATTAATTTTCCTCTACCACGCTTCTTCAATCTCTTTTAAATCAACATTTATGTGTGCATCTTAAGCTAACTCAGGCTCAAGGACTACAGAAAAATGACCCAATGTTGTAATATAGGGAATTGCACACGTTGTTACCAGCAAATCCATACACCAAGAAATTATTAAGGAAAGAGATACATGTAACACATGAGATGGAGGAAAGAGTGAATAGGAGTAGTGGTATCTAGCAAAAAAACTTATTTGTATTAATCCACAATCATTATGACTTACATTGTTAGTTTGTCTTGTATTTATACCCGACTCTAGGAAATTACAACTAACTAATTGCCTTAACTACTTACACAATTGACCTGACATAAAGTCCTAATTTTATTGGTTAGTTGAACATCTTGCATATTATAAGGAGTCTAGTTGGCTATTAGGACTTGTGCATCTAGTCAATTGAGTCGACTAGCCCTTCAAACACCTCCCAGGAGATAGACAAACGATGAGATCCAATTGCAACAATATGCCCTTCTTCCTAAAATTTTCATGTAGATATTATCAATGATTAAGAATAAATTCCTAAGTTGCTCAAGAAAGGATTCATACAACCAATTACTTCTCCATGAAAATCACCCATTGTGCTAGTACTAAAGAAACATGGTACATGGAGAATGTGTGTAGATTTGTAGGCATTAAACAAGATCATGGTGCAAAATCATTACCATTGTCCTCGTATTCATGATTTTTTAAATAATTTGAGGAATGAAATCCATTTCATTATGGTATACTTAAGTGTTGGTTATCATTAAATTATAATTTTATAAGGTGATATTTCAAAATTTTATTTTAAGAAAAAACAAGCTATGTTTGAATGACTAGTTATGCGCTTTGGGATTTGTAATGCTCCTACTACTTTCATGTGAGTTATGAATGATATATTTAGGTCATTCATAGATGCTTTTGCAATAGTCTAATTAGATTATATCGTGCATTTCAGTCAAAATTGGGAAAATCACGTAATGCATGTCTTAGATGTTTTGGAAAAGGAGGAAATAAGTGTAAAGATGTCAAAATCTGAATTTGGTAAAATATATTTAGTTTATTTATGTTGTGAATTGAAAATCAAATCAATCCCTCTAAAGTTGAATCCGTCACAAAATGGCATAAGCCTAATAATTTAACAAAAGTTAGGATCTTCCTGGGAGAAATTCAGTATTGGAGAAGTTCATTGCTAAATTTTCATTTATTGCATACCTTTTACTTGCTTTGACAAGTACTGATTAGGTCTTTCAATGGGGAGGAAAATAAAAAAATGTCTTCAAATTTTTGAAATAGAATATTAGTACATCCCCAACTCTATAATTTTCAGATTTATAACAACCGTTTGAGATTGAAACCAATGTAAGTGATTACGCCATGGAAGCAATGTTAATTCGATGAAGGAAACTAATTTTTTACCATTTTGGGACCTTCACTAGTGCAATAAGAAATTATCCTACCTATGAAAAATAATTTTACACTTTGTTTTAGAGTGTGAAGAAGTGGAAAACATCATTTGATGGGAAAAAAGACAAATTATCATCCATATGGATCATTATCCTTTGAAATATGTTCAATCATAGTCTAAGTTACAACAATCACGACAATTATGATAGATGGGATTCTTGTAATAATTTCACTTGGTCATCAAATATAATAAAGGTATACAAAAAAAAGTTGTTGATATGTTATCAAGACCTTATGTTATTGAATCCATTATTTTACAACATAGTTATTTAGCTCATAAAAGTTATATCAAACAATATGCTACAAATGAAGATTTCAAGGATGCATATGAAACATGTACACAAGTAGAAGAATTAGATTATCTTGTTCAAAAACTACTATATCATCTTGGTAAAATGTGTATTCCAAGGGATGAAAGAGTACATGTAAGAGAAGCAAAATAGTAGATTGGTTGAAACATTATTGTTATTTTCCTTGGATGAATGAAATTGTGTCCAAATATATAAAGGAATGGGTCATTTTTGCTACTAGAAAACCAAGTAACAGAAAATTAGGTTTGTAAATGCCACTTCTTATACCTTTTTGTCCATGGGAAAGTGTGTTGATGGATTTTTTAGGGGGTCTACCTATTTCTAAAAAAGGGGATGATCACTTGTTTGTGATAGCAAATATATTTACCAATATTTGTGTCTTGTTTCCTTGTAAGAAGTAGGTAACATGAGAGAAAATTGCACATTTTTTCTTTCAAAATGTTTGGGTTCATTTTGGTTTTCCCACATCCATTGTATTTGATCAAGACTCTCACTTCCTTCCATATTTTTGGTAAACTTTGTGGGGGTTAAAGGAAACCAAGCATCAAAAAATCATTGTTTTTCATTCATAGACCAATGGAAAAATGGAAGTGGTTCATATGACAGTGATACATATACTCCAAGGATATTGTAGCAAGCACCCTAAGCTTGGGGATGACAAATTGCATTCTATACAACATGCTTATAACCATTCCATAAATTCTTCTACACTTAGGTATCATTTTGATACATCTTTTGGATAGTTTACTAAGTCTCCTTTGGACTTCAATTTTGGCTAAGATTTAGTGGTGGATGGATATAACAATGTAGATAAAGGCATGAAGTTCATGTAGAATACCCAATTGGTTCATAAAGTTGTACATGAACAATTGGAAAAGAGCCAATCCAATTGCATAAATATAGGCATGAAAAGCATCAGATTGATCATAATTTCCAATTCAACGATCAGATGTGGTTATCCATTACCAAGAACATCATGAAGGTGAAGGTTAAAAACTCAATTCAAAAAAGTATCATCCATGTACAATTTTGGAGAAGATTGGTGATAAAGTTTTCCGGTTATATTTACCTCCATATATGTAAATGTATTTAGTGGTGAATGTTGAAAACTTGAAACTATATGAACCTTTTATGATTATGGATCAAGGTGAGAGAATGTTTTAGTTACTTCAGTTGATTATTTTGCTCCTAAATATCTTTATAAGTTGTAAGAAGATGTTATTCTTGATAGAAATATTAGGACTTTGTAAATAGGTGATGTGAAATATCCTCATGTAGGTCTAAAAGGAATGCATCCAAGTAAAATGTGATGGATGGAAATTGAAAAAGTGAGGGATTTATACCCTCACCTGCTAAATGAAATCAGACTTTTGGTGGTCCAAAAGGTTATTAGTGGGGAGGATTCCCAAAATTGATCAAAATTAATGGTCTTAAATTTTAATTTAAAGGTATCCATATCAAAGAGCTAATCAATATCTTTTTACCACAATTTGAATGGCCTGAATAATCATTGTATAGAAAAGTTATGGCCTTCAGAAGTTGAAGTAAAACAAAAAGATTGGCACTGACACATGGCATATGCTAGATTGACATGTGGTACAATGACAAGACAATGCATGCTATGGCGATAGTTTTCACATGGCATGATGATAGGATGATGTGGCACACATAGAAAGCCACATCGAACAACAACAGGATGATGTGGCATGCTAGCAAGTTACCACATGGACCAACCAGTAATCACCACATGACACCATGTGAGCCAACCAAAGGCTTCCATGTGGACATTCTAGTAGAGCTTACATGATGCATGGATTATCTCTTCTACATGGCATATGAAATGTGTGGTCGTAGAAATCCCAAATATTTTGGAAAATAATTAACAAACAAATATAACTGGGAAATAATTAATATTTTTGGGAAATCATATCCCAAAGTATATGTTATATCACAATCCAAAAATGTATTTGATATCCCAGAAAAGGTGCAACTAACAGTCAAACTTTTGGCCTCCTCCATACAAATCATACACTTGGCTATTACACTAAGAAGAATTGGACACATGGATATGTGGGCACAAAATTCTAGATATGGTGATTAAACAATTAATTAAAACTTTATTTTTGGAAGATTATCCCACAAAATCATGTAACACAAGGAATCAAACATGTGACCTTACTAATATAACCCACATACCTTATAATTACACCACAGGTCTTTCATGTAAATTATTATGCCAAGAATTGTTTACAAGGTGTAGTTTGAAGTTGTTTTCTGAATGAAGGCCTTAAATCCTTTTTATTTGTTGGAAGAGGCTAGGGAGAGTGTTCCAACAATGTTATGGTCTTCCTATAAGGATCTTAAAAACATTTTTATTTCATTTTAGATATCATATTGATGTAAGAAGGCATTTTAATCTACTTTTTTGCATCTTTTTAATGGATCATATGCTCACTTGAAGTGGGACCGAAGATGTAGCCCAGGAGGCGTGAAATATGTTAAAAACATGTTGTTATTCGTCTTTATTATTAATAATTATTTTTTAATTATGTATTTTAAATTCTCATAAAACTTTATTAATTTCATTTAATTAATAAAGTTGTGGAATAATACAAAGGAAATTTAAGAATTTAATTTTGGATCAATGAGTGCAATTTCCCACATCATTGGTATCAAAGCACTTTCCAATCTAGCCCTAGAATTTGGTATTTACTCCTTATTTCAATAGTTTTTTATTTTATGATCTATTTTTGTGATTTGAGTTGTAACTTTCTAACAAGACCCTTCAAGATCCAAATGATAGACTACAGTGAACACCAATGTGAAAAAAAATTGTGGTTGTTGGAAATCGCTCTGCAAGGTGATTAATGGCCATTTGATTTGTGCAGAAGGAACTCCCAGTTGTGATTCAACGACTAATCATCCTCACATTGCATGCACATAATACGCTACCACATCTTTTCTTCATGGCATTTGGATTGAGTAAAAATGTGTCCTTTCTAAAGTATACACTCCAGAATAACTCATATTGAGCCAAGAGCCTCTTTCTTACAGCAGTCAAAATACCTACAATGAGAACACTACAAAATATCACAAGCAATTGTCCATATCCCAGATTATAGTTTGAAATCCTTGCATGCATAAAGATCCAAGGACTAATGAACTATATCCTAAATTTGAGATTAAGAAAATTTATCATGGTTTGAATCAAATTTGTGGTGTTAGTATGCTTTCCATCACATATTTTTAGAGTTTGATTGAAATTTATAGCACTAGCATGCTTTGGAATCTTTATATACTAGGCTATGGCTAACATTTAAATTACTAAACAATTACACAATGATATTTTAGGTTCTTCATTGCATCAATAGAATCAAAATAGTGTCCTAATCTCCATTTTTCTGTATCATTCCATAATCAAAGACAATTGTGGCAACTTTCTCTCCTTTATGTGAGCTAGGCTCATCATGGCACTCTACCTGATAGCAATCTCACTACATATTGATATCCTAGAATATACTCTACATTTTGGCATGCTCTCACCTCTAAGATTGCACATTGGAAATAATTCCATCAATACCATACACATACACCTCCATTCGATATTAAATATTTCCCTCATGTGTCACCTCAACTATTTCCACAATTATTGTCTTCCATGCTTGGAATGAAGTACTATCTCTCCATGGTATAGATAAAATTACGTGAAATAAAATTGTATATTTTAATGCCAATATGAAAATCACACAACCTTTTAGGTCACTATGTTCAATACCAACTTGCCTTGATTATGGGTTTCTTTGTAACACTACCTTGAGTGGTGATTTTCCCCATTTATCATGCATTTTCATAACTATTCTTTGGTATCCATGACCCTTGGAATTTACATACCTTATTTTAGTGATTACTTAAGTAATAAAAGTCCCAAAATGTTGGGCATGGAATCCCCCCACAACAAGTTTTGGGGCTCAAAGCCCAAAGGTCAAAGACGTTGTAAAACTCGGTGAATTGTGGGTGCGGAGCGCGAAGTGTACAGTTGATTCATAAGGTTGTCTACCATAAACATTGTATTGTAAATTAGTGTAAAGTCGGCCTACCTATGGTTTGTGGACCATGGGATTGTATAAATAGAGGAAGGCTCTAAGTTGTAAAATCAGTGATGAATAGCAAGAATAGCGAAGGAATGGTTCGAGCTTAGAGTAGAATTCTAAGTGTCTTGGGTTGTAGTAGTAGGAATAGGCTCTTTAGCTAAGTGTGCAGAGGCCTAGTAGAGTCCGCAGCTGAGTGCGCAGGGCAAAGTTGAGTCTATATTCAAGACAGAAAGATAATAAAGAGAATTTTATTCCTAATTCTGTGTACTTTTTGTGCTTATCTTCTTTATGTTTATGATCATTTATGTATCATGCGCACTAATATACATACTAGATATGTTGTAATAACCCTAAATAATACACATATAAGCTAATTAAATGGTTAATAAGTGAGAAACTTGGGTATTATATGGATCACGCCTGAGCAGGGCTGCGTGGAAGCCGCACTGCAAGTCGTGAAGGGATCGTAAGTGCGTGCAGTGATAGGTCAGACCGTGGACCTCGAGAAACCCATCAGACATCCCAAGGGTGCAGAAACTGGGTTCTAGCACCCTCCCATACTACTTTGGGTGAGACCTCAGTCCGCGCTCCACGGATTGTTGTCGAAAGGGCCAGTAGTACCAAGATTTGCTTGGCTAAATCATCTCCGAACCTGGGTCAGGCCCCACCAAGACAACAAATGGTTCCATTACCGGGACTGGGATCTGCATAAAGGATGTCTGATGTCATGCCATTGGAACCCTACAAAGAAAGAAATTGAAGAGTGGTTGGACAAGAAGATTCACGAGTTCGCAGCATAGGAAAACAGAAATCCGTGAGTATCTAAGGAGAAGTGGTTGGATCGCTACTTGTACACTGAAATCCATGAAATATTGTTTGCATCCTTTCCATCTAAGTTGTATGAGTGGATCGCAAAATTGGCAGACAGCCAGGGAAGGCGTAGGCTTGACAAACCGATAATGTGGACTCCGGAACTAGTGTACAGACTAGAATCCTTGGAAAAGAAGATAGCGTGAGCTGTGGACCACTGGCTTGACCGGATAATAAAAGGATTTATCAATGAGTTTGTGGTAGACACAACTGTCAGCTACAGCGAGGAAAAGCAACATTTTCTCAAGGGACCGTGAGGTAAGTATGTTAAATCTTTGAACACTTGGATTAAGATGCTATTGTGTGAAAAGTGGTTTATGCGAATAAATTAATGTTTGGGACTACGCGAAGTAGAAGGATCTACAGAAGCGGAAGTAGTGGAGAATTAAAAAACAGTCCCTTAATTTCACCCTCACAGGAGAGCGAGGATGAGCTCACTAAGGCTTCTTCGAGGAGCGCGGTCAATTTGATAACACAGCGAATTTTGCGTTTACCACCTCCACCCACACCACCACCTACTTCACCCTCCTCACCTCCATATCCACCCACTCCACCTCTGCCACCTCCTTAGTTCAGTATGGCGACCGCAATCAAACTACCAATATTCAGAGGAGTAGGGAATGAAGAACCAGACCAATTCTGGTTCGTAGTAAGAGCAGTATCAGAAGCACAGGGTGTCATGGATGATAATATCAAAAAGGCAGTGTGTTGCAGGATCACGCATTAATGTGGTATATCAAGCATTCGAATGACCACTTGAACACAGGAATTACAGAGTTCTAGAATGTGTTGAATAGGGAATTTAGTAGGCCAAAATCAGAGATGCAGTCAATCATCGGGTTTAAAGAGATCGTGATGCTCTTGGGCAAGACCCCTTAGGATTTGGACCAAAGGCTGAAGAGTATGATCCGCGAAGCCAATATGACGTTAACGGATGCGTAGCATCGTGCATGGTTTGTGGCCTCGCTTATGCCACACTTAAGGACAGTGTTGTCACAGAAAAAACATTCTACCCAGGCTAAAGTGTTGGAGATGGATATGAGGATGGATGAGACCCCTATACAAAACCCTAGATTTGGATTCCAACAGATCCACGCGCAACTACAGAATATGTGTCTGGAAATGCAGAGTTTGAAATAGGATAGGTCACCTCGGCCAGAGGCGCTGTTGGGTCCCTATAATACTAGTGATTACCCCATTACTATTGTATTTATACCCCTTATTTATATTGTTGTGCCCCTATTACCCCCATGTTGTTATTTCTGTGCCCCATAGAATCCCTCTATTGTTATTTTTGTGGCTTTATATTATTATTGTTAGGTCAGCTGGATTATATTGTGACTCCTTAGACTCCTATATATAGAAAGGAGGTTTTGTCATTTGTATCATGAAAGAATTGTTCATTTATGTAATGTAAAGGAAGTTTCCCCCTTGAAGAGGCTGAATTCTAAGGCATTGATCTATCTTTTCTATCTTTTCTTGCGATGTTTCATAACATTTGGTATCAGAGCTTTGGATTCTAGGGTTTCGCTGCTCCAAACAAGTCATCGTGGAATTTTCGCTATAAATTTTTTTCTGTGACGTTTCAAAAGTCGCAAAAAAAACCTATTTGAGAAGAAATCGCGTTGAACCTTGGGTCCAAATTTTAGAGCTTTTCGTGCGATATTTGCAGAGATATGATCTGAGGAAGTTGGTCTTTTTGCAGACTCCTGAATTACATTCAAAACAGGTGACCTGGGGAAAATAGTCATAACTTTCTCTCTGGGGATCGGATTCAAATTTAGTAAGAAGGTACAGAAAGAAGACAAACTGTAGTTTCTTGTATGTGTGTTTCAGATTCAAAGGTTGAAACAGTGACTCGTGGCATGTCGTACAAGTTTGCTCTACTGAACTAGTCTAAAAGCAAGTCACTGTGGGAGATTTCACATAACTCTTCCTTGGAGAATCAAATTTGGGTCAGACTTGTGGCATTGGAAAGAGGATGAAGAAGGCTACTACAGGTCTCAATTTCAAAACTGGATGATCCGAAATTACAAAGATACATCAGATTCAATATCAGGCTTCTATAAAGTGAAAAAAGGTGTGTAGTTTTTTTTAAATTTTTGTGTAAGCTTGGTTTAACGGAATTAAAAGGGCATAGTAAAGCATTATTATCGGTAACTGATGCCCCGAGGAAAGAAAATGCAAACACCTAGTAAGGAACCTGAAAGCTCTAGCATGACTCATGAAGAAGAGGAAGAAATGCTACATGACATATCAAAATTACAAGAACAAGTGCAACAAATGTCACGCTCACAAAAGCTAACAGAAGCTAAGATAAGTGGCGTGGAATCTAAGATAAATGGCATGGAATCTAAGATAAATGGCATGGAATCTAAGATAAAGGGCATGGAAGCTAAGATGGATGATTTGAAGATAGATTTGAAGAGAGACATGGCAAATTTGAAGACAAACATGGCAGATTTGAAGACAGATTTGACAAATTTTCTACAAGAAATACTTACTAATGGTGAAACAGTTGTAAAGGAAACTCATGATGTGAACAAAAGTAATGTTAATCATGATTCCATAGATGCTAATGTTGGATCGAAGACCCACCATATTCTAAAAATTGATATGAGGAAGTTTGATGGCAAGGATCCCGCCACATGGATATTACAGATGGAGCAGTTCTTCAATCTCAATAATGTGCAAAACACACAAAAGGTACGTATGGCAACTGTATATTTGGAACCAAATCAGTTTTTATGGTATCAATGGCTTTGCTCTCGTAAAAAATTTATCACTTGGGCAATTTTTATGGAAGAATTGATAGCACATTATGAAGATACAAAAAGCAACACTTTTTTTAGCCAATTGATAAGTCTCAAACAAAAGGGTTCAGTAATGGAGCACATTGAGGAGTTCCAAAAATTGAACATAAGGGTAAAAGATATTCCAGAGGAGCATAGGATTGATGTGTTCATAGGGTCTTTAAAGGATAATATCCAACATGTTGTTCGCCTTTGGGAACCTGATTCATTAGAGAAGGCATTCAGGTTAGCAAGAAAAATGGAAAGCAAAATTATGGCAACCAGGAAGCATACCACTCACAACTATAAAGACGGAAGTGTTGTTTCCCCTAGTATTCCACAACCTATAAGGTTGACACCACAACAATTGGAAGAAAAAAGAGCAAAAGGGCTTTGTTACATTTGTGATAGCAAATACACTAAAGGTCATAAGTGTGCTGAGAAGAAATTATTCTACATAGATTGTGAAGAGGAAGAAGAAAAGGAGAAAGAAAGGTCAAAAGAAGAAGATATACTCCAGGAACAAAGCCTAGATGAAGAACAAATAAATCCAACCATTTCTTGTAATGCATTGGCGGGAATTACCACTCCTCAAACCATCAAGATAGAAGGACAAATCAAGAAGAAAAAGGTAATAGTGTTGATTGATTCAGGAAGCACCCACAATTTTATTCATTGTAGGGTAGCAAAAGAATTGAATTGCTTCCTATATCTAGCACCAAAGTGTCAAGTGATGATTGCAAATGGAGGAACAATAAATTTCTCTTGAAGGTGCCATAATATCAAGCTATCCATGGGAGAATATGTATTGACTAGCCCAATGCTTTCCATTCCAATGGGAGGTGTTGATGTTGTACTAGGAGTCCAATGGCTACAATCCTTGGGTACAATAGCTTTTAATTTTCAAGAACTTTTCATCAAATTTTCTACGGAAGGAAAGGAAGTTGAATTAAGGGGTATTGTAGGGAAACCAGGAAAGATAATCAGCTCTAATGGTATGACAAAGCTTCTAAAAAAGGAGCAAAGAGGTGTGATTGTACAATTATGTTCATTAGATGTTTCCACATCGGAATCATCTATTTCTCCAGATCTCCAAAAAGTCCTGTACAATCATTCCAAGGTATTTGAGACTCCCAAAGGTCTCCCACCTATGCGTGATCATGATCATGCTATTCATCTGATTCCAGGAAGTGTTCCTCCAAACATCAGGCCGTACAGATATCCCTATGTCCAAAAAAGTGAAATTGAACGTATGGTTGCAGAAATGCTAGAGGCTGGTATAATTCAACCAAGTCAAAGTTCTTTTTCGGCTCCAGTAGTATTGGTGCACAAGAAGGATGGATCATGGCGCATGTGTCCGGATTATAGGGAGCTCAACAAGCTCACTATTAAAGATAAGTTCCCCATTCCTATCATTGATGAATTACTGGATGAATTGCATGGATCAATTTACTTCACCAAGTTGGATCTTCGTTCGGGATATCATCAAATCAGAATGAAGATTGAAGACATTCCGAAAACGGCATTTAGAACTCATGAGGGTCATTATGAATTTTTGGTCATGCCTTTTGGCCTTACTAATGCACCTTCAACATTTCAAGGTTTGATGAATTCAATTTTCAAACCATTCCTTAGAAAATTTGTGTTAGTATTTTTTGATGATATACTAATCTACAGCAAGTCTTGGAAGGATCATGTTGAACATGTTGACAGGGTGCTACAACTATTGGAGGAGAAACAATTATATGCAAAAAGATCCAAATGTTTCTTTGGAGTCCAGGAGGTGGAATATTTGGGTCATATTGTATCTCATGAAGGAGTTAAGGTAGACCCTAGCAAAATTAAATCCATTAAGGAATGGAAAATCCCCACATCCATAAAGCATCTGCGAGGATTTCTTGGGTTGACAGGGTATTATCGCACGTTTGTTAAGAATTATGGGAGAATAGCAGCACCTCTAACAACATTATTGAAGAAAGATGCATTTTCATGGACTCCGGAAGCAACAAAGGCCTTTGAACATCTTAAAGAGGCAATGTGCCAAGCACCGGCCTTAGCTACACCAGACTTCACAAAAACCTTTATTGTGGAATGTGATGCTTCAGGAAATGGAATTGGTGTTGTTCTAATGCAAGATGAAAGACCCATTGCTTTTGAAAGTCGTCCAATCAAGGGAAATTTTTTAAGCAAAGCTATTTATGAGAAGGAAATGTTGGCAATACTCCATGCACTTAAGAAATGGCGACCCTACCTAATGGGAAGACACTTCAAGGTAAAAACGGATCATGATAGACTTAAATACTTTTTAGAACAAAGATTATCCTCTGAAGAGCAAAAAAAGTGGGTCACAAAGATGTTGGGTTATGACTTTGAAATCATCTACAAAAAAGGGAAGCAAAATGTGGTGGCAGATGCACTCTCAAGAAAGGATGAGAATGTGGAAGCATTGTTGTGCGCCATTTCTATTATCCAGCCAGATTGGATAAATGAAGCAAGGGAGGAATGGAAGAATGATGAAGAAGTGTGGGCACTTATTCAAAAGCTACAACAATATTCCAGTATGTCTAATACATTTAGCTGGCAAAATGATTCATTATGGTACAAAGATCGCTTATACCTCTGTAAGAATTCCCAGCTAAAACAAAATATTCTTATGGAATTGCACACTTCTCCCTTAGGAGGGCACTCGAGATTTTTAAAAATATACCACAGGGTTAAGAAGGAATTTTTTTTGGGAGGGCCTTAAATCAGATATTCAAAAGTTTGTGGCGGAATGTTTGGTTTGCCAACAAAACAAAGTTGAAACAATTAAGACACCGGGTCTATTACAACCTTTATCCATTCCAAGCCAACGTTGGGAGGAGGATTCAATGGATTTTATCACAGGTTTACCCAAGTCTGAGGGAAAGAGTGTCATCATGGTGGTAGTTTACATACTTACCAAGTATGCACATTTTTGTGCATTATCACATCCATTTAAAGCCAGTACAATTTCTATTGCATTTATGGAAACAATTCAAAAGCTACATGGAAACCCAAAGATTATTGTAAGTGACAGAGATCCCATTTTCATTGGAAATTTTTGGACAGAATTATTTTCTTGTCTTGGTACTCAGTTAGCTCATAGTTCATCTTATCATCCTCAATCTGATGAGCAAACTGAGATAGTAAACAAATGTTTGGAAGGATATCTTCATTGCTTTGTATCTAATAAACAGACACAATGGGTCAAATGGTTGCCTCTGGCTGAATGGTGGTATAACACTTCCTTCCATACAACAACAAAAATGACCCCATTTATGGAACTTTATGGGTATCAACCACCATCCATCACATCATATTTAAGAGAAAATTATAAGGTTCAGGCAGTGGAACATCGAACATCAACAACAAGTCCTCCAACTCTTAAAGGATAACCTCGTGTTGTCACAAAATAGAATGAAACAACAGGCAGATCAACATCGCAGTGAAAGAAGTTTTGATGTAGGTGATTGGGTATTCCTACGGCTACAACCATATAAGCAAATGTCCCTAAAGCAAGCTAAGAAGGATAATAAATTATCACCAAAGTATTATGGTCCGTACAAGGTGTTGCAAAAGATTGGTACTATGGCATACAAATTGGAGCTTCCTGCAGCTTCTCGATTGCACCCAGTTTTCCATGTTTCATGTTTAAAGAAGGTTATAGGCGAAAAGCTCCCAGTGCAAACAATATTGCCAGAACTTGATGAGGAAGGAAAAATTATATTGGAACCGGAAGCAGTCACAGAAACAAGAACTTGACAGCTACAAAATCGATCAATTTTAGAGTATCTTATCAAGTGGAAGAAATTATCCGCTGAAGATTCCACATGGGAGGATGAGAATTTTATGCAGAAGTATCCAGAACTACTCAAGCATTGAGGACAACACTTTTTTGAAGGAGAGGGGCATGTTGGGTCCCTATAATACTAGTGATTACCCCATTACTATTGTAGTTATACCCCTTATTTATATTGGGTGCCCCTATTACCCCCATGTTGTTATTTTTGTGCCCCATAGAATCCCTTTATTTTTATTTTTGTGGCTTTATATTATTATTGTTAGGCCGGCTGGATTATATTGTGACTCCTTAGACTCCTATATATAGAAAGGAGGTTTTGTCATTTGTATCATGAAAGAATTGTTCATTTATGTAATGTAAAGGAGGTTTCCCCCTCGAAGAGGCTGAATTCTAAGGCATTGATCTATCTTTTCTATCTTTTCTTGAGCTGGTTTCATAACAAGCGCGTGAGGAAGTATGGTGCATAAAATGCAAAGGCTAGTGCCACGACAAAGATGACTGTCCGATATTCATGAACTACTTGGCAGGAGGAGGGCCAATGCCATTAAGACCAGAGGCACAAGCGAGGCCGAGCGTGGCATCTACATTATGGTGCGCGATATGCGAAATAGGAGGAAAACATACCACAGATAATTGTCGCCTATTGCAAAAGTATATGCAAACATCCCAGCAGTTGTTTTGTAATTTCTCCAGATCGGTAGGCCATGACGAACACACCTGTCGAAGCTATGAGCTAATGATGGATCAGAATCTTACCTACAGGGTGCAAGCTAAAACATGAGCCCTCGACCCAAATGTAGGAATGGCACGCGTTGGGTTTCAGGCATGCAGTCGGGGTCGAGGTGGAATGGGACTAGGAAGGGGTCGCGGTCTGATAATTTGCAACAAGTGCATATGGCTAGAACATTATGCCCACGATTTTACGAACCCGAATAGGATATCATGTTGGTACTGTAGTCAGTTTGATCATGAGGTAGAAGATTACCCTTTGCTGATAGCAAAGATGCGCAAAAAGGGGGTACTCCAGGCCCCTCTGACCCAGAATTTACAAATGATGAGGTCCAAACCGCATGAGGAAGACCCAAATGTAAACATGATTCTTAGAAGCAGTATGACAATGAGAGATGATAAAGGGAAGCAACCAGAAGAAAGCACATGGGTTCACAAGGCTCCTACAAAGGACCCGAGTTTGATTTAGAACGTGCGAAGGAGACACTCATGGAAGCTAAGAAGAGCTTCACAGAGGCCTCCACTTCAGGTACTAAGGATAAACTAGAACCAGGGATGGATCGTTCCATGCTCACTACCTTTCTGGAGACATGCATGAAACTGCTGCATGACAGCAAGGTAGTCAAAGGGCTATAGGAGCTGATCACTAAGTGTGCGGGGTCAGGAGAACCGCGCGTGGTCTGAAAATTGGGAAAGCATGCATTGCACACAGGAAGGGAGATGAGGTTGACTGCGCAAATAGGCGAGTACTAAATGGATCAAGTAATCTTGGATCTGGGTTCGAATGCGAATGTACTACCGAAGCAAACATGGGAACGCATGGTCAAACCTACGTTACAATGGTCCCCTATTTAGTTACAAATGGTGAACCAACAAAAGATTTTGCCTGTGGGTAGATTGCAAGGGGTAACAGTAGATATTGAGGGCACGAGCGTGCAGGAAGACTTTGAAGTGATAGAGATTTTCGATGAAAACAATCCCTATCCTGCGCTACTAGGAATAGAATGGGCTACTGATATGAATGGAGTCATAAATTTTAAGAAGTGAAAAATGACCTTTGAGAAAAAGTCACTATGCGTAGTAGTACCACTGGACCCAGCTGAAGGAACACGATAACTGAACTGGTGTGCAACGATGATAGTGACGATGATCTCGACTGTATCTATAAGATCACTGCACAAGGAGAGGATTGGGTGAATCTGACTGTGGATGGGAGGATTTCATGGGAGTGTGAAAGCCCCTGCACTTCGGATTCAAATGAAGAGATAGAGTGATGGCAGAATCAACTGCATAAGTAACAACGTTGAACTTCAACATGATGATCAGATCGTTGTGTTGTGTGAAAATAGAAGCAAGGGAGCTACCAACATATGATGGTTGTCAGCAGTGGATGAATTCCTAAACAAATTCGAAAATGCAGTAATAGAGCATAAGCGGTTTGATGCGCTGAAGTGGGCACTGCATGCAACACCTGCATGATGGTGGGGTATGCATCAAGGAACTTTTGAAGACTAGCACGGATGCAGAAGGATGATGCGCCTATGTTTTGGAAAACCCCAACTTTGAACGAAAGCCAATCAGTTGGGGTGGAACAACTTGCGCGCCCACCTTTCTCAATGGGTACAGGCATATGTTGTACAATACACACAAGTGCACAGCCTAGAGAATTGGAAAAAACCACAACGACAGGAAGGAATACACACGTTACTAATTCCCCATGACGAGGCATTCGATAGGGTGCAGGAAGTATTGAAAAAGGTTTACCAGACGAAATGAAATGATTAGGACTTGCGCGTGCCAGTGATTCGATGGGCTTATAGAACCATGTGCAAAAATCTGAGCATGGAGATGATTCCAAAGTTGTGAAACGAAGTAGAACTCAAGATTTCTGAAGGAAATGCCAAAAGGAATCCACACGTAATAGCTCCCGTAGTTATGATAGCACGTGAAGACTAGGATGAAGGAATCACACAGCTACGCGAGGATGACCATAGAAGGATTCGGGAAGCCACTCAATGAGGAAACCTCAGACTTCGCAAACTCAAAGAGGATCGAGTACAATTAAGGAAGAAAAGCATGTCGATGGACACTGAGATCAAAAGACTGGAACTAGGGTCACACAAGCATGTCTCGTCGATAAACCAAGGATGACAAGGCAAGATACAGATGGTCATACCACTGCATTAGAAGAGTGTCTCCATGAATTTATGATTTTGTTACCATAGTTGAGACCGCACCTTACCAAACGCAGTAATAAGGGAAGAGCACCACATAAGATAAAGCAAGCGGTGCCAGCGATCGCGAGGGAAAGTGAGGAGTGTCCACACGGTATGCTGGAAGGCAAGTTGCAGTCTTATACAGGTGGGGCGACCACCTGACTAACCGTGGGGAGCACAGTCTCAGGGCTCCAGACAGTTGAAAGAGGGCATGGGACTCTAAAGGAACTGCACGGTAAGGGAGGTTCATGCAGACTCAGCATGGTACAAGGTTCACGCCTGTGCATGGGGGGCTGCGTTTCCGTGTGAGTAGGCTGGGAAGTAACTGTTGGCATCATTGTTCATGACGAGATGCCTAATTTAAGGCAAAAGGGAGAGGGCAATGGGCAATTAAGATATGAATTAAGATCTAGACTCAGAAGTGGGGGGAACAACCGAATTTAAATTCAAAAGACACTATAAAACTCTAAGAACCAACCACGAGACAACCCTTGGTTGTTTGAGATTTGATCAATTGCAAAGTATTGAGCGCTGAGCAACCTTACCATATTTAAGTACATGACACAGCATATCTTGTGAAAACACGATGAATGCTACCAGGCCAGGTGTGATATTTGCCGAAGATACCGTTGAGGAGCCCAGAGATGCGGCGGTTGTGTCGGAATTTCCAAAATTACCGCAGACGCCGTGACCGAAGAAAGATAAACAGACTATGGGACCAGTCTGCGTGTCCTTAAGAAACCCGTAGTTTGGCAAGATATCAAGGGAAGAGAAAGTCAAAGTCATCACTATTGAATTGGATGAAGAGAAGAAGGACTTACAGGCCTTAATTGATCAATAGAGGCATAAGACGATGTGGAGGAGGACGTCCCACCAATGCCTTCCGCAGAAAAGTTACCCACGTACATCCCTCCATGAAAGGGAAAGTTCGGGTGGCCTAAGACCTAGAGGCCATGAAGAGTGTGCTCCAGACCCCACTCCTCCCCAACGGAATTACTATTGAAGGTCCACCCCTAAGCCGGGTGCCTACCGTGAAATTTGAAGATTGGGACCTCGGAGACAGCGAAAATTTCTCACACCTGGAGATGGAAATATTGATGAAACAAAATTTGGAGGGGCCAGTAATAATACTGGAGCTGCGAAAATGGATGTGTGGTGTGGAGAAGGCTGAGTTACTTCATCTACGATGGATACCCCACTTTCACCATGCACCCATCACCATTTTCATCATCAGGCAACTGTTGTGTCTGGTGCATGATGGGTATCTATGGCTGGAGGAGCCTATTCCCATCACAGAGGAGCTTATTCATAGGATTTCTCGGCTTCCCTATAAGGGAAGGGACCCATAGAGATAGCTGGTAAAAGCAGCGATTTGGTGCTCGTAGAAGCCATGAAAACTAAATACAAGCTAGAAAAGAAAATTTGCAGCTATGCAATTACGAGTATCAAGGACAAAGGTGTGCACATAGCCACGCAGCTCCTGGACGACAAATTAATGTGGAAGCTTCATGCCGATGAAGTACCAGTGCCTGTGGTTGCGCTGGCCGAATAGTGCGTGGAGGGGTTCCAGCTCAACTGGGTTGAGTTCCTCTGTGAGGAATTTTTAATGAACTGCAAGGAGGCCCAAGAGCAAGGTAAGACCTTCCACTACACTTGGTTGATCTTATCCATCTTGTTGGTAGTATTCGAACTACTGGAAGATAGCCAGTTCCTGCCTATCAACCACGACCTACCTGAGGCCGCAAAGTACACTTCACTCTAGGCCACTAAGGACGCAAAGCGGATTCATGCAACCAAGGTTTTTTGGGTGCTGATGGAGGCGAGCATCCGGAAGTGGATCAATAGAAGACCACGGTTGTCTCCCATAGTATATGCCACTCTGCAGAGCTTCACAAAGTTTAAAGCAGACATGCACAACATTTATGTCCGGGCGCGGAAGGATCCAGCAAAGGAATGGACAAAGCTCCTATTTATTGCTACTGACAATGCCATCTTCATAGTGTTGGAAACATGGCCTCCGGAATGGTGTGCCCCAGACTTGGCAAGAATGGAAAGGGTTGTGATGCGCAGCTAGCCAAAAAGAGGTGCCAAGAAAAAGCAGCAACAGAGGTAGCCGCACAGCAGAAGCCAGCAGATCCACCAGCAGCAGCAACATATACAACAACGGCACCAATGGAAGAGGCCGAGGAGGGCCATGACATGTCCAAATGATAGGGGGCTGAGGACATAGGCCTAGCCGAAGAGCGCGCGGACCCAAAAACCACTTCACAATAGTTGAAGCGGTTGCGCGTCCTTAAGAAACCGGTCCCCAAAAAGAAGGTTAAAGCATCAAAGACATCTATCGACCCGATCACGCTTACAGAAGGTGATATTTTTGACATCGGAAAAACGATTTACGATGTCACCAAGGACGTGCTCCAAGAGGTGATGATGGAGCAGAATATTGTCTTGGGTCGCTAAGAGCATAGGTACAGGAACTACAGGTGCAACCCCCATAGACAGGAACAATGGCCCCTTATGTCGTCGCAGGTATGTCAGAGGCGGAACAGATGTTGTGTGCCTGAATGACCAACACCTTTGTATTCCCCGAAGGCATGTTAACCGCAGCGAATGAAGTTGACCGAGCTATGGTGGGCAGGATTAAGGGACTAAGCTTAAACTTGGCCACCCTTCCACGGGAAACCTTGTATCAGTTGCAAGATGGGGTCACAACCGAGCTCCGTGCCAAAGAAGGTTGCGCGCTACAAGTCTTGAGCGAACAAAATATCAATATGGAACAGCTCAACTAGCACCATGATGAACTGGTTGTGAAGACTCAAGCACTAGAGTAGGCAGTAGAAAATGCGTGTAGAAACGTCCCAGAATTGGCTGTCCCAACAAATCTACCAGTAGCAAAGTGAATCCACCGATTGATGACAGGATTCTGCAAGGAAAAGGAATAAGCGACAAGCGTACAGCTGAACCTCAACCTTCAGATTGTCGAGCTGAAATTAAAGGCGCAGCCCTCTATGCCCTCGGAAGTTAAGGAACAAAGCACTAGCACTATTTAGAAAGGGCTAGAGGAAATAAGACAGGCAGTATAGAATTGAACCAATATGTTGGAAGAATCCTTCGCGGTCCTCACTTCATTACAAGAGGACCCCAACATATAGCACCTAGAAACGGAGGCATGGGAGCTTCAAGTACAGTATGACAGTGTGCATGGAATGGCGTAGATAGTTGTCCTGACCCAATGGCTTGTGAAGCTACAATAGGCAAAGGTGTTGAGGGAACAGGTGGATGCTGCATGGCAGAAAGAGGTAGTCTTGAAAGCGCGCGTCCAACCTTGGATTGATGAGGCCTTCCTCATCACTGTAGACATCAAATGAAAGCTTGCCCAGATGAAGGTGATGCATGCTTAAGACTGGGAGCTACCCCTGATAGTGAGACCTCGGCCGAGAGAGTAGAGCAGATCCAGCAGACTGCAGATCAGTGCACCACAGACCTCAAGGAAGTGAAGGAATAGTTGGAAGGGATCCGTACCAAGAATGCCGCACCAGCAGAGTGACTCGAGATGAGTCATGATGATTATGTTGGGGGCCTGTTGGGCATGGAATCCCCCCACAGCAGGTTTTGGGGCTCAAAGCCCAAGTTTTGGTCAAATATGTTGTAAAACTCCGTGAATTGCAGGCGCGGAGCGCGAAATGTACAGTTTAGTCATAAGGTTGTCTACCCTAAACATAGTATTGTAAATTAGTGTAAATTCGGCCTACCCATGGTCTGTAGACCATGGGATTGTATAAATAGAACAAGGCTCTAAGTTGTAAAGGCAATGATGAATAGAAAGAATAGTGAAGGAATGGTTCGAGCTTAGAGTAGAAGTCTAAGTGTATTGGGTTGTTGTAGTAGGAAGAGGCTCTGTAGCTAAGTGCGTAGAGGCCTAGTAGAGTCCACGGCTGAGTGCGCGGACCCCTGCAGCTGAGTATGTAGGGCAGAGTCAAGTCTGTAATCGGGACATAAAGCTAACAAAGAGAAGTTGATTCCTAATTCTGTGTACTTGTTGTGCTTATCTTCCTTATGTTTATGATCATTTATGTATCGTGTGCACTGATATAAATGTTGGATATGTTGTAATAACCCTAAATCTTACACACAAAAGCTAAGTAAATGCTTAATAAGCGAGGAACTTGGGTATTATACGAGTCCCTGCACCGCAAGTTCAATAACTTCGTCATTTGGATCATGCTACTTTGTATCATTTCACGTCATTTTATCTACTTCTGTAATGGAATGATTTCAGTTGGTTTCGACAATTCTTTCAATGTTATTTGAATTTGGGTTCAATCATGTTGATCTACATCACCATAATAGAGTTTGGTTTCCACAATTTCAAATATAGGTCTTTGTCTAAATAAATTCATTAGGGGCCTTAACAGTTATTTCCTTATATCTATAAGAAAGATCATCATACAAAAGAATGATTATGGAAAAAGTGTTTTTCTTATATCATGAAAACATTGGATCTCAATGTTTTTATTGATGGGATAAATGATAGGGATTCTAGTCCCTGGAATTAGCATATTTACTTAGTTTATCACATTATTATTTCTAATAAGAGATTATTATTGTGGATTTGTGTGATGAAAATTTTGGTTTCCTAGTCGCATGGAATAGTTGAGAGCATTTCTCTAACCATCTATATTTATGTTGTAAAAATTCCCTTTTCCCTCAGTCATTTAATGTCAATAAATTTCACTATGCCCAATTATTGGCAAAAGGCCCTTCCTTCTCCTAGTTAAGGGAAATAAACCATTTTTTAACACTTGTTTTAATTTAAGTGAGAGGATCTTCTGAGGTGTAATACAAAAAAATTTGATTCAAGATATTTATAGATATCACACATGGCCAAAAAAACCCTTGGAACCAATTATTTTTTATCATATACATATATGAGCACAGAACAACCCTTTGGTAATATAAACAATGGTGGTGAAATTATCTATACCTTCCTTTTCAATGTGAACTAGTCCTCTAACTCATAGCCCCTTCTCCTTGTTCAAGCTCCCTTGAAATATTACCTTACGACCATGGCATATAACAATGATCTTGAATCCCATACCCAGAAACTTTTCAACCATGCCCACTTGATTCTACCTTGGATTCTTCCAGGAGACGAAATCTAGGATGGGAACTTTCCCGTCAACTATTGTACCTTAGCTCCTCCTGTCAACTGTTGTTAATCTCCTTTACACGCCAACAATATGTGACCACTCCACTTCGTATAATTGTGGGACTTAATCCTACACCCTGAAACTTTTGAATTGAGTGTAAAAGGTTTTAGTGTTGGCATTATGATACAGGTGTTTTCCTTGATGGCAACTCACATAGATGACAGTTTACAGTGAAATAGGTTAACAACAAAGGATTAGAAATCAAATTCCAGATATTGAAGAAAGAGAGTGGTTTAAGAAGTATACGCTGGTTCACTTTGTCAAAGCGGCGTATACATGCGGGTCCACAGAGAAAAAAGATCGTATATGTATACACGCACTCTCGCAAGAGGAAAAGTGCATACAGGTTGGAAAATCAAGGTTTTGGGCCGAGGTATTGGTCCGAGGTATTTGGCCCGAGGTATTGGTCCTAACTGGTTTTGTTCCAAGGTATTGGGAATGACCTAAAACTATATAAGGACGATAAGATCAAAGGGATTGGTGAGAAAGTAATGAATATCTTATTAAGAGTGAGATCAAAAGAAAATATGCATGTTATGGGTTTTTGGTGCCTTGCTTGATCTGAACTAAGGATGAACCTTAGTGTTTGATGAGGGATGAGATCTAATGATGGATCAGGATCATAAGACCTGAAATGAATTATCATTATGTGGTCTGATCATGGATAGTTTAGATTTGAATACTAACGCATGATTTTCATTGTAAATGTTTTGATCTAGGTATGATTGAAGTATGGAATAGTTGTGATGTTTTAAGTTAGTATTTTCAGATATGTACGCTGGTTCGCTTTGGTAAAAGCACGTATACACACTGGTTCATCACATCAAAGTAGCATATACATTATGAAATATGATGTTTGAAGTTGCAATTGGTTCTGGTTGTTGATGTAGAGTTTTGGGTTTTGCTTTATGTTCTGGTGACTGTGTTCTGGTGACAATGTTCTAAATGTTCAGATTGATTGATTGTGATTTGTTTCAGTGATGATGGGTTTACAGTGATTGATTGATTCAATTATGATTGATTTAGAGATTGTTGATTGAGTTTCAATGATTGGTTGATGCATATGTATTTGATGGTTGTATTATAGTGGTTATTGATTTTGAGCTTCATTGTTATTGATGGGTCCAGTATGAAAATTGGATGAAACATGGCCTTCAAATTGTGGTGTTGTATTCAAGGAGTATCCAATCTAAAAATTTATGAAATGTGGTCCCTGGAGGAAGAGAGAAGATTGTGGCCTTTTGTAGGCCAGTGCCTACGTACTGGTAAACATATCAGCCAATACAAGATCTAGGGGGTTGGAGCTCCCTTCTAGTCGTAGCTGGAAAACAAGTGAAGGTAGGAGCCTTCTGTATTCCGACACCTACGTACTAGTAAATGGATTGGCTAGTACAAGAGCCAAGGGGTTGGAGCTCCCTTCTAGTAGAAGCTGGAAAACGAGTGAAGGTTAGAGCCTTCTATAGGCCAGTGCCTACGTACTAGTAAATGGATCAGTTAGTACAATAGCTAGGGGGTCGTAGCTCCCTTCCAGTAGAAGGTGGAGAACAAGAGAAGGTTGTCGCTTTCTGCAGGTGGGTTCCTGCGTACTGGTATGAGTCTGCACCAATACAAGATTGTAAATGGGTTTTTCTTATATTAAAAGAAGACAGCAGTAGGAGGTTTTTGTCTCGCATTGGGTTTCCACCTTAAATCTTGGTGTTCATGTGTGTTGCTTATGTATGATGGTTTATTCTATTATTACTGGACATGGTTACTATTTAAATGGTTACTAAAGTACTGATGCACTAATGAAAGATTAACATATGATGAATTAACTGAATCATAAGCTCACTAGATATACGTTGGTTTCCTTAAATATAGTTGGGTGTACACGTGAGTTACCTTCATTGAAGTAGCATATATAAATAAGAGTATGAAAAGAAAAAATTATTGATTTGACTAAAACTAATTCACCCCTCTTCTCAGTATTATTTCCATCATCTAGTTTTGAAATATTGGGGAGACAGAAGAAGGTGGGAAGAAAAGAAAAAATGTGGATTGTAATCTACTTATTATATTCCTGTAAGTTGTGTACCCCAAACCCCACTACTTTCCTTTGGTGTGTGCTCTTCAAACTGGTGGGGAGATGGGAATATTTCCCATTAACTCATGAACTCGCCCTTCGTTAAGTGAATTCTTCTCCATCAAATATCATTTTAATTTCTCGTCCTTGCGCCGCTTCAAAATCTGTGTATGCCTTCAACACGTCACCTGATATATATATGTTGGAGGTACACATCACCCCATCTCTTTCCACCATTTGAACAATCAATGTTTACTTTGAAGTCTAACTCCATTGCAAATTTTTGGGGAAGAATATGTTGTGTTCCATGACAGACTTCCAATTTCATTATGTGATGAATTCCCACATGCTTCTTCAATAAAACTAAACTAATTCTCGGCCTTTATGATTTTAAAATAATGGCAGTTGCTTACAGGATTTTGATACTCATACTAACACCTCTTCATTCACCTCACACTCCTCCTTCAATATTTCACAATCTTTTGATCTCCATGCTTCTGCTATGCCTCTAATTCTAGCCATATTATCACCTTTAACGCGTGCTCTTCAGATCGCTCTCCCTCCTCAGATTAATCAACTTTATTGCAACCTTTGTGTATACTTATTCCTACTTACAATCCCTCCAAGCTTTATTTTGTCCATCCTACATCACACTTAATTAATTATGATTACAAGGATCAATGAATAGAGGTTATTTGAAAACAATGAACAAAGGCTTTAAAACTGCTCAATCACTTGACATAGATTTCTCTCATTAATGGATATACACACATAATTTACATAAGCCCATCCTAACCTAACTAACATTGAATTGGCCCTTTTGGTTGTACTTCACTTTACTCTGCTAATCCTCTTGACAATACTCTCACACTTTTCATCCCTATCCACTTTGCCTCTAAGCTTACATATTTACAAATGGGATTCTGAAACCATAATTTGGTTTAGATCCACTAATTACTCAACAATTCCCTATTTCTAGATCCTCTATATCCTCACTTCTCTCAAGATACCTAACTAATCCTAAGATCCCTCTAACTCTCTCAAACATTCTTGAGATCTCGTCTTAGAAGTAGATCTGATTACAATATTTCTCACTCTCATCACTTATATGCAATAATAAGAAACATAGGAAAATACATTTAATTTAAATAATTAAAATCAACTAGGGAACCAACTCCCTTAGTAAATGAAAGTCCCATTAGGCCTATTCAAATGTGTATGAATTGGAGGTTGGATGCTCCTCCATCATATATTATTGTGATTTGTTGCTAGTTCTTATGATCTAGTAGGTATTTCTTTCCTAGATTTTTTTATTAGTTTTCTTTATGTAGATCTATTTAAGCTTGTGTTTGGCTTAGTAAAGATTAGTTTGAGATTTATATTTCACACATAGACTTGTACTCATGAATGGGATTTACCACATCATACTAGGAAATCCCAAATCAAAGATGGACATGAGAGAAAATAACAATAACCAAGAAAGGTTTTCTGATAAGTAAGACATGACATGAATAAATGGATTATGATGTTGAAAGTGGGAGTACACTGATGAATGATATTTTATTTGAGTAATGTTGGAATAAATATATATTAAAAATTACAACTCTATAATAATATAATTGTTTTCACTTGTTTTTTCTTTTGCATCTTTTCAATCTTGATATTTTTAGCAATGGACATCCTAGTGGCATTATGCATGCACATACAAAAATAATATGTTGATAATTATACATTATATTTAGTTTATATATTACATACATATCAAGAAATAAAGTATTATAATATAAATGTTAACACTTTTGGAATTGAAATTCACACATTTGTAATCAAAATTGATAATTTCATATTTCTAGAAGTATTGTATCCTTATTATAATATTTATATATATAATTATTAGATTCATAGTTATTGTAGCAAGATTATATTTGTATATATAGTATACTTATAGCTGATATTATAATTAGATATATATATTCCTATTATATTTAATATATAATTCTTATTGATTAATATAAATTTCTATTTTTATTTAATTCATTATAATTTTTCCTTATATATAATTTTATTTCATTACTTTTGGCTGACCTAATTTTTGTTGTCTCTCTCTTTATTTTTATTTTATCTTGGACTCCATATTTATTCATCTTTTGCTCAAAATTTATCTTCATTGGCTCTGTCCTGATGATGGATTGCAATTTTAGGTTTGAAATGTCGAGAAGTAAAAATGGATGCAATACTTAAAGAAATATCTCCACCCAATATTACTTCATGCATAAGTCTCAGTCTAAAATACTTTCATATAATTTGAAGCTTCATATTTTGCAACTGAATATTGTAAGATTTGGTTCAATGAGCTACAAAATTAAGATTAGCATAGGCTACAGATCAGTGATGTAGTGGATATTAATCCATAAAGATGAAAGTTTTAAAAGAGAGAATGTAGATCAAGAAGTGAAACAATATATTGTTGTAATGGAATTATTATTCTCATTAACCCATTATTTTTCTAATTCATCAATGTTCAAAAGCTAATACAAATACTATTACATGCTACAAGGATATTTGGGAAAGGATGAAAAAAAACAAGAAGAAGAATAAGTAAGATTAAATTGTGTGTATAAAATCAATAAATCTAAAATAAATTAGCATGGGTGCTTAAATAAAGAAGCACATGCAAGTGTGTTGATGTAAGAAAAGTGCATGTAAAAAATGTACCAACAACAACCCCCACTCCCCACCCCTTGTCACCCCAACCCCATAATCACAACTTAAGTGATTATGTGGTGCTATAAATGGGTCTTGAAAATTGTGCATCCATATTAGGTACCCATGAAGAAAAAATTCCCATCAAAATGGATAAAGGGAAAACCTTGTGGGAAATCCCTAACAAGAAGATAGAATTTCATGATTTGTCCAAATGAAATTATCTAGGATCTAAAAATGATGAAAAGGAAATTACAATGACAAGGAAATATGAATTGATTATAGATTGATAAAGTGATCTAATTATCATTCTAAAGTTTATAGATATATATTATGATGGAAATAATCATTGATATCAAGCAACTAAGGCACTTGCCTACACAAAAATGGTTGGACTAGTCATATTGCCTCCAAAAAAACCAAAAAAAAAACTTAAACACCACAATTGTCATCAAAGAAATTTTTAATGGGACTATTATTAAAATCAAATTAGACAAGATAAGAAATGATAATGGTTCTTATGAATTTTGGAAGAAACTTTTCGCTATAAATTTCTCAAACAATTAAAATCAAATGCTACTAAGATCAATCATCAAGTCAACAAAAAACAATCCTTAAATTTGGTACCTTGCCAAGATATGTTCATATACCATGTTCATATATAAATTGAGTGAATAAGAATTGGAAAATGATTGTGGATATTGGAAAGGAGGACAATGATTCCTTTAATCTTGATGTGGAGGAATTCAATATGTGAGTGGTGAATATTTTGAATCCAATGTTAAATATTTCTCTTTTGGAAATAATCTCTCTAAATTTGTTTGTTTTATTTGGAATTGAAAGCTCTAAATATAATTTAATAAGCAATGGAGGAGGTGTTTGTTGCAACTCAATTGTAGAAGTTTCATTTGATGTGATGGACTTTAATACTGGAAAAAATTGGGTATGATAGGTAGAAGGATAGAGATAGCTTTCTAATCTTGATGAAGTCCCAACAAAACCAAGTTCAACTTTTTTCTAATTTCATCATAGGCAGAATGAGAATTGAATTATTTATCCAATCTCACGAAGGTCACGGATAATGTATCCCATTTGAAGAAGCAATTAGGAACCAAAACCATTACTATGCAACTCAAAAGATGGTGGTAGAAGCTTAAGAGTCATAATCAATACATTTGGTATATGACCTACACAAAGTGGCCTTATTATTGGATCTATATTAGCATCTATATCATATTTATATTTTTTATCATCTGAAGTGGTAGAAGAATAATACATAGCAATAGAAGTAAAGTCTATATGATCTATAGCACTATCAGTCATAGCATCAAAAAATCAGATAGAGGAATCCTCATTATCAACATTAGAGGAAACAATGTCCTCATAAGTAGGGGAGAATGCAAAGTTTCATTAGTGGACGAAATGGAATATTCATAAACGCAGTCATCATTAGAAATGTCATAAACATTGTTAGAAGTAGATTCATTATCTAAAATGAACCTCTATGAGATATTGGAACTAATCCAAGCTACAATAATTGCAATAAAATTAAGAGACTCTTGCATATTCTTTATGCAAACCAATAATGATATCTTATTTGTTTCTTAAATCAGCCAAAATATTCTCATTGTGAAAAGTTAATTTTTCCTCCATCTCATCAAAGTGGGTGAGCTGATCTGCAATTTGAGTTTTAAATCTTCCATTACACAAAATTCATTGTGAAGCATTTTGAGTTCTTTGATAGGGGTTTGATTCAAATTTTAAATAATGAAGATAATTGCATATTTTTCTTCTCAAATGGCTCTAGATTCACTTGAGGTTGTAAGGGAATTTCATCCTTGGATGTGGTTTTACCCATCCTTTGGCATTGATCACACCCAGTGGTGTACCTCCTTGCATTCTAATGTAAAGTGGGCCAATAATAACTTGATTGTAGAAATTTGAAGGTTTTCCTCTTAGTAGCAAAGTGACCCCCATAGGGTCCATCATGGCATGTTGAGAGGATGTCAAAGACCTCCTCTTCCCTCACACATCTCCTCAGGATTTGATCTAGTCCCAATCTGAAAATATTTCCCCCAATCCAAGTGAATGGGGCACTTTTCCTGACAATCTTGCTCTTCTCCTTAGAGGATGGATTAGGAGGGAAACTCCTAGAAACCAAGTAGTTTTCTATATCATCAAACCAAGGATAAAGCACCTATATGGCAAAGAGATGTTCATCTGGAAGTTTATCATCCACCATTTCTTCCTTTTCTGCAGGTAGGGTTAGTCTTGAGAAGAAATATGCAACCACATTCTCTTTCCCTGGTTTATCAATAATAGTCAAATCAAATTTCTACAATAATAAAAACCATCTAATTATCCTAGCATTGACATCAGGTTTATTCATTAAATACTTAATGGCTACATGATTAGTGTGAAAAAAAGTTGGATAACCAGTGATATAATTCCTAAACTTATTCAAAGGATGTACCACTGCCAAGAGTTCTTATTCAGTGACAGTGTAATTTAACTCAGTTTTGGAAAGGTTCTTACTAATGAAATAGATAGAATTTTGTCTTCCACTTGTTATAAGGCAGCCCCTACAACGTTTTTTGAGGCATTTGTGTGTATATGGAAAGGTAATTCCTAGTTGGGACCCCTAAGGATGGTTGCAGTGGTCACCTTTTCTTTCAGTACTTCAAAAGCTTATTGACAGTTGGTTTTCCCACAAAAATATGAATCTTTAGCCAACAATCGAAACAAGGGTGAATCTAGTTTACTAAAGTATTTAATGAACCTTCTATAATACCCATCTAATCCAAGGAAACTCCTAACATTTCTTTGTTTCTAAGGGATGGGGATCCTTTTGATGATGGAAATTTTGTTTGGGTAGGTCTGTATCTCTTCCTTGGATATAGAATGTCCAAGGATATTCCCTGCATTCATTGAAAATTCACATTTCTTAGGACTCAATGAAAGATTCATTTCAATGCATTTCTTTAAGACTTTGCACAGATTAGAAAGAGATTACTAGAAGTCACATCCATAAGGAGTGAAATCATCCATATATATCTCAATTGATTCATAAACAAGTTCAACAAAGATACATAGAACTTCACTTTGGAAAGTAGCAAGGGCAGGGAAAAAATTGAATGGACGTACTCTATATGAAAAGATACCCCAAGGACATGTAAATGTGGTATTATATTGGTCTTCGGGGCTTATCTAGATTTGGTTAGTAAATCCATCCAAGAAGGAGAATAATTTCTTTCCTACAAATCCATCTAGGACTTGTTCAATGAAGGGAAAACGAAAATGGTCCTTATTTGTAACCTTGTTAAGTTCTCGATAATCAACACAGATCCTCCACTTCCCATTCTTCTCAGGAACTAAAAAATAGATGACACCCACTCACTATTTGAAATGGGATATATGAACCCTACATCTAGTAACTTTTGCAATTCTTCTTTCACAATGTCCTTAAGAGTTGGGTTCATCCTTCTTTGTGGTTAGTTTGCATCCCTCTTTGATGTAAATATGATGAGTACAGATCGAGGGATGCACACCTTTCATTTTCTTATAATCCCAAGAAAAAACATTCAGGTGTTGCTTCAGCACACTGCACAATTGTCCTTCTTGCTCATCACAAAGAGAGGGGTTGACCTTTAGAGTTCTGGATGGGCCAATCTCCAAAATGTTGGCATGTTCTAGACTAGAGTCAACAGAGCACAAATCATTCCAAGGACTATTCTCAGATTATTTCATCAATTCATCAATTGGTATAGCAATGGGAGGTTGATTCTGTAAGATATGGTCAATAAGGTCATCTTCATCAAGTTTCCCCCCTCCTATAACAATGTCTAGAGTGCAGACTGGGTAGAGGGATGTCTGATAAAATTCTTCCTCTTCCTCATCCTCTATCCTTAAGGTTAAATCATGCTCAATATAAGCCTGAGCAGGAGGATATAATACAAGTTGTTTTGATAAATGTTCATTCTTAATAGTCATGTTCCCAACCCTGCAACTAATGTAGGCATCAGCAGTGGCCAACCAAGGTCTTCCTAGGATGAGAGGATAGCCATTAAAATTGGTTTTGGGCTGGAGGACTAGGAAATTAGTGGGGTACTCCTAGGAGTCAATGGAGACCATCACATCCTCAATAAAGTCCTCAGGATCTACTGTGGATCTGTCTGCAAGCTGCAGCACTGTAGTAGTCTTCTTCAAAGCCCCTTGGATATTGAGCTTCAACATGGTTTCCCTGGTCATTACATTGATTGCAGCCCCAAGATAAATCAAGGTATTATAGACCATAATTCCATCAATGTGCACATCCACTACTAGGCTACCAGGATCCAAGTACTTTAGAGAAATCACCCTCTCAAGCATCAGATCAAATAGTTGTGCAACAACATTGATTGTAGGGGTATCTCTTCTCATCCTCCTAGGCCTTTTGAAACATTCGTCCTTGATAAGCTTGTTGTAAATGGTAACATCCTTGATGGCCTGGAGAAGGCATATCTTGACACACAATTTTTTCAATTCTCCCAGGAGTTCAGCCTCTTCTAGGATGTGTTATTTAGGGTGGACCAACCTTTCAAGATAAGGAGGTTCAGTGGCTTGAGGTATACTCTCTTCCTTCTCTTCTTCAATTTCTTCAGGTGGAGAAGGTGGCTGATGATCTAGGATAACCTTCCCAGACTGGAGATTGATCTCCTTGATTTCCACAACATAAGCAGGATAGGATGTCTCCCCACTATAAACGTATTTTTAATGCTTATTGTTTGGGTTCAGATTGGGTTAAGTAGGCATTTGATTTTTATTAGGTGGATTTTGGTGAGGAGGTTGTGGTTGAGGTTGAGGTGGAGGCAGTAAAGTAGGAGGTTTGGTGGTTTGAGGCCTCCACCCTAGTGAGGGGTTTCCCCATTGGGAAGGTTGGGGTGGATATGGCTAAAAAGGAGGGTTGATATGCTGAGGAGGATATTGAGCATAAGACCAAGGAGGAGGTGTGTACCATGATGGATGAGTGGAAGGGTACCAAGGCTGGAAAGCTACATTTTGATTTATATTGTAGTGAGGATAATCTGCACTTTCCATTCCTTGTTGATATGGATGAGGACCTGGGGTCTCCTTCAGTTAATGAAGCACAACTTATCTAACCCACCTTCTACCCCTCCTTAGTATTGGTAGAGAGGGACACTTATTTGTTGCATTATTATCTTCACATACTGAGAAGACTTCTATGACCTTCAGTGGGAATTCATTCCTAGGATGACTTTTAGTACATCTAGGGCAAAAGACAGCTAGTTCCCTTTCTGCTTCTTCTTACCTCCTTTTAATTTGCATAGTATCCATTTTCAAGGAAAAGGTATGCATCATTTCACTCTCAAAATCTTCCAACATACTTCTTATCTTATGCTTCATGGTTGTTTTAGAGGGAGAGGAACTAGCCAAGCTTTGGCTAGACATACCCTTCTTCCTAGAAGCCCTAGGGTGATTCTTGAATACATTTTTGATGATATCATAAGCAAATTGGTAGATATCTCCTCCAGATAGCATGTTGAGTGTTTCTATTACATCCTCCCTGATCCCTCGAAGAAGAACTAGCTTGAGTGACTCGAGATCAAGGGTATAGTTAGCCCTCCTATAATTGAGTTGAAATCTTTTCTCATAGTCCTCCAAAGATTCATCAGGTCCAAGGGTCATCCTAAAAATTTCCTCCTTTGTTTCTTTGGACCTACAGTAATTCCGGTATTTTTAATTGAAGGATTGTTGCGTTTGGGCCCAGGTAGTGATGTTTCCTCAAGGTAGACTGATAAACCAACGGAAGGTTGCATCTTTGATAGTAGACAGAAGCAACTTCAGCTTCTGCTCATCAGAGGCATAGTAATAGGTCCTACAGACAATAGAAAACTCAAACATGAAGGTGTCAAGGTCCTCAGAGGTTAGGCCATGGAAAGGTGGAAGGGAAGCAGGGCTTATATTCTTCATTTTGGCATCTCCATCAGTTTCTCTAAAAGACAAAATCTCATTGTTCCTTTTTTCAACCATGGTTTGGGTAGGTGAGATAGTTTATTCTTATGCTATAGATTCTTCAAAATTCCAGGTTTATCACCTAGGCGGTCTTCTAATTCCCCTGTAATCAAAGAGGGAAGTTCACATATATTAAACAAGAATGAAGGTTGACTGCTTGAGGGGGTGAGGACTTTTGGCAATAATTTCCCTTGGTTATCCCTACTCCTACGAGGCATGAAAGAACAAGTTTCTTTTTTAAATTTTCACTTTTTTTAAAAGCAATAAGACAGATGCAAAACTAAAAAAACAACAACAACTCTTAAGAATAAACAACACCTACTTAGACACCTCCCCGGCAATGGCGCCAAAAAATGACAAGCCCTAGTATTGCACCAAGGGTGTTGCAACTCCCAATGGCTTCTCAACTTAAATTGTCAACCTGGGGTTCGTACAAACTTAGAGGTGACAGTGTTAAATGCACATTAGTTTAGGTTCTTCTCATGTCACCATCACTCATGAAATTAGATTAAGGTGTTCAAAAACTAATCCTCTAATTAATTACTGTGAAAACTTCTTATGAAAGCATAAATGAACATGATTCTAACTACAAAGGTGAAAATACCATTCATCAAATGTAAATGTTGATTGAAATTGCATGAAAGGAAAAAAGGCTAATATATTTTCAAAAGTAAATCATGCTACTTTACTTACACACTTAATTTAAATCAATAAACTACTTGTAGGCATCATTAATCTACTCACACTTTGAAAATGAGGAATCCAATCTTTAACATGCATATGAAGAAAAATACTAATTCTAACTATGTTTTGCTATCTGATGGTTGCAATGATGAAAGGATGAGGTTGGAGTGGTCCTAGAGTATTCCCTAATCATCAAATCACCATATGGGGGACATTATTCAACTTAACTATGCCAAAGTCAAAGCTTGGAGAAAAACTGGTTGAAGAAAACAGTGCTACAGTTTTGTTATAAGAGGTGCTACAAGAGGTTTTGTATTGCTACAGGAGACCCTATTTTTATATAGGAGGAGGGTCTGAGATATTTTTGAGGAAATAAATGGTGTCTTGAAGGAAAAGGAAGGTGGATGAAGGTAAAATGAGGTGAATGAAGGGTGTGGGGACCCCTTAGCCAAGCCTAGTACCCCTTGGAGGTCTATCTTGCACCAGAGTTGATGCCCACAATGTCCTTCATCTACCTTAACAGAGTGAATTCAAAGACAGAGTTTGGAAGCAAGGTGAGGTGCTTAAGAGGAATATGGAAAATTCTAGGTGATGTGGGAAGGTGTGCCCACCCCTTTAAACTAGCATGGTTCTTGCAGCTAGCCAAGTACATGCATCAAATGACCATTATTGTAGCAAAGTAAATAATCATGGAAAATATGAGTTGAATTTTATTGAAGTCTACCCTAACCTACAACACAACTCCAATTTCCAAACCAATGCTACTAACTCCTAAGTTGCAAAGATTAGACATGCAGAGAGATTTCAATCTAATACCTAACACTTTCCAAGAAATCATAAACAAATATTTTTGAGTTGTTATTGTGGATCTTTCCAATCACTCTTCCCACAAGAGAGGTGATAGGAAAGCCTACAATTATAAGTTTTTAATATATAACATCTACTGAAACAAGGAAATAATTGCAATACTTTGAAACAAGAATAAGAAAGCAATACAAGAGGGGTACTAAATCCTATGGGTTGGGCCCAAAACCAAGCGTTTTAGCCCTCGAAAACTAACTTATATGCATACCAATAGTAACCTTCGCATTAACATAAAATAATAGTCACATACATCATAAAAAATAAGAATGACAATGTCAAGCACTAGGCTCATAGTAGTTACTCCTAGCTGCAACAAAAAATTTAATCCTAATGAGCCTCTTGACTAGTTTATTTATACAAAAAGGTAGATGATCGTAGCTCCCTTGAAAAGAGGAGTGATTCCCTCCAATATTTTGAGATTTGTGGATTTGGTCCTCCTTGATCTTCACATGTACCTGGTTTCCCTCGACTACTAGTGAATTCAAGCTATGAGTGAGGATTCTATGATCTCGAGCCAAGTGAGAGAGTTAATGAGGTGGACAAGCCCCCTATATTCTCTCTTGGTTGTCTCCATCAAGCCCCTGCATAGTAAATGCCTCCAAAAATTCTTCTTTTCCTACAAATTAATCACATTAGGCCATACAATATGAAAAACACCCTTTAGTCTTCCTATTAAGCATATTATGGCTAAAAATGCGAATTAATGTGAGAAAAGGAGAGTTTTAAGGGCTAGAGGATAGCACAATGAACTTAAAAATATACCTATTGATGGGACCCCATTAGTAGGCCCATATTCTTAACAACCTCTACTAATATTAAGTTCTTATGGCTCCCGTTATTGACAATGAATTACAGTTGAGACCCCTTCACCCACATCTGTGAGTGGAAGAGACTCTCCTAGTCATCTGGATCTTCAAGCTTGATCTTTTGGATCTTAGTGGTGGCAACAATGGTGCTAGGCTCTACATTCATAATTTTCTTCCCTTTATCATTCCCTTTGTTAGGTTTTGACTTAGAGATGGAACATGCATTTGACTCTGAAACCTTCAACTTTGCCACCAGTGACTGCTTGGCTTGACACTCACTTGTGTTGTGAGTGGAGCTCTTGTGGAACTCACACCACTTTCGTGTGTCCCTCTATGTCTTCTTTGTCTGGGTCAACACACCTTGTCTTTGTCCTTTGTTTTTCAATTTGGGGGCGCCTTTACCTTGCTTCAGATTCACAGATCTAAAGTCTCGCTTCTTCTTTTTAAAATTGTGCTTGAACTTGACAGTGTATGGATAGGTGATGCCAAGCAAGGCGATGTCAGGGAAATCCATCTCATATTGCATATACTTATGTAAACATACATGGTACTTGACTACCAGATGCCGCTCAAAATCTTTGATACCCAACTTCATGTGAAGTGTATTATGAAAAAATGTTGTGAACTCAGGCACATCTTGGTCCCTTCCCTACCACAGTGTGGTCCACTTTATGTACTTATCCTCATATCTCCCGATAGAATAATATTGTTCCTTGATGGCGTCTTAGAAAGAATTCCAAGTGAGTTTGGCTGAAAACAATGAGGGTTCCCTCTCGTCCCTCTTCTCACAATAGGTTTCCCACCAATCCTTGATGTGGGGGTCAACTTTGTGGAGTGCAAAAGTAATCTTCTCCCTATTGGAAAAATCATGAACCATAAAATATCCTTCCAACATATCTAACCATTTATTTATGACATCTGCATCTATCTGGCCTTTAAATATGGTAATGTCAAATTTGGCTTGTACCTTAAATAGATTGGTGCCTCCAAGGTTGTTTTTGGATGAAGATGCATCACCTGTGGGTATCTGCCAAAGTATCTGGGCAATGTTGTCCATCATCATGTTCCTTTGTCACTCGAGGGATTCTTGAAGAAATATTTTGAAATGATCTCTTGCTTCCTCGTCTTTATTTTCTTCCACCATGGGAGGTCGTCATGGTTGGCGAGGCGGGCCTTGCAAAGGTTCAACCATTTCAAGCCCTAACTCATTATACCTCGACCTCGTCGGGGACATGCACAGAAAAACAAATATCAGACTGCTCTGATACCACTGAGCCTATTTATGAAGGAATATGAAATGAAATACATATATAAACATAAACATAGAGATACAACAACAACAGAACTTCAATTCAATAATAACAAATTACTAAGAACTATTTACATGAAGAATGGAAATAAACTAGCTGCTCAGGCAATCATAGCTTATCTCTGAGAAGAAATGTAGCAGCTACATTCCTTCTAAACTGCATTACAATGAGGCTCAAAGGCCTATTTATTATTGAGAATCAATGGAAAACCATAAACATCCAAAAACCTAACCCTAGGAAATGAAATGCCAAAAATATGTGGGCCTCGTTGGGGTAAATTGGTACACCAAATTCCTGGGGTCATAACTTTGGCATACAATCTCTATTTGATGTGTATGGTACCTCATTAGAAATATATATCCGAGGACTACAATTTTCAACTACAAACGTGTTTCAATGCCTCTTGTTTGCCTGTTTTCCAAAAAAAAAAAATGTTATTTAGGGCCTCAAAATGGCTTCGGAAGTTCAAGACCCGAAAAACTGCAAAAAACAATAAATTGCACTACAATTAAGGAAACTAAAAGAAAAATTGGTGGGGGTCCAAGTGGAATAGGCGAGTGGTCGTAAATATGCACCTTGATCACAATAATTCAAGAAAATATAAACGAATTTGACACCAAATTCAAATGGAAATATTTAGAAATGGTGGATTTAAGAGCTTAAGTCAACAAGAGAAATGTTATAATGAACAGTTATCTTGCTAATATTATTGAAAAAGATAGAGAATTATAGCAAAGGCTATTAACACATTAAGTAGCTTGAGGAAGCACAAATGGAATGAGATCCTAAATATTATGCAAGAAAGTGTTTGAGTGGAGCAAAGCATTGAATATAAGATGAATTTAAGATCATTAGAATCTCAAAGTACATTTTAATGTCCTTCAAGATACACGGGATTTACAAATAAATGCCAAACTTCAAGTTAGAAAGCTTGGGAGATTTTAAGGGTAAATTATAAGTTGCCATAGATGTAAGAAATTTTATAAACAGTAAATCAAAATTTGATATTTACACATTGGGAATTAAAATAGGACTAATTTTATTTTATAGATGACCACATTCCATGTAAAACATAGTCTAATTATGACAACACAAGACAAATGCAGAGTAGTACTTTAATTTGGGAAAATAATTTATAAGAAATTTATAGAATATTTAGAGTTTGATCTTTCTCCTCCAGGCAAAAATGACGCATGGTTCTTTAGTGTTGAAAATATTGAAGAATCCTTGGAGAAAGAAAGGTCTAGTAATGAAAAATTTAGTGATGTTAATGGTCCTATCATAGGATTTCTTATTTATGAGAACTTTTGTTCAAAGATTTTATATTATTAAGCATTTTCACCCAAATTCAAAAAATTTACCTGCTCCTCATGATCTACATATTGATTTAGATATTGTAGATAGGAAGATGCTAGAATTTAGAAATATTGTAGGGATTGAGTGGAAGAAAATTTCAAAATTAAGAAATATAACTCCCTTATCAGATTCCATCTCAACAACAATTCATTTTGTAATTGCTTCACTATCTCAAGTATCGACATCAACACATACGTCAACAATGGAGGTAGTGACAGCTCATTTTTCCATGTGAGCAACTACATCAAAGCAAAGTAAGAAAAAGAACATCTGGCAAGAAAGTTCATGCATCAACTATATAAACTATTTTCCAAAAATTAACTCTCATCATAATACCTTAAAATAGAAATCTCTATCAATAATAATAAAATGGAATGATTCATAACCTGTTTTGGACATTCCACTGGTAAGTTTGTCACAACAGATCTGATAAAATTATATTTAATAATCTAAAATCAACATTATTAGGGTTTTCTTTTTCTTTAGATTTTTGGACCTGTAGATTACGACTAATTGTATAGGCATGCAAAATAAAAGTATATTGAAAATAGAGAACATCAAAATAAAAACACCACAATTGACATAAGGTATGACCTAGGAAACCCTTTCGGGAGAAAACCCAGCCGAAAGGTGAGGTCACACTGCTCTCTTTCTCTCAATAGAAATGGTTGTGAGTACAAAGAAGTATGTTTTATGGCTCGTGGGCTACTAGAGTGCACAAATCCTCTCTTCTTCTCTTTCTCCTACCCTCTTAGCTATGTTTTTTCATCTATGGAACAAATGCACTCAAAAATAATGGAACCCCTTTTTCTCTTAGTGGCATGGTTATCAAACAGCGCGACAACCTACTAGTGGTTAGGTTTGACTACCTCAATTTTTAACCAGAGTTACAATATGGACTCTTCTCGATTATTCTTCATCGTAATCATGTGGCTAGCCCCTTTTCCTTGAATAATGGAGGCTAATGTGGAATCCTCTCAAATTATTATGGTGGTGAAAATAAGAAGGTCAACTTCTTAGTGGCATAAATTTTGCATACAAACTCTCATTGAGGCAATTCTTATGTCATTGGAAAGGTATTTGTGTGTAGAATATTAAAAAAAAAATGTTGTGATAAAGTAGCAGATTTTTCCCCCCAAAAATGCCTTTTGATGCTTCAAAATGCTCCCAAAATGTTTCACACCACAATTTGTGAAATTGGGTCCCACCAGTAAAAATGGTCCTATGAGCTAATTCCTCCACGTTTTCTACTCTAAAAGAATCGGGATGGATGCAAAACCCAACTAGAAGGTGAGGTTGTTTTGCTCTCTTTCTCTGAATAGAAAATGGTTGTAAGTACAAAGAATTGTGGCATGTGGCTCGTGGGATACTACAGTGCAAAAATCCTCTATGTTTGTTCTCTTTCTCCTATCCCTCTAGGATTTTTTTCTCATCTATGGAACAAATACACTCGAAAATAATAAAACCCCTTTTCCTCCTAGTGGCCTAGTTATAACACAACTCAATAGCCTACTAGTGGTTAGGTTTGACTACCTAAATTGTTGACTAGAGTTACAATATGGACTCTTCAAGAGTTGTTTTCATCATAATCACGTGGCTATCCCCTTTTCCATGAAAAATGGGGGCTAATGTGGCATCCTCCCAAATTATGGTGGTGAAAATAAGAAGGTCAAAACCTGAGTGGCATAACTTTTGCATACAGACTTTGATTGAGGTGATTCTTGTGTTGTTGGAAAGGTATTTGTATGTGGAATATGAAAAAAATATGTTTTGTAAAGCAGCAAACTTTTACCCCCAAAACATCATTTGATGCCTCAAAATGATCCTAGAAGGTTTCAGACCTTGATTTGTCAAACTGAGTCCCAAAGGCAAAAATGGTCATGTGAGCTCATTCCTCCACTTTTTCCACTCTAAAAGCATAGATATGGATGAAAAATAAAATAATGGTCCAATCCCAATCATGGGAATATGAAGAATAAAAGGAAAGGAGGTACTCAGTATTAGATATCGTTTCTAGACTAGATAATTGACTTACTTCACTCTACATACACAGTCACTAGAGTTTCAAGAAAAAAAATTGTACTTATTTTCTTTATTATCACAAAGGATGCATCCCCTGTTTAACAAACTTTTGTAATAGTTAGTTTTCCTTTCTTTACGAACTTCAAGTTTTGATGTCAAAAAAAAAAATAGATTTATTCTCAAGAAAACATATTTCTATAACCACTCAAAGTTTTGAATACAACAAAAGTTATGTTCTTTGTTTACTTGATGACTCTTGGCATCATGATCACTGTCCTTATATATTGTGACTTATAATTCCTACATTTCACTGGTATAATTATTGTATTCACTACTAAAGTATGTAGAAATTAATGAATAATCATAAAAATGATATGAAAGTGTTAGTAAAATTATTTGTTTATGGATTTGAATAATCAATTCCATTTTTATTTCTATGTATTTCTAATTATAAAAATAATAATTGACTTGATCATATTTTCATTGGAAAGACTAATTTGTTTTTTTTCTTTTTGTTATCATCATGATTGTTGAACTAACAAGATTATGGTATCTTTGGTGTCTATTTTAATATTTGTGGATCAAAGGATTTATAAATACTTTTCTTTATTTTCTTAAGTTATTCACATTGATTCTTTCAAGTCATGAACTTGTAGAACAACTCAAAAAACAAATTGTGTACTTTAAGAGGGTTAACACCTTAGGCTACTAGACTTTTTCAAAATATCTACAGTGATAAGAATAAAATTCCTTCAGGAGATTCCTTGGCATGTTTCTTTTCAATAGAACATCCTAAGGAACAACATCCATGTTGGCGTAATTGTGTGGGGATGAAATATTCTTTTTAATTTATCAAGGAAATTATAATAATAATGTTTCATTTGTTGTGTTGAACAAGTTTTAAACAACAAGTATTTTTGTTTATAATAAAAGGATAACTACAATATATTTCATTGGGTGACTACACTTATCAAAATAGAAGGAAGTGGTAGACACACAAGATCAAATCTTAATCCTAAATAAGCTCTAGTATATTCAGACCATAATAGCTCTAGTATATTCAGACCATAATATATTAGTTTTTCGATGTCAAGTTGGCTCTCTATCATAAGGAATTCCTCAATTTGAATGTATTTCAATTCTTGAAAGTGAAATTCCTAAACAATTTATTAAATTTGAAATGCACGTAAGAGATTCCTTTGAAACTCCTATAAAAGGATAAACTCCTCAGTCTATTAGAAGAGCCTCTCCTATCTTTCACTCAAAAGTACCTAGTAGAAAACCAATTACTCCTTAAGCCAAAGTTTTAATTTTAAAATATATTATGACTAGAATAATTAATGGTGGTGGAGGGCCTCAACCTCTATTTCCTCCACTTCTTGGTGGATATCCTTACTAGATATGGATATTTGATTCTACCCCTGAACTTACATATGCATCAAAATTATTTAAAAATATTACCAAATTTTAATGGAGAGAATCGATTAATAGTTAAATAACATCTTACTACTTTTCAAGATTGTTCTAATAATCTAGCTATTGTAGATGAGGGTGTTTATATGAGATTATTTGTACAAAGCCTAAAAGGACATGTTAGGAAATGATTTAGAAATTTACCTATAGATTCCATTCAAACATGAGATGAGATTCAAACAAATTTTTAAATCAATGTGGTAAAAAAGAGACCATAAATATTACTTACCTACATTTGTAGCCTCGAAGAAAAAGGGGAGTGAATTTGTTTTAGAATAAACCTTTTTATAAATTATACAAAAAAAAAAGTGGTTAAGCCATCTTTTATAGTAGCTAAAGCTGCATATGTACCTGCTAATGATTCATATTTTTCTATGGCACTATGTGAAAGAAGTTTAACCACTTTATATAGAACGAAACAGCATGACATTGATGTTGAGGGAAGCATGGAAGATTCAAGCAAAATTGAAGTTAAAAATTAAAACAATTTTAAAAAGAAACAACGCAAAGAGTCAGCAACTTAAGGTTCATCTTCCAATGTTCATGATGCTAAGATGGGGGATATGACAAAGTTTATCAATTTTTTTCTAAAAAACTCACAATACATGAAATGGAAAATTGAGGTGGTCCAGCGCCAAAAAATATTGGAAAAAGAAATTTTCAACTAAACCCACCTCAAGGAAATCCAAATATTAAGTTATCCAAACTAGCTAAGTAGTCCTTTTAATGCACAAATATTGAGAATAAATAATAAATAACGACTTGGTGCCACACCTTATGATGAAAAATATTGTTGAAGATCAAGCAATTATTGAATATTTTGATCACAAGATCCTCAGGAATTAGGATCTTGCGGGAGATTTAGATTGGTTAGAAGATGTGGAATCCATTCTCATTTAACACAAAATGATTAGGATTTATTATGGATTAATATGCCATTTTACGAAACACAACATGAACATGGTAAGGATTTTTTGTCAACTCAATATAAATTATTTGCAAATGCTTTACAAGCCAGAATGCAAAAAAAATGACCTTAGGCATCGACAAAATAGATAACCAACACCTCCCAAGGTTATAAAAGATAAAAAAAATATGGGGGAAAAATAAATAACAAAAATTTTATGAATTAAGAATCTAAAGAAAATATAAATAAAGGTTAATGAACAAGCTAATTTGAATGTTAATTCATTTAGTTTAATAACTTAAATTAACAAAATAAATTCACATTCCTTTGATAAAATTATAAAAAAACTCCTACTTACAAAAGTGATGTGGATAAAATTGTAAATATTTTTTCTCCTACAAATCAATCAGATATTATTAATCCCTAGGACGATTTTCAACAAGTGTTCGTAAAGAAATAAATAATATTACACCATCTATCTATATTAGTTTAACTATTCATAATAAATTGTATCATAATTATATGCTAGATTTCAAAGCATCTCATAATTTGATGCTTAAATTCATTATGGCTAGTTTGGATTAGATACCATTAGATCTTATGGAGATATTTACTCTTTTGATTTAAAGGAATTAAAATGCATGGTACATTTAGCCCAAATCCTAGAGAAAGGTGTCAATATGTATGTAGTCATATTTTATGTCCTTGTAGTTTATAACATTCTTTTATCCAAATCTTGAGGTGCTAATTTGGAAGGAATATTACAACTAGAAATGACTTATGCAAGTATTCCTAATTTTTGGTGCTCAAACTAGATTGTTCTGGGAAGCTATATTTTCATATACTCTTAGTGATCCAAAAACATATCATTATACGATGAAAATTATGACAAGGGAAATTTGGTACTCTCAGTAAACAGTAATGAAGATTCCTTAGTTGTTCAAGAGCCTTTAATCAAAAACCCTGAAACTAAGAAATATTTTTGCTAAGAAATTTGTAAATGAAGCGTGGACCAAAATAAAAAAAATTATGGAGCTTGTCGAAACATGGTTCAAGAGATATTATTGTTTTTATTTTATTTATCAAGAGAAAAACATTATTTATCAATGAATCTTGAATTTGAAAAATAAAAATAAAAATAAAATAAAATAAAACAAAATAAAATAAAATAAAATAAAATAAAAAATAAAACCAATGTTGTTAAGTATGAAGCTTTCATTTCAAAGCAACCAAAAAAATGGAAATTCAAAATGGAATTATTTTTGGAGATTCAAAACTAATTATTAATCATGTCAAGAAAAAATGACAAACTAAACATCCTAGAATGAGAGTTCATTATAAATCAGGTATGAGACATGGTAGGTAATTTTTTCTTAGAAATAAATTTTATTGCAATTCCTGTGAAATCAAATCAAATTGTCGATTCCTTAAATATATCAACTAACTTTTTTAAACCTATCATTTTCTGCATTGTTAAATGTCTCACACACACCATTTTCAACATTGTTGAATGTCCTAAGAATATATGTATTATCTAGATCCTCAATTGTTATGTTATTCAATCTTATCACATTCAAATTGTATCTCTCTATTTAAATTCATATTCTTTATTAACCATATTTCTCTATCATTATGTTGTTTTAGATCACCGAGATAGTTTCAATATCATTGTTTCTTCTAATTTTCTTCATTATTATCCACTTCATGTGTGAGTTTACATGGTAAGAGTAACTTGACATTTAAATGCATTTGTTTTTATCATTGGATTTGTCATATTGAGCTTCAATAGACTTTTTGCTTTTATTAGGACCATGTTTTACTTTTATTTTTACAAATTTATTTTCTATCTAAATTTTAAGGTATTATTTTCTTTTGATACTCATAAGACACTAAACTTTGTGTTTTGCATTGGGATTATTATTGAAATTTGAACTAGTTTTCACTACCAAAAATTGTTATTTCCTTTCCAAAAATTAATACCTCTAGGCTCAACTTATGGGGATGGTTGACTTTAACGTATATTTTTAAAGGTTTTTTTTTCTTTTAGTTTGCAGTGTTAGTAAGATCGTATATTACTTTATTATTAATAAATTCATTTATTATTTTTAATTTTAAGCATTATTTATTTTTGAGGCTTAGGGTATTATTTTTCTGGTTGGGATTTATTATTGGGATTTGAATCAATATTTTCTCTACCAAACTTTACATTATCTCCTTTTCAAAAGATAATTATTTTTTATTGAAATTTTTAAGGACTCTTGACTCGTTCTTTTTGTTTACATTTTAGGATGACTACTTGTTATGCAATGTTGTACACAACTTTCTTTTTTTAACTTTTGTCTTTTTAATATAACTTGAGGGAAATGTTTTGGACACTTTCATTCATTTTTAGGATGGTAGGTAAACACTAGATCCTTTAGGGCACATGGTTAGGTCAACAATCAGTTCACTAAGAGAAAACATATCAACGTGGGATTTGTACCAAGGTAGGGAGGGTAAAACATTTCCTCACGACCACTTGAGCTACACTGAATTAACATTTGTACACAACTTCCTTATATAACTATTATTACAATAAAGAAACAAAGATCCAACACATCCCAATATCTAATTTTATAGAATTTTAAACAAAACCCTATGAAATCAACATTTGGCAAGGCATGTTGCATGTATTGAAAGACAAAAGTAAAAATATTAAGAGTTGTGGTAGCCAAATTCTATTACTGGAAACTATCAAAAAAAAATTCTAATGTGATTTCAACTTTTAGAGAAATTTTCATAATGGTTAAACAAACGCTTTGAACATATATCCATAAAACTCACTTATTTTTTAATGAAATATTTCTTTATCTCATTCCTATGGAGCAACCTCTAACAAATTTTTATAAAAAAAATTATAAAAAACAAATTTTTTTTTTCAAAAATATGTGTTTTATTTTATCTTAAGAAAATTAAAAAAAAAAGGTAGAAAGTTCAGTTTCCAATAAATTGAAAATTTCTAAGAACAACATTGTCTTGAAATTAATTTTCTAGATCAATTACGTAGATATTTTTCCCATCATTTTGAACCATCAAGTGTGGTTCATCTTCAAGACAAATTGATTAGGAAATCTAATCAAACCCAATGAATAAATAGGGAGGGAACCTGTTATAGACATTTTTGTGCCTTACAGCTCTAAGCATGAAATGTCCATAAACCAAGGGATCCTAAGTCCCTAAAAGTGTTGTTCTGACCCCTAAAGGAACAAGGTCAACAAATTACAGCTTCTCCCGGAAGTTCTCCACCAGAAACTACTCAGAATCAGTCAAATCAGGATCATTTCAGCTGCTCCACTGGCTAGCTGTGTTGCATAGCACCCAAATACACTAGCTAGGTGCATTGCAATGCACCTAAATGCACTACCAGGGTGCGTTGAGCGGGAAATGACAAATGGCAGGGCCATTCTGCGAGGTGGAAAGACAATGGAAGCTTCCAGAATCTTCTCTAATGACACTTGCCTCACTGAGTTCGACCAAAGATGAGTAAGAGGCTCTCAGTCTCCAAGTGGAAGCGAGAACTGACAGAGAGAAGCCACTAGTCAAATCATAAACTGACTCATCCTCCTTGCATACATCTATATATGGATCCCTCATCCCAGAGATCCAGAGGCTGGAATTTTGTACATTGCAAAGAATTGCTATTGGTTTTGAGATAGATATCAGAGTATTGGGTGATTTATGCTTTGTTGGAGGTGAAGAGGGGCTTCTTTGCTGGGAGGTTGATGCTAGATCAGGAATCATCGGTTGTAACTCCTCCTGGATCTTCTTGTTATATCAATAAAACTATTTGAGTTTCTCCTACATGCTTGTGTATCATTGATGTTCGTTACATTTGTATGTTTAGCTTAAATCTGATCCTAAGCTTTTTATGAATATAAACCCATGTCTTTGTATAGTTTCCTTCTTCTGTGATCTTTCAGGTATTTGGTGAAGTCGGGCAAGTAAGGGAGCAGGTAGCTGGAAGCTGTCAAAGAGGAGAGAGATTGGATCAAAGGACTAGCGCAAAACACAGGTTGGTTCATCCTATTCCTCTTCATTTATAGTTCATAAAGAAGAATACAAAAGTAGTTTTCTCTGTTTGTTTCTAAGGTCACTGTCACGCCTTAGTGGGATAGGGTCGTTCTGAATAGACACTTTTCCCATTAACAAAATGGCGACTCCACTGGGGATCGAACCCAGAATCTCGAGCAGTACTAAATCTGGATCACCCCGGAAGTCCATGCCAGCATATGGATACTCGGCATAAACCATCTCCTGACGATCAAACCACCTGAAGAAGGTATCAAAAAATGAAATCTGAGATTGGCCAGCATGCCTAGACATATGGTCAACCCATCTCTGCATACTTGGTTCAGTAGGAGAAGGTAAATCGAGTGCAATGTACTGCGGCTGCATCAATGGTATCTTCTCCAAGGCAAAGGCGGTCAAAATAGAACCGAACCCAAAGTTCTTCAACCTCCCGTTCTTTATCTTGGTCAAGTGTTCTTTCATCACAAGAAGTACTACGTCGCACCAGTTTAACACCTTCGGTTGGAGGCATTCCAAGGCATGCTGCATATAGGATCTGTTGGCTACATGAAGAGACGCACTACCGGCTATCCTACCAAAAGTAAACAGGATAGTCCTAAGGGACCTGTCAGTGACATCACGGATGATGATCTTGTCGTCTTTACTCAGCTGAGATCCTTCTCTGCAATACCGGCGGACATAATCTCTCACAGAATCGCCTCCTCGGGCCGAACTTGACAAAGAGATGGGGGCACCCCGCCTCGACAAGCCAGTCAAGAAATAGATGTCTACTGCAGTCAAGGGGATAAATTTGCCCCTAATCTGGAAAACCTGATTGATAGGATCCCAAGCATCGAGCAAATACTGCAGTAAGTTGATCTATTGTCTCATGCTAGAAATGCGGAAGAACTTCAGCAAGCCACAATTCCGCAGCGCGTTCACTGTAACTGGATCATGTAGGGCAATCATGTCCTCTTCTTCATGCTCACGTTCTCGCCATGTAAGGGTCTTTTTGCTCCCAAATCTCTAAAAAGCAAACAAGAGAGGAGTTAGATCCTGATTTTGGTGAGAAACAGGAAAAAATTCCATCAAAAATTGTGCAACAAATTCCTTTTCTGCGCCCAACGTGCAACAGTGTTCTAGGTGCGTTGAATGTCAAACTGCCTTCATACAAGCCAGCATTCAACGCAGGTTTCGATACACTGGGGGTGCGTTGATGGCAGAACAAATCCCTCAAACCCCAGGGGCTCAGAAAAGCAGGGAATCAGGGTCAAAAAGAAAAATGGAAACCATGAAATGAAATAGCTCAGGTTTAGCTCCCACCTGGTCCAGACGGTGCCGAGAATCGTCCACAGGATCTCCCGAAATCAACTGATGAAAATCGAGGGGGAAAAGCACCTCCAAAGCTCCAACAAACCAAGTTCAAATGAAATGGTAAAATGAGAGGTAAAAACACTTTTTGATTACTTTTACGTAGTTCAAAGTAAAATATTAGCGCTTTAATCTTGTTTTCAAGAAAATATTGTTCATTTCTGACTAGTTTGATGAAGCAGTTGAAAATACAGCATGATCTTTGGAAGGACAAAGCTATTTATGGTAAAAAATCAAAACAAGACCATTTAATCGAGCAGTTTTAGCACATAGTTCAAGCTCGTTAAAAAATAAACATAAGACATGAGCAAATGTTTCCACCCGCGTTTAAGCTCATTAAAAAATGAACTATTCCCCGGTAAATAACCACCGTGAATGTAGCATTTCAGCCATTAAAGCCTTGGTCATGTTTGCACCATCACCTCCACTTTTTCATTGGCCGATCATTCACCTCCATTTGATTGTTTACCCATTTTGAGGGGCAGCTGCGAAGAGTGATTTCACTAGCCATCCTTGTGACACTGCCGTGATTGGAAAATTCCAAACCTTACCTGGAATCAGCTGCTACCCATTTTATCACTCGTTCCTCAAAAGACGAGTCTTCTTTAAGCTCTTTTCAACTGACTCGTAAAATATGAAAAGAATGTCGAGTTTTGGCCTTCCAGCTCGTTAAAGCGACCGGAAGTGTTATCCCTCCTCTAGATTTTAATCTTTTTGGACCTGACGGATTATTGCACAAAAAGATCGAGCGCTTGTTTTGTTCGGCTCGTTAAAACTATCGAAAATTCATCCCTTCTAAATTGTTTTATACTTTTTCGGACTTAAGGGATTAGATGACGAAAAAGGAATTTCGGAGTTACCTTTACGTACCTTTTCAGAATCTCTAAAAATGAAAAGGACCGAGTTATCTTTGTCGTTAAACTCGTTAAAAAGATTAATAGCGACAAACTTGTCTTTAGACGAGAACGAGTTTCACTATCGCTAGGCTTGTTAAAACATAGCGATGGGTTTGCCCGAAGGGAAAATTATAGAACAAGCATATGTTATCCTCCTCAAGCTTGACAAAAATAAAGAGGTACTGGTCAGCAATGACTGGGGAAAAATTGGAAAGAAAACTCAAAGAACCTTTATTGGTAGCAAGTCACTCTTGAACATGACACTTCCACTCCGTGTCCGAGTCGGGTTGGGTTGTTTCATTCACCGGTCACATCACCATGGTCACGCCATACCATCCACATTTGGGTAAATGCTACCAATCCATCACATAAGTGTCGCCGACATGTTCAAGAGAAGTCATCCATAGAAGTCACCTGTGTCCCATCCACTACCATACATTATACTTCATTCTTTCATGACCGCCATCCTTAACCATATATCATCAGATCGTTTTCACCTCCATCAAAATCATTTGCTCCATTCCGTGTCATTGATGTGGGATTCATTAAGGCCCTCCTTTGACGGATCGCTTCTTGTCGACATCAGCTCATTATCCAAGAAGTTGATCTAGGAACACCCCATTCAGTACTTTGAAGCTTGCATGCCTCAATGGCAAGTTTCTCACTTCCGGGGACAAGTATACATCAATGACCTTCGACCGAAATATTTTGTGTGGTGTTCGACGCCAAGTCCTTTATTCACACCACGTGAATTGTACTGCAGTACCTTGAGGGTCATCATCATTATCGGTGATTCCTCTCGCGCTTGTTAACAGTTTACATCATTGACTGGTAATCAAGCGATGTCTTTCCATGTTCGACTTCAAAACATTTCTCACATGGATCGACTTGTACTTCGAGTGAAGATCGGACGAGATTGAAGACCCCGGATCTAGTTTCATCCATCCGGGCTGCGATATATATTCAGGAAAATAAAGACATTAAAATGTACGGCATGTCAACACAGATAATCATCCTACCAAAAGGATGATGGCTCTATCAGAATCATCAGTCTACCATCAGACGATTGTCTGTCCTATGTACATGAAAATGAGTTTATAAAGCTGAGCATGGGAATGCCCGCCTCAGCTAGATCATGAAAACAGTATGAAGATAATGTATTGTATTGTATCTTATTACAGGTCTCCTCCCAGCATTGAAAGAACTTCGGATCCTCCTAATAAAGCATTTCACCTGATAAAAGGCCTCATACTTTAGGGGGCAACTGTTATAGACATTTTTTGCCTTACAGATCTAAGCATGAAATGTCCATAAACCAAGGGATCCTAAGTCCCTAAAAGTGTTGTTCCAACCCCTAAAGGAACAAGGTCAACAAATTACAGCTTCTCCCGGAAGTTCTCCACCAGAAACTGCTCAGAATCAGTCAAATCAGGATCATTTCAGCTGCTCCACTGGCTAGCTGCGTTGTATAGCACCCAAATACACTAGCTAGGTGCGTTGCAACGCACCTAAATGCACTACCAGGGTGCGTTGAGCGGGAAATGACAAATGGCAGGGCCATTCCGCGAGGTGGAAAGACAATGGAAGCTTCCAGAATCTTCTCCAATGACACTTGCCTCACTGAGTTCGACCAAAGATGAGTAAGAGGCTCTCAGTCTCCAAGTGGAAGCAAGAACTGACAGAGAGAAGCCACTAGTCAAATCATAAGCTGACTCATCCTCCTTGCATACATCTATATATGGATCCCTCATCCCATAGATCGAGAGGCTGGAATTTTGTACATTGCAAAGAATTGTTGTTGGTTTTGAGATAGATATCAGAGTATTGGGTGATTTATGCTTTGTTGGAGGTGAAGAGGGGCTTCTTTGCTGGGAGGTTGATGCTGGATCAGGAATCATCGGTTGTAACTCATCCTGGATCTTCTTGTTATATCAATAAAACTATTTGAGTTTCTCCTACATGCTTGTGTATCATTGATGTTTGTTACATTTGTATGTTTAGCTTAAATCTTATCCTAAGCTTTTTATGAATATAAACCCATGTCTTTGTATAGTTTCCTTCTTCTGTAATCTTGCAGGTATTTGGTGAAGCCGGGCAAGTAAGGGAGCAAGTAGCTGGAAGCTGTCAAAGAGGAGAGAGATTGGATCAAAGGACTAGCACAAGACACAGGTTGGTTCATCCTATTCCTCTTCGTTTATAGTTCATAAAGAAGAATACAAAAGTAGTTTTCTCTGTTTGTTTCTAAGGTCACTGTCATGCCTTAGTGGGTTACGGTCATTCTGAATAGACACTTTTCCCGTTAACAGAACCTTAAGACCCAAAAAGAAAGTCAAAAAATTAAAGAATATAATTGTTTAGGAGATAAGTCAAAAAGTCAAAAAATCAAAACAAATACACTCATTAGAAGAGACTACTCAAAAATTTAATGAACAAATTAAAATATTATTGAACAATTAAAAACAATAAATATAAAAATAATTAAAAATGGTAATATTTTAAACTATAGTAAAATAACCTAAATAGTAGAATTAGAATGAAGATAAAATTAATTATTTATTATTACCCAATAAACCATTCCTAGTATTATGAAAATATTATAAAAGAAGATTAATAAATTAAACTTAATGTTAAATACGAATAACTATTATTAAAAGAACTAAATACTTATTAATGGGGAATTATTATTAAAGGTATCAACGATACTAGTAATATTAATAGTACTTATTCATAGTACTATTAATGTGGGGAACTTAATTAATAAACAATAAAGGTAATTAATTTAACCTAATTGTCAATAATACAAGCAAGAAAATAAAGTTATTTGTAATGGGAACTATTATTAATAAAGGGTATTATTATTATTATTTATATATAAGTTATATTCTTAATATTAATAAATTGAGAATATGATTATTGATAAATAAAGATAATTAATAATTGTTATAAATATATTATCAATGTAATATTCTTAATAGGTTAAAAATGAAAAACATTATAGCTAAATTTTTATTAAAGTAAGTAATAACCGTTATAAAATAATATATTATTAATCTAGATATCTGTTAAAATTAAAACCAATATAACTATATTTTAATTAAATTAAAGATATATAATAGTTATTACACAGAGGATAAAATAAATAAAGGTTAGATCAAATTCAAGATACCAAATCATGAAGAACAAAAAAAAAACAGAGAAAGAAAAAAACCAAAAAGAGAAAACATAAATCGGAAAAAATGAGATCAAGAAGAAACAAATTTAGAGGAAAGAGCAGGAATCCAATTTTTTGCTAATTCTCCAACTGTCATCCTAATTTAAAATTTTGGCATGTTTCTAAATTTCAATAGCCTCCCTGAAATTTCTATGGTGATAGTGATCAATTTTAGCCAAGACCCAAGAATCTTCAATACAAATGTGATGTTTAGGTTTCTATGTGTTCAGCAAGGGCGAAGGAGAGAGACCAATTATGTTTGATATAAGCATAATGCTCTTGCTTAATGGAATGACCACTCTCACACGCATAATGCTTCCCACAAGAACATGGTATCACGTAAACATGTTTCATGCTTGAAGGGTCAATGGGGTCTTTAATAGACCTAAAGGAGGATGGTGTTGAGAGATTCAAAGGCAGCAAAGATGTTATTATTTCTTAAGATTCGAGAAATCTTGTCATTCGTTCCTTGAATTAAAGGAAGTTGAACCTTGGCAATAGGATTTTCGGATTATATCTTTTATGATGAAAATAGAAATAGGATTCTAACCAATTTCCCCTTTCATATCAATAATCAATCTTGAGGCCTGTGGATTATCGCCCACTAAGCCTATCAGAAGCGTTAATATAGGCCTTAAGCCTTTAAACCATGAACCATTCAACTATCGGAAGTGTTAATCTTCTACTTTCCCTTTAAAAAAACCCGGGGACAAAAAATATTGAAATTCACAGGAAAAACCATGAAAATCCTGCTTTGAATATATGCACCGGACTTCAAATTCTATGCACCTGCGTTTATAAATCTCGTCAGGTCCACACTTCCGACTTTTCCGCGACGCTATTCCTATCACCGAAACCCCCGACTTCCGATCATTGATTTATCACATATCGCTCATCGACATATCGGCCATCGCTCCTCCAATGTCATTAACCTTTTGGCCTCTCCGACATGCGATCACCAATCGCATCAGGACCATCGATCGGGACTCTTGATCCAACGGTCTAGGATCCATCGGATTGTCATAGTCACATTGCTCGATGGTTGGACCCCTTCAACTTTAAAACGTCGACCCAATATGCCTTCTGGATCTGATAAAGTATAGATCCCCGTCTATAACATTTCAAGTTCAGATTCTCATATCCGACTATGTTTTACACTAGCTTTAATGTAAGTTGAGTTTTTCACTTGCGGGCCAAAATTACATAATAAACTCCACCAATGCGAATAAAACTCTTGTGCACTCACTCTTGTTTATGATGGACTTACGCTACGCTCGGCTTTCTCTACCATACTCAGCCACTTACACTATTATCACTCCATACAACAGTTAAAGATATTTTAGATCACCATCGATCCTTTCAGTGATCGATGGTTGATCAAAACTGCACACGGAACATTCAGACTATCTATACGAAACACACACAGATGCACAATTTCAACACTTAACACATTTATATATTATACATGGCGTAATTACAAGCTAATGCATTTCAATACTCTCGGTTCTACAATCTCTATCTATCACTCTCTATATTCCTCTCTCTTCTTTATTTTACACGCAGGCTCATAATATATATAGAGAAATATTGAATCATATCATTGAAAGGATCCGATCAAATCTCTCCATGATTTCCTCAACAACCTATAAATCTCTCAACTATATGCATACATGGAAAATTACATTTAATTAAGTCCATCATTTAAGCTCTATTTTAACAAAAATTGTCCCTTGTGTTGACCTGATGGTCCACATCCTCTCGTTCTTCGCTTTGGATTCCTCTTTTAATTAAGAGTGTTGGATGCTCCTGCATCAGACTCCCGAAGCACAAAAATTTATGACCTCCTGGTCATATGCTTCTCCTTGTCCTTAGCAATTCTACCCACCTCTCAGTGGAATTGCCTTCATGATCTTCCATGAGCTGCAACCAACCTCTGCAGTAACAATCTTCCTCTGCTACACGATACCTCACCAAGCCCTCCTCACTCGGTCTTTTGGAATCCTTCTGGTTCTCTTCTCTGGAACCAATTGAGCACACCTTGCTATAGGTTGCTGCAAATCTTCTCACCTTCCGCTATCGCTATCTGCACGACAGTAAGATCATAACTCTCCAATTTTATCAATTGTACCTCCTTTCCTTCTACTTTCACTCTTCTCCCTTCTCACATGAAATCCTTTCCCTGCTCTGATACCACTTGATGAAAAGAGAAATAGGGGTATAACCAATTTCCCCTTTCATATCAATAATTGATCTTGAAGCTTGTGGGTTATGGCCCACTAAGCCTATCGAAAGCGTTAATATAGGCCTTAAGCCTTTAACCCATTAACCATTCAACTATCGGAAGTGTTAATCTTCTACTTTCCCTTTAAAAAAACCGAGGACAACAAATATTGAAATGCGCAGGGAAAACCATGAAAATCTCGCTTAGTATATATGCACTAGACTTCAAATTCTATGCACCTGCATTTATAAATCTCGTCGGGTCTGCGTTCCGACCTTTCCATGGTGCTATTCTGATCACCGAAACCCCCGACTTCCGATCGTTTATTTATCGCATATCGGTGATCTTGCCATATCACTCATCGGCGTATTGGCCATCGCTCCTCCACTGTCGTTAATCTTTTGGCCTCTCCGACATGCGATCATCGATCGCATCAAGACTGTCGATCAGGACTCTTGATCCGACGGTCCAGGATCCATCAGATTGTCACAGTCACACTGCTCGATGGTTGGACCCATTCCACTTTAAAATGTCGACCCGATATGCCTTCCAGATCTGATAAAGTATAGATCCCCGTCTATAACATTTCAAGTCCGGATTCTTGGATCCGACTATTGTTTACACTATCTTTAGTGTAAGTCGAGGTTTTCACTTGCAAGCCAAAATTACATAATAAACTCCGCCGATGCAAATAAAACTCCTGTGCATTCACTCTTGTTTATGATGGACTTATGCTACGCTCGGCTTTCTCTACCATACTCACCCACTTACACTATTATCACTCCATACAACAGTTAAAGATATTTTAGATCACCATCGATCCTTTCAGTGATCGATGGTCGATCAAAACTACTCACGTAACATTCAGACTATTTATACGAAACACACACAGATTGAAAATTTCAACACTTAACACATTTATATATTATACATGGCGTAATTACAAGCTAAGGAATTTCAGCCTTAGAACAGTTTCTCACTCGACTACATTTGAATACTCTCGGTTCTACAATCTCTATCTATCACTCTCTATATTCCTCTCTCTTCTCTATTTAACCAGTAAGCTCATAATATATATAGAGAAATATTGGATCGGATCACTGAAAGGATCTAATCAGATCTCTCCATGATTTCCTCAACAACCCCTAAATCTCTCAACTATATGCATACATGGAAAATTACATTTAATTAATTCCATCATTTAAGCTCTATTTTAACAAAAAATTGTCCCTTGTGTTGCTCTGATGGTCCACATCCTCTCGTTCTCCACTTTGGATTCCTATTTTAATTAAGAGTGTCAGATGCTCCTACATCAAACTCCCGAGGCACAAAAAATTATGACCTCCTGGTCATATGCTTCTCCTTGTCCTTAGCAATTCTACCCACTTCTCAGTGGAACTGCCTTCATGATCTTTCGTGAGTTACAACCAACCTCTACAGTAATAGTCTTCCTCTGCTACATGATACCTCACCAAGCCCTCCTCACTCGGTCTTTTGGCATCCTTCTGGTTCTCTTCTCTGGAACCAATTGAGCACACCTTGCTCTAGGTTGTTGCAAATCTTCTCACTTCTGCTGTCGCTATCTGCATGACAGTAAGATCATAACTCTCCAACTTTATCAATTGAACCTCCTTTCCCTCTACTTGCACTCTTCACCCTTCTCACAGGAAATCCTTTCCCTGCTCTGATAACACTTGATGAAAAGAGAAATAGGGGTATAACCAATTTCCCCTTTTATATCAATAATCGATCTTGAGGCTTGTGGGTTATGGCCCACTAAGCCTATCATAAGCATTAATATAGCCCTTAAGCCTTTAACCCATGAACCATTCAACTATCGAAAGTGTTAATATTCCGCTTTCCCTTTAAAAAAAAACAGGGGACAACAAATATTGAAATGCATAGGAAAAACCATGAAAATCTCGCTTAGTATATATGCACCGAACTTCAAATTCTATGCACCCACATTTATAAATCTCGTCAGGTCTACACTTCCGACCTTTCTGCGGTGCTATTCCGATCACCAAAACCCCGACTTCCAATAGTTGATTTATCGCATATCGACGATCTCGCCATATCTCTCATCGGTGTATCGGCCATTACTCCTCCACTGTTGTTAATATTTTGGCCTATCCAACATGCGATTGTCGATCGCATCAAGATCGTCGATCGGGACTCTTGATCCTACCGTCCAGGATCCATCGAATTGTCGTAGTCGCACTGCTCGATGGTTGGACCCCTTCCACTTTAAAACGCCGACCCGATATGCCTTCCAGATGCGATAAAGTATAGATCCCCGTCTATAACATTTCAAGTCTGGATTCGTGGATGTGACTATGTTTTACACTAGCTTTAGTGTAAGTCGAAGTTTTCACTTGAGGGCCAAAATTACATAATAAACTTCGCTGATGCAAATAAAACTCTTGTGCATTCGCTCTTGTTTCTCATTCTATTGATGGACTTATGCTACGCTCGGCTTTCTCTGCCATACTCAGCCACTTACACTGTTATCACTCCATACAACAGTTAAAGATATTTTAGATCGCCATCGATCCTTTCAGTGATCGATGGTCGATCAAAACTGCACACGAAACATCTAGACTATCTATACGAAACACACAAAAATGCACAATTTCAACACTTAACACAATTATATATTATACATGGCATAATTACAAGCTAAGGCATTTCAGCCTTAGAACAGTTTCTCACTCGACTACATGTGAATACTCTCGGTTCTACAATCTCTATCTATCACTCTCTATATTCCTCTCTCTTCTCTATTTAACATGCAGGCTCATAATATATATAGAGAAATATTGGATCGGATCACTGAAAGGATCTGATCAAATATTTCCATGATTTCCTCAACAACCCCTAAATCTCTCAACTATATGCATACATGGTAAATTACATTTAATTAAGTCCATCATTTAAGCTCTGTTTTAACAGAAATTGTCCCTTGTGTTGCTCTAATGGTCCACATCCTCTCGATCTCCGCTTTGGATTCCTCTTTTAATTAAGAGTGTCGGATGCTCCTGCATCATTTCAGCTTTAGGTCCTTTAATAGATTTTCAAAAGGCATTAATGCCTTGATGTTTCTTCTACCCATTGTCCTCAAACACGTTCAAAATATGATTTTTTTCTATGTTAAGGTGATTATTATTATAAACTATTAAGGCTCAGTTGGCTAGGGTATTTAAACCATCAAAAAAAAATTCAAGATGAAGATGTGAATTGGCATGCAAATATTATTCGGTGTGAATTTTTTATGGAATACCCACTAGGACAAAGAGCCATCCTCATTCTTGGAAATGAGGACATCAGGGAAAGGAATTATTCCATCAACTTAAACTTCCATAGTGGACTAGATTAAATTAGGTTGACTATTAGTATGTTGCTTGAAAAAATCTAATTTTTCATGGTTGTGATGTCAAATGATAAAGGTGTTATCAACATGCATTTTCCAAAGATTAGGGCAAAGAGGGGAAGAATTCAGGGCTTCACTAACAAAATCCTCCATGAAAATATCAGCCACAATGGGAAAGAGAGGGGAGACAATGGTGACTACATAGGTTTGCTCATAAATTTTATCCTGAAAGATAAAATAGTGGATTTTAAGCAAATGCCAACTAATTTGGTAGTATCAAGTTAAAAAACATAGATTTTAAGCAAATGTCGACTAATTTGGTAGTATTGGGGTAAAAAATATGGATTTTAAGAAAATACTAACCAATTTGGTAGTATCAGAGTAAAAAACATGGATTTTAAGAAAATGTCAAATAATTTGGCAGTATCAGGGTAAAAAAAATGGGTTTTAAGCAAATGTTGGCTAATTTGGAAGTATCAAGATAACAAACATAAATTTATATCAAGGTATATCATGATTTATATACTACATTTATGTCATAATAATTACATTTACATTATGTTTATTTTGTAGTACTTTGCTTGAGCACCATAATTGATACTTCAACAAGTTTGATTGAAATGGTGGAATCTCTCAATTTAAATTCTCAATTTACTTATGGGAAAATGAAATCACCAAACCTAACAGTAGGCTCTTGTAACTTGGAAGAAGATTTCCTTGTTATATGAAACATAATAATTTAGTTTTATTCAATTCAAATTTTGTCATCTACTGTAAATCAAATATTTGTTTCTACAACTTCTTATGAATCATAAACATTTAGCTTTCTATGTGAATTTTTTTCTTCATGGTTTACATTTTTCATCTATGACTACAAATTATTACTACTTGTTCAATTTTACATGTATAGATGAAACTTAGCACCAAGGTTGATTAGGGAGGTAAATTCTCACATGTCGTATGGATCAATAAAATGGAGACCCATGATCATGTGTTGAATTCTTCGATAGGATAGGGAAACATTACTGCAAGATTTCAAGGAACAACACTAGGGGAACACCAACAAACTTAACTGATATTGATGTGTGCAAGAGAAAAATGAGTAGCAACCCCTCCCCACCTTAACATATATTGTAATTGTGGACAATATGTTGCTAATAGGACCAAAGACAAAGTGAGAAGAAGGGAATGATCAAGTCACATTTAATCAATTTACTGAAATAATTACAAGATAATGATTTCACTAGAGAGTACAATGGTGGAGAGAAGAAGTAGTTAAGGTACTTTATAATCTAGCTTGGAACATTATATTACCTTTCATCTATCTCCATGTTTTTAGAGTAGAAGAATTGGAATAATCATCTTGCAGGGTGATTTTTACTAGTGGATCCTAATTTGGAGAATAGGGGCGTAAAACCATCTTGAGTCATTTTGAGGCATTAAATGATGATTTTTGGTGTAAAAACTCTCTGAATGTATAATTCAACCCTAGGATATTTTTCTACACTTAGATGCATTTCCAATGGTACAGGAATAATATCACTCGGATTTCATATGCAAAGGTTATGCCTCTTAGAATTTTACCTTCTAGTTTGACCACCATGGTTCAAGAGCATGCCATGTCAGCCCTTGTTACTCATGAAAAGGGGGAAGCCACATGTGGAATATGAATAAGACCCTAGTATATTCAAAGTTGTAACTCTAGTTGAGACTTGGAGTCAAACCTGGCCCCTAGTTAGTTATCAGACTATGTTAAAAATGGGCTAATAAGAGGAGAAGGGGTTCCATTTTATGTTATTGTATTTTGTTCCATAATAGAGAAAAGAAAAATGGAGGGGGAGTTATAGAGAATTATAGAAAGGTTAATGTTTGGTAGCATCCTAACAGGTCATGAGCCTCAAGTAACTCCATAGAAAATTTCTTCACCTTTGTACATGCATTATTTCCATACTAGAAAAGGGAGTAGAGTGGCCTCACCTTCTAGTTCAGTTTTCTCCCATAAGGTTTTCCTAGTGTAAATATTTGTGCTCATTATCAATGATGTCTGACTATATCTAGTGTTCTCCATTTTCCACATTTTATCTAGTTCATGTATAAGCAGAAAACCAATAATTAGAAAATTTCAAATCTAAATGAATTTAGCCCTCACAGTACAAATACTAGGTTACGTTTATCAAATTTATTGTGATGAATTATCCAATAGAATATCCACGATAGTTTTAAAATATTATTGGTATCACAACCAAGTTTCTTAAGAGAACTTTTTTTTCCTATGTCATTCACAGACCCTGGATATCATTGACCATTATGTCCACAGAATATTTGTACCAGGAAAATCCACCCAAAGGGATCACTCCCTATCAGCTCAAGCTAGAGCCTAACCCCCAAAGCATGGAGAGAAATAAACTTGTAACCTCTAAAGTGCAAAGGTTCTTTAAGGACGGGGACTCGACCAATTGATCGAACCCTCAAGGCTACATTCTTTAGGGAAATTCGTTGTAATTCCCCCTATTGAAATAAATTTTAAACTTTGACTTTCTTACCATTTAAAATGTTTTCCAAACACTATGTAGGCATACATTTCATCGAACACTATCCTAGTAAATAGATATGAGGATCATACAACAAAAAACCAACAACATTACCAAAATGACTCATAAGGGAAATCCCTCTTCTACTGAAGAAAACTCGACAAGTATGCAAAACAAAATGCCACAACAAAGTATTTTTGCTAACACAATACTTCACCATCATACCATAGGCAAATAAATAGTAACAATTCAGCCAATTATTTATTAATAAGTTTGATCATGATGTTACAAATTGTACAGCTTCTTTAAGATGTCATAAGTTGATTTCAAAAACGTGTGATTAGCTCCAGCAAGGGTCTTGATTCAGCTGATTGAATGATTTTGATCCGGATATAAACAAGAATGCAACAAATTACAAAGATAACCATAAAGACAGATATGAAGTGGAAGTAATACTTCATTTCATTAATGTAAAATACTGAAATATGCTTACAAACAGAAACGGAAATAAACTAGCTAGGGCAATGGTAGCTTATCTCTGAGAAGAGATGTGGTGGCTACATGCCTCTGAACTGTGTTACAATGAGGTTCAAAAGCCTATTTATTGTTGAGAAACAATGGAAAACCCTTAACATCCCAAAACCTAACCCTAGAAGATGAAACGCCAAATTGTGGGCCCCGTTTTGGTTAAGTTGGTACATCAACTTCCCAGGGTCGTAACTTTGGCACCTGATCTTCGTCTGACGCGTACTATTTCTCATTAGAAATATCTATCCGAGCACTAAAACTTTGGGAAGAAAAACATCCGTCCATGGACCCATGTTGCTCCCAGATTTCCCAAAAAACATCGTTTAGGGCCTCAAAATGGCTCCGGAAATTCAGGACTCGAAAAACTGCTAAAAATAGTAAATTGTGCTACAATTACGGAAACTGAAAAACTGAAAGAGACAATTGTGGGGGTCAAGGTGGGGTAGGTGGGTGGCCACCAACATCTACCTAGATCATTCCTCCACCCTTAGGAAGCAATGGTCCCCATTGCGTTGAGTTCCTCCATCTGTTGAACTTGGTCCCTAGTGAGTTGTTCTGCAATCTATGATGTGTCCAGTAATTGTGGGAAGCAAGGTCGATGATGGTCCACATTGAACACTTGATGCAAGTGAAGGAATGGGGGAATGTTTTGCTTCAAAGAATTATTTCCCATAGCCTTGGTAATGGTGTAAGGACCATGTCAGAGTGGTCTGAGCTTCTGATGGGTTCTGGTAAGGCGTTCTTTTTGCCGATGCAACCAGACATGGTTGCCCACCTGAAACTTGTGTGGTACCCCTGTGGGTGAGAAGAAGTTGTTCCTGTGTTCTTTCATGATCGTATCCCTCTGTTGATGCTTCTTCTGCATGCATGAACCCTTTGCAGGGGTCATGGATGTGGCGACGATCTTCCCCTTACTTTGGGGGTGAACCAAACAAAAAATAAACTTCCTAGTCTGTGAGATGAGCTTGTTGCCTTTCTTAGCAACGATCAAAGAGGTGGTGGTAGGTGAGGCTACCTTTGGTATCCTGTATAATTAATTACACAAAGAAATAATGATAGCACGAGGTCTTGACTCATACACAACATGTCGCCTCCTCAAGTATGGCTGGCCTAATAATACATCACAAACATCAAGAGGTGCAACATCACAAAATACCTCATCTGTAAAGGGCTTGATGTTGTATGGAAGGCAGCACTGTTGGTGAACTCGAATATCTTGTCCTTGGTGAAGCCACCCCATACTGTACAGCTGCGGGTGTTGTGCAGTCGGTAGGCCCAACCACTTCACGACCTCTGCTGAAATGAGGTTCTTTTGGCTGCCACTGTCGACAATGAATTGCAGCGGTGAACCCTTCACCCACAGATTCTATGAGTGGAAAATACATTCCCCCTCCTCTCAATCTTCGAGCTCATTCTTCTGGATCTTAGTGGTGGCAACAGTGGTGCTGGGCTCCACATCAATGATCCGCTTCCCTTTGCCATGCCCCTTGTTGGGTTCTAATTCAAGGTTGGAACATGCATCTAATTCTGAAGCCTTCAACTCAGCCACCAGTGACTGCTTGGTCCGACACGCACTTGTGTTGTGAGTGGCGCTCTTATGGAACTCACACCATTTTCCTATGTCCTTCCTCAACTTCGTGGCGCTATTCTTTTCTTGCGGCTTTGACAGGTTGTCATGGGTCACCCCGCCTTGGCTTTGTCCTTTGATCTTTGGATTTGTAGATCCAAAGTCTCGCTTCTTCTATTTGAACTTCTGCTCGATTTTGACAGCATATCGGTAAGCTGTGCTAAACGAGGAGATGTTCAAGAACTCCATCTCTCCCTGGATTTACCTGTGTAGGTAGTTGTGGTATTTGAGTACCAAATGTAGCTCAGAATCCTTGATACCCAACTGTGTGTGAAGGGTATGAAAAATGTTTGTGAACTCTGGCACATCTTGGTCCCTTCCCTGCCACAGTGTGGTCCATTTGATGTATTTGTCCTCATAGCTTTTGATAGGGTAGTATTCCTCCTTGATGACATCTCGGAATGAATTCCAAGTGGGTGCGGCTAAAAATATTTAGCCCGTGCTATCATATTTCATCTCATAGTAGGTTTCCCACCAGTCCATGATGTGGGGGGCTGCTTTGACGAAAGAAAAAATGGTGTTTTCCAGACTCAAAAATTCATGAACAAAAAAATACCCTTCTAGAAGATTTAAGCATTTATCTACGACATCTGCCTCTATCTGACCCTTGAATATGGGTATTTCAAAATTAACTTGTACCTTAAATGGTATGGTGTTTCCAGAGTAGCTATTGGAAGCCAATGCGTCGCCTCTGGGTAGTCGCTGAAGGATTTGGACAAAGTTGTCCATCATCGCGTTCCTTTGTCGCTCGAGGGCTTCTTCGAGCAATATTTTGATAGGATCTGCTGCCCCCTTGTCTTTCTTTTCATCCGCCATGGGAGTTTGTCGGTATTTGCGAGGCTGGTCTTGCAAAGGTTCGACCAGTTCAAGCCCTAACTCCTTATATCCCAACCTCATTGGGGACATGCAAAGAAAAATAGAGAAAAAGCAGACCGCTCTGATACCACTGATCTGGATTTAAATAGGAACACAACAAATTATAGAGATAACCATAAATAGAGATATGCAGTGAAAATAATACATGATTTCATTAACATAAAATACTGAAATATGCTTACAAATAGAAATGGAAATAACCAGTTAGGGCAATGGTAGCTTATCTTTGAGAAGAGATGTGGTGGCTACATGCCTCCAAATTGTGTTACAATGAGGCTCGAAGGCCTATTTATTGTTCAGAAACAATGAAAAACCCTTAACATCCCAAAACCTAACCCTAGAAGATGAAATGCCAAATTATGGGCCCCGTTTTGGGTAAGTTGGTACATCAACTTCCCAGGGTCATAACTTTGGCACCCAATCATCGTTTGATGCGTACAATAGCTTGTTAGAAAGATCTATCCGAGCACTACAACTTTGGGAAGAGAAACATCAATCTACGAACCCATGGTGCTCCTATATTTCCCAAAAAAACATTGTTTAGGGCCTCAAAACGGCTCCCGAAGTTCAGGACCCGAAAAACTACGAAAAATAGTAAATTGTGCTACAATTACGGAAACTAAAAAAATGAAAGAGACAGTTGTGGGGGTCCAAGTTGGGTAGGTGGGTGGCCACCAACATCCACCTGGATCATTACTCCCCCATTAGGAAGCAATGGTCCCCATTGCGTTGAGTTCCTCCATCTGTTGAACTTGGTCCCTCATGAGTTGTTTTGCAATCTCTAATGTGTCCAGTAATGGTGGGCAGCATGGTCGATGATGGTCCACATTGAACACTCGGTGCAAGTGAAGGAATGGGGGAATTTTGTGCTTCAAAGCATTATTTCCCACAACCTTGGTAATGGTGTAAAGACCATGTCAGAGTGGTCTAAGCTTCTGATGGGTTCTGGTAAGGCGTTCTTTCTGCTGATGCAACCAGACATTGTTTCCTACCTTAAACTTGTGTGGTAACCCTGTGGGTGAGGATAAGTTCTTCCTGTGTTATTTCATGACCATATCCCTCTGTTGATGCTGCTACTGCGTGGAGGAACCCTTCACGGGGGTCATGGATGTGGCGACGATCTTCCCCTTACTTTGGGAGCGAACCAGACAGAAAATAAATTTCCTAGTCTATGATATGAGCTTGCTGCCTTTCTTAGTGGCGATCAAAGAGGTGGCGGTAAGTGGGGCTACCTCTGGTATCCTGTATAATGAATTACACAAAGAAATAATGATAGCACGAGGCCTTGACTCATAAACAGCATGTCGCCTCCACAAGTATGGTTGGCCTAATAGTACATCACAAACATCAAGAGGTGCAACATCCCACAATACCTCATCTGTAAAGGGCTTGATGTTGTAGGGAAGGTGGCACTGCTGGAGAACTCGGAGATATCATCCTTGGCGAAGCACATGATATTGTACGGTTGCGGGTGTGGTGTAGTTGGTAAGCCCAACTGCTTCACAACCTCTGTTGAAATGAGGTTCTTTTGGCTACCACTATTGACAATGAATTGCAGCGCTGAACCCTTCACCCACATCTATGTTTGGAAAAGACATTCCTCCTCCTTTGGATGTTCGAGCTCATTCTTCAGGATCTTGGTAGTGGCACTAGGCTTCGCATCAATGATCTACTTCCCTTTGCCACTCCCCTTGTTTGGTTCTGATTCAGGGTCAGAACATGCATCTGATTATGAAGCCTTCAACTCAACCACCAGCGACTGCTTGGTCCGACACTCACTTGTGCTGTGAGTGGGGCTCTTATGGAACTCACACCATTTTCCTGTGCCCTTCTTCAACTTCATGGTGTTGTTCTTTTCTTGCGTCTTCGATGGGTTGTCTTGGTCACCCTACCTTGGCTTTGTCCTTTGGTCTTCAGATTTGCAGATCCAAAGTCTTGCTTCTTCTGTTTGAACTTCTACTCGATTTTCACAGCGTATCGGTATGTCATGCTGAGGAAGGAGATGTTCAGGAACTCCATCTCTTCCTGGATGTACTTTTGTAGACAGTCGCGGTATTTGAGTACCAAATGTAGCTCAAAATCCTTGATACCCAACTGTGTGCGAAGGGTGTGAAAAATGTTTGTGAAATCTGGCACATCTCGGTCCCTTCCCTGCCGCAATGTGGTCCATTTGATGTATTTGTCCTCATAGCTTTTGATAGGGTAGTATTGCTCCTTGATAGCATCCCAGAATGAATTCCAAGTCGGTGCGGCTGAAAATAGTGAGCCCATGCTATAATCCTTCTGCTCACAGTAGGTTTGCCACCAGTCCTTGATGTGGAGGGCTGCTTTGAGAAGAACGAAAATGATCTTTTCCTGACATAAAAATTCATGAACAGAAAAATACCCTTCTAGAAGATTTAACCATTTATCTACGGCATCTGCGTCTATCTGACCCTCGAATATGGGTATTTCAAAATTAACTTGTATCTTAAACAGTGTGGTGTTTCCAGAGTAGCTATTGGAAGCCGATGCGTCCCCTCTGGGTAGCGGCTGAAGGATTTGGGAAAAGTTGTCTATCATCGCGTTCCTCTGCCGCTCGAGGGCTTCTTCGAGCAATATTTTGATAGGATCTCCTACCCCCTTGTCTTTATTTTCATCTTCCATGGGAGGCCGTCAAGATTTGCGAGGTTGGTCTTGCAAAGTTTTGACCAGTTCAATCCCTAACTCCTTATATCCTAACCTCGTTGGGGACATTCAAAGAAAAACAGAGAAAAAGCAGACCGCTCTGATACCATTGATCCAAATTTAAATAGGAATGCAACAAATTATAGAGATAACCATAAATACAGATATGCAGCGGAAATAATACTTCATTTCATTAATGTAAAATACTGAAATATGCTTACAAACAGAAACGGAAATAAACCAGTTAGGGCGATGGTAGCTTATCTCTGAGAAGAGATGTGGTGGCTACATGCCTCTGAACTGTGTTACAATGAGGCTCGAAGGCCTATTTATTGTTGAGAAATAATGGAAAACCCTTAACATCCAAAAACCTAAACCTAGAAGATGAAACGCAAAATTGTCGGCCCCGTTTTGGGTAATCTGGTACATCAACTTCCCGGGGTCATAACTTTGGCACCCTATCTTCATTTGACGCATACAATAGCTCGTTAGAAATATCTATCCAAACACTACAACTTTAGGAAGAGAAACATCGGTCCATGAACCCATGTTGTTCCCATATTTCCCAAAAAACTTCATTTATGGCCCCAAAACGGCTCTGAAAGTTCAGGACCCAAAAGACTGCTAAAAATAGTAAATTGTGCTACAATTACAGAAACTGAAAAACTGAAAGAGATAGTTGTGGGGGCCCAAGTGGGGTATAGGTGGGTGGCCACCAACATCCACTTGGATCATTCCTTCCCCCTTAGGAAGCAATGGTCCCCATTACGTTGAGTTCCTCCATCTGTTGAACTTGGTCCCTGGTGAGTTGTTCTGCAATCTCTGATGTGTCCAGTAATGGTGGGAAGCATGATCGACGATGGTCCAAATTGAACACTCGGTGCAAGTGAAGGAATAGGGGAATGCTATGCTTCAAAGCATTATTTTCCACATCCTTGGTAATGGTGTAAGGACCATGTCGGAGTGGTCTGAGCTTCTGATGGGTTCTGGTAAGGCGTTCTTTCTGCCGATGCAACCAGACATTATTGCCCATCTACAACTTGTGTGGTACCGCTGTGGGTGAGGAGAAGTTGTTCCTGTGTTCTTTCATGATCGTATCCCTATGTTGATGTTGTTGTTGTGTGGAGGAACCCTTCGCAGGAGTCGTGGATGTGGCGACGATATTCCCCTTACTTTGGGAGTGAACCAAAAAGAAAATAAATTTCCTAGTCTGTGAGATGAGCATGCTAGCTTTCTTAGCAGCGATCAAAGAAGTGGCGGTACGTGGGGAAACCTCTGCTATCCTGTATAGTGAATTACACAAAGAAATAATGACATCACAATTTTATAGACATATTTGTGCACTACAACCCCAATCACATATGTCCATAAACCAAGGGCTCTCAAACACCTAAAAGTGTTATTTCATACCCTAAAGGATCAAGGTCAACTGATTACATCATTTCCCAGATGTTCTCCCTGAAAAACTGCTCAAAACTAGTCAAAACTGGACCATCTCACCTGCTCCATGCTGAGGGTGTGATGCATCTCACCTATTACACACGGGGGTGTGATGCATACTGAAAAGTCCTTCTATAGGGTGCGATGAGCGAGAGCAGACAAATGGTAGAGGCAGTTTGCTAGGTTAAACTCAAAGAATCTTCTAGAAACTGCTCATATGACACTTGCCTCTCTAAATTCGCCCAGGGATGAGTAAGAGATCATGAAGTCTCCAAGTGGAACCAAGAACTATCAGTGAAATGACACTAATCAAAATCCCAAAAGCTAACTCACTCTCCTGCAAACATCTATATATGGATCCCTCATCCTAGAGATCCAGAGGCTGGAATTTTGTAATTTGTAAGGAAGTGTTGTTGGTTTCTCTTTGAAGACATTGTATTGTTGGGTGATCTTGCTTTTTATGAGGTGATGAGGGCTTTCGTGATGGGAGGATGATGCTGGATCAGACAGCTTGGTTGTAATCCTCTCTTCTACTACTTCTATCAATAAAGCTATTTGAGTTTTCCTCCATATACTTGTATATCTCTGAATCTTGTATTTATATATGCATTTGTATGGTTAATGTACATCTAATCCTATATTGTTTATGGTTATAGATCTCTATGCTTTGATGGTATTTTGCTACTTTGACTCTATAGTTGTTCTTTGAAGCGGGACAAGTGAGAAAGAATTGGTGACATCTCTATAAAGGGAGAGAGTAAACGAGCAAGGAGACTAGAGAAAGATTGAGGTTGGTACTCTCTGCTTCTCTCTCATCTATCTCTCATAAAGGAAAACACAAGTAACTTTGGTTTGTTTGTTTTTAAGATAGCTACCCGTCTTAGTGGGACTAGCAGCTCTGAATGGACACTAGTTTTCCCGATAGCAAAATGGTGACTCCACTGGGGAGAAAATAGTTTGTTTGTTTTGTTACTATTGTTTTCTTTATAAACTACAGACGAAGCCTAAAGTTAAGCCAGCTAGCCTTCGAACTGCTTTTTCTATGCAACTGCAAAGTAGATCAACAATGCTTCAGTCAATCTCCAGGTTCGTTTATGAACTGAACATCTGACTTGTAAACATCCTAAGTGCCCTGGTGGTAGCTCAAATAACCTCATTAGATCAGCCCCTATACTTTGTGCTTACTGCCTATCATTAGCTCAGCCTAAATCCTTGAACTTAGCTGCAAACTGTGAGTGAAAACCAAGTTCAGTATCATCCCTGGACCATCTCACTGTCTCTCATTGGAAATTTGGATGCATCGCACCTCCCATGTGTTGTAGGTGAGATGAATCCCTATTTACCTATGTTACAGGTGCGATGATTGAGTAAGACTGTTTCTGCCTCTAGATTTTGGTTTTTTCTTCATTGTCTTCAGCTTTATTCAGTAGTTTTCCTGTCTATGATCAATATATCACTGTTGAAACCTTCTTCCTTTACATTATTCAGCCTCCATTGATAAGGAATTGTGAATTTTTTTATGTATTTTTCATCATTTACAGTCCTCCTTTGCAAATAGTAGCTTAATCGGACTGTCTTCTTTTGATTTGAAAGTGTCGCAACTATCGTTTTCAGTCAAGAAAAAGAGTGTTGTAAAGTCTTCCTCTTTTAGATAGTCAATTATACTTTTTCCATTGTACTTGATTTTGAAATTATTAGTATTTCAAGTGTCGAAAGCAGTTTTAAATTCGAAATCACAAAGCGTCGTCTTAGTCTTCCTTTCATTTCGAAAACAGAAAATTGTTAGTATTGTTTCTTTGAAAGAAAATAGTTCAGATCTGTACTTAGTTTTCTTTTTTTCATTCTCACATTAAGGAAACTGAAAAACAAATACATGCATGTGCATTTTCATTTAAACTGCATGCGGAAATTGATTTAGGAAAATTGCATCTAGTGTGTGCTCTCTGCTCTATGTTGAAAGAATTTTATTTCTCTTTCCTTAGTAGCTAGGATTTTCATTGCCAAAAGAAAGTAAACGACTGTTTATCATCTTAGATTTCATATTTAGGAATTGTATATATACATCAAGCGGTGAACCTTAAAGGCAAACTTCTTAAGAAAGATAATTGTAAAATAAACCTCAATGAACATAAAAACGCTTTGGAACCTTACGCACAACATCTAGAAGTCTAGGCTAGAGATGTATTACGGCATCATAAAGCCTGGTAACTATCATTTTCATCGTAGGTTGGGTGATTCCTCCTCTTTGATATGACAAGTGCTAGTACAGACTTGTGCTCCCATGTACTATCGAGTATATATTGGGAGACCACAATAGGCTATATCCTTTATCCTTAGGAAGCCGTGTCTGCCACCCTACCGATCGCAATGCATTGAACACAGCATTCAAGAAGATTGGCTGTCGTACCGTAAAAATTATTCTGCATTTTCGCATTTGTTTTGGTAATCCCTCTGTCTAGATTTCCATAGTAATCACTTTTCTTCCTTTTTAGACTCCTTAAAAGAAAGGGTCCATCTGAGCACTTGTCACTTCAGGCTCATTAAAAATCAAAGGCGACTAGAGTCATCTTTAGCTTTTTATCGACTCTTAAAAATTGAAAAAGCAAGTTGTGTCAAAGCATCATAAAATTTATTTTAATCGAAATAACATCATTGTTCCCACGTTTGTCTTAGGTTGAGAAAAATGGAGCCCACCAATCAAGGATTTGCCCTTGGGGGGAATCCTAGTCCTTTCTCTTCTTGGGGAGATGTTGGTGCTCCACACATTGTCCGTTCCAGGACTCACAATTGGCCTGCCAGTATGGCATTTCTCGACCTTTGTCATTCAAAACACCACAATTCCTCAGCAATCAAATCAGCAACTAGATGATCCTGAAGTCGCTCCCCCACCTTCTACTTCGTTTGTTTCTCCCTCTCCTTCTTCTTCTTTGCTTGGTGAAACTAGTAACACTAAAAACCAAGTAACTGAGAAGAAGAAGAAAGGGAAGGAGATGAAGAAGAAGAATCTAATTACAAAAGGGGGAAACCATGCATCATCTGGCAAAAATCCACACACTGCACCTTCCAAACCTAAATCTCCATGTGTCATTTGCAAGGGAGACCACTATCATCGAGATTGTACCTGCATCCCACAGATCCTGAGGGACTGGTCTCCCTGCTTGCACAATCTGATGTCTTCAATCTAATGATCACGTTCAGAGCACACCATCAACTAGTGAAAGCGAAGTCAATGGAAAAAAAGGAAGATCTAAATTTCCTTGTAGGTTGTGTGAAGGCAATCATGCCTTCCACCGTTGTCCCTTCTTGGACGAAGCTAAAAGAGTCTTGGATAACCGTCCTACTTCACTGTAGCGACTTCCTCCTAGATACAAGAAACTCTTGCGGAGTCCATCGCCAGTTGAAAATCTGATTTACACACCTTTGTTGTCGATCAAAGCACCTATCATTGAAGATAAACCATTTGAGTTCACACTGGACCAAAGTCAACAGGTCGAGATGGCAGTCGACCCAGTCTTGTCTTCAGAAGGTCCACCTTCAGATGATACAGTCACCAAAGAGAATGAGAATGACGCCGTTCAAATTCTTTTCGTTAACACAGAATCTGATGAACATGGGGGCAATCTACCCATTCCTTTACCGCAAGAAGGAAGTTCATCAGAGATTCATCCAGCCATTTATTCAGTCCCTCCTCCAAGCAATCTAGTCGTTTCCTTCGATTGGAATCTACTAGGGAGACCCCACCTACCATCTAATGTACCATTCTGCATCATAGTGCAAGCTTACAGAATGATCATGGTTGGTACTATCATAGATGAAAGGGCTTCTGTGAGTATCATTTCCTCAACTTCTTGTAAAGCGCTTGGTTCGCCATTGCTTCTGCCTGAGATTCGAAATTTGTCAGGCTTCAACAAAGGAACCAGTTGACCTTTAGGGATCCTTCCAAATTTACCTATAACTTTAAGAAGGAAAATCGTTCATATAAATTTGATGGTAGTCCAAGGGCCTTTAGATTACAATCTACTCCTTGGGCGTGACTACATTTACAGCATGGGAGCTATTGTTTCCTCACTCTTTCGAGTGATGTGTTTTCCGTATGAAGGCAGAATGGTCCAACTAGTTGACCAGCTTTCATTCCCTGGTTCAAACACAACTACTAGTCAAATACCATCCCTAAATGGTCTCTTTGCACAAGGAATGTCTCATCAACCTCCAGTCCATCCACCTGATTATCGCGAGTGATTCAGTGAATGTGACTAAACCCAGGGGGCATGTGCCCTTGTCTACTTCGACAAAAAAACCCCAGATATAAGGTAGGTTTCCGCGTAGGATATATGACTAGTATGACACACCCGCCTGATTAGGAAAATGGGATTATATTGGAAAAGGATTCCTCCTTCAAAAGTTATGTGATTGGAAATTCCCACCATTCACCTTTTTCCATTTCCGACAGAGCCAAGGTTTGTCTGCAAATGCGGATGAAATAATGTTGCTATTGCAAGAACTTTCGTATGGTAACCTAGAAACTTTACTCTTCTTTATACCTGGGGGCATGCAAACCTTTTTGTACGTAAGTCAAAAGAGACCAGCGTAACTCTAACCCCATAGTTTTACTAACTTCAACTGCTTAAGTTAGGTGATTGGTCTGATCAACCATTCACCTTTGCAAGGGCCAAATGGCACCGACAAAGTAAAGGAGATTGTTTCCCACTGAGAGACTATCCTACCTAACCTTAGTAGTTCTTTAACCCCTAGGACAGTAGTTGGTCATTCCTAGCTTGCATACAAAAGGCTCCGGAGCAAAGTTTCACATGGGGCAAGCTCCCTAAAAAATGAACCTACCAATGAGAGACATCCTTATTATACGACTGGCACGAGCAGGTTTACGCGAAGTTCAAGCTCATTAAAAAATAAACCTAGCAATGAGCATATGTTTCCCCAGAGTTCAAGCTCATTAAAAAATGAACCCACCTTCGGTAAATAACCTTTGTGATCGCATAGCTATCAGCTTTTTAACCTTGGTCATGTTCTTACCATCACCTCCACTCTTTTTTAGCCGATCATACGCCTCCATTTGATTGTTTACCCTTTTGAGGAACAGCTCCGACGAGTGATTCTATTAGCCACCTTCTTTACACTGCCATGATTGAAAATTTCCAAACCTCACCTAGAACCAGTTGCTATCTAAAAACATCACTCATTCCTCAAAAAACGAGTCTCCTTTAAGCTCTTTTTATCTGACTCGTAAAATATGAAAATATTACCGAGCAATTGGCCTTTCCTGCTCGTTAAAGTGATCGGAAATGCAATCCCTCCTATATATTTTAATCTTTTTGGACCTGAGGGATCATTACATAAAAATATCAAGCATTTTTCTTGTTTGGCTCGTTAAAACTATCGAAAAGTCATCCCTTCTGTATTATTTTATACTTTTTCAGACTTAAGGGATTATATTACGAAAAAGGACTACCGGAGTTTCCTTTCTGTCTATTTTTAGACTCTCTAAAAATGAAAAGGACGAAGTTATATTTGTCGTTAAACTCGTTAAAACAATAGCGACAAACTTGTCCATGCAGACAAGAATGAGTTTCACTATCGCTAAGCTCGCTAAAACATAGCGACAGGTTTGCCCGAAGGGCAAATTATAAAACAAGCATATGTTATCCTCCTCAAGCTTGACAAAAATAAAGAGGTATTGGTCAGCAATGACTGGGGAAAAAGGGAAGAAAACTTTAATAACTTCATTAGTAGCGGGTCGCTCTTGAACATGACACTTTCTCTCCATCACCATGATTGAGTCGGGATGGGTTATTCCATTCACCGATCATATCACCATTGGTCCTCCGTACCATCCATCTTGGGGTTAACACTACCAATCCATTCCAGTGTCACCGATATGTTCAAGAGAAGTCTCTCAGAGAATTCACCAACCCATCTAACGTCTCATCCGCTGCAATACCTTAACGCTCCATTCTTTCATGACCACCACCCTGAACCCTGTATCAACAGATCATTTTCACCTCCACAAAATTATTTGCTCCATTGTGTGTCGTAGATGTGGGATTCATTAAGGCCCTCCTACGATGGGTCACTTCATGTCGGCATCAACTCGTTATCCAAGAAGTTGACTTAGGAAAAACCCTTTCAGTGCTTTGAAGCTTGCATGCCTCAATGGCAAGTTTCTCACTTCCCGCGATAGGATTACATCAATGACCTTCGACCGAAAGATTTTGCATGGTGTTCAGCATCAACTCATGTATTCACACCACGTGAATTGTACTGCAATACTTTGAGGGTCATCATCATTATCGGTGATTCCTCTTGCACCTATTAATAGCTCACATCATTGGCTAGTAATCAGGTGATGTCTTTCCATGTTCGACATCAGAACATCTTTTCACATGGATCGACTTGTACTTCAGGCGAAGGTTGAACGAGTTTGAAGACCCCGAATCTAGTTTCATCCATTCGGGCTATGATATATTTAGGAAAATAAAGACATCAATGTACATCATAGCTACATAGACAATCATCCAAACTAAGGGATGATGGCTCTACGAGAATCATCAGTCTGCCACACAGACGGTTGTTTGTCCTATGTACATGAAAATGAATTTATAAAGTTGAGCATGGGAATGCCCGCCTCAGCTATATCATGAAAATATTATGAAGATAATGTATTGTATTGTATCTTATTACAGGTCACCTTCCAGTACGAAAAACCTCAAATCCTTATGATAAAGCATTTCACCCGACATTAGAAGATTTACGACCTCATGCTATGGGTGGCAACTGTTATAGACATATTTCGGCACTGCAACCCCAATCACATATGTCCATAAACCAAGGCCTCTCAAACTCCTAAAAGTGTTGTTTCATACCATAAAGGATCAAGGTCAACTAATTACAACATTTCCCAGAAGTTATCCCTGAAAAAATGCTCAGAACTAGTCAAAACTGGACCATCTCACCTACTCCATGTTGAGGGTGCGATGCATCTCACCTATTACACCAGAGGCGTGTGATGCATATTAAAAATTCCTTCTATAGGGTGCGATGAGTGAGAGAAGACAAATGGCAGAGGCAGTTTGCTAGGTGGAAACTCAAAGAATCTTCTAGAAACTGCTCATATGACACTTGCCTCTCTGAATCCACCCAGGGATGAGTACAAGATCGTGAAATCTCCAAGTGGAACCAAGAACTATCAGTGAAATGACACTAATCAAAATCCCAGAAGCTGACTGACTCTCCTGCAAACATCTATATATGGATCCCTCATCCTAGAGATCCAGAGGCTAGAATTTTGTAATTTGTAAGGAAGTGTTGTTGGCTTCTCTTTGAAGACATTGTATTGTTGGGTGATCTTGCTTTTTATGAGGTGAAGAGGGCTTTCATGTTGGGAGGATGATGATGTATTAGACAGCTTGGTTGTAATCCTCTCTTCTACTACTTTTATCAATAAAGCTATTTGAGTTTTCCTCCATATACTTGTATATCTCTAAATCTTGTATTTATATATGCATTTGTATGGTTAATGTACATCTGATCCTATATTGTTTATGGTTATAGACCTCTATGCTTTGATGGTATTTTGTTGCTTTAACTCTACAGGTGTTCTTTGAAGCTGGACAAGTGAGAAAGAAGTGGTGAAAGATCTATCAAGGGAGAGAGGAAATGAGCTAGGAGACTAGTGAAAGACTGAGGTTGGTACTCTCTGCTTCTCTCTCATCTATCTCTCATAAAGGAAAACACAAGTAACTTTGGTTTGTTTGTTTCTAAGATAGCTACCCATCTTAGTGGGACTAGCAGCTCTGAATGGACACTAGTTTTCCCAATAACACACAAGGCCTTAACTCATACACATCATGTTGCCTCCATAAGTATGGCTGGCCTAATAGTACATCACAAACATCAAGAGGTGAAACATCACATAATACCTCATATGTAAAGGGCATGATGTTGTAGGGAAGGTAGCACTGCTGGCAAACTCGGAGATCTCGTCCTTGGTGAAGCCACCTGATACTGTACTTCTGCAGGTGTGGTGAAGTCGATGGGCCCAACCGCTTCACAACCTTTTCTGAAATGAGGTTCTTTTGGCTGCCACTGTCGACAATGAATTGCAGCGGCAACCCTTCACCCACATCTATGAGTGGAAACAGTGGCGCTAGGCTCCACATCTTGGCTGTGGCAACAGTGGCGCTGGGCTCCACATCAATGATCTGCTTCCCTTTACCATTCCCCTTGTTGGGTTTTGACTCAAGGTCGGAACATGCATCTGATTCTGAAGCCTTCAACTCTACCACCAGCAACTGCTTGGTCTGACACTCACTTGTGCTGTGAGTAGGGCTCTTATGGAACTCACACCATTTTCCTGTGTCCTTCTTCAACTTCGTGGTGTTTTTCTTTTCTTGTGGCTTCAATGGATTGTCTTCGGTCACCTTGCCTTGGCTTTGTCCTTTGGTCTTCAAATTTGCAGGTCCAAAGTCTCACTTCTTATGTTTGAACTTCTGCTCAATTTTTACATCGTATCGATATGTCGTGCTAAGTGAGGAGACGTTCAGGAACTCCATCTCTTCCTGGATTTACCTATGTAGGTAGCCACGGTATTTGAGTACCAAATGCAACTCAGAATCCTTGATACCCAACTATGTGTGAAGGGTATGAAAAATGTTTGTGAACTCTGGCACATCTTGGTCCCTTCCGTGCTGCGGTGTGGTCCATTTGATGTATTTGTCCTCATAGCTTTTGACAGGGTAGTATTGCTCCTTGATGACATCTCAGAATGAATTCCAAGTGGGTGTGGCTAAAAATAGTGAGCCCGTGCTATCATTCTTCTGCTCGTAGTAGGTTTCCCACCAGTCCATGATGTGGGGGGCTGCTTTGACAAAAGAAAAAATGGTATTTTCCCGACTCGAAAATTCATGAACAGAAAAATACCCTTCTAGAAGATTTAAGCATTTATCTACGACATCTGCCTCTATCTGACCCTTGAATATGGGTATTTCAAAATTAACTTGTACCTTAAATGGTATGGCGTTTCCAGAGTAGCTATTGGAAGCCGATGCATCGCCTCTGGGTAGCCGCTGAAGGATTTGGACAAAGTTGTCCATCATCGCGTTCCTTTGCCGCTCGAGGGCTTCTTCGAGCAATATTTTGATAGGATCTGTTGCCCCCTTGTCTTTATTTTCATCCGCCATGGGAGTTTTTCGGTACTTGCGAGGCTGGTCTTGCAAAGGTTCAACTAGTTCAAGCTCTAACTCCTTATATCCCGACCTCATTAGGGACATGCAAAGAAAAACAGAGAAAAAGCAGACTGCTCTGATACCACTGATCCATATTTAAACAGGAATGCAACAAATTACAGAGATAACCATAAATACAAATATGCAGCGGAAATAATACTTCATTTCATTAATGTAAAATACTTAAATATGCTTACAAACATAAATGGAAATAAACTAGCTAGGGCGATGGTAGCTTATCTCTGAGAAGAGATATGGTGGCTACATGCCTCTGAAATGTGTTACAATGAGGCTCAAAGGCCTATTTATTGTTGAGAAACAATGGAAAACTCTTAACATCCCAAAACCTAACCCTAGAAGATGAAACACCAAATTGTGGGCCCCGTTCTGGGTAAGTTGGTACATCAACTTCCCGAGGTAGTAACTTTGGCACCCGATCTTCATTTGACATGTACAATAGCTCGTTAAAAGATCTATCCAAGCAATACAACTTTGGGAAGAGCAACATCATTGCATGGCACCAATCTTGCTCCTAGTTTTCCAAAAAACGTCGTTTAGGGCCTCAAAATGTCTCCGAAATTTCAGGACCCAAAAAATTGCTAAAAATAGTAAATTATGCTACAATTACATAAACTTAAAAACTGAAAGAGACAGTTGTGGGGGTCCAAGTGGGGTAGGTGGGTGGCCACCAACATCTACCTGGATCATTCCTCCCCACTTAGGAATCAATGGTCCCCATTGCGTTGAGTTCCTCCATTTGTTGAACTTGGTCCTTGCGGAGTTGTTCTGCAATCTCTAATGTGTCCAGTAATGGTGGGAAGCATGGTCGATGATGGTCCACATTGAACACTCAGTGCAAGTGAAGGAATGGGGGAATGTTGTGCTTCAAAGCATTATTTCCCACGGCCTTGGTAATGGTGTAAGGACCATGTCAGAGTCATCTGACCTTCTGATGGGTTCTGGTAAGGCGTTCTTTCTGCTGATGCAACCAGACATTGTTGCCCACCTAAAACTTGTGTGGTACCCCTGTGGGTGAGGAGAAATTGTTCTTTTGTTCTTTCATGACCGTATCCCTCTATTGATGGTGCTGCTGCGTGGAGGAAACCTTCACAGGGGTCATGGATGTGGCTACGATCTTCCCCTTACTTTGGGAGTGAACCATATAGAAAATAAATTTCCTAGTCTGTGAGATGAGCTTGCTACCTTTCTTAGCAGCGATCAAAGAGGTGGCGGTAGGTGGCGCTACGTCTGGTATCCTGTATAATGAATTACACAAAGAAATAATGACAGCATGAGGCCTTGACTTAGACACAACATGTCGCCTCCACAAGTATGGCTGGCCTAATAGTACATCACAAACATCAAAGAGGTGCAACATCACACAATACCTCATATGTAAATGGATTGATGTTGTAGGGAAGGCAACACTGTTGGTGAACCCGGAGATCTTGTCCTTGGTGAAGCCACCCGATACTATATGGTTGTGGGTGTGGTGTAGTCGATAGGCCCAAATGCTTCACGACCTCTACTAAAATGAGGTTCTTTTGGCTACCACTGTCGACAATGAATTGCAGTACCGAACCCTTCACCCACATCTGTGAGCAAAAAGGACGTTCCCTCTTCTCTAGATCTTCAGCTCATTCTTCTGGATCTTGGCAGTGGCAACAGTGGCGTTGGCCTCTGCATCAATTATTTAATTACCTTTGTCATTCCCCTTGTTGGGTTTTGACTCAGGGTCGGAACATGCATCTGATTCTGAAGCCTTCAACTCAACCACCAGCGACTGCTTGGTCTGACACTCACTTGTGCTGTGAGTGGGGCTCTTATGGAACTCACACCATTTCCCTGTGTCCTTCTTCAACTTCGTGGTGGTGTTCTTCTCTTGCAGCTTCGACGGGTTGTCTTGGGTCACCCCGCCTTGGCTTTTTCCTTTGGTCTTTGATTTGTAGATCCAAACTCCCACTTCTTCTGTTTGAAATTCTGCTCGATTTTGACAGCGTATCAGTATGTCGTGCTGAGCGAGGAGATGTTTAGGAACTCCATATATTCCTGTATGTACCTATGTAGGCAGCCTCGGTATTTGAGTACCAAATGCAGCTCAGAAGCCTTGATACCCAACTGTGTGTAAAAGGTATGAAAAATGTTTGTGAACTCTAGCACATCTTGGTCCCTTCCCTGCCGCAATGTGGTCCATTTGATGTATTTTTTATCATAGCTTTTGACAGGGTAGTATTGCTCCTTGACGACATCCCGGAATGAATTCCAAGTGGGTGCGGCTGAAAATAGTGAGCCCATGCTATCATCCTTCTACTCGTAGTAGGTTTCCCACCAGTCCTTGATGTGGGGGGCTGCTTTGAGAAGAGCGAAAATGGTATTTTCGCGACTCAAAAATTTATGAACAAAAAGATACCCTTCTATAACATTTAGCCATTTATCTACGGCATCTACATCTATCTGACCCTATAATATGGATATTTCAAAATTAACTTGTGCCTTAAACGTTGTGGCATTTCTAAAGTAGCTATTGGAAGCTGATGCGTCGCCTCTGGGTAGCCGCTGAAGGATTTGGGAAAAGTTGTCCATCATCGAGTTCCTTTGCCGCTCAAGGGCTTCTTCGAGCAAGATTTTGATAGGATCTCCTACCCCCTCGTCTTTCTTTTCATCCACCATGGAGGCCGTCGGAATTTGCGATGCTGGTCTTGCAAAGGGTCGACCAGCTCAAGCCCTAACTCCTTATATCTCGACCTCATTGGGTACATGCAAAGAAAAATAGAGAAAAAGCAGACCGCTCTGACACCACTGATCCAAATTTAAATAGGAACACAAAAAATTACTGAGATAACCATAAATATAGATATGCAGCGGAAATAATACTTCATTTCATTAATGTAAAATACTGAAATATGCTTACAAACAGAAATGGAAATAAACCAGCTAGGGCGATGGTAGCTTATCTCTGAGAAGAGATGTGATGGCTACATACCCCTTAACTGTGTTACAATGAGGCTCAATGGCCTCTTTATTTTTGAGAAACAATGGAAAACACTTAGCATCCCAAAACCTAACCCTATAAGATGAAACACCAAATTGTCAGCCCCTTTTTGGGTAAGTTGGTACATCAACTTCCGAGGGTCGTAACTTTGGCACCTGATCTTCGTTTGACGCGTAAAATAGCTCGTTAGAAATATCTATCCAAGAACTACAACATTGGGTAGAGCAACACCGGTCCATGGACCCATGTTGCTCCCAGATTTCCCAAAAAACGTCTTTCAGGGCCTGAAAACAGCTCTAAAAGTTCAGGACTCGAAAAACTGCTAAAAATAGTAAATTGTGCTACAATTATGGAAACTAATAAGCTGAAATAGACAACTGTGGGGGTCCAAGTGGGGTAGGTCGGTGGCCACCAACATCCACCTGGATCATTCCTCCCCCCTTAGGAAGCAATGGTCCCCATTGCGTTGATTTCCTCCATCTGCTAAACTTGGTCCTTGATGAGTTGTTCTGCAATCTCTGATGTGTCCAATAATGGTGGGAAGCATGGTTGACAATGGTCCACATTGAACACTCGGTGGAAGTGAAGGAATGGGGGAATGTTGTGCTTCAAAGCATTATTTCCCACAGCCTTGGTAATGGTGTAAGCACTATGTCGGAGTGGTCTAAGCTTCTGATGGGTTCTGGTAAGGTGTTCTTTCTACCGATGCAACCAGACATTTTTGCCCACCTAAAACTTGTGTGGTACCCCTGTGGGTGAGGAGATGTTGTTCCTGTGTTCTTTCATGACCATATCCCTCTGTTGATGTTACTTCTGCGTGGAGGAACCCTTCATGGGGGTCATCGATGTGGTGACAATCTTCCCCTTACTTTCGGAGTGAACCAGATAGAAAATAAATTTCATAGTCTGTGAGATGAGCTTGTTGCCTTTCTTAGCAGCGATCAAAGAGGTGGCAGTAGGTGGGGCTACCTCTGGTATCCTATATAATGAATTACACAAAGAAATAATGACAACACAAGACCTTGACTCATACACAGCATGTCGCCTCCACAAGTATGGTTGGCCTAATTAGTACATCACAAACATCAAGAGGTGCAACATCACACAATACCTCATCTGTAAAGGGCTTGATGTTGTAGGGAAGGCGGCACTGCTAGCGAACTTCGAGATCTTGTCCTTGGTGAAGCCACCCGATATTGTACGGTTGCAGGTATGGTGTAGTCGATAGGCCCAATCGCTTCACGGCCTTTGCTAAAATGAGGTTCTTTTGGCTGCCACTGTTGACAATGAATTGCAGCGGCGAACCCTTCACCCACATCTGTGAGTGGAAAAGACGTTCCCCCTCCTCTCAATCTTCGGGCTCATTCTTCTGGATCTTGGTGGTGGAAACAATGGCACTAGACTCTGCATCAATGATCTACTTACCTTTTCCATTCCCCTTATTGGTTTCTGACTCAGGGTCAGAACATGCATCTGATTCTGAAGCCTTCATCTCGACCACCAGCGACTGCTTGGTCCAACACTCACTTGTGCTGTGAGTGGGGCTCTTAAGGAACTCACACCATTTTCCTGTGTCCTTCTTCAACATTGTGGTGTTGTTCTTTTCTTACGGCTTCGATGGGTTGTCTTGGGTCACCCCTCCTTGGCTTTGTCCTTTGGTCTTCGGATTTGCAGATCCAAAGTCTAGCTTCCCTTGTTTGAACTTCTGCTCAATTTTGACAGCGTATCGGTATGTCGTGTTGAGCGAGGAGATGTTCATGAACTCCATCTCTTCCTGGATGTACCTGTGTAGGCAACCATGGTATTTGATTACCAAATGCAGCTCAGAAACCTTGATACCCAACTGTGTGCGAAGGGTATGAAAAATGTTTGTGAATTTTGGCACACCTTGGTCCCGTCCCTGCCGCAGTGTGGTCCATTTGATGTATTTTTCCTCATAGCTTTTGACAAGGTAGTATTGCTCCTTGACGGCATCCCGGAATGAATTCCAAGTGGGTGCAGCTAAATATAGTGAGCCCGTGCTATCATCCTTTGGCTCACAATAGGTTTCCCACCAGTCCTTGACGTGGAGGGCTGTTTTGAGAAGAGCGAAAATGGTATTTTCAGGACTCAAAAATTCATGAACAGAAAAATACCCTTTTATAAGATTTAACGATTTATCTATGGCATCTACGTCTATCTGACCCTCAAATATGGGTACTTCAAAATCAACTTGTACCTTAAACGGTGTGGCGTTTCCAAAGTAGCTGTTGGAAGCTGATGCATCGCCTCTGGGTAACCGCTGAAGGATTTGGGAAAAGTTGTCCATCATCACGTTACTTTGCCGCTTGAGGACTTCTTCAAGCAAGATTTTGATAGGATCTCCTGCCCCCCGTCTTTCTTTTCATCTGCCATGGGAGGTCGTCGGGATTTGTGAGGCAGGTCTTGCAAAGGTTCGACCAGTTCAAGCCCTAACTGCTTATATCTTGACCTCGTTAGGGACATGCAAAGAAAAATAGAGAAAAAGTAGACCGCTCTGATACCACTGGTCTGGGTTTAAATAAGAACGCAACAAATTACAGAGATAACCATAAAGACAGATATGCAGTGGAAATAAACTTCATTTCATTAATGTAAAATATTGAATATGCTTACAAACAGAAATGGAAATAAACCAGCTAGGGCAATGGTAGCTTATCTCTGAGAAGAGATATGGTGGCTACATGCCTCTGAACTATGTTACAATGAGGCTTGAAGGCCTATTTATTGTTGAGAAACAATGGAAAACCCTTAACATCCAAAAACCTAACCCTAGAAGATGAAACGCCAAATTGTGGCCCCTTTTTGGGTAAGTTGGTACATCAGCTTCCCAGGGTTGTAACTTTAGCACCCGATCTTCGATTGATACGTAAAATAGCTCTTTAGAAAGATCTATCTAAGCACTACAACTTTGGGAAGAGAAACATTGGTCCATGGGCCCATGTTGCTCCCAGATTTCCCAGAAAATGTCATTTATGGCCTCAAAACAGCTCCGGAAGTTCAGGACCCGAAAAACTACTAAAAATGCTTAATTGTGCTACAATTACGGAAACTGAAAAACTAAAAGAGACAGTTGTGGGGATCCAAGTGGGGTAGGTGGGTGGCCACCAACATCCACCTTGATCATTCCTCCCCCCTTAGGAAGCAATGGTCCCCATTGAGTTGAGTTCCTCCATCTATTGAACTTGGTCCCCAGTGAGTTGTTCTGCAATCTCTGATGTGTCCAATAATGGTGGGAAGAATGGTCGTGATGGTCCACATTGAACACTCAGTGCAAGTGAATGAATGGGGGAATGTTGTGCTTCAAAGAATTATTTCCCACGGCCTTGGTAATGGTGTAAGGACCATGTTGGAGTGGTCTAACTTCTGATGGGTTCTGGTAAGGTGTTCTTTCTACCGATGCAACCAGACATTGTTCCCCACCTGAAACTTGTGTGATAACCCTATGGGTGAGGAGAATTTGTTCCTGTGTTCATTCATGACCATATCCCTCTGTTGATGTTATTGCTGCGTGGAGGAACCCTTCGCGGGGGTCATGGATGTGGCGACCATCTTCCCCTTACTTTGGGAGCAAACCAGACAGAAAATAAATTTCTTAGTCTGTGAGATGAGCTTGCTGCCTTTCTTAGCAGCGATCAAAGAGGTGTCGGTAGGTGGGGCTACCTCTGGTATCCTGTATAATGAATTACACAAAGACATAATGACAGCATGAACCCTTGACTCATACACATCATGTCACCTCCACAAGTATGGTTGTCCTAATAGTACATCACAAACATCAAGAGGTGCAACATCACACAATACCTCATCTGTAAAGGGCTTGATGTTGTAGGGAAGGTGGCACTACTGGCAAACTCGGAGATCTCTTCCTTGGTGAAGCCACCTGATATTGTATGGCTGTGGGTGTGGTGTAGTTAGTAGGCCCAACCACATCATGACCTTTGCTGCAATGTTTCTTTTGGCTGCCACTGTCGATAATGAATTGCAACGCCCAACCCTTTACCCACATCTGTGAGTGGAAAAGATGTTCCCCCTCCTCTCGATCTTCGGGCTCATTCTTCTAGATCTTGGCGGTGGTAACAGTGGCACTAGGCTCCACGTCAATGATCTGGTTCCCTTTCCCATTCCCCTTGTTGGTTTCTGACTCAGGGTTGGAACATGCATCTGATTTTGAAGCCTTCATCTCAGCCACCAACGGCTACTTGGTCTGACACTTACTTGTGCTATGAGTGGGGCTCTTATGGAACTCACACCATTTTCCTGTGTCCTTCAACTTCGTGGTGTTGTTCTTTTCTTGCGTCTTTGACGGGTTGTCTTGGGTCACCCCGCCTTGGCTTTGTCCTTTCGTATTCGGATTTGTAGATCCAAAGTCTCGCTTCTTCTGTATGAACTTCTGCTTGATTTTGACAGCCTATCGGTATGTCGTGCTGAGCGAGAAGATTTTCAGGAACTCCATCTCTTCCTGGATGTACCTGTGTAGGCAGCCACGGTATTTAAGTACCAAATGCATCTCAAAATCCTTGATACCCAACTATGTGCGAAGGGTATGAAAAATGTTTGTGAACTCTAGCACATCTTGGTCCCTTCCCTGCCACAGTGTGGTCCATTTGATGTATTTGTCCTCATAGCTTTTGACAGGGTAGTACTGCTCCTTGACAGCATCCCCGAATGAATTCCAAGTGGGTGCGACTAAAAATAGTGAGCCCATGCTATCATCCTTCTACTCGTAGTAGGTTTCCCACCAGTCCTTGACGTGGGGGGCTGCTTTGAGAAGAGCGAAAATGGTCTTTTCCCGACTCGAAAATTCATGAATATAAAAATACCCTTGTAGAAGATTTAACCATTTATCTGCAGTATCTGCATCTATCTGAACCTCGAATATGGGTATTTCAAAATTAACTTGTACCTTAAATGGTGTGGCATTTCTAGAGTAGCTTTTGGAAGCTGATGCGTCGCCTCTAGGTAGCCGCTGAAGGATTTGGGCAAAGTTGTCCATCATCACGTTCCTTTTCTGCTTGAGGGCATCTTCGAGCAAGATTTTGAGAGGATCTCCTGCCCCCTTGTCTTTCTTTTCATCTGCCATGGGAGGCCATCAGGATTTGCGAGACTATTCTTGCAAAGGCTTGACCAGTTCAAGCCCTAACTCCTTATATCTTGACCTCGTTGAGGACATGCAAATAAAAATAGATAAAAAGTAGACCGCTCTGATACCACTGATCCAGATTTAAACGGGAATGCAACAAATTACAGAGATAACCATAAAGATAGATATGCAATGGAACTAATACTTCATTTCATTAATGTAAAATACTGAAATATGCTTACAAACAGAAATGGAAATAAACCAGCTAGGGTGATGGTAGCTTATCTCTGAGAAGATATGTGGTGTCTATATGCCTCTAAACTATGTTACAATGAGGCTCAAAGGCCTATTTATTGTTCAAAAACAATGGAAAACCCTTAACATCCCAAAACCTAACCCTAGAAGATGAAAACCAAGGACTTTCTGTACGGCAGTCATATGAAAACCAAGGACTTTCCGTACGGCAGTCATATGAAAACCAAGGACTTTCCGTACATCAGTCAATCTTCCCGAATGTTGTGTTCGGTGTGTTACAACTTGTAAGGCAGCAGACATAGATTCCTATGGATAAAGGATGATAACCTAGTGGGGTCTCCCCATATACTCGACGGTACGTGGAAGCACAATTCCGTACTAGACCACTATTGAGTCACAAAAGGAGGAATCACCCAACCTTGAGTGGAAACAATAGTGACTAGGTTTAACGACGCCAGAGCACGTCTCTAGCCTAGATGTGCCAAAGTTACGACCCCGGGAAGTTGATGTACCAACTTACCCAAAACGGGGCCCACAATTTGGCGTTGTTACACAGTAATTTGTCATTGTCTTCACTCCAGTCTCCCTACTATGTCATGTGTCCAAGTCATACATGCTCATGTTAGACAAGTGCTCTCTGATGTTTCCAAATGACCCACTTTTCCAAAGGTTTCTGCATCATCGCGTCTGTTTGCAAAATAAACGCACTAATGGGCACTCCAAAACAGTCCAAAAGCGTTGTCGTCGCGGAAGTACACGTGATTCCCACGATGGTCGAATTTCATGTGCCAACGCAACTGTGTCTTGTAGTTTCTAGCGATGACATGACTAGCTCCGTCATGCAATAGTGATGTCAGCGTGGCAAACCAGTTATGTGCCCGCGATGATCCAGATTTGGCGAATTTGTTCCAAAAATTGACCTTCAAGATGACTTCAGACCTGGTTGTTGGCCTTGTTTATGTCACCCTCCTTTCTCTAGTGTGGTTGTTCCATAATTTGTGATACCTTCCTTGGAGATAAGCTCATCCTCCCACCATTCATGGAGACTCCTTCTCCTATTTAAGCTCTCACCATTGCTATAAGCTCCTAGTTTGGAATTCTTTGTCTTTGGAGTGTTTCTGATAGTACTATGAGCTTGTTAGATAGCTGGTCTGAGTGTGAAAAGTGTGGGATTGTTTGAGAGCTTGAGGAAGGTTGTGAAGTGCCTTTGATCTTGTGTGAAACTTGTGAGTGAGAGAGACTTGTAATTTGGGAGATCCATCTCTAAGAGTGAATGCTTGAGGAACATGCTAGTTGGACCCTCCTGAGAAGGCTTGTGACATCAAGACTCTAGTTGTAAGCTTACTCTATTTCATAATTAATGCAATCAATGATGCTTTCCTATGTCTTGTATGTAATGTACTAGATAGCTCATGACTTCTTGACTTTGTGGGTAAATAGATCATTTGTTGTATCCGGTTACGTTCTTTGTTGTATTTACTTTGCTTTGTTTCAAGTTAATCACTCATTGGGAGAAGGAAGCGGAAGCTAGAGCAGAGAAACGGAACTCCATCGACCACCGGTTGAGGTAGGCCTCCAACTTGAACTATTTAAGGAAAATTGTTGTTGATTTGTCCTTGTTTGTGACTAGACCCACTCTAGGGCTAGAGGGGTTGCCTCTGTCCGCAGAGGGAACACTTTCCTGCATCACAAATTGGCGACTCCATTGGGGAGCTGGCCACAACCTTCGTCAAGTTCTCAAATAATCCCACACTTGTCACACTCACGCCAGCTATCTAACAAGCTCACAGTACTATCAGCAACACTCCAAAGACTAAGAATTCCAAACTAGCAGCTTATAGCAATGGTGAGAGCTTAAATAGGAGGAGTCTCCATGAATGGTGAGAGGATGAGCTTATCTCTGAGGAAGGTAGCACAAATGACGGAAAAGCAACGCCAAAGAAAGGAGGGTGACATAAACAAGACCAACAACCAGGTCTGGAGTCATCTGGAAGGTCGACTGTTGGAACAAATTCGCCCAATCTAGATCATCGTGGGCACATAACTGGTCTGTCGTGCTGACATCGCTATTGCATAACAGAGCTAGTCATGTCATCGCGGGAAACTACAAGAGACAGTTGCACTGGCACATGAAATTCGACCATCACGGGAATCACGTGTACTTCCGCGATGGCAGCGCTTCTGGTGTTGGAAATAATACTGAGAGGGGGGGGTGAATCAGTATTATCAGATCAATATAACTTTTCACTTTCCATATTAATATTCATATGTGATGCAACAAGTATATATCCTGTCAACATATGATTCAGTTAGTTGATCTCTAATGAGTGCATCAGAGCATTATTAACCATATGAGTAGTAAACCGGAGCAGTAAAATAGAATAGATCATCACACACAAGAAGCACACATGAACACCATGATATAAGGTGGAAACCCAATGTGGGTGAAAACCACCTGCTGCAAGTCGTCTCAATATTCTTTAACAAGAAATACCTTTTACAATAGTTATGTACTGGTGCAGACTTATACCAGTACACAGGCTTCTACCTGTAGAAGGCTACAACCTTCTCTCATTCTCCATACTCTCTTGGAAGGGAGATACAACCCCCTTTGCTCTTGTACTAGCTGATATACTAGTATGTAGGTGCCAACCTACCGAAGGCTACAACCTTCTCTTTCTTCCTCCAGGTACCACGTTTCATCAATTTTCAGACTGGATACACTGAAGCACAACATCATAATCTGAAAGGCCACGTTTCATCCAATTTTCATACTGGACCCAACAACAACATTGAAGCAAAAGAACAATCACTATTGCAAAACCCATCAACTACACTTGCATCATCAATCTCTGAATTATCCAATACTGTAACACTGTTAATAAACAGAGTCACATAACAGACAACAGAACTCTGCAATAATAACCAGATCCAACTGTATCATCAAAAATATGCATCAGAGTGCATACGCTACTTGGAAGTGTTGAACTTGCATGTATACGCAACTTCACCAAAGTGAACCAGCGTATATGTCATCAATTACTTACTTATAACTTGATGCACTTCCTAACTTCAGTCATATCCAGATTATTACTTGTACAAGGATAATATGTGTGTTAGCAACCTGATCTAGTCCATTATATCACATAAATATGAGTCATTATGATCATGATCCATTATTAGATCTCATCCATCAACACTGAGGCTAAACACAATCAATCAAACTGAATATGTAGAATTATGATACCATTAAACAGTCATCAGAACACATCAACAACTTGAAGCACCTGTAACTTTAAACATCATAGCTCAAATGGTATACGCTACTACAATGAACGAAACCTGCGTACATACGCGCTTTAACCAAAGCCAACCCACGTACATATCTATAAATATTCAATCATGACTTGCAGCGATTTCAAACTTAAGTTATACCCAGTTCAGATCATTACAAGCGTCTGTATACAGATCTAGAATAAGCATAATCAACTATATAGAGATATTTCATTTCAAACCATTTGATCCCGATCTATCCTTAGATCTTGTTCTCCATCACCCGGTGAGATCCCTCTTTAGCTCAGATCCAGATCTGCACCATAACCCAATCACAGTGTTCCAGATCTATCACTTTATCAGATATTCAATAATTCAGATGATACTTTGCCAAATGATCTCCTTCCTCTTTTATAGTCTTAGGCCTTTCACAATACCACGGTCCATAACCATAATAACACAATACCACGGACCCAATACTTGGGATCAACACTTTTGGATGAAATACTACGGACCAAAACCATAGGATCAAAAACTGTCGGACTAATACCATGAACCAACCATGAAAGTGCGTGAACTTTTCTCTTGCATGAAGGGAACTTTTCTCTGCATGAAAGTGCGTGAACTTTTCTCTACATTAAAGAAACTTTTATCTTCATGAAAGTGCGTGAACTTTTCTCTACATGAAAGAAACTTTTATCTTCATGAAAGTGCGTGAACTTTTCTCTACATGAAAGAAACTTTTATCTTCATGAAAGTGTGTGAACTTTGTTGCACTATAATTTATCATCTGAGATTTTTCATACTGAGAATTATCATCTGATTCCTTTGAGCTGTCCTGCATCCTATGTGTTCTATCACATCTGATATCTTTTTCGTAGATTCATCTAGATATATATAAGTGAGTTGATCTTCTACGAGTTGGTTGCCATCAAGTACAACACATGCATCATAATGCCAACATCTGGACTATTTTGGAGCGCCCATCAGCGCGTTTATTTTGCAAACAGACGCGATGATGCAGAAACCTTTGGAAAAGTGGGTCATTTGGCAACATCAAAGAGCACTTGTATAACATGAGCATGTATGACTTGGACACATGACACAGTAGGGAGACTGGAGTGAAGACAGTGACAAATTACTGTGTAACAGATGCCCCCTAAAGTATGAAGCTTGAGAGAGTGGGAGGGGTGAAATGCTTTACGAAACTTACTGAACTGGAACACCGTCTGGAAAAACTTGCACGCAAGTATAACTGATATCTCTGATAATGAATTACATGTAGTCTGGGCATGGGCGCAGCCATCCAAAGACATACGAAATAGGTCTGTGGTGTGGATGCAGCCATCCAGCTAATGAGACCATGATGATGATAAAGGTATGGTTGCGTCCATCCATGAATGAGTCATGTAATCATAAAACCAATCCACTCAGCCCGAACATGTGTAAGTTGAGTTCAGGGTCTTGAACCCATCCGATCATAGTACAAATCCTAACATGCGAATAGATGTGCTGAGGTCGAGCATGATAGAACATCGCTTGAGTACCAGTCAATGATGAAAACCGTTAACAAGCGCGAGAGAGACCACCAATAATGCCAATGGCTCTCAAGGTACTGTCCAGCACAATCCACAAAGTGTGAAAAAGGAGTTGGAGTCGAACACTCATGGAATCACCCAATCGATGACCAATGATGAAAGTCAACTATCAGGTGCGAAGAACTTGCCATTGAGGCATGCAAGCTCTAAGGTACCAAAAGGGATCTCTAGGTCAAACTCCTGGATAATGAGCTGAAGTCGACAGGAGACAACCTGTCGTAGGAGGCCCATAATGTTCCCCCCATCAACGACACGAGATAAGGAACAAGTGGTAGATGGCGAAACAGAGTACCAGAGGAGAAGGTGAGGGTGTAAACTGCAGAAGGATTATACTCTTGAACATATCGGCGACACGACTCCGGAGGGGGGTGTGGCAGCATTCAGGCACCAAGGGATCAGAGGCTCGATGGAGACGGCATGAATCGAATGAAATGAGGCTAGAATGATAACCCAAACCTGCAGAAGGCTGAATGACGATGTATGGACGTCCCAACCTGACAAGAAGAAAAAGTGTCGATGTTCAAGAGTGACTAGCTGCCATAGACAATCAATGATAAACTTGTTGTTGAATCCAACCTAGTAATAGTTTAACGAGCCCTAGGAAGGAGAAGCTCGAGTCTCGTCATGGTGATGATTCCAATGTCCTCAAGGTTTAAGGAGTCCGACATGGGTAAAACTCGGAGTCTTTTTCATGTTTAGAGAGTTTGAAAAAGACACGGAAAAGAAAACTCCAAGGGGGTCCTTTTTCATAGAGTTGTGTCTCTCGAGCCCGAAAAAGCATAAAACAATACTCGAAAGAGCCGCCCGACCATTACGACCGAGGAGTACTTTTCTTAAGTAGTAACTTCGACCCAAAAAAATAAAAAATCAGTCAGAAGCACGTCGTTTCATAACCAATAACGAGCCTGAAACGACAAAATCCCAGCGATCTTTTTGTGTTTAAACGGTCGGAAAAAGAGCTTAAAGGTGACTGCCTCTCGTTTCTTTTAACGAGTCAAGAGGAAAACTCGGCCATATTTTCATGTTTCGAGATCAAGTGTATATGAAACTGTCATAATTCCATCACCTGAAGCTCTGCACAAAAACACGTCACACGTAACTCCATTCGATATAAAATGAACAATATTCATAAAAACATAGTTAAAAAACATATTTTGACTCTGCATATGGTAAAACTATGAGAAAAAACCCACATTTATAAAATGTAACTTTTTAATTTTCAAAAATCACTATAAAAATGAATTAACCCATTCATTTTTACCATAGCACTGTTCAATTCACCATGGAGCAACTTGGAGCACTGAAGTTGGCGAGCGAAATTCGGCCCCGTCCGTGCATCATTTGTCCCAAAACTCATTCTAGGTAGACACACGTTGCCCTGCGCTTCAATTTGATGCTTTTTTCATGTGTTTTGAACATTCCAAGTGGTAGTTTAGGCAGGTTTTAAAATTGTGTTCTGCCGCTCGGTCATCGCGGGTTTAACTTATCGGGTCCGCGATGGCCGAAAATTTTTTACACTGGGCGCACTCTGATCATCGCAGAAAAGTGATGTACTTCCACGATGATCACGAAAAAATTGAACTAGCTACATCGTGTCATCACGTTTGTTTTTAAAACATTCGTGATGACGCCGTGAACTTATGATTTTGTGCAAATTCCGCGTCGAAATTTCTAAAAGAAGTACTAATTCAATTTCTCTCATCCTGCAGGCTATAATGGCATTCGTCTAGCAAGAACACATGCATGATAACAATGATATAGAAGCTTTTGCCGATGCAGGGTGCCGAAACGCATTACGGGCATGCGGATTGCTCAAATTCTTCCTAACTCCACACCTGCAGGCACAACCTGACTTGTTGGAGCTACTAATCAGGGCCTGGAATCCCACAGATGGTAAATTTATCATCCGAGGCTGGAATATCGAGTTCGATTCTACAGACATCTATTTTTTAACCGCGTTGTCTCGTCGAGGTGAGAGACCCATTCTGGAGGGGTAGCGACCCAGGGGTGATACCTTAGATATGCTAATGGATCAAGTGTGCCCACAGGCATGCAAGTCAAGGAGTGGGAAGGTGGCAATCCCAATAGTGGAGGACGTAATCCTACGTGCTATGCTTTTCATGGTGACACGGGCAGCGGGCTCCCAAGCCCAACATGAGGCTTCGAAGACCCATCTCCGATTGGCTCTCGAGTGTCTCAATCCCACCATGTTTAACTGGGTAGAGGCGGTAGCGGCAAACATGAAGAGGAAACTCACCAACTGTCACTGGGGAGAGATGAAGCAGTTTGGTTATGGATCCATCTTAGTCCCGCTCATGCTGGAGCGGGTGCCGGCACTACAGTTGCAAGACATGGATTTGGACTTACCCAGGCCACGTGAGATGAGGGCCACGCGATGGGCTCACGTCATGCCACGAGGAGGTGGTGGACGACCAATGGCATGGGGAACATTTTTCTGAGAGTGGCTGGAGCGACAGACGATCTTTGTGGAGGATTGGCCATATGCCGGCATGGACTTCCGCGGAGATCCTGACATGCAACTACCTATTAGAGAGCAGTTGGATGACGGTGGTAAGACACTTGATCACACTTTTTGATTTTTATTTTTATGATATTTTTTATTTTTTCATGTACATGTTCCAATGACAGATGCTAAGGGTATGCAGATGTAGGACCAATGAGACCCCTCGGACTAGTTCTAGAGGCATGGAGGGACGTGCAGGGTGTTGGAGTACTAGCCCTCGCTCCTCCAGAAGATGATACGATGGAGACAGTGATCGAGAACCTTGAGGGCCTTCTAGCAGAGATTCCAGATTACATGGGGATAGAGGAGGTCCCTAGAGCGTCCCACATCTACACAGTAGGAGTGGAACCCAGGATGCACCGCCTGTTGAGACGGGTGGCATGAGCAGCGGTGTACTATAGAGAGCACAACCCACCGTAGTAGAAACCTAGGTTTTTATTTCCTGCTGGTGATTTTTGAGAGACATGTGTCTCTGATGTACGGAGAACACAGACTCTATTTGGACATGTACACTTATTTTTGAGCGCCTCGGTGCGCCACATGATATATATATATATATATATATATATATATATATATATATATATATATATATATATATATATTCCTATGGCCTATTATCGTGCTTTACATGCTTTCTTGTATGATGTTTTGATTATATGTTACGCAAATGTCTATCTAATACATGATTAGCCAATGCATCAGTTAACGTGTTTAATCTTCATGGAATATGTTGATATGTAATGAAATCAAAATTCCTTTCTAACAATTTAACATGTAAATACAACCTTAAAATGCGATGGTCTCTGACGGAATATCGCCCATTGATTTGGTGGATGACAAGTTGGGAGTCCAGGTTCACAACCAATGCACGAATATCGACATTAATCGCCTTGGCCAGTAATTCAATCATAGCACTATATTCAGCGACATTGTTTGTGGTACAACCTAAACACACACCTTGAAGATCTATCAACTCACCATGAGGATCGTAGATCACCCACGCCGCAGAGGAAAAGTTGCGGGTACTGCAGCAGGCACCATCAGCGAAACCAACATAAGGTGCACCAGACATCTGCACAGGAAGCAAAAAACATAATAAGCGGCAATCACGCCTTCACACCAAGCCAAAAACATGAAAACACACAGACACAACACACCTGCTAAAACACACGTATGTACAAACCAAAGTGCATGGGATTCACGCATAGTAGTTTTTCAAGTAGAGCCCATTCCGGGGCTTATCGAGAGGATTCCCTTCATAATCAATTAGCACGTAGGCCCCTTTCTGCAAAACTCTCTTTACAATATAAGGCCCAAGCCACATGGGCTCGAGTTTTCCTGCACCCAGCTTATCATTTGCTTGATCGTAGAGCAGGACTAAATCTCCCTCAACAAAATAACGAGGATGGACAGTATGATCGAAGTGAGTTTTCACTCTCTTCTTCTGTGCTTCGATAGCTAGAGAGGCTAGCCGACGGGTCTCGTCCAGTTATTCTAGGTAAAGAAGGCATTCTTCTACCGGAGTAGTGTTGGGAAGTAATTCAACGGCCAACTTCAAAGAAGGGATCTCGCACTCGATTGGAAGGGTAGCCTCCAGTCCGTAAACTAATTGAAATGGAGTGAAACCAGTGGCATCCTTCACAGAGGTTCGGTAAGCTCACAAGGCGGAGAACAACATCAAGTGCCAGTTAGACTTATGCATGCCAATAGTACGTTGAAGCATCGTAACCAGAACCTTGTTGACAGCTTCAACTTGGCCATTGGCCTGAGGATAGTATGGAGTCGAACTATCATGCCATAAGCCTAGCTAGGTTGTTAGTTCGGTCATCATGTGATTACAGAAATGCTTCCCGTGATCAGTGACGATGGCCTGAGGGACTGCGAACCGTGAAATAATATGGTTAAACAAAAATTGCACCGCTGTGTGATCGTCTTTAATTATTGTGGGCATCGCCTCGGCCCATTTTGTGAAGTAATCGACGGAAACAATAATATACCCATTCCCCCTAGCTGAGCATGGGTTACAAGTCGTATAGTCAATGCCCCATTTTGCAAAAGGGCTGACAGTAACAACAGGGTGCAATGGAGTGGGAGGCACACGCATCTTCCGCTAGTATATCTGGCACTCGTGACAGGAGCGGGCAGCAAGAATGCAATCCTTAAAGATGGAGGGACAGAAATAACCGGCACGGAGGATTTTTTGAGTAGTAGCATATCCGGACATGTGACCACCACAGGCGCCAGAATGGTAGTCATTCAAAACTCACTCAGCTTCCTCGAAAGTTAGGCATCGGGGGAGAACGGAATCAGCACCGAGACAGTACAGGGTGTCCCCAATGATACGATAGGGCTAAGATTGATGACAAATTTGTCGTCGAGAATCCTTAGACACATCGGGACGAAAAGAGGACGTCTGCAGATATACAATGATATCCCCATACTAGGGATCGAGGGTGCTAATTAGAAACAGAGTTTCATCCGAGATATGGTCCTCTGATTGAGAGGGCGCGGTAGGAGATGGCAAAGAGAAAAGTAACTCAACAAAGACAAGGGATTTCTTAGACTTGGTGGTGGTGAATTCTAAGTCGAACTCTTGGAGGATGACGATCCACTTCGAGTACTTTCCCCCCAGCAACTGACGTGACAAAATGTACATCATCGGGTTGCAATCAAAAACCATGGTCGTAGTGTGCAACAAGATATAATGTCAGAAACGTTGGACAGCACAAACGGTAGCCAATGCCAACTTCTCGACGTAAGCATATCGAGTTTCCATATCTAAAAGATTGCAGCTGAGATAATATATGACATGCTCAGTGTCATCACTGTCATCTTGAACGAGAACCATGCCTATAGTGGTATCAGTAGCAGCCAAATACAGAGTATAGTCGCGATGATAATTCAGAAGACGCAACAATGGAGCAGAAACAAGGAGACCCTTGAGACACTCGAAGGACTCTTGAGCGAAAGCATCCCAATGAAAAGGGGTATCTCGCTTCAGTAATTGCGTGAAACCTTTAGCCACTTCGGCATAGTTTGGGATGAATTGTCTTAAAAAAATCGCTTTACCCTGCAAGCTTTACATTTGTTGCAAAGAGGCAAGGGGAGGAAGATTTAGAATAGCCTCGACTTTAAGGGGATCCAAACGGATGCCCTCTCGGGAGACGATAAACCCAAGCAGTCTGCTGGACTCAACGCAGAAGACACACTTAAGAGGATTAAGCCTGATGCGGTAGTGTCGACAACATAGAAAGATTTCGCGAAGATGAGTGGGATGGTCGTGACGTTTGGCTAAATGAGCTGGTAGATCATCCAGGTACGGTTGTACAATGTGATGAATGTCATGGAATGCATAGGAAATTGCACGTTGGAAGGTAGCACCAGCATTCTTAGACCGAAAGGGAGCTTTTTGTAGGCGAAAGTGCCCCACGGACAGATAAAGGCAATCTTGTGTTGATCGGCGGGTGCAATATTGATCTGGTTATGCCCAGAAAAATCATCCATGAATGAATACATTTCGCTCCCAGCACACTCATCAATGAGCTAATCAATGAAGGTTGTGGGGAAGTTATCTTTGGGACAGGCCTGGTTAATATCACGGTAATAAACACAGACTCGAATTGTACCCTTTTTTTTATTCACAGGGACGATATTGGAGACCCAATCTATGAGTGGGATGGGGTAAATAAAACCAGCCTTAAGAAGCTTTTCAACTTCCACTTTAATGGCTGCAGCCTTTCGGGGGTGCACGGGGCGTAGACGTTGGTGAACGGCTTAGCACCTGGATACATAGGTATCTCATGCACCACTATGCTAGGATCAATGCCAGTTATTTCTTCATAGGACCAAGCAAAGACATCACGAAATTCGCGAAAAAGATCAGTATAGAGCTGAATTTCCTCCGGAGTGCAAGTGACTCCAACATGAATATGCTCAACAATCCCTGGTTTCACAAAGATGTCGATGGGCTGGGTCTGCGTGATGTTTCCCATATTTCCTTTAGAAGACACTTGATAAACTTGAATGGGCGTCTGAAGGGGTTGAGATGGGAGACAAGGAGCAAACCGCTCTCGACAGGTAAGCATTTCCCGATGGGCGGGGAGAAACGAGGAATGATGGTGATGATCAGACCAAGGAGGTTCCTCAAGAGACATGGTCTCGATAATGGCTTCACCAGAAGGGAATATTTCCTTTAAAGGATCCGAAGAAGCGTCATCTCCAAGCCAAGGGGAATGAGCGTACGAGTCGTGAACCCTGCTTGAAGGAGCAGGTTCAGAAGGGGGAGCCGATGCAGAAACAATTTCGACGTAGTTGAGCTCGGCAGGACTCAACGGAATCTCATTGCCCCAAGATTCCACCTGATCAGCGGGGCGAAGAACCCACGGATCAGAGCGAACATAAATCATATTAATAGGAGTGACGTTAGGAGGTGGGAGTAAAAACACACCCATGAGGGCGGGATCTTTAAAAAGTCCAGCTCCCACACTCTCATATAATTTGGAGGTATGCTCCACAAAAGGCACGTTGCCCTCGAAAGAGGAGGCGAAGAAGGACAGCTGGTCTACGGTGACGATCTTCCCCTAATGAGGGAAACAAATGACATGAAATAAAGATGACGCCACGGCTCACATGGCGTATGTCCAGCTACGTCCCAGAAGGAGGTTGTAGGTAAGATTAGCATCAACAACTTCAAATTCCACTTCAACCGTCTTCCCTTCCAAAGTAATGGGCAAACGTTGGACTATACCATAAGGGCGAGACTCTCTCCCATCAAAGGCTTCTAAGGTTGTAGGAGACTGGCTCAATGTCGAAGAACCAATAGCCTTCCAACAGGCAACAGACGTGATGCAAGTTGAAGCGCCTTCGTCAATGGCTATACGATGAATCGTTTTGGAATTGATAATGACCTGTATGAGGAAGGCGATTTGGTGAGGCAGTCTTGGTGTATGGTTTTCCAAGTCAAAAGTAATCAGATCCGAGTCGGCCAAGTCTATGCCACCGATGGCCGATAGCAAGGACTTCCTCTAAGAGGGGCAGCTCTGGAGTACTTCTAAGGCGTACATAGCTGACAAAGTCTGGGCTAAGTCCTCAACGATGTTGTAGTGCTGGGCAGCACGAGCATTAGGGTTGTAAGAAGATTTCCGGAGTACACCTTTCAGACAGGGTCGAACGAGCGTCTTAGTGCTAGGTCTCTCGATATGGAGTGGATCGGAACTGGATGGAGGAGTGCTGGAGGGGACCTCAGGCTCTTTCCCGGCAAGTGACGGATACTCTTTTGCTAGAGTATTGATGTGGACGGGAATCGTCCCAGCCATAAATACTTGAGAACCAAAGGAAGAAGAGGGTTGAGATGGATCAGCCACCATTTGCGTTTGCTGTGAGGGAAAAGGTTCTTCGAGCACAGGAGGAGTCCCGGGAGCACCTTTCAACAAACTACTAACTTCAGACTGCCTGGGGCAGTCTTTGGTATAGTGATCCTCGTCACAGATAAGACAAGGGTACTTGGGTTTGTGTTTGGCACCTTCCTCGGGTGGAGGTTTATGGGAATCCTGCTTAGGTTGATCCGCTTTATTCTTTCATTTTCCCTTCTTCTTTTCTTTCGAGCCTTTGTCCGCCGTGGTGGACTGGACGGCATTAACCTCGGAAGTATTACCAGAATTGGATATAGCCTGAGAATTACTTTCATTTGGAGCATTCAAATTATGCTTCCCAGGGTTCGTAGAAGTTTTCTTTGAGGGTGGATTAACGGAACCAATGATACCGTCAACAGATGGTTTTGGCGGGGCTTTGGAAGTTCCTGGTCTCGAGGCATCAGGCAAATAATCATATAATGTACCAGACTGGGAGTAAACCAAGTCAAGGTACTGAGCGCAAGCAATAGCTTTCTCTTCAGTTACACATTCCCCCATAGCAATGTCTCGTGCTATCGGACTGACGAATGAAGTCGTGAACCAGTCGGTGAGAAGCTGATCGGGAATCCAAAACTTAATCAAACAATGACGTCGTCTCCATTCATGGATATGATCAGAGATATGCATAGCCATTGTCTGTTTTAAGGATGTCATGTGTGTGCCCGTTTCATATCGAATCGGCAACTGAAAATGAGTTAAAAATTCCATAGCCAACGATTTAATATCCTGAAAAGATCCGCGAGATAACTCATTATATCATTTAGCAGCAGAGCCAGTGAGAGTCCTTTGAAAAAGGCAGAGCTGAATCGAATCATCAAGCCACGAATTCGAATACCACTGTGATTCTCTGTGACAACTAGAGGTGGGATTCGATTATTGAGGAATCTCATATTCCACAATACTGCCTTATCTGGGATACGGTAAGTCAATGATCAAGGAGGCTCCATCACACTAAGATCATGTACAGGACAAAGCTCTGAGGAAAGATCAGATTTGTGATTTTCCCGAACGACTTGGAGTCATCGAGAGACCTTTGTAAAAGGGTCCTGCATGTTGCATACATTGAGCTATGGGAGCTCTAGGGGGCTTGCAGTTCTATTGGAGCAACATACAACCACAGGGTGACTCACCCTCCCCTGGCGGTGCGTACTGGAACAAGATGATTCGCTCTCTTGTGGGACAAGATGATACGCTCTCTTGTGTAGCAGGATGATTAGTTCTCTTGTGAGGCCTGGATTGATGTGTTCTCCATGGCGATTGTAGCAGGATTGATGTGTTCTCCTGTGAGGCCTGGATTGATGTGTTCTCCATGGTGATTGTAGCAGGATTGATGTGTTCTCCTGTGAGGCCTGGATTGATGTGTTCTCCATGGCAGCCTGGATTTATGTGTTCTCCATGGCAGCCTGGATTTATGTGTTCTCCATGGCGATTGTAGTAGGATTGATGTGTTCTCCTGTGAGGACAGGATTGATTAAGTTCTCCTGTCGAGGCATCCTACCCATGCAGTCTGGGACTCATGGGAAGTACCTCTCATCTGATCAATGAGCAGGGAAATGAAGTTAGGGACCATAGTAGTACCGATGGACGCATCGTTGTATCTACCGTACTCCCTACGCTAGGATGTCCTCCATTGATCTGGGATCAATGATACTGGTCTGGGACCAGTGTTAGGAGTTGTACATACTATGACGCTGACTTTGGGTCAGTTGAGACTGGTCTAGGACCAATGGTACATACTCCGAGACTGACTTCATGTCAGTGCAGGACTGGTCTGGGACCAGTGAGAGCCGTACATACTATGACGTTGACTTCGGGTCGGTTGAGACTGGTCTGGGACCAATAGTACACTCTCTGAGCCTGCGATACTGGTCTCGAACCAGTAGTAGGAGTGGTACCTACTGTGATGCTAACTTTGGGTCGATTGAGACTGGTCTGGGACGAGTGGTACGCACTCTGAGTTTGACTTCAGGTCAATGGAGAATGGTATGAGACATTCTCGATCAATTCTTCTTCTTCATAGTTCAGTAGAGCTGAGCAGAGCAGAGCTAGCAGAGCAGAACTAGTAGAGCCAGCAGAGCTGAGCTGAGTAGAGCAGAGCTAACAGAGCGAGCTGAGTTGAGCAGAGCAGAGCTAGCAGAGCTGAGCAGAGCAGAGCTAGCAGAGCCAGCAGAGCTGAGCAGAGCAAAGCAAAGCCAACAGAGCTGAGCAGAGTAGAGCAGAGCCAGCAGATCTGAGCAAAGATGGGCAGAGCAGTGCAGGGCACTGATGGCAGAGATAGTACAGTTGGACATATGGATCAGCGGATGGAGTTCTCCCTAGTTGAGAGGGAGTGTTAAATTGGAAACTAGGGCCAAACTCCATGTGGATCAGTTTATTTATGGCAACTGATATTTTTATTGGATCCCTCTCATCGAGAGGTGTAGGATTGATCCAAACATCATCCGATTCCGATAAGTATTTATGGAGATATGAATTTATTTTGTTTATGTAATTATTATCAAGCCGACCAGCTCTTATGTAGGCTCTAGAAGCCCAACCGAGGTGTCTATTCAACCTCTACATTTTAGTATAAATAAGAGAGGATTTGATGTCATTTAGCACACTCATTCTTCATGTGCTCTCCTCTCCACGTCTTGGGTTTTTGGAGAAGGAGAGACACTGATGAAGGATGCCCAAATTTACACGCTGGAAATGGAGACACTCAGCCACAGATTAAGGAAATAGTAACACACTGTTCATGGAGTCATTCCACACGTAGATTATGGAAACATGTAATACGCTGTTCATGGAAATAAGTCGCAGTGATGAAGAGGTGTCGTAGTTCAACGCATGGTAATCTATACGCTGTCCAGAACCCTCAATATGCAACGCAGTCAAGAGATGAATGATGTCAATGGAACGCAGCATCATACGCTGTCCAGAACCCTCAATATGCAACGCAGTCAAGAGATGAATGATGTCAATGGAATGCAGCATCATACGCTGTCCAGAACCCTCAATATGCAACGCAGTCAAGAGATGAATGATGTCAATGGAACGCAGCATCATACGCTGCCCAAAACCCTCAATATGCAACGCAGTCAAGAGATGAATGATGTCAATGGAACGCAGCATCATACGCTGTCCAGAACCCTCAATATGCAACGCAGTCAAGAGATGAATGATGTCAATGGAACGCAGCATCATATGCTGTCCAGAACCCGCAATATGCATACACACATTCAATCATAACTCGTTCTTGAAGGACAACGGAGTGAAAGGATAAACGAGAGAAGGGTTTCATGGGATCACTGTTGGGTTGTAGATCCAATCTAGCCGCAGATTGGATGGATATTTCAGTACCATAGAGACTGAAGCCATCACGTGCATCCGCATACTGAAGCAAAGGATTCTGTCTTCGTTGACTTATAACAGTCATCCATTTGGCATCACGAAATTACAAAATCGAGAGGTTGTTATGTATGGGATGATTCCTCATAAAGTGTGAAGATATCCTATCCAAGATCATAGTTGTTGTATGGAACGCAGGTATATATTCATATTCAGTATAAACGCTGCCATATGAGAACGTGGTCATATATTATGGAACAACAGCAGTTGTATGGAACGCAGCATGATACAGGTCATATTCATCATGGGACAAAGTCATATTAATAATGTATGGAATGCAAGAGTATATATATATGTTGTAGTACACAGTCATATACATACGCTGTATATAGACAGTCATATGGAACGCAGTCACATGATGAAGCTGCAGTGGAGGAAATAACACAACGCAGCATTCAGAACATATATATACACAGGCATAAATGACGCAGTCAAGGCAGCATGATCTGGGCATACATGTACGTTGTCATCTTTAAAGGGCAGAAATTAATGGGACTACGTGGAGGATAGCCTAGCTGCCGATAATTGTATGAACTCCATAATGAAGGAACAGAAGGTTAGCATGGGCAACATTATGAGCAGCATGATGGGCAGCCTTATGAGCAGCATAATGTATGATACATGGAGCATGGACAATATCATCATAAGCATGGGCAGCATGAAGTAGGATGACTATCATGATTAGTGCAGCGTGGTGCAGTACACTGGAAGGTACAACAAATGGACGAGATGCAGAATGATGATAAGTGAAGGAGTCACCTTGAGAATCAGTTGAAGTAGAATGTCTTCAACTGATGAAATGATCTATGCTAAGTCAATGTGTTAACTTCTGTTGATGTACTCTCTCTCTCTTTCTCTGCTGAACTTTGAAGATAAAAGAAGATTTGATCAAAGGGTTTCCCCACACATTGTGGGGTTTGTCCCTGGCTCACGCCATATATTGTGTCCTCTTGCCTTGGCTTGTCTTATGTGTTTTATATTTATGTTCTATCTGCAGTTTATCATAATGCTGATGTGATTGCTAACTGTGAAAATTTAAATAAATTTCTCTAGCATAGAACATACCTAATCTTAACAGTATGTATATAACAAAAGCCTAGGATGCAGCTAAAATGAATGAAATATCCTTTTCTTCGATGAACACCTACTTATGGGAGGGTAGAGAGATCATTCCCAAACCAAGAAAACCAAGGCAACAAATAGTCACTCAATGCAAAAAGACATCAATTCCTAAAGTGCACACGTACTACTAATGAGAGATCTAATCGTTCACTTTTCAATATGCAACTTGAAATGCAAATTCACTTTCACTTTCGCATGCTAAATGAAATGCAATCTTTTTTATTTTGATGCCTTTAATTTAAAAGAAACCAATAAGCAACAAACAAATGTGGAAAAACGGTTGATCCAAACAATTGTAATCTATGTCCGGGTAGTGAAGAGAAATCGAATCAATGCCGAGATTGGTCCAATAACAATCACTAAACAATCAACAAAAAGGAAGCCAAGGGGAAGGCTCAATCAAACCAATAGCAAGAAGCAAATGAAACCTTGCAAACAAGCAACCAAGAAAAACTGATCCAAAGGACTTGAAACAATAAAACTAGGTCACAAAGCAAAAAGGCAAGATTCGCTCAACAAAGCTCACAAGAGAATGCCTCAACCTCTAAACAGTGAAAAACAAGTCATCAAACAAGTGAGAACAGCAAAGGACTAGCAAGACTGACGGATTCAAGAGGCAGAATTGAAAAAATTCAATTCTACAGCAATTAGCGCGGGCAATATACTAGCAATAAAGCACTGATAAAGAACAACACACAACAACAAAGCGATGACAGCGTGGAAGTACACGCCTTTTCCGCGATGGTCCGATTTATAGAACCGTCGTGACTATTAGGTGTAATAACACGATGGACAAGAAATTACAAAAAGGGTGACGAGATGACAGCGTGACCGTTAATTTAAAAAACGCAATGATGTTCAAAAATAGCAACAGGTGAACCAAAAACTCCCAAATCAAAAACAATCAATCTTTACACAAATAAAGCATTTCCCAGACTAGGCCAGGAAACTCAAAAAATAGACAACTAATCACCAAAAACTTGAAAAGAGACCAAAACAAAAAGTCAAGGAAAGAGTGAAGAAGAAAAGAACAAAGGCCAGCTCCCCAGCGGAGTTGCCAATTTGTGATGCAGGAAACTGTTCCCTCTACTGACAGAGGCAACCCCTCTAGCCCTAGAGTGGGTCTAGTCACAAACAATGACAAATCAACAACAATTTTCCTTAAATAGTTCACGTTGGAGGCCTACCTCAACCGGTGGTCGATGGAGTTTCGTTGCGCTACTCCAGCTTCTACTTCCTTCTCCTAATGAGTGATTAACCTGAAACAAAGCAAAGGAAATACAACAAAGCACGTAACCGGATACAACAAATGATCTATTTACCCACAAAGTCAATAAGTCATGAGCTATCTAGTACATTACATACAAGACATAGGAAAACATCATTGATTGCATTAATTATGAAATAGAGTAAGCTTACAACCGGAGTCTTGACATCACAAGCCTTCTCAGGAGGGTCTAGCCAGCATGATCCTCAAGCATTCACTCTTAGAGATGGATCTCCCAAATTACAAGTCTCTCTCACTCAAAAGTTTCACACAAGATCAAAGGCACTTCACAACCTTCCTCAAGCTCTCAAACAATCCCACGCTTGTCACACTCACACCAGCTATCTAACAAGCTCACAGTACTATCAGCAACACTCCAAAGACTAAGAATTCCAAACTAGCAGCTTATAGCAATGTTGAGAGCTTAAATAGGAGAAGGAGTCTCCATGAATGGTGGGAGGATGAGCTTATCTCCAAGGAAGGTAGCACAAATGATGGAACAGCCATGCCAGAGAAAGGAGGGCGACATAAACAAGGCCAACAACCAGGTCTGGAGTCATCTGGAGGGCCGACTGTTGGAACAAATTCGCCCAATCTGGATCATAGCGGGCACATAACTGGTATGGCGTGCTAACATCGCTATTGCATAACGGACCTAGTCATGTCATGACGAGAAAATACAAGAGACAGTTGCGCTGGCACATGAAATTTGACCATCACGGGAATCACGTGTACTTCCACGATGGCAGCGCTTTTGGACTATTTTGGAGCGCCCATCAGCGCGTTTATTTTGCAAACAGACGCGATGATGAAGAAACCTTTGGAAAAGTGGGTCATTTGGAAACATCAGAGAGCACTTGTCTAACATGAGCATGTATGACTTGGACACATGACACAGTAGGGAGACTGGAGTGAAGAAAGTGACAAAATACTATGTAACAATGCCAAATTGTGGGCCCCGTTTTGGGTAAGTTGGTACATCAACTTCCCAGGGTCGTAACTTTGGCACCCGATCTTGCTTTGACGCGTAAAATAGCTCATTAGAAAGATCTACTCGAGCACTATAACTTAGGGAAGAGAAACATTAGTCAATGGACCCATTTTGCTCCGAAATTTCCCAAAAAGTGTCGTTTAGGGCCTCAAAATGGCTCTGGAAGTTTAGGACCTAAAAAACTTCTAAAAATAGTAAATTGTGCTACAATTACGGAAACTGACAAACTAAAAGAGACAATTATGGGGATCCAAGTGGGGTAGGTGGGTGGCCACCAACATCCACCTGGATCATTCCTCCTCCCTTAGGAAGCAATGGTCCCCATTGCGTTGAGTTCCTCCATCTGCTGAACTTGGTCCCTGGTGAGTTGTTCTGCAATCTCTGATGTGTCCAGTAATGGTAGGAAGCAGTGTCGATGATGGTCCACATTGAACACTCGGTGCAAGTGAAGGAATGGGGGAAGTTTTCACTTCAATTCATTATTCCCACAGCCTTGGTAATGGTCTAAGGACCATGTCAGAGTCGTCTGAGCTTGTGATGGGTTCTGGTAAGGCGTTCTTTCTGTCGATGCAACTAGACATTGTTTCCTACCTGAAACTTGTGTGATACCCCTGTGGATGAGGAGAAGTTGTTCCTATGTGTTTTCATGACTGTGTCCCTCTATTGATGCTATTGCTGCGTGGAGGAACCCTTCGCGGGGGTCATCTATGTGGCAACAATATTCCCCTTACTTCGGGAGCGAACGAGACAGAAAATAAATTTCCTAGTCTGCGAGATGAGCTTGTTGCCTTTCTTAGCAGCAATCAAAGAGGTAGCAGTAGGTGGGGCTATCTCTAGTACCCTGTATAATGAATTACACAAAGAAGTAATGACAACACAAGGCCTTGACTCATACACAGCATGTCACCTCCACATGTATGGTTGGCCTAATAGTGCATCACAAACATCAAGAGGTGCAACATCACACAATACCTCATCTGTAAAGGGCTTGATGTTGTAGGGAAGGCAGCACTGCTAACGAACTCATAGATCTCATCCTTGGTGAAGCCACCCGATATTATACGGTTGCGGTTGTGGTGTAGTCGGTAGGCCCAACCGCTTCACGACCTCTGCTGAAATGAGGTTCTTTTGGCTGCCACTGTCGACAATGAATTGCAGCGTTGAACCCTTCACCCACATCTATGAGTGGAAAATACGTTCCCCCTCCTCTGTATCTTCAGGCTCATTCTTCTGGATCTTGGTGGTGGTAGCAGTGGTGTTGGGCTCTGCATCAATGATCTACTTCCCTTGCCATTCCCCTTGTTGGGTTCTGACTCAGGGTCAAAACATGCATCTGATTCTGAAGCCTTCAACTCGATCAACTCTGCAATATGTACATACATTTTCATGTTGCAAAGGTTTTCCATATTTCCAAAAAATCAAAAAAAAATTAAAAAATGTAAAGAGGGTATACCCTAAAATAAAAAGCAAAGGGTGAAAAGATAAATGGTCAAAAGAAAAAATGAAAAGAAATGAACCCCAAATAAAAAGGACCAGGAAAGTGTGCAACTCTAAATGCCACTATTATTTCATTCTCTGTAAGTAAAGCATCATGTACAGCTTGTTGAAATTTTTTACCACAATTGATGAATGGCCAAATAGCTTGATCCTGGCCATTTCATGTTTCAATTTCCTATTTTAGAGATAGAGAATAAAAATTTGTCCAAACTGTTTAACCTTGGCAGATAAGTAGATAGGTAGAAAAGCAAAGGAGCTCAACTGTTTAATCTTAGCCCTTGGAAGAAATAAGGGCAGACTTAGATAGGTTTATCATGTAGAAAAAAGAAAAGTTGAAAAGGGTTTCCTAGTCCAAGTGCACCTAAAGAAAAAGAAAAAAAAATGATAGGTATAGTAGACTGGGTAGGCAGTTTTGGTGTTGCAGAAACATACTTGTGGTTGATTTTTCTCTCTCAAGTTTTTCATCTTACTATAATCACAAGTACCATGGTAGATGTTTGGATACAGCTCAAGCAAAGCATGACTAACTCCCCTTCATCCCTTTCCCAAATCATTTACTAAATTCCCCCAGAGATATTAGGATCTGCTTGATATCCTCTAAACCACTTATCTCATTCCATTTCATAATTGGCCTAAGTTAATCCATGTTTTACTTAGGGAAATGGCCTCATTTCTTGTATAAATCCCTATTTTTCCCCTTAAGCCTAAGTCTCCTAACATTATACTTAGCGCATTCATTTTTCAAGTTTCATATTAACAGAATAATTACATTATTTAAATCCCATATAATTCTTTCCCAAATCCCATAATATGTATATATGTACAGAACCCCAAAATGTTAATATTCCTGCCCCCTAGTCGAAATACCATTATAGTATTATTTTAACAGGGATTAATACATTCATTCGGAATTTATTAAGAACCCTTCACGCGCAAAGGATTAATTAACCTCTGGTTAATTAATAAATAAACCCACCCTACAACCAATCAAAACGCGCCCGAAAGGATTTAGAAACATGATTTATTTGCGTCGATCCCTCGTTTTAACTCCCTGCCTTGTTCATAAACCATCTGCCATCAGATCTCTGTCCTCCCATCAGATGGTCGATATCTATATCGCTGGCCCTCCATCTTCCAAACTTTACCACTCAGGGGATTGGCGGTATTACCGTCCGTACCAGGACACATGTCGACCACCCGCACTGCTCGTGGCCCCCCTGTCTGAAACCACTTAAGCCCATAAGTGGTGTGGGGTAAACCACTTACCGCCCTCCTGTTGACCCCTCGTTGGCGTCATCCTGCCACGTCACCATCCCGTACTGTCCACTAAGCGACAAACATGTCCCGTCATGCTGACATCATCCGCTCAATTAATACCAAAAATTACCCACCAAACCGAATTTCGTTAAAAAACGACGAAATATCATTTTCACTGTAATTTTCTTTGTTCATGCTCCCACGCAAAATAACGACTGGAGCCACTGTACCAGCTTTCAACCGCTACCTAGACGAAGAGACCACAACAACGTGCTCTGCAATTTGTCATCTAACCTACAGTTACTCAATTTGCCTCCTTAATCCAGGTATTTATCCATTTTACCGACAAACCTATAAATTTTAGTTCTCCACTGAAAATTTTGCTTGTAAAAACCAAATTCAAGAAAAAAACTGTCCACAATTGCCATAAGAAGACTCCTAAACCTGCTGTTTAGCCTAGTTTTCCACAAGAATCCTGAATTCCAGTTGGAAAACACAAGAACCAAACATGGAAACCCCTGCAGCTCTGAGCATCGCACCCATCAATTCCCCCCACAAAGACTTAGGTTATTTTCCTCTTGCAGATAAAGACTTTCAAATAAAGGACTTAACCACTGATTACAATCAACTCCAGGCCTTCTGCCGAATTAGGGATAGTTATCTGAGCAACTCTGATATTTTTGGACTGTAAGAATCAAACCTTCCCATGTACTTCCTTCCCTCAGTCCATGTTTTCCCAGACCTCATTCACCAATGTTGTGCCAGCTATGACCCTATCCATAGAGCAGTTATGTCACCTTCTCAAACTATCCTTTTTTCCATAACTGCTGAATCCATAAATGAGATGATACATTTCCATTCCACTGAGCCACTTGCTCGTCTTTCCATGGGATTTTTGTTGGAAAAAGATTCTCAATTGCCCAACTCAGAGATAACTCGTATTGCTTAGATGTTCATGGTACCAACGCACCAACCTAAAGGCTCTCCTCCTTATCTGCATGCCTTTTTTAGTGAAACTGATAAACTCATTGTTGACATGATATCCTTGATCTTGGGGTTTAGGTCCAGTGAATATGTGGATGATATCACCCTGGTTCCATTATCAATCTTTACTCCAGGACAGCCCACTGTTGTCAAGTATGACTATGCCACTTTTATTGCCAACAAAATCCATGACCAATTCTTGAATCTGGATAGAGAAGGAGTCTTCAAATACACATATTTTATATACCATCTATTGTTATATTATCAGCCAGACAGCTTTCCATTTCCCATTAGGAAATTAGACTCAAAAGGAAATCGCAGGTCTGTGATATTTTGGAGCTCAGTCTTCCATAATACCTATGAATCCCCTTATACCTATAGTGAATTCATTGACTTATTTATACACCCAGCCTCCACTCTGTTGATAGGAGCTCCTCCTCCTAGGATCACTGCTGATATGAAGAAGAATCTGCAACTTTCCAAACAGTACAGGATAGGTGACTGGTACCTATACCAAAATTACACAGAGATCAGAATGTATCTTTTAAGTTGCCTAAATATGTGCCCATGAGGTTATTTGCATTAGAATATTTCAGGTAGCTCATCAATGCAGACTTAACCCACTTTTGTAATGAAAAGAAGAAGGCTCAGCTAAGAATCAAAAACCAGTTAGACCCTTATGTTATCCATTCTAGGGATGCATGGAAAGATGCTGAGAAGATTGTTACACAGTAATTTGTCACCATCCCTGTTACTCCTCTTGTCGTACCTTGGAGGACTCATCTCGGGAGTTATAAGAAGTGACAAAGTCTAAAAACACTTGCATTATGTTCCCCTGAGTATGCACTTCATGTTCCCTGAAGACACCTCCTACAGATTATCCCTGAAAAGTGCTCTTTTTTCATTGGCGCAAGTCCACAGTATCTTACCCGCGCCAATCATGGAGATCCTCAAAAGAGGGCGTGACTATTGGCGCTCTGTCTTAGAGCAGCAGTCGCGCCAACCAAGTTTGGTCATGCTTTTTGCCTTAACGCACGTCCGACTATTGTTTCCTTCATTACATGGAGCTTTTCTGAGGATAAAAAATCAGTCTTTTGTCGAGCTTTATCCTATATCCATCTTTAATGGCTTTTGAGGATATTGTTAATCCACAAAAGGTGTCCCGGTTCATCGTATCCTCCTCCCTTCTTCATCTATATAAGCTTGTCCTTATGCATTTGACAAGCTAGTGATAATGGCTAGTCATGGAGTGCTAGATGTTGAGTTCTTGAGTTCTTGGAGGAATGCTAGTGAGTGCTAGAGAGGTTATGCTGCCGGAGAAGAGATGCATTGCAAGACACATATAGTTACTCGCCCAGCCAGGAGAAGGTCAACGTCAGAATAATGGTTGTAACTTTTCCTGTTTATTATTAATTGATGAGCGACTACTATTATAGTTCCAATCTCATTGTCTATTATGGTGATGTGTTGATTTATTTCCTTTCTGACTGAAATATAGTTGTGCCTTGGTAGCTTTTATGTTGGTATCTGTCTCTTCCTTTGCATGCGCAGGTGTTCGTTTATGATCTGCTGGGGCGAGGGAGCGGGGATATCAACTCTACTTCAATCATAGCGTTGGACTCCAGGTTGGTCTTCTTGATTCGCCTTTGATGCATAACTAGGAACTTGCGTAGCAGCGTGGTTTGATTGTGGCTAGTTCTGTTATAGGCTAGTGGGATCGCCTCTGTCCGCAGAGGGGATTTACCTATCCAACAATTTGGCGACTCCACTGGGGAGGTGCTATTGGATTTTTGTCTTGCATGTTAATTTTCTTCTGCTTGCTTGAGTGAATGAGCTTCCTGAGTCAGTTTTGAGGTTATTATTTACTGTTTGACCCATCTAAGCACTATCAACCCGACCTGAGGTCGTATTATTTATTTTTCTAGCCGACAAGCTTAATTGGCGCGGTTATTACTCTGACAGTCGCGCCAGTTGGCGCATGTTTCTCTAAAGCAACTCGCGCCAAGCCTGTGGTAGCGCAAGTTGCAGGCTGACAGTCGCGCCAGCCCTATAAATTTTGCCTGTGTGTGGGTGGAAAGCTCTTTCAGTCTCTTTTTATATCTCTTACAGCCTCTGGAAGTGTGTCGAACCTGTGCTTGACTGGTCTTAGCCTTTATCCTTCAGCTGTTTGCCTATTTCTATTGCTTTTCATCTCAGCCCTAGGACATCTAATGACTTTGCATGTCTAGCCTTCTGTGGGAAATTTTGGTCTTTTGATTATCCAGTCAGCTTGTTGGTTGTGTTCTGCACCTATCCAGTGATTTGTTAAAGCTTGATCTTCTATATTCTGAGTGCTTCACTTCTAGCCTCTTTGGATTTCACTTGACTTCATTCGAACTTCGATTACATGGTTCAGTGAAAGTCTTTGTGTTTTTCCTTGCTTGCATGGTTCATTTTGGTGTTTTAGAATTGGTTCTATTTCATTGACTGAATTGGATTGTGCATATCTCTTAAAATTTGTTCAAATGCATCATGCCATCTTAAAGGAAAGAAAAACAAAAAAATCTTTTGCATCATAGTAGTTAGCATTTATTGTTATTTGTTGCTATTAAAAAGAAAAAGAAAAAATTTCATTTCTTGTTATTAGCTGCATTCGGATCTTTGTTGTTTGTTGAGTGATCATTTCGTTTGTGAAAATATCTCCACCCTCCTGTAGATAGAATTCATCGAATCAAATGATATAATTTTGGCATATAGTTTGCATTTAAGAAGTTTTTGAGATATCACATACGGTAGGACCAAAAACTGAAACATAATCGAAGACAAACTTTAAAATGAACTCAATGAACATAACAACGCATTGGAACATAACGCAAATACTATAGAGGTCTAGGTTAGAGACGTGTTCCGGCGTCTTTAAGCCTGGTAGTTTATCGTCGAGTGGTTGGGTGATTCCTCCACGGTGAAACGATAGGTGCCAATACGGACTGTGCTCCCACGTACCGTCAAGTATATATTGGGAGACCCCTATAGGAATAAAGCCTTTATCCATAGGAAGCCGTGTCAGCCGCCCTACGATTTGCAATGCAGTGAACACAGCATTCACAAAGATCGACCACCCGTACCCTAAAAATTATTCTGTGGTTTTGCGAAAAGTTTGGCACACCCTTTACCTAGAATTCCAGAGCAGTCACTTTTGATCCTTTTCGGACTCCCTAAACAAAAAGGTGCCTGTGAGCATCTTGTCACTTTGTGCTCATTAAATATTCGAAGGAGACTAGAGTCATCTTTTATCCTTTTCTCGACTCTTAAAAAATGAAAAGGTTAAGTTCAGTGTCTTAAAATTTATTGGCCACGATAACATTACCCAATTAGATTTTGTTTGCGTTAGCTTGAGTAGGGTTATTTCTCGTTCAATGGCAGCCTTCCCGGCGCCTACCGGCCAAGGCGTTCCTCCTGATGGGAATCCTCGTCCATTTCCTTCTGTTGGAAATGTCGGTGTTCAGTATATCGCAACATTGTCTTTGCCTGGGTTGACCATTGGTTTACACGTATGGTTGTTTTCAAACTCGGTGGTCTCAAGTGTGATGACTCCTGTTCCGCCACCACCTCCTCCACCCGAACAACACCATGTTGATTCTAAGGTGGACCCCTTCCCTTCTTCGCCCATTGCCGTGTCCTCATCTTCTACTTCGCCTGGTGAAACCCTGGATTTCAGTAACCAGGTGGCTAAGAAGAAGAAGAAGAAGACCAAAAAGAAGAAGTCTCCTAAGGGAAAGGTCGTATCTACCACGAGACTATCATAAGTGGAACCACCTTTTGCTCCTCCGCGGAAGGTTTGGTCTCCTTGTCGATTATGCAAGGAGGAACATTTTCTTTCTGATTGTCCTGGTATTCCCAGGATCCTAGATATATGGTCCCGTGACCCGACTCGCCCTTGTTGTCGCAGATCGACGATACCTTACTAGTTGGTAACAGAAAAGGGAAGGTTCGTTTCCCTTGTCGACTTTGTGAAGGTAATCATCTCCTTCGCCTTTGTCCACTTATGGATGAAGCTTCCCGTATTTTGACAAGTCTGTCGGCTCCCTTACCCCAACTACCCGCTGGATATCAGCGTCTTTTTACAACGGCAGATCATCTCTCCGCTAACCAAGTGATCAAACATTATTCCTCTTTGGTCCAGCTATCTCTTCCTGAACCTACCTGTGCTCCGCCTGCTCCAGACCAGTCCCTGGTCGGAACAAGTGTTGATTTATATTCATCATCTACGCACCACTCTATCATCAAAGATGAACCACCTGAGTCCAAACCAAATGAAAGTCCACAGTTCCAGATTACAGTTGACCCGGTCTTTCAAAAGGTCCAGCTTACAAGTGACCTGGTTTTGCCTACAGAGGTTCCATCCTTAGATGATCTTACACCTGAATCTAAACCAGACAAAAGTCAAAAGGTCCAGCTTACAAGTGACCCGGTTTTGCTTTCAGAACTTCCAGCCTTAGATGATATTACATCTGAATCCAAACCCGACAAAAGTCAAAAGGTCCGGCTTACAAGTGACCCGGTTTTGCCTTCAGAAGTTACCTCCTCAGATGATGTTATCACTGCCAAGAATGAAGATCCCACTGTCCAAATTCTATTCATCAACATAGATTCTAATGATCAAGTGAGCATCCCTATCATTCCTTCGCACCAGGAAGAAAGTCCATCAGAATCATATCCGGCTGTCTATCTAGTCCCACCTCCAAGCAACCTAGTTGTTTCCTTCAATTGGGATCAACTAGTCAATCCTCGGTTACCAGCCTCCATACCATTTCGAATTATAGTCCAAGTCTATCGCATGGTTATGGCTGGTACAATTATTGATGAGGGATCTCCTGTGAGTATCCTTTCTTCAACAGCTTGGGAAGCACTTGGTTCCCCACTGCTTCTGCCTGAGATGAGAAACCTTACAGGTTTCCATCGAGAAATCACTCGACCTTTAGGAATTCTTCCCAATGTACCTATCACATTAGAAGGGAAGACTATCCAAATGGGTGTCATGGTAGTCCAAGGTCCTTTAGATTACAATTTACTCCTTGGACGAGACTATATTTATCGCATACGTGCTATTGTGTCCTCACTCTTCAGAGTGATGTGTTTTCCGCATGAAGGAAGGAGGATCAAAGTCGTAGACCAACTTTCATTCCCCGGTTCACACTTCACATATAGTCATCTACCATTCCTAAATGGTCTTATTTCCACAGGAAATGCCCCAGCCTCCACTCCGTCATTCTGATGACGGCGGCTGGCCCCCGGAGGCATGCATCCTCCTTCAAAATCGAGTTTTTCCAACTAAACCTTCATTCCATCCACTCCGTGAATGCCATGAAGCTTGGGGGGCATGTATCTCGATTTTGCATTATCATGCTGGGGGCATGCAACAAAAAAAAATTTAACAAGCAAAGTTCTCCATGGTTCAAGCTTGTGTAAAAATGAACCCATACCTGATTTACATCCCGTGATTGCCTTTTATCTGCTAAATTCTGCTAGATGAGCCTTGGTTGTTTCAGTCCATCGCCACCATCTCTTTGGCCAATCATATGCTTTCACATGGTTGTTTCTCCTTTCCTGAGGAACCGCAACGATGAGTGGTTTTATTAGCCAGCCTCTTAACCTTTACATGTTTCGAGTAAGTTCCACCATTACCGGAACCAGTTGCTATCCTTTATACCACTCGTTCCTTCAGGACGAGTCGCCTTTACGCTCTTTTCTGACTTGTAAAATATGAAAAGATTTCCGAGTATTTTTCCTTTTTGACTCGTTAAAGAAAATAAAGATGGAGGTCCGCTTTCAGCTCTTTTCTGACCATTTAAAGAGAAAAATATTGCCGAGTCGCTCCTCTTGACTCGTTAAATGGTAAAATGGGCGGTCGTTTTAAGTTCTTTTTGTCGACCGTTAAAACATAAAAAGATTACCGGGTTTTTGTCGTTCCAAACTCGTTAATGGTTACGAAACGACGTGGTTTTGACCGCTTTTTTACTTTTTCAGGTCGAAATCACTAATTATGAAAAGTACTCCTCGATCATAATGATCGGGCGGTTCTTTCGGGTATTATTTTATACTTTTTTCGGGCCCGAGAGACACAACTTTACGAAAAAGGACACCCCTGGAGTTTCCTTTTCTGCTGTCTTTTCAAACTCTCTAAACGTGAAAAGACGTCGAGTTATTCCTTTGTCAAACTCGTTAAAACTTAATGACATCGGATTTTGTCACAACACAAGCATATGCTATCCCCATCAAGCTTGTTAAAAATAACTGGGGTACTCGCCATAAATGGCGGGGGGGGAAAATAAATTTTTTTTGAACCATAATTATTACAGGGACGGCAGTATGTCGCTCTTGAACATGGCACTTTTCTGCTTTCGTGTCCAGGGTGGGAATATCTCATCTCATATCTTTCACTTGCTTCCATGGACTTGGGTACCTTATTTGACCTCTCATCCACTCATTGCCTCGTCATCATGACCTTTGATACATTAATGTCGAATACTGCCAATTCCGTTAATGTGCCGCTGATATGTTCAAGAGAAGTTGACCCCTGCAAAGAAACAACCTCCCTCTGATAGTTCGTACAATCTTGATTCACAACATTATCTCTCTGTCTCGTGTCGATGATGTGGGAAACATTATGGCCCACCTTCGATCAAGGTCACTCCCTGTCGACTTCAACTCATTATCCAGGAAGTTGATCTAGAGACTCCCTTCCGGTGCCTTGGAGCCTGCATGCCTCAATGCCAGGTTCTTCGTGTTCGACGTGAGGTTTTCATTATTGGCCTCTGATCGAATGATTCTACGGGCGTTCGACTTCAGATCATTAATTCACGCGCCGTAGATTGTACCTATAGTACCTTGAGGACCATTGTCATTATTAGTGGTAGCTCTCGTGTCTGTTAACAGTTTCCACTATTGACTGGTAATCAGACGATGTTCATGCATGTTCGACTTCAGCTAATATATTCACATGCTTGAATTTGTACTCTTGTTCGGGTCGAGATGGAGCGCAAGACCCTGGATTGTGTCTGTTGTAATCCAGGCATGATTCTTGATACTTGACTCATTCACTGGATGGCTGCGACCATACCTGAGTCAATTCATTGATCCTAACCAGATGGCTGCGTCCATACTATGGATCTAGATTATTTATGTACTGTCTTATGGGTGGCTGCGACCATACCACGTACATCATGTAATTGAACTATCAGTCATGTCTCTTAACACAGATCCTCGGCGGCAGTAACTATATGTGTTCTTATGTGTGTTCTTGTAAAGCATTTCACCCCTCTCCACCTCTCGGACTTCATGCTTTAGGGGGCATCTGTTACACAGTAATTTGTCACCATCCCTGTTACTCCTCTTGTCGTACCTTGGAGGACTCATCCCGGGAGTTATAAGAAGGGACAAAGTCTAAAAACACTTGCATTATGTTCCCCTGAGTATGCACTTCATGTTCCCTAAAGACACCTCCTATAGATTATCCCTGAAAAGTGCTCTTTTTTCATTGGCGCAAGTCCACAGTATCTTACCCGCGCCAATCATGGAGATCCTCAAAAGAGGGCGCGACTATTGGCGCTCTGTCTTAGAGCAGCAGTCGCGCCAACCAAGTTTGGTCATGCTTTTTGCCTTAACGCACGTCTGACTGTTGTTTCCTTCATTACATGGAGCTTTTCTGAGGATAAAAAATCAGTCTTTTGTCGAGCTTTATCCTATATCCATCTTTAATGGCTTTTGAGGATAATGTTAATCCACAAAAGGTGTCCCGGTTCATCGTATCCTCCTCCCTTCTTCATCTATATAAGCTTGTCCTTATGCATTTGACAAGCTAGTGATAATGGTTAGTCATGGAGTGTTAGATGTTGAGTTCTTGAGTTCTTGGAGGAATGCTAGTGAGTGCTAGAGAGGTTATGCTGCCGGAGAAGAGATGCATTGCAAGACACATATAGTTACTCGCCCGGCCAGTAGAGGGTCAACGTCAGAACAATGGTTGTAACTTTTCCTGTTTATTATTAATTGATGAGCGACTGCTATTATAGTTCCAATCTCATTGTCTATTATGGTGATGTGTTGATTTATTTCCTTTCTGACTGAAATATAGTTGTGCCTTGGTAGCTTTTATGTTGGTATCTGTCTCTTCCTTTGCATGTGCAGGTGTTCGTTTATGATCTGCTGGGGCGAGGGAGCGGGGATATCAACTCTGCTTCAATCATAGCGTTGGACTCCAGGTTGGTCTTCTTGATTCACCTTTGATGCATAACTAGGAACTTGCGTAGCAGCGTGGTTTGATTGTGGCTAGTTCTATTATAGGCTAGTGGGATCACCTCTTTCCGCAGAGGGGATTTACCTATCCAACAAAGATATTAGAAGACCACCTTAGATTGAAGAAAAGTTTTCAGTGGGTACCATATGACCCATGTAGTTTCATAAGTGACAGAAGGGTAAGGTACAGGTTTTTAGTATATGTACATCATAGGATCCCAGAAATTGAACAGTATGCAAATCAGGAAGAATGGTTAGAAAGGACATTAGTAGAGGAAATTAGTGAACAGGAAAAGATGGAAAAAGCTATGAAAGATCTTTAAAAAACCCTTGACCTGGACTCTTTTGGACAGGTATATTTCATGCTGCCTCAACAATCAAGAGTTGGAACATCCTCTGCTGGAACTTCTCAGCAAACTGCACAGAAGACCCGCACATCAATCACAGCGACTGCAAAGGGCAAAGAGGTACAAATTGCAAACCAGCCAATAATGACTGATTAGCCAGGGGGGTCCAAAGAACAGGAACAAGTACAAATTCCTCCAGCCCAAACTAAAGCACCAGAAATTCCAGCACTGCAAACTCCTCTAAATGAGGAAAGAAGCAAGAAGAGAGACAGAGAAGAGGCCACACCTATCAATGGACCTGCTGAACAACCAGGAGCAAAGAGATAAAGACTGAATCCTTTGTCATAAGAGGAAATTATTGAAGAAACGACAGACAGTCTAAGAGGTGAGAGGGTAGTCAACTAGCAGACTTCCCCAGTGGTAGATACATCAACTAGCTCACATAGGCAGGAGCTAGAAAGGTAGCACAGTGTAGAGGTGTTGTCCACCATGCCACAAAGCAAGCAGGCCTCAGACATCAAGAAAAATTTCACAGAGATAAAGGCCAAGAATGATCCCGTGATAATTGAAATCTATAATCAATACTTGAAAATGGCCCCCTCAACCCAGCAAAGATTGATGTCTGCCTATGAAATTAAAGAAGGAAAAATGTTAATGAGTTATTTCAAGCCAAAGGTACAGCAACCCTAGTCGGCAACATATTACATCAGAACAAACTTGGAGGTCCTAGCTAAAGACATTCATCCACTGGACCAAATTGAACTTCACAAACAGACTGGGGAAATGGTTTATTCCACATTAACTGACAAAGCAATGTTGGCCCACCAGTTACAAAGTTCCTTAGACAACACAACAGCTCAGTTGCATTGGGAAAAAACTTCTTCTCTGGCTAAGGATAATAGAATCAAATCATTGGAAGAGATCATCATGGAACTGGAGCATGACCCCCAAGATGCTAAAGGCATAAAGGAACTAATCAAGAAGAAAGAAGAGGACATTGCTGCCCTGAGGAACCAGTTGAAGCTACCTCCTTCAAGGCACCCTCAGACTGCAGAAATTATAGAGCAGAAATCAAAAGAAGACATGATGTACCTACTCATGAAACCTAATGAAAGATTAACTAATACAGAGCAGGCACTGGAAAAAGCACTAAAAGAGAAGCAGGGAGAGTCGACCTCCCAGCCACTTGAGGTAATTCCTACAGTCACAACTGCAGTCCCCTCAACAATTGGATCAACATCGGCCCCAAAAGTCCCAGCTGTCAAAATATAAGTAATTACAGGTATAGAAACAATAGCAACAGCACCAGGAAAAATTACTAATATGAGCACAGAAGAATTGATAAAATCCATGGAGGAATTGAGACTCCAAGTGTCAGAGTTGAAACAAGTAAAGGAAAAATTGGCAAAAGTAGAAAAGAGCTATGATAAATCCAAAATAAGTGTAGTAGAGAAAATAAGAGAGGTTAAAGCATTAGACACTAAAGTGAGAACATTAGAGAAGGATCTCACTATGGATAAGCCATTGGCAGAAATCAAAGGAATTCTTTGGACCAACATCAATCAATCCCTAAGTAATGTTTGGCCATCTATCCAGCGTAATTTTTTCAGATATACAGAAACTGATGAAACACTGAGGAAACTTCAGAGGCATAAATTGCTAGAGCAACAATGGTGGGAAGACATGTTGGGGATTTTGTAAATTTCTTTTAAGTAAAATTTAGATTTTGGGTCATTCTTCCGTGATAAAGATAAGCAGAGATAAATGAGGCTCAAGCGTGTCAAAGTATATCTAATCAAGTTCAAAGAATGTCCGACAATGACGAAGCAGCCAGCGCAGAGTATCAGTCGAAGACAGCTGTAAACCGACTCACAGAGCCTGCCTCCAGCACATCCGACGAAGACGGAGCAGCCAGTACAGCATCGATTCATCTTTTCCCTCTTGTTGAGAATGTTTGTCTCTATATTTTGTTAAAAAGGGGGATTAGTCATCACTAGATATTATCTCCATCAAATATTTTGTAAGATATTTTGATATTTTGTATAAATACCCCCCAGACAAAGTATTTGGGGTTGGTGGGTATTCATATTTTTTTACTGTAATACTGAAACTTTTTGGAATAAAAGGTTGTTGGAACCATTTTTTGTATGGCCTACTGGATGAGGATTTGATGCAGAAGACTTGCCACAGAATTCTTGAATTAAACTCTGGATCAACAAGTCCCCTATATCTCATGTTTTACAGTTTTCTTGTTTAGTATATCATCTGTGTTTCATAATCTGAATGGTAAAGAGAATGATTAATTCAGAATTTGCTTAAACTGCACCCTCTCTTCAATCTTTACTATTCTCTGTGTCTTCTTCAAAACCAATATAAGCAGTGAATTCTTAATTGCTCATGCTTCCTGGTTCTTGCATATTGACTATTTGCTAAGGAATTCTTAACTGCTCCTTACTAGTAATCATCCATATTCTCCCTTTCAATATGTTGAAGGATTCTTAACTACCCTTCATCCATTGAAGCCCATTCCACATGATTCCGGCCTATATTTGTTCCATGTTTTACCACCTTGCCCTGTGATACCATCCTCTATTAAGAAACCAATTCCAGAAAGCCATCTTTCTTTGACTCCATCATGCCCAATGGACTAAACTATTCAATTTGCCTCACTGTTCTATTTAATTCCACCATCCAAACCCAAAACAAAACCCTTGAACTTCATAACTAGCCTAACACATTTCAAAACAAAGCTAAATCATAAAGAGAGAGCCCTCTCTGGATGCAGATTAGCTAGAATCTGTATCTAAAAGATTGGTCTGCGGTTACCTCAGCCGTATTCCCTTTCCTACAACTTTGGGGAACAACCTGAGTCATAACACGACACTCACTTGTGATGTGAGTGGGGCTCTTATGGAACTCACGCCATTTTCCTGTGTCCTTCTTCAACTTCGTGGTGTTGTTCTTTTCTTGCAGCTTCAACGGGTTGTCTTGGGTCACCCCGCTTTGGCTTTGTCCTTTGGTCTTCGGATTTGCAGGTCTAAAGTCTCGCTTCTTCTGTTTGAACTTCTGCACGATTTTGACAGCATATCAGTATGTCGTGCTAAGCGAGGAGATGTTCAGGAACTCTATCTCTTCTTGGATGTACCTGTGTAGGTAGCCATGGTATTTGAGTACCAAATGCAGCTCAAAATCCTTAATACCCGACTGTGTGCGAAGGGTATGAAAAAATTTTGTGAAATCTGGCACATCTTGGTCCCTTCCCTGCCATAATGTGGTCCATTTGATGCATTTGCCCTCATAGCTTTTGACAAGGTAGTACTTCTCCTTGACAGCACCCCAAAATGAATTCCAAGTGGGTGCGGCTGAAAATAGTGAGCTCGTTTTATCATCCTTCTACTCACAGTAGGTTTCCCACCAGTCCTTGACGTGGGGGGCTGCTTTGAGAAGAGCGAAAATGGTCTTTTCCCGACTCGAAAATTCATCAACAGAAAAGGACCCTTCTAGAAGATTTAAACATTTATCTACGACATCTACGTCTATCTAACCCTCGAATATGGGTATCTCAAAATTAACTTGTACCTTAAATGGTGTGGCATTTCTAGAGTAGCGGTTGGAAGCTGATGTGTCGCCTCTGGGTAGATGCTGAAGGATTTGGGCAATGTTTTCCATCATCGTGTTCCTTTGCCACTCGAGGGCTTCTTCGAGCAATATTTTGATAGGATCTCCTGCCCCCTCGTCTTTCTTTTCATCTGCCATGGGAGGCCATCGGGATTTGTGAGGCTGATCTTGCAAAGGTTCAACCAGTTCAAGCCCTAACTCCTTATATCTCGACCTCATTGGGGACATGCAAAGAAAAACAGAGAAAAAGGAGACCGCTCTGATACCACTGATCCAGATTTAAACAGGAACGCAACAGATTACAGAGATAAACATAAAGATAGATATGTAGCGGAAATAATACTTCATTTCATTAATGTAAAACACTGAAATATACTTACGAATAGAAATGGAAATAAACCAGCTAGGGCGATGGTAGCTTATCTCTGAGAAGAGATGTGGTGGCTACATGCCTCTGAACTGTGTTACAATGAGGCTCGATGGCCTATTTATTGTTGAGAAACAATGGAAAACCCTTAACATCCCACAACCTAACCCTAGAAGATGAAACGCCAAATTGTGGGCCCCATTTTGAGTAAGTTGGTACGTCAACTTCCCGGGGTCGTGACTTTGGCACCCGATCTTCCTTTGACCCATACAATATCTCGTTAGAAAGATCTATCCGAGCACTACAACTTTGGGAAGAGAAACATCGGTCCATGGACCCATGTTGCTCTTGTATTTCCCAAAAAAATGACGTTTAGGGCCTCAAGACGGCTCCAGAAGTTCAGGACCTGAAAAAATTGCTAAAAATAGTAAATTGTGCTACAAGTACGAAACTAAAAAACTGAAAGAGATAGTTGTGGGGGTCCAAGTGGGGTAGGTGGGTGGCCACCAACATCCACCTGGATTTGATTTTTCTCTAATAAGGTTGTGGATTCTCCAAAATAATTGAGAATCCCCACAAAGGCTACAACGTCTAGAAAATACAAGCACAGTTACAATAAATGAAACAATACACCCTACAACTCCCACAATCTATGGTAAATGAAATTCTTTTATTGAGCACCGATGATAATTCTAGATGATTCCTTCTCCTTCACTAGCTAGGGTGGATATGTCTCACCACTGAAACTAATTCTCACTAGGGTTCTCACCCTTTTCTCATATCTCAAAGATCTCAGCAAATTAATTTAGACAAATAACCAATGCATGCCCAAAAGTGAGCTTCAACTCTCCTTTTATAATTTTTTATCATTAGAACACCATGGGTCATCAAAATGTTATGAATCTCCCCTTTTTGCTTTTTTCCCACTCAATAATATCAAGTGACTTTATAAAGTTTTTATTGTTTTTCAAATAGTCACTTAATTGCACCATTTTAATTTAATTATTCACTTTCACTTCTAAATGTTTCCCTCTTCACCTGAATGACAGTAAAGCAATTAAATAAATTGATCCCCTATTTCCTTCTATAACCTACGGGAATCGAATGGGCTATTGAGTCGATGATCATTCAGAAAATGGATATTAACATCCTCCTTTCCCGAGATTAACCCCACATGACTACCACCTTCTGCCAAACCACGAAGAAACCCACTACAATATAAACCATTTTTCATAAAAATACCTAGATTCCAATGACACATTGCGAAATTGACATTCCCATTACCTAAATACTTCATCTCAGTATTTGTTTCATTTCTTTGCATCCTAATATTGTAGCCACCTATTACAGCAAACAACAACCCCCCAATTTGTATTTAATCATAATAAAAAATGGGAACACCTTTTAGATTTTGCCTTATATCTTTCTATCTTTTATTAATATTCACCCTTTAAAACAAAAAACACTAAACAACTTTTAAGTTTTTATATTTTTTATTAATATGTAATTTTAGGAATAAATAATTATCACAGCCTTGATACATTAATAAATAAAATATATTAATAAGTCCAAAGGCCAGTACCACCGCATCTAAGTGTTTTAGAATACCCAAAGTCTTAATATAAGGTTTGTTGGTTTATAAAATTATTAAACCTTTTGTTCTCCCCTTTCACGACTCTAATCTTTGTGCCTTACATGTTGCCCAAAGGTTCTTCCCCAAAGCTTTCATTATCCACCCCTTTCATTTCCTCTGATAATTTCCTTCCAGCATGACTCAAACATACACCTTTGCTTATGTGATTCCCCCTCTTCTAGGCGGTCATCATTTAATATTTACTCTCCATGCATTTTCTAAAGTCTTAACATGTTATCTCGAATCATTCATACTAGGTATTTTTGTGCACTCCTCCATTCGAAAGAGCTAGGGACAAACTCATGGGACGGCCCACCATGACACATTTGCTCGTGGGCCCTTCTCTAGTTTACATTTCCACCATCTCATTGGGCCTTCAAGATCCCGCCTTCCATGTAATCTCGAAGCTTGTCACCTCTGAACTTTTAACTTACATTTCTCTCATTTTTTCTGGGATGTCATTCCTAGGATGTCTCAACCACTTCATGTTGCATTCATATTAGCTCGTGGCGTTTTCCATTAGACCAACATTCGTTCACCCTCCACATCACCCTGAGTCTAGGCATCCTGATAATTTCCCTAGGACACACTCTTTGTTTCTTCTAGAATTTAGAGCCCGAGTTGATGTATGAAACCATGACGATTTTCAACTCACCTCTCACCCTTATCAAATCGTAGCACTTTTCACCCCTGTGAAGCCATCATATTTATGTGGGAAATCTATAGGTGCACCCAAAATTAAACTTTTTTTGTACTCGCCACCTTCTGTGTGTTTTAAGTCCTGCATGTAAAACTTAATGATTTAACAACGATATGCAGTTATATCAAATTAATGGGTTTTATTATGCAGATGACATTTTAACCCTATTTTTTCATTTTAACCAACAAGGCCATTCCTAGAAGATAATTATGAGAAGTTGTTGGATTATTTTTTGTTTTCTGACACTGTGTGCACAATGGACTATGGAATTTCATCCTGGAATTCAATTTACAGACTCCTTAAAGAAGCATTACCATAGGAAGATTACTCTAGGCCAACAGTAGCAACCGTAGGGTAGGGTGGTAACAAAACTTCTGAGGCAACAATTCAAGATGCCTCAAAATATCACCTGCACAGAATTTTTGCTCACCCCAACCTTCTTCCCTACATTGATATGATTTTCTTAGTTTTCAAGAACGTGGACATCACAAATAGTCAATTTGTCACTTCCCCTGGCACTATAATTGATTCTTTCAAGCCAGAACACCTTCAGGGTATGTACAAATTATCCAAGACAGCTATATAATTCTCAGTTTGTTGATGGTTTTATGAAGGAAGAACGTAATGTTACCAAAAAACAGATTCTTGGTTTAATTAGAGAATGGAGAAGTAATCCTAATAAGCATTAGGAGGAGTCATCATATAAATATTCTATACAATCACTAAATCTCCCTTTCTACTATGTTGCCTATATTTTGTGAATTTTCTTATCAAAATGTCTCTCAATTTCCATTATACTAGGTCTCAGTTATCCACAAAGTTTTTGATGGGTTTCCTTTAAATTGGTCCCAAATGTTTTCTAACAATATCGCCAAACATATTCTCTCTTTTCTCACCAAACGCATGTCCATTCATAATCCACGCTTTTAAATGTCATCTTTTGTAATGGATGACATCTATTTCACTCTGGAGTTTCCAACAATGGGGTTGAAATGGACACTTACTGATCCTCTACCCATCCACATTTATCATAGTAAATTGTGGGATGAGAACTAATTTGACTATTTTTATCAAATTTTCCATCTTGTCATTATTCCCATTTATCGAGCCACTTTTTGTTCCAAACCTCTAAGAATGTCTACAATCATTATGGATTGTCTATTAAGAATTGGAAATTAGTTCGCAGAAGATCTTTTCAGTTATATCAGGGTTTGGGGAAGTTACGGTAAGCCACATGTATTGCCTCTTTATGTTCCAGATAAGCTATTATGCATAGAAATCACCCACTAAACAGTAGGGGCAAGGATAACCCTTGAGTTAAAGAAGGCTTCCAGGAAAGTGTGGCCTAATTTCCCCCCGAAAATTGGTCTTATTACTCTACAAAATTATACTCATGTTGAAAAGGAATTGAAAACCTTCTATGAGTTGAAATTAGCTTCCATTCCTGAAAAGTTACATTATCCTAACAAGATATTAAAAGATATAAATTTGGTTGTAAATATTAGAATATATACCCATGATATTAATCATTATGATGAATTGTTTTGTGGAGATTCATCTTATTTATCTATCTGCAATAAATCGAAAAAGTTTCCTCCAAACAAGCATGAAATTTTTCCAGTACATAGGGACACAAGAATGTCTCCCTTGCCACTAAATTTACTAAAATTTCTAGAAGAAAAAGGTATATCAGTAAAGGTTGAAATTTCTTCAACACAACAAGGTATTCCATAGGAAACTACACATGTTCAAGTTCCTTATCTTGAGTCTCAAGAGCAAACGACTTTAGAAAATCCAGTGATTAATAATATTAAAAAATATTGGAAAATGTTTGAGTAAATTATTTTATAGCCTGTAAAGAAAGTGAAATAAATCACAATGCCTGAAGCAAGTGCTAGAAATTCAGTTGAACAACAATCAGTTGTTTCCTCCCCTAACACTTCAAAAACTTCTCTTGCAAAGTCAGGTGTTATTGCTAAAATGATTATTATTTCTCAGCCTAGTGTGGATATAATTCAATGTTATTATTCGGTTTAACATCTAATAAATACCACCCATAGAGGTATTCTATATCCCAAAGAACAAGGCCATTCTGAAAATAACAAAAAGAAAAGAAAAGTGGATGAGACACAGGCCTTAACAACAACTATTTCCTTACCAGCCACTCCCTTAGAGGTGATTTTCGAGGGTACATCAGTAGCACTTGATGAGGAATTTAAGAAATTGGTTCAATATGTAGGGGCTTATGCTTCTACCAGTATAGATAAAGCAAAAAATGTCAAAGAATTTATCAGGAAGAAAGATGAAAGAATATAGCAATTGGAACAACATTCCTCACGAGCTCAAGCACAATTGCAAGCTCTAGCTTCTCTAGTTAGAGGTCGATATGAGTCTAAAATAAAACAAAGGGATGGAAATATAGATGAATTACAAGAGAAGATAAATTAGACCGAGGAAAATACTTTAGATATTGTTATGTTTAAGCGTGAATCTCATAAGTTAAATCAAAAGCTTCAACATGAGCGACAACTTTTCTGCAACAAATTAAGCACAATTCGGGCTCAAAAAAAATTGGTCAATTCTTTTCTTGATGATGTTATTGATATGAAAATCCAATATCATGAAACCAAGTGCAAGCTCAATGATATTTTGCAATGGAAATAGGATCCTAAAAGGTTCTTTCCAAACCTGCCCAAGATTAATGAAATGCAAAAGTCTAAGGTTCTTCATGTTTGGAAGAATAATATACGCTTGGTTAAGGAATTGGTAAAAGATGTTGAAAGACTTTCTAAATCTATTATTCAATCACTTAAAGAAGAAAAATTGTTATCAAGTTATTCAGAGGATACCCTTTCAGAGATAGAGATATTAAAATCAAAATGGAAAAATGACAGGGCGGAGTTCCGTAATAGAATTGAATAGTTGTCAAAGGTAAATTTCGAGTTGACCTAGGAATTCCTCATCAAACCTCATGGTTACCTTCAAGTAACCAAGGTCATCATTGAACAAGAAACTCATTTATTGCCATATTTGCAAGCTCAGGTATTTAGTTTGCAAGTGAGCATTAGACCTAACTCACCTCTCGATTTGGCTCATCTTGTAGAATTCTATCAGCAATAACAAGCACCCACTTGCTCTTCATCAACATTTGTCCTTCTGAGTTGAATACTTCATTCCAAGTTGTAACAAAATGTCTATTTTCTTCAGGTTTATTTTTTATTTAGTTGAGAGGATATTGGACAAGTAACATTTCTTTATTTTTGTTTGAAAAACTATTTAAACCACCCTCAGGCTTTGAATTAAGGGTTCTAAAATTTTGAAAGGAAAGGCCATGCAGCACATTTTTATGAGCTTATTTTATAATCTAAGATGAACCACTTTTGATTCCATGTATCAGAAGAGAAGTGCAGGAATGGTACTATTATTAATTGTGTCTTGCTTATCCTTTTTATTGGAATCATCTAATTTATTCATGTTTATAAGTGAAGGATTTAATAATTCATTTGCGTCTTATTATATCTATCATTTGTAAACATAATCATTTGAAATTATACGTGGATGTTGTTTTAAGGGGGATTGACCCAAGTTCAGAGTGCACTACGCACCAACAAAACCCTCAACCACTGGCCCTTTCGGCAACGACCTACAAGCAGATAGTAGTCTCACCCGAAGCGGTTATGGGAGGTGGCAGAACCAAGTTTCTACAGCCAAAGGGATATCCGCACTGTGGCAACCATGTGTTGACTTATATTTTATATTATCTACAACTTTTCATACATGAATAACTTCGCGCTAATGATTAACTTCACAAATTGGTACTTAATGCATAAACATAACAAAGAACATTATAACATGTATTATTTCGCATAACTTAGTAAAAATCATGCATGATGATATTTATAACAACAGATAATGAACACAGAATATGCACAATACACTTCTCTAACTTGTGCACCGAGTTGTAGGTGGTCTGTGCACTTAGCTACAGGCTCTTCCCAAGCCTCTACACACTCAGCTGCAAAGCCTTCCCAAAAATACAAACCCAAGACATAAAATATGATCAATTTACAAATTATATCTATGATTCCCTATCGACAAAGTATTACGATTCCTTATATAGGTTTCCTTACTACAAGACCATGGTCCACCTGCCATGGATCCGACAAAAAATTGGACTAATACTAGATACTCATTACAAAATAAGGGACTTTGACCCACCCCAAAGCCCCTAAGCATTGCACGATGAATAGAACTTCGCCAGCTCCACTCCTCAAAATGAAGAGTCTTCGACCAAAAATTTGACCAAGTTAGGTTGCACCCAACAGGCCCCCAACACTCGCCCATGACTCATCCCGAGTCACTCAGTTGCGGTTCCCTTTATTTCCACTACAATTCCATTGTAGACTGCATTATACCGCTGGATTGTTTTTGCCATTTTTTTCTCCTCTCGGCAAACCTCTTCCAACAATTTCTTTGTGGTTGGGCTAGCAGCCCTCTACAATATTTATGTCTCCCTTTTCTTCAATTCTTTGATCCTTTTGTCGAATGCCTGAGAAATTTTGAGGGCATCATCCTGCCACAGTTGAGTCCTCACTTGCAAAATTTTCTCCTTCCTTTGAAGATCATCTATCTTCTTTTGGAGGTTCTTTCCTTCGGTAATACTGGCGAGCCTCTGCAAGACTAGTAGGGTCTTCACAGTTTCTAAGATCTCGTCACGCTACTTTTGCTTCACCTATAATTCCTCCTCAATCTTCTGGATATTTGGATCCTCCTACAGTGAGGTCCAAATCTGTATCTTATCATCTAGTAGTTTCCCACAGTCCTCAACTGTGTCGGATATGCCTTTCAATGTTGCTTTTCAATCTTTCTACCTCTACTCCCACACTCTTGGTGGCGTGGTCGGCTGCAACCTTATTTGCAGCTCTGATATCTACACTTCATCCTCGAATTTTATCTTTTCTAGTGTATTCTTTGATTCCTTGATCGCGAGGTCGAGCTTCGCGACCTTTTTGCTGGTGTTTCCTCCTCACTGGCCTTCACATCTAGGACTGTGTTGCACGTATCTTCGATGGCTTTTTCCAACTATTGTCATCATTGCCATGCATTGTCTCTTTCCTTATCCATCTGCTCCGGCTCCTTCTTTAGCACATATTTCTCCTTTACCACCTACATCATCAACATTGAGGTTCATTGTTCCCGATCCTGTAGCTCAGTTGTTAAAATTTGATGGAATTCGTGCAGTACCTACATGGGCAGCATGGCAATATTCACATTGTTGGTCTTCCATCTAGTGAAATTCATCATCCTCTTCACTATCATTGATATGTTGAGGCACCTTCTATTGCATCAGCTTCTTTCCTTTCTGCACAGGCTTCTTCCCCTTATCTTCTTTGTTCTTTGTGTGCACTTCCTTCTCCATTTTCTTCCTCAGGGATGTTTTGAGTTCCACCCCAGAGACCTCAGCTAGTATCTTCTCTAGCTTCTTTTATGGTTGTGGTTTTATGGGTACTTGCTTTCTCGGTGACCTCACACACCTTAGGGACATGGGTGCATTCCTTACTTGTGCCTCCATAATACCTGCTACCTCTTTCTACAAATATTCTAACAAGTTCCTCAAAAATCTTTTCAGGCATACAGTAGCTCTCTTCTATTCACACTTAGATGCAACTTCTCAAATTCTCCATATATCAAAGTGTAAAATGTGGCATGGGATATGATTTTTATAACAAATTTGAATTCCCAGCCCCATGTTTGGCTAAGATTTTCTCATTTAATGCAGGTATGGGGTAATATACATCTAGTTGTGCTTCATAAATTCTCCTCCTACGCCCCTTAACGGAAATTTCCTTTTAACGGTAGCTTTTTCCTTCCAACAGTCATATTTCTGACCAAATTCGATGAACCTTCTCTCATGGCACAATCACCTTTTCTTTGTCATAGTTCCTTCGGAATTTTTCATGCTCTTGGGTATCGCAAATTAATCTCCATCGGTGACTTCCCTTCCTGCACAGTAGTTTATAGTCATATACCCACTTTCAACTGCAAGTGGCACTAAGACTTTCCTCCCTTTTTAATCAATGTGAAGCTCCTAGGAGAGTGTCATCCTTGTATATCTTCAATCTACTACTGTTCACTCGTCCTGGAATCAGCTGACCATTCAACTCCATGAGTTGAACTGCACCACCATCAAAGGTTTACTTGATGACATATGGTCCTAACTAGTGTGTTTTAAATTTCCCTGGGAACTTCGCGAATTTTTTGTCATATAAAAATACAAGATCTCCTTCCCGAAATGTCTTCTTCTTGATATTCCTGTCATGCTAGGCTTTCTCCCTTGCTTTTTGCACTTGCTAATGGAACCCTTCTATGAACCTATATTCTTCTAGAGCTAGTAGTTGCGACATCCTTTCCTTCATAGTGTCAGGGTCTGTCGTATCTATGACAGTTTCAATTCTCAAACTTGGCACAATGTATTCCATAGGAATAACTTCCTCTTGTCCATATATCAACCTAAACGGTGTCTACCCTGTCAATTTCTTACATGTTGCTCTATATGCCCAAAACACTGATGGAATCCTTAAATCCTAGTCATCTTTGTTCACTGCATACCTTGGTCAATGCATTCTCCATAATCTTTTTGAAAGCTTCCACTGTTCCATTTTCTTGAGGATGATAAGGAGTTCTCTTCTGATGGTAAACCTAAAATTCCTCAGTTATTGCTTCAATGGTCTTATTCAAGAAATGTGTCCCTTGGTCACTCATCATAATTTTCGAATAGCAAAATCTAGACAATATATATTCAAAGATGAACTTTGCAACAGTTTCTGCGATGCAATCCTTCACTAGTTGTGCCTCAACCCATCTTGTCAAATAAATAGTGGTAGTGATGATATACCTCGCACCAGTCTTATTTCCTAGCGGACTGATAGGTCCAATAAAGTCAATAGCCCATTTGTCAAAATCCTACAAAGTTACTTGTGGTACTAGTTTCATCTCGTCTCCTCTAGATGTCCTTCCTATTCTTTTACATACATCGCATGCTTTACATAATTATTTTTCATCCTTATGTATTGTGGGCCACCATAGCCTAGCTCTCAAGATTTTATACGCAATGGTTTTTCATGCATAGTGCCCTCCTACGACTCCTCCATAAGCTTCTATCAAAATATTCTTTTGTTCATGTTCAGGGACGTATCTGCGTAGTACTTTATCTGGTCCCATTTTGTACAAGTGTCTAGAAATCAATGAGAAATCAGTTGCTCGAACCACCAACTCCTTCTTTTGCTTTATAGTGTACTCTGTGGGTGCCATTCATGTGGCCATAAACTAAATAATATTCGCAAAGTGATCATCTACAACTCTAATTGTGAATAGTTATGCATCAGGCAGGTTATCTTCGATATTTGTGGGTTCTTCTCCTGTCTATATTCTTGATAGAGATTAGACCCAAAATTCAATTTCCCTGTCTTCACTATAACCTCGAAGCCGTACTCCTGGAATAATAACAACCATCGACAGATCTTTCCTCCTAAAAAAGGCTTATTCATCAAATATTTTAGCACGGAGTGATCAATGAACATTTTGAAATGTGCTCCCAACAAGTAGTGCCTCAACTTTTTTAATGCATATACCATGGCTAATCCCTCTCTTTCTTTCATGCTATAGTTATTTTCTGCCTTGGATAGTTTTTTCTTGCAAATTCTATGGGATGATCAATTCTCCTGCTCCTGGTTGCGCTAGCACTAAACCCAATGCTATGCAATATGCATCAACATGTATATGGAATTCCTTCTTCAAGTCGAGAAAAACTAGGATAGGTGTGGTTACCATTTTCTCCTTTATTACATCCAAGCTCTTCTAGCACTTTTCGTCCCATTGAAAAGTCACATATTTCTTTAGCAATTTCTCCATCGGTGCAGTTATCTACGCATATCCATTTATAAACTTTCTATAGTAACCAATGTGTCCTAGTTTCATGCACAGTTGTCTTACTGTTTTCGGTGTTGGCAAGTTCACAATAACTACGATCTTCGCGGGATCCACCATTAATATTTTTTTACAGACTACATGTCCCACCAGTATACCATATGGTGCACAGAAGATACACTTCTTCAAGTTCAATGATATCTAGTACTACCTACATGTATCCAACATCAACCTTAAGCTTGCCACATGCTTCTTTAATAGCTCAAAGACCGTTTAATCGTCGAAGTAAACTTCCAAAAAATTGTGTATATATTTGTTAAAGGTCATAACTAAAACCCTGGAAAAGAGTAGGTGCATTATTCAATCCAAAAGGCATCACCATGTACTGATAAGAGCCCCACTCTATAGCAAAAGTTCTCTTATGTGTATCATCTAGCGCAATTCTAATTTGATGGTATCTTGAAAAGCCATCTGTGAAAGAATAGGCCTCTTGTCCTCCTACATTGTCCAATACTTCATTTATAAATGGTGTAGGGAAGGGGTCATGCAGGCATGCATCATTCAATTTCCTTAAGTCGACACAAATTCCGATTTCCCCTTTTGCCTTATTTTCCTGAACCACCATGGGACTTACCCATTCAGACTCTTCGATAGGTTCAATTATCCCAGCTGCTAACATTTTGTCTAATTCTTCTTTCACCTTCTCCTTGCATTTTGGATTTAGTCTATAAGGTCTCTTCTTGACAGGCTTCGCATTAGGCTTTAAAGGAGTTAGTGGGTAACAACTCCTAATATTCATGCAAGAGATTTGTTATCTTGTTGACTGTGTCTTCACCCCAGTAATCTCCTACTGTTTTGTACTTCGGTTCAGCCTCTGACCCTATATTCACCTTCTTTGTCTTTAATGGCTTCATTATATCAGGCATCTCTATCTCACGTCCATTTACTTTGTGATGACCTTATGATTATTTGATGTTAATATTATGAGGATCTTCAACCTCTTCTACAGTGATATTATAGCATTCCATTACATTACGTATCTGGGCAGCCCAATCAGGTTGCCAGATAGTTGGAACTTCATTCTCAAAAGTATTCTCCTTAACTATATTCATAGTTGTATCTATATGTCAATAGTCATCTTCAAATATGAAAGTCATTATAAATCCATCAACCATTTCTTCCCAGCTAGTAGCACCATGTCGAAGCTCTGTTTCCAAATACCAACTCTTAGGAATTGTCTCCAGGGTATGGGTGAAGTGTTATGAAACCAGCTCAATAAAAGATAGAAAATATAGATCAACGCCTTAGAATTCAGCCTCTTCGAGGGGCAACCTCCTTTACATTACATAAATGAACAATTCTTCAATGATTCAAATGACAAAACCTCCTTTCTATATATAGGAGTCTAAGGAGTCACAATATAACCCAGCCGAACTAACAATAATAATATAAAGCCACAAAAATAACAATAGAGGGATTCTATGGGGCACAGTAATAACAATATGGGGGCAATAGGGGCACAACAATATTAATAATGGGTATAACTACAATAGTAATGGGGTAATCACTAGTATTATAGGGACCCAACATGCCCCTCTCCTTCAAAAAAGTGTTGTCCTCAATGCTTGAGTAGTTCTGGATACTTCTGCATAAAATTCTCACCCTCCCATGTGGAATCTTCAGCGGATAAGTTCTTCCACTTGATAAGATACTCTGAAATTGATCGATTTCGTAGCTATCGAGTTCTTGTTTCTGTGACTGCTTCCGATTCCAATATAATTTTTCCTTCCTCGTCAAGTTTTGGCAATATTGTTTGAACTGGGAGCTTGTCGCCTATAACCTTCTTTAAACATGAAACATGGAAAACTGGGTGCAATCGAGAAGCTGCAGGAAGCTCCAATTTGTATGCCATAGTACCAATCTTTTGCAACACCTTGTACGGACCATAATACTTTGGTGATAATTTATTATCCTTCTTAGCTTGCTTGAGGGGCATTTGCTTATATGGTTGTAGTCGTAGGAATACCCAATCACCTACATCAAAACTTCTTTCACTGCGATGTTGATGTGCCTGTTGTTTCATTCTATTCTGTGCCAACACAAGGTTATCCTTTAAGAGTTGGAGGACTTGTTGTTGATATTCGATGCGATGTTCCACTGCCTGAACCTTAGAATTTTCTCTTAAATATGATGTGATGGATGGTGGTTGATACCCATAAAGTGCCATAAATGGGGTCATTTTTGTTGTTGTATGGAAGGAAGTGTTATACCACCATTCAGCTAGAGGAAACCATTTGACCCATTGTGTCTGTTTATCAGATACAAAGCAACGAAGATATCCTTCCAAACATTTGTTTACTATCTCATTTTGCCCATCAGATTGAGGATGATAAGATGAGCTATGAGCTAACTGAGTACCAAGACAAGAAAATAATTCTGTCCAAAAATTTCCAATGAAAATGGGATCTCTGTCACTTACAATAATCTTTGAGTTTCCATGTAGCTTTTGCATTGTTTCCATAAATGCAGTAGAAACTATATTAGCTTTAAATGGATGTGATAATGCAAAAAAGTGTGCATACTTGGTAAGTTTGTCAACTACCACCATGATGACACTATTTCCCTCAGACTTGGGTAAACCAGTGATAAAATCCATTGAAACCTCCTCCCAACGTTGGCTTGGAATGGATAAAGGTTGTAATATACCCGGTGTCTTAATTGTTTCAAATTTATTTTGCTGGCAAACCAAACATTCCGCCACAAACTTTTGAATATCTAATTTAAGGCCATCCCAAAAAAGTTCCTTCTTAACCCTGTGGTAAGTTTTTAAAAATCCTGAGTGCCCTCCTAAGGGAGAAGTGTGCAATTCCATAAGAATCTTTTGTTTTAGTTGGGAATTCTTACAGAGGTATAAGCGATCTTTGTACCATAACGAATCATTTTTCCATCTAAATGTATCAGACGTACTGGAATCTTGTTGTAACTTTCGAATAAGTTCCCACACTTCTTCGTCATTCTTCCATTCCTCCCTTGCTTCGTTTATCCAATCTGGTTGGATAATAGAAATGGCGCACAACAATGCTTCCACATCCTCATCCTTTCTTGAGAGTGCATCTGCCACCACATTTTGCTTCCCTTTTTTGTAGATGATTTCAAAGTCATAACCCAACATCTTTGTGACCCACTTTTGTTCCTCTTCAGAGGATAATCTTTGTTCTAAAAAGTATTTAAGGCTATCATGAAGTGTCTTCCCATTAGGTAGGGTCTCCATTTCTTAAGTGCATGATGTATTGCCAACATTTCCTTCTCATAAATAGCTTTGCTTAAAAACTTTCCTTTGATTGGACGACTTTCAAAAGCAATGGGTCTTTCATCTTGCATTAGAACAACACCAATTCCATTTCCTGAAGCATCACATTCCACAATAAAGGTTTTTGTGAAGTCTGGTGTAGCTAAGACCGGTGCTTGGCACATTGCCTCTTTAAGATGTTCAAAGGCCTTTGTTGCTTCCGTAGTCCATGAAAATGCATCTTTCTTCAATAATGTTGTTAGAGGTGCTGCTATTCTCCCATAACTATTAACAAACTTGCGATAATACCCTGTCAACCCGAGAAATCCTCGCAGATGCTTTATGGATGTGGGGATTTTCTATTCCTTAATGGCTTTAATTTTGCTAGGGTCTACCTTAACTCCTTCATGAGATATAATATGACCCAGATATTCCACCTCCTGGACTCCAAAGAAACATTTGGATCTTTTTGCATATAATTGTTTCTCCTCCAATAGTTGTAGCACCCTGTCAACATGTTCAACATGATCTTTCCAAGACTTGTTGTAGATTAGTATATCATCAAAAAATACTAACACAAATTTTCTAAGGAATGGTTTGAAAATTGAATTCATCAAACCTTGAAATGTTGAAGGTGCATTGATAAGGCCAAAAGGCATGACCAAAAATTCATAATGACCCTCATGAGTTCTAAATTTTGTTTTTGGAATGTCTTCAGTCTTCATTCTGATTTGATGATATCCTGAACGAAGATCCAACTTGGTGAAGTAAATTGATCCATGCAATTCATCCAGTAATTCATCAATGACAGGAATGGGGAACTTATCTTTAATAGTGAGCTTGTTGAGCTCCCTATAATCTGGACACATGCGCCATGATCCATCCTTCTTGTGCACCAATAATACTGGAGCAGAGAAATAACTTTGACTCGGTTGAATTATACCAGCCTCTAGCATTTCTGCAACCATACATTCAATTTCACTCTTTTGGACATAGGGATATCTGTACAGCCTGATGTTTGGAGCAACACTTCCTGGAATCAAATGAATAGCATGATCATGATCACGCATAGGTGGGAGACCTTTGGGAGTTTCAAATACCTTGGAATGATTGTCCAGGACTTTTTGGAGATCTAGATAAATAGATGATTCCGATGTGGAAACATCTAGCGAACATAATTGTGAAATTACACCTCTTTGCTCCTTTTTTAGAAGCTTTGTCATACCATTAGAGCTGATTATCTTTCCTGGTTTCCCTACAATACCCCTTAATTCAACTTCCTTTCCTTCCGTAGAAAATTTGATGAAAATTTCTTGAAAATGAAAAGCTATTGTACCCAAGGATTGTAGCCATTGGACTCCTAGTACAACATCAGCACCTCCCATTGGAATGGAAAGCATTGGGCTAGTAAATACATATTCTCCCATGGATAGCTTGATATTATGGCACTTTCCAGAGTATTGTTCCTCCATTTGCAATCATCACTTGACACTCTGGTGCTGGATATAGGAAGAAATTCAATTCTTTTGCTACCTTACAATGAATAAAATTGTGGGTGCTTCCTGAATCAATCAACACTATTACCTTTTTCTTCTTGATTTGTCCTTCTATCTTGATGGTTTGAGGAGTGGTAATTCCTGCCAATGCATTACAAGATATGGTCAGATTTATTTTTTCTTCATCTAGGCTTTGTTCTTGGAGTATATCCTCTTATTTTGACCTTTCTTGCTCCTTTTCTTCTTCCTTCACAATCTATGTAGAATAATTTCTTCTCAGCACACTTATGACCTTTAGTGTATTTGCTATCACAACGGTAACAAAACCCTTTTTCTCTTTTTCTTCCAACTGTTGTGGTGTCAACCTTATAGGTTGTGGAAGACTAGGGGCAACAACACTTCCGTCTTATAGTTGTGAGTGGTATGCTTCCTGGTTGCCATAATTTTGCTTTCCATTTTTCTTCCTAACCTGAATGTCTTCTCTAATGAATCAAGTTCCCAAAGGCGAACATCATGTTGGATATTATCCTTTAAAGACCCTATGAACACATCAATCCTATGCTCCTCTGGAATATCTTTTACCCTTATGTTCAATTTTTGGAACTCCTCAATGTGCTCCATTATTGAACCCTTTTGTTTGAGACTTATCAATTGGCTAAAAAAAGTGTTGCTTTTTGTATCCTCATAATGTGCTATCAATTCTTCCGTAAAAATTGCCCAAGTGATAAATTGTTTACGAGAGCAAAGCCATTGATATCATACAAACTGATTTGGTTCCAAATATAAAGTTGTCATATGTACCTTTTGTGTGTTCCGCACATTATTGAGATCGAAGAATTGCTCCATGTGTAATATCCATGTGGCGGAATCCTTGCCATCAAACTTCCTCATATCGATTTTTGGAATATGGTGAGACTTCGATCCAACATTAGAGTCTATGGCATCATGATTAACATTTCTTTTTTTCTCATCATGAGTTTCCTTTAGTACCCTTTCACCATTAGTGACCATTTCTTGTAGCAACTTATTCATATTTATCTTCAATTCTTCCATCTTATCATCCATGCAATCAATTTTAGCGTCCATGCCATTCACCTTAGCTTCCATGCCATCCATCTTAGCTTCTACGCCTTTCTTTAAACAATCCATCTTAGCTTCTACACCTTTCTTTAAACCATCCATCTTAGCTTCTACCTCTTTCCTTAAACCATCCATCTTAGATTTTGTTGCTTTTTTTGCAAGTGACACTTGTTGCACTTGTTCTTGTAATTTTGATATATCATATAGCATTTCTTCTTCTTCTTCATGAGTCATGCTAGAGCTTTCAGGTTCCTTACTAGCTGTTTGCATTTTCTTACCTCGGGGCATCAGTTACCGATAATAATGCTCTACTAGCCCTTTGAATTCCTTCAAAATAAATTTTCAAACCACTCTTAAGAAAAAAAATTAAAAGAGTCTACACACCTTTCTTTTTCACTTTGTAGGAGCTCGATATTGCCTCTGATGTATCTCTGTATTTTCAGATCATCTAGTTTTGAAATTACAACCTGTGGTAGCCCTCTGTGTCATCTTTCCAATGCCACCAGTCTGATCCAATTTAGATTCTCCAAGGAAGAGTTATGTGAAATCTCCCACAGTGACCTGATTATAGACTAGTTCAGTAGAGCGAACTCGTACGACGTGCCACGAGTCACTATTTCGTCCTTTGGCTTTGAAAAATATATACAAGAAACTACAGTCTGTCCTATTTCTGCACCTTCTTACGAAATTTCAATCCAATTTTCAGGGAAAAAGTTATGATGATTTTCCCCAGGTCACCTGTTTGGAATGTAATTCAGGAGTCTGCAAAAAGACCAAATTCCTCAGATCATATCTCCACAAATATAGCGCAAAAAGCTATGAAATTTGGACCCGAGATTCAGAGTGATGTCTTCTCAAATGGGTTTTTTTCAGCTTCTAAATTGTCACAGAAAAAAGCTATAGCGAAAATTCCACGATGACTTGTTTGGAGCAGCGAAACCCTAGAATCAAAACCTCTGATACCAAATGTTATGAAACCAGCCAAAGAAAAGATAGAAAATATAGATCAATGCCTTAGAATTCAGCCTCTTCGAGGGGGAAACCTCATTTACATTACATAAATGAACAATTCTTCAATGATTCAAATGACAAAACCTCCTTTCTATATATAGGAGTCTAAGGAGTCACAATATAACCCAGCCGACCTAACAATAATAATATAAAGCCACAAAAATAACAATAGAGGGATTCTATGGGGCACAGTAATAACAATATGGGGGCAATAGGGGCACAACAATATTAATAAGGGGTATAACTATAATAGTAGTGGGGTAATCACTAGTATTATAGGGACCCAACATGAAGCCATTCACCCATTCTTCTCACAGAATTTATCCCCAAGCTTCTATACAGAGTTGTATGTGGTCTCTAGGATCAATTTTTCCATCATACTTATCTACAAGATATGTTTCTACTTGACCAAACCTTACCCACATCAATATTCTACATTGGTGCCAATCTCATATATTCTTCTTATGAATACCCCACCATCTAGCAGGAGTAGCCCTCAGTGCTTGATATAGAGTTAACAATCTCTCACATTAGGGTACATGTCTTTCATAATCTCTAAATAAAGTATTTATATTACCCAAACCATCATACAAAGGCAAATCACATACCTCTATTGTCATACAATGCATTGCTTTAGTAATCCTTGCACATCACCTTGTAGACATTTCATGCAACATGTTTTAATAGTTTTCCAATTCCTCTTCTGAATCTGAAGTGTAAGACCTATCTTGCTCCCAAGTCAGTTTTCCATTTGTAATAAGGTTAATTCATTCTTCTTCTTTTGTTGGTATTTGATAAATGTTGTCGATGTCATCTACGTTGTACTCTTCTTTGACAGGTTCAGTATACCTCGCACCCTCAGATGGGTCTCAGGGAAAAATAACTCTCATATTATTGCTTTCGAAAATCATTTTCCTTTTCTTTAAGTTAATTATAGCCATGTTACCAAATTCCCAATCTAATTTAAGAAATACGAGATAGGGATTATTTTCATCCACAATCTCAATCACTTTGAAGTCAATGGTAGTGTGCAATCCATTAATGTCTACTGTGATACCTGACAATCTTCTATTGATTTTCCATCTTCAGTTGGATAGTTGACCATTGCAGCTTCGGCTTACCCATCAATTCCCAAGTTTTCTTTGGCAAGACATTGGCATTAGATCCTAGATCCAAGATAACCTGGTCCATGTAATATTCTCCTATTTATGCAATAAGCCTCATTTCTTTTCCAGTCTGCTTCTTGTGTCTATGTAGATTATTCACTATGTGCATCCCACTCTGCAGTACCTCTTTAGAAGCACAAGAGTCTGTCAATCCCTGAAATCCCTCTATGGCCTTCTGATTTCTCAACAACTTCATGCAAGTCTGCAGAAAAGAATTCAAGATATCTAGATCCACATCTTGTGTCGCAACCAGTATTATCTTGCAGTTATCCTTCTCAGTCAGTTGCACATAGAGGTCGAGGCTCCATCATTCATAAAGCTTCACCTCGCCTCCATGAACACTTATTTTTCCTTCTGAATATCGAAGGCATGAGCCTTTTCAGTGGTTTTCCTTATCCATGTAGCTCCAGCTTCCTTTTTCCCTTCCGCTTTATCATCTCTAGTTGCAGCTCCACTTCTTGTTACAATATTTATGTGCGGTTCATCCTCCCTTGGCTCAGTAGTCATCATTTGAATATTTTTTGCAGCTGCTAGTTCACTTTCTCCTACATATTTGCGATAAGGACGGGGCACTCTTCTATCACATGATCAAAATACTTACCATAGCTACAGGTTGTCATAGAGTTCTGGCAGTCTCTTGTGAAGTGCCCTACATGTCCACAGTTATAACAGATAATTTGGCCACATCCTCGACCAGCTCATCCTCCTCGTCCTCATTCTTGAAATCCTCCTCAACCGGCATGATGGCTCTGCTCCTCTTGTGTATGACCTTTAACTTGCAGTCTATAAGCATCAGCAGTGCGCTCCATCATCAAGTCATAACTCCGACAATTTTTCTCATCATGACGTACTGATCTACAAAATTTTCAAAATAGTTGCTTCGAAGTCTACACGTACTTCTGTAATAGGTAGTAATCTTCATAAAAATTTTGGCCTCTCATTATACAAATATCACACCATCGCCCTGTTTTTACTAGAGTAGGTGCTCCACTTGCTAAATAATCTCTGAACACGGGGAATTGATCCTTATAATGACCCTCTTCTTTGCAATTTGTACACCATACTTATGATAGAGTTTCTTTACCTTTCTTGAGATCCTGCAATTCCAAGGTCAAATTAGTTAGTTGACTCTGAATCTAATGTACTCCTACATAAGTATCTCCAATCATCAAAGCTTCCAACTTCATCGCAATCTCCAATTATTCAACTTGAGTCGTGATCTTCTACTATGTCAAAGGTAACCTAATACATGGCAGTAACGCAGCTATGAACCATTCCTTATGTTGTTCTTGAGGTAGGATAAAACTTACTTGTTCCATTAACACCTTGAATCGTTGATCCAACTCCCACACAGACTCAGTTGTTTCTTGTTTGATTTCTTTTAGGTTCTTGATGCACTGTGATTCTAATTTCGGCTTCTTGAATTATGATACCAATGCTTTCTTAATTTCATCAAAATGAAGTAGTCGTATTAGTCACAAAGTATTTCATATACCATGTTAGATCTCTTTCTTGCAATGATGTGACAAGCTATGCCTTCTTTACATCATCACTAGTGATTTGTCTTCTTGTCCATACTACATCAGCTACAAACCAAAACTGGTTGGATTCCTCTTATCCAAGTCCTTTAAAGATAGGCAGCTTAATGTCATCAGCCATTTTCCTTCTCGTTGGGCTAGGTGGAGGGGGAAGGGTGGGGGTTTAGGGGAATTATGGGGAGGGGGATGGGGTGTAAGGGGGGTGGATGGATGGGGAATCCCAAAGATGCCCTAATTTTTCTCAACTCCTAACTTTGACACGCCTTCAGGATGGGAAGGGGAAATTTGTGAGGTTGTAGGGTTACTTCTTTCTTCTTCACTCTCAGATCCTCCTAACAGGGGGCTATAGACATTCTAGATAAAATTCTTTGAATATGTTCTATATCATTTTCCACTTCGTGTAGACCTTAGTTCAATCTTATTTCCTCTTCGTCCAAACACTGATCTGATTGCATTCTTAGAATCCCCTTTTCACACAATAACATTTTAATCCAGAGATTAAAAGATCTTAAGAACTTACCTCATGGTTCTTTGAAAAATATTTGTTTAGCTTCGCTATAGGACACGATTGCATCTATCATGAACTCAGTGATAAATCCTCCCAAAATTTTATCAATCTAGAAATCAATATCCCTTGAGATATTGTTACTAACTTTCTTGAGTCGATCTATCAATTCAAGATTCCACTCCTTAGGTTCGTCTCCTTTAAAACAAGTATTATGCTCAGTCAACTTAGATACCCACTCGTACAGTTCAATGTGGAACGAACCAAAGAAGGTTTCATATTAGTCTTTGAAGATATACTTCTGCAACCAGTCTTCAGCTGATAATTGAGGGTGTATGTTCTCTTTTTCTACAAATTCGCTTTCTTTATGTTCAACCCACTCCTGGATTTCTTTCTTCGACAGATGCCAAAACATATCCATTAAGCAGATCCTAGTCCCAGAAATGGAACCATTCATTGGTTTAAGGGGTCTTGACCCAAGTTCAGAGTGTATTATGCACCAACAAAACCCTCAAACATTAGCCCTTTCAGAAACAACCTGCAAGTAGATCGTAGTCTCGCCCAAAGTGGTTATGGGAGGTTGCAGAACCAGATTTCTACAGCCAGAGGGGTATCTGTGTTGTCGCGCCTATGTGTTGACTTATATTTTATACCTATATACAACTTCGCATACGTGAATAACTTTGAGTTGATGATTAATTTCACATATTGGTACTTAACGCATAAACATAACAGAGAAAAGTATAACTTGTATTTTTTCACATAACTCAGTCAATATTTATAACAGTCAATAATGAACACAGAAAGATGCACAATACTTCGCCAAAACTTCTTCTTTTTTAATAAGGATCTTCATTACATACGCTTCTCTAACATTCACACCCAGCTGCAGGTGGTATGCGCACTCAGTTGCAGACTCTTCCCAGGCCTCCACACACTTAGTTGCAGAGCCTTCCCAAAAATACGGACCCAAGACAAAAAGATATGATCAATTTACAAATTTTATCTATGCTTCCCTATCGACAAAGTATTACACTTCCTTATATAGGTTTCCTTACTACAAGACCATGGTCCACCTACCATGGATCCGACAAAACAATGGACTAATACCCAGTACCCATTAAAAAATAAGGGACTTTGACCCACTCCAAAGCCCCTAAACACTACGCGATGAATAGAACTTCGCCAGTTCAGCTCCTCAAAATGCAAAGTCTTTGACCAAAACTTGTACCAAGATGGGTTGTGCCCAACAATGGATGTTGTTCATATAACAAATCAATTAACTATTTAATTGAATTTTTCACCATTTATAGCTTTTTTTAACTAAATGATTTAACAAAACTATCTTCATCTCTAGTTATTGAGTTATCTTTCATTTCACATATGAAATTGCACCTAGATTACATATTAAATGATATATTTTAGTTAGAATTTATTTATTTATATTTCTTGTATTTGTTTAGAATTATTGTCTCACTTGCTATATTTCTATTTTAGTCTGTATATCCTTAAGCCTTCATCTGCTAGAGCAACTTCGATATGGGTAACTGCACCCAATTTAAAACTAGTCAGAACCACCATCCCAAACAAAAAGAGTAATTTGGGGATTTAACCGGGTGGTTTCCCAAATTTTGATGAGGTCATTTCAGGCCATTAACATTTCTAACACTAGAAGGAGGGTCGTTAGACTGTGAAAGGCGAGATGATCTCATCATAAAACTACAAGCCATTTAAAGAATTCATCTCCACCCTTAGTCTCTCCCTAAACTTCAATAACTCCTCAATATCCTCCCCCACGATCTAAAGTTGTAGAAACATATCACATACTTCCAAGTATTTTCCATAGATCTTCTAATGAACCTTCAATCAATACACCCTTACCACAAGGTCCACCTATATCACCTTAAATTCAAAGTATTATTTAGAGAATCGAAGGGTTATCAATATCAAGAGATGAACCCCAAGTATTTTAAGTCTCTCAGGGAAGTGTTACATCGTCACTAAAGGGTTTTGACATCCTCACCAGAGCTCAATGTGAGAAATTAGGAGTAAAACCCTTCAAGTTCACACTAGACACACACTGTCGAAAGACACCTGTTTTAGTTTCTGATTCATCAGCTAGTGAAACTATTACTCCTAGTTCACCTCCTCCTTCATCTACCATCACTTCAACTACTACTTTATCATCTCAAACTCTTCCTTCATTCACCTCATCTACATCCCCTTATTCAACTCAACCTATTGTATCTTCCATTGTTACTAGTACAGTAGGTCCCTTATCACCCACTATCCTGACATCATCCATTGCCACTACCTTTGCCACTGTAACTGGTACAATCATTATAATTACTAGAATGGCATAGAGACCTTGGGAAACCCTTGGGCTATGAATGTTCAAGTTCAATAAAACCCTCTTCTTAAACACCATGAACAATGGCTACCAAAATTTAATCCTAATAATGGTGTTACTCCTTAAGAACATATTAATAATTTTATGCTAGTTATCAATTTAAAATACATTTCATAGGAATATCTAGTCAGTAGAATTTTTCCTCGTACTTTTGAAGGAAAATTTACTTCCTGGTATTTCTATCTACCTACTAACTCCATTACCAATTTGGATATTTTTGAAGATGTATTTTTAAATAAGTTTGGCGATGATGAGACTCTATCTTCATTAATAATTGCATTGTCCAACATAAATATTGGTCCTAATGAGAGATAAATATTTCAATTCATGATTTAATAAAACTTTGAAAAAGATATCAAGTACATCTCAGCCAAGTGAGGATGTTCAAGTTGATTGGTATATTAGAGCTCTTCCTTCTTTGATGTCTATGTCTGTGGATAGAGATAGAAATATTAGTCTCACAAATTATATGAAAGGAGCAATAAATGTTGAGAAAAAAATGCTCGCCCTTGTCAATAAAGCCCCTATAAGATAAAATAAAAATTCCTCTTAGCCAGTGAAAATGGTCTCATTTAAGGAAGAGAAGAAGAATAAGATCACTAAGTATGTTTTTGATATGGAAGGCCCTAAAATTCATAAAAAAATCTTTCGAAAGAGGTTGTTGATCTCAAGAAGAAATTCGCAAAAGAATCATCCTCCAGAAGACCTTACAAACCATTTAGAAGGGCTCAACAAACTCCTCCTTCCAGAAAAATTTCAGCAATTGATGAAGAGGACGATGAAGAAGAAGGCCCATATAAAACTAAATATGAAGAAGAGGATGAAGAATAAATAATTGATGCTAATGTGACTTGGGATTTAATTGGTACCTTATGATATGACAAGGAGGAAGCTCTACCTGTAAGTACAAGAAGAAAAAATGTTGCATGTACATATATTACTAATCAAATCCCTGTTGCAAATGCTTCTCCATCCAATAAAGGTTCTCCTGCAAGTTCCTCTTCAGCTCCATAAAAGAAGAATCATACTCCTACTCCTATATCTGCACTTCCTTGAATCTACTAAAAGTGCTACTCCATATAAGTTTTCTCCCAAAACTCTTGTAATTTCTGATAGTATAGAATATAATATCATAGAGGATATGAAGAATACCAAGGCTAATATTTCATTGTACAAAGTTAGTAAGCTAAAACAGCAACAAAATATTTTATTAAATGCTTTAAATCTTACTTCAAACTATCGCCTTCCAACTACTCTTGTGACTACTAAAACTAAATCTAAGTCGAAGCCCCCTACTTCCTCTAATAAAATGAAACAAGCATATGCAATTCTCATAGGCGGTTGATCTAATTCACATACACCACCTTTCCTCTTGACCTTTGAAATCTTTACTAAAAATGTTTAGAACTTTTTGGTTAATTCAAGCGGCTCTTCCAACATCATTCCATATTTTGTTTGCTTGAAATTTAATGCGGGACCTCAGGAATCATCCACTCAAATTATACATCTTGATAGAACTAAACTCAATATTTTAGGGGTAATGAAGGGTGTCTTAATTAGATTATCTTCTCATCCTAAAGTCTTTCATATCATTGATATTATAATAGTTGATATCTCTGAATCCTATGGTTTTCTCTTGAGTAGAGACGGGTCATAAAAGTTGAGGGGTTACTTTGTAACTAGCTAGTCCCACACTTGGCTGCCATATAATGGCAATCCAAATCAAATGAGAGTTGATTTGGAAAATATATCAAAAACACCATCACTAAACTGGAAGAGGAAAATGAGTTTGTCGCCTTTACCAACAATATTCTAAAAAATTATTGTGCAGAATTATATTTTGGAAATTTCACTACACAATTATCTCCTTTTTCATATGATACTATATCCTCATAAATCAAAAAAAAATTGTAGAATGACACATCTCTATGTGTAAATATTGTAGATTCCCCTTTAAATAATCAATTTTGTACTATGTATTTTGATGGCTCAAAGTCTAATGATGTCTGCTGCAAGGTGCATTCTAATCAATCCCAACAAGGAGAAAGCCATGATCACCTGCAGACTAGAGGTTGAATGCACAAATAATGTTGTTGAGTATGACATGCTTGTGCAAGGACTAAGAAAATAAATAAGCTTGGATGTCAAATATTTAAAAATTTTTGGTCACTCAGAAATTGTAATCAAATAGGTAAGAAACATTATTCACTATGTTTCTAGTCACTTAAAGAATTATCAAATGCTTATGCATTAGTTGACTTCTCATTTTCTTGCATTCAATATTAGTCCCATCCCAATATTGCAAAACACAGGTGCAAATATTTTATAAGATGTTGCCTCTGAACTTATCCCACCTAAAGACTTCAACCTAAATCATTTTTAAATTGAATTGATATTCAAGCCCTCCATTCTCGATAATATATCTAACTGGAGAGTTTTCAACGATGATGAAGACATAATATATTTCCTCACTTCAGAGGAAACATATGATTATTAGATCATCGATGAAGACTCTCATGATAAAAAATTAAACATACCATCTACTGAAAGCAAATCTTAGAACTCTATTCCCAAATCTATGGTCAAGTTAGAAGATTTTTATCACCTTAAGGATAGATTGAAAAATATGACTAGTTGAAAAATTGCAAGCTCTTCCTTGATATTTGAAGTCATCAATCTTGGTTCATAAAAAAAATCCCCAAAATGTGAATCTATGGCTTGGACTATCACCAGAAGAAAAACTTGCATTCAATCACCTTCTTAGAAGATACAAGGATGTATTTTCCTAGAATTAAGACGATCTTAATGCCTATGGTACCTCAATCATCCATCATACTATCTCAATGCTACCCAACGAGAATTCTATCCAATAGAAATTAAGAAAAATGCATCCTAATCTTGAGCCTCAAATTAAAGTTGCATTAAACAAATTGTTGAGAGTCAATATTATCTTTCCAATTAGGCATCCTAAGTGGGTATCTAATCTGGTTCCAGGTATGAAAAATAACGGAGATATAAGAATTTGTATTGATTTCAAAAACCTTAAAAGGGCATTAGAGAGAAAGAAAAATAATAGATATATATATATATATATATATATATATATATATATATATATATATATATATATATATATATATATATATATATATATATATATATATATATATATATTATGTTACCTTCTATGGAGAAAATCTTATAATCTGTTGTTGGATCAGAGTTGATGTCCTTCCTTGATGAGTTCTCAAAATACAATCAAATCATTGTCCATCTTAGTGATAGGTTAAAAACAAATTTTAGTGTCCATTGATCTCATCAATGTTGGGGAAACATTCCAGAGAGTGATTCCAATATTGCTTTCATGGGATTGATAAATAAAATTGTGGTTGTATATTTTGATGACATTATTATATTTTCCAAAAAAATAATTGATCATATTCATGACTTAAACAAATTTTTGAATGAGATATGAAATATGGTATCCCTTTAAATCCTTAAGAGTCATTCTTTGCTCTTTCAGAAGGTAAACTTTTAGGATTCATTGTTTCTAAATATGGAATAATTATAGATCCTGGTAGACTTAAAGACATTTCACAAATCACACTTCCTCGTAATAAAAAAATCCATGCAGTCATTTTCAGGTCAAATCAATTTTGTAAGGTGCTTTATTCCTGACTTTGCACAAATAGTGTTTCCTTCACAAGACAAGATAAAAAAGAATGCAACTTTTAAATGGAGTGTGATAGAGAAGCAACTATTTGACTCTATTAAACAAACCATTATACAAACCTCCTTGTTTTCTCCATATTACACTATATAATTTATTTTATACACATTCACCTCTGATCAATCTTATGCAATTGTTTTAACTAAGAAAAATGATCAAGATGCAGAAGTACCTATAGTTTTCAACAATTTTGAACTACAAAAAGAAAAATTAAAATATTCAGATGTTGAAAAGTAAGCATAAGCAATATTCAAATCAATCAAACATTTTGTTATGAAACCAGCTCACAAAAAGATAGAAAAGATAGATCAACGCCTTAGAAACCAGCCTCTTCGAGGGGGAAACGTTCTTTACATTACACAAATGAACAATTCTTAGATGATACAAATGACAAGACCTCCTTTCTATATATAGGAGTCTAAGGGGTCATAATATAATCAGAGCCGACATAATAATAATGTAAGGGCACAATGATAACAATAGTGGACTTCTATGGGGCACAATAATAACAATATGGGGACTACATGGGCACAATGATATAATAAGGGGGTTGTACTAATAACAATAAGGGGTTACACTAGTAGTATAGGTACCTAACATGCCCCTCTCCTTCAAAAAGTGTTGTCCTCAATGCTTGAGTAGTTCTTGATGCTTCTGTATAAAATTATTCTCCTCCCATGTGGAATCTTTAGTGGGTAAGTTCTTCCATTGGATGAGATACTCTGAAATTGATCGATTTCATAGCTATTGGGTTCTTGTTTTTGTGACTGCTCCAGGTTCCAACATGATTTTTCCTTCCTTGTTAAGTTCTGGCAATATTGTTTGAACTGGGACCTTTTGCAACTTTTGAATGAGTGGCCACACTTCTTCGTCCTTCTTCAATTCATCCCTTGCTTTGTTTATCCAATCTGGTTAGATGATAGAAATAGCACAAAACAGTGTTTCCACATCCTCATCCTTTCTTAAGAGTGCATCTGCAACAACATTTTGCTTCCCCTTTTTGTAGATGATTTCAAAGTCATAACCCAGCATATTTGTGACCCATTTTTTTTGTTCTTCTAAAGATAATCTTTGTTCTAAAAAGTATTCCAAACTATCATGATCCATTTTTACCTTGAAGTGTCTTCCCATTAGATAAGGTCATCATTTCTTAAGTGCATGTAGTATTGCCAAAATTTCCTTCTAATAAATAGCTTGCTTGAGATGTAGCTGTAAAAATACCCAATCACCTACATCAAAACTTCTTTCATTGCGATGTTGATTTGCCTCTTGTTTCATTTGATTTTGCACCAAAGTGGCGTTATCTTTTAAAAGTTGGAGAACTTGTTGTTGATGCTTGATTTGATCTTTCACTGCTTGATCCTTTTTCTTCTTAATATGTCCTTCTATCTTGAGAGTTTGAGGAGTGGTAATTTCTTCCAATGCATTACAAGATATGGTCAGATTCATTTCTTGATGCTCAATGTGATCTTTCACTTCTTGAACATTTTTCTTCTTGATATGTCCTTCTATCTTGATAGTTTGAGGATTGATAATTCTGGCCAATGCATTACAAGATATGGTCAGATTCATTTCTTCTTTCTGGATGTGATCTTTCACTTCTTGAACCTTTTTCTTCTTGATATGTCCTTCTATCTTGAGAGTTTGAGAAGTGGTAATTCTTGCCAATGCTTTACAGGATATGGTTGGATTCATTTCTTCTTTCTCTGGGGTTGGTTCCTGGTGTACATCCTCTTCTTTTGATGTTTCTTGATTCTTTTCTTCCTCCTCTTCATAATCTATGTAAAATAATTTCTTCTCAACACACTTATGACCTTTAGTGTATTTGTTATCACAATTGTAACAAAGCCCTTTTGCTCTTTTTTCTTGCAATTGTTGTGGTGTCAACTTTGTAGGTTGTAGAAGGCTAGGAGAAACAACACTTCCATCTTTATAGTTGTGAGGGGTAGACTTCCTTGTTGCCATAATTTTTCCTTCCACTTTTCTTGCCAACCTAAATGCCCTCTCTAATGAATCAAGTTCCCAAAGATGAACCTCATGTTGAATGTTATCCTTTAATGTCCCTATGGAGACATCAATCCTCTACTTCTCTGGAATATCATTTTCCCTTATATTCAATTTTTGAAAGTCCTCGATGTGATCTGCCATTGAATACTTTTGTTTGAGATTTATCAATTGGCTAAATAAGGTGTTTCCATTTGTATCATCATAATGTGCTATTATTTCCTCCGTGAAAATTGACCACGTAACAAGTGGTTTACAAGAACAAAGCCCTTTATACCATAAAAATTGATCTGGTTCTAAATATGAAGATGCAATATGTACCTTTTGTAACATTTGCACCTCATGTAGATCAAAATATTGCTCCATCTGTAATATCCAATTTACCGGATCCTTGCCATAAAACTTCCTCATATCGTCTTTTCTTGGTTTTAGGAGCTTGATCTTGAAACAACTGTAACTTTGTAATTTCAGATCTCCAAGTTTTGAAATTGCGTCTTGTAGTAACCCTCTGAGTCCTCTTTCTAACCCTGCAAGTCTGATTGTAAATAGATTCCTGAAGAAAGAGTTATGTCCAATCTCCTGCGATGACCTAATTATAGACTAGTTTAGTAGAGCGAATTTGTATGATGTGACATGCGTCACGGTTTCGCCCTTAGCATCTGCAACTGATACCCAACACAATACAGTATGTCTTCTTTCTGTCACATTTTACGAACTTTGAATCAGATGCTCTGAGCGAGAGTTATGACGATTTTCCCCAGGTCACCTATTTGGGATGTAATTCGGGAGCCTGCAGAAACCCTAAATGTATTGAATTGTATATCCAAAAAAATAGGAAAACAATATCTAAAATTTGGGGCCAAGCTGCACCATGATTTCGGCTCAAATGGGTTTTAATTTCAGAGTTTGAACCTTCGTATAAAACAAATTATAGCGAAAATTCCACGATGACCTATTTGAGATTGAATTTTGGAGCTTGCAAAAACCTTAACTTCCTCAGATCATATCTCCGAAAATATAGTTAGACAAGATTTTAAATTTGGACCCGAGGTTCAAAACTATTTCGGCTCAAATGGGTTTTAGTTTTAGCTTCTAAAACTTTGTAGCGAAAAAGTTATAGCGAATATTCCACGATGTCCTGTTTGGAGCAAAGAAACCGTGGAATTCAAAGCTCTGATACTAAATGTTATGAAACCAGCTCATGAAAAGATAGAAAAGATAGATCAAAGCCTTAGAAACCAGCCTCTTCGAGGGAAAAACCTCCTTTACGTTACACGATGAACAATTCTTGGATGATACAAATGAAAAGACCTCCTTTCTATATATAGGAGTCTAAGGGGTCATAATATAATCAGAGCTAACATAACAATAATAATGTAAGGGCACAATAATAACAATAGTGGGCTTCTATGGGGCACAATAATAAAAATATGGGGACTACATGGGCACAACAATAAAATAAGGGGGTTGTACTAATAACAATAAGGGGTTACACTAGTAGTATAGGGACCTAACACATTCCATACCCTTTTTAATTACATCACACACCAAGGTGGTTGTCCCCTTGTAATGAATCTATTAGTTTAGAAATACCTTGCTAAAAAAAGAGCTCATTAGGTTGTTGCATTACAAGAATATGATTTAGAAATTAATCTTGCAAATATTTTCAAATGTTAAGGACTATGTAAATTGGTCATGCAAATTATTGATTCATAATCAAAAAAATGTAGGTTTTAACCCCGTACATAAATTCCCTGCATACGAATTCTAAAACACAAAAAATAAACAATGCAAGAGCATAACACATGAAACACATATACACAGAGATTTTCCCCTGGATCCAAAAACTAGGACTACTAGCTTCATTTTTCATTAAGTTCCTTTCAATTTTACAATACATATTTATACATGCCGAAGCATCCAATACCATGGACCAAACACCATCACGTCCAAAACCATGGACCGAAAACCATCGCATCCAAAACCATGTGTGAAAATCAAGCACAAAACCATAGGTAGGTCTGCCCAACCTAACATAGGGTCCAGAAAACAAAATTTTTCAGGGAGTTGCCCTGAACCCCATAGAGGGGGCTTACCTGCACCCCTCAAACCCCCTGTGACCCCCCCGCTACACAATCGGAAAAACGAAGGGGGGGGCGGAGCCCCCCCCTAACCCCCCGGTTAACTAGGTGAGCTAGTCGTGGAAAAAATACAACACAACCCAACATTCTCCCACTTGTTGTTTTCTTTCCACAGGGGGCCACAAGAGAGCTTAGTCATTTATCCAGCCTTGCAATGCCCATTGTTTCTCTACACCAAGAGAACTTCTCAGACCTCATAGATTTTTTCAATGCATCTGCAATATTCTTTAAATTATCCACCTTTACCAGCAACACCTTTTTGTCTTCTATCATATCCCTCACAAAGTGATACTGAACATTAATGTGCTTTGTCTTTGAATGATATGCAGGGTTATTTTCCAAGAAAATTGCACTTTGATTATCGCGGTCTATCCTTATAGCTCCCTGTACTAACCCCATACTTGAACACAATCTCTGCAACCAAATTTCTTTCTTACTTGCATGAGTGGCTTCCATGTATTCTGCCTCTGTAGTTGATAATGCCACTATAGATTGTTTCTTACCCATCCAACTGACTGCACCTCCAAATAGGTTAAACACATACCCACTTGTAGATCTTATCTGATCCAGATCTCCAACCCAGTCTGCATCAACAAAACCACCAATATCCAACACTTTGTCCAATCCTGGTCTTCCTTGGTAGCACAAACCATAATCACTAGTGCCATGCAAATACCTGAAAACCCGCTTCACTGATGTCCAGTGCTCCTTCCCTGGTTTTGACATAAACCTGCTCAATACGCCCACTGCATATGCAATGTCTAGTCTAGTACAGACCATTGCATACATTAGGCTATTGATTGTACTTGCATATGGAACACGAGACATGTCCTCTTCCTCTTATTGTGTCTTGGGACACTGTTCAGCAGATAACCTCACACCTACAGGAATAGGAACCTTCACCAGTTTACTATCTTGCATATTAAACCTCTGTAGTATTGTCTCAACAAAAAAGTTTAGATGATCAAGAGCCAGAGGATATTCAAAAGTTATGTGTCATCCCTAATACTTTGAATTCAAAAATATGTTGATCTGGTCTATTTTCTAACTCATGGCATGACACCTTTACATTTAGAATCTAACAAAAAGTGTGCTTTAATATTAAAAGCAAACTAGTGCCAACTTATCAACGGAATACTTTTTAGAAAAACATATGATTCCATGCTACTTAGGCGTTTGGAAAAACATGAGGCTGACAAAGTGTTTCAGGATTTACATGATGGACCAGTTGGTGGTGACTTTGGAGGCGATACTACTAATGAAATCCTTCATGCAATATATTACTAGCCTACTATTTTCAAAGATGCACATGCATATGTTCGAAGATACAAAAATTTTCAGACTTCTGCTGGGAGAGAAAAGAAAGAAGTGTTGCCTTTATAGCCTATAATCATCGACCAACCCTTCGAGCAATGGGGTCTTGACGTAATTGTTGGGACTTTTCCTAACTCTTCTAAATAACATAGATTTATTCTCACCGCGGCATAATACTTTACAAAATGGGTGGAATCCATTCCTCTTAAAAATGCTAATGTTGAACAAGTGATTTATTTTATAGATCAATATATAATCACTAGGTTTGGTCTCCTTAGCACTTTGATTTGTGAAAATTCCACTTAGTATTTTTCCAATTCACTCACTGATTTTGTTGTCCAAAAGGTTTCAAATTAAAATATTCATCTAACTGTTATCTCCAAGGTAATGGCTTAGATTAGTCAACTAATAAAAACCTTTTGAGAATCATTAAAAGAACCATTGGTGACAATCAGAAAAAGTGGCATAAATCTCTCATATGTGCCCTATGGGCTAACAAAATCACTTACAAAGCATCAATAGGCACTTCCCCTTACTTTCTAGTATATGGGAAAGAAGCCATTTTACCTCTAAGCATTGATTTTTCTTCATTAACCTTAGTAAAATCCATTCAAAGGCAATTTTTATCTAGCTTACAGCAACGCTTAGCTCAAACTTTTAAGTTGGAGGAAATGAGATAAAAATCCAAACATACCTACAACAAACACCAAAAGATCAACAAACAATGGTTTGATAATGTTTTAGCAGGTGATAATAATTTCAATGTTGGTGTTAGTTTAGAAATGGAATAAGGCACATGAAGATAAAGGTAAACATTCTAAATTTTAGAAACTCTAGCTTGGTCCCTTTCAAATCTCTAAGAATATTGGCCCATCCACATTTGTTTTGCAAACCCTTGAATGTGTTGAAGAAAACCTTCCAGCGAATAGGCAAAATTTAAAAAAAAATATTTTTCCTAAAAATTCAGTGTTTCTGTAAATATGCAAATAATCATTGTAAATCCAGTTTTCTGGTTGATTTGTTGATAAAAATTCTCAACATGTTTCATTTATTATATCGTATTTATATACCTTTTATTATAGAGAATCGTCATTTACAAGATTGAAGACAAGTTTGAAACTTATATTACTATGATTAAGTTTTATTGTTAATTTATCCTATTGAAAGAAAGTATTTTTTGGAAAATACTTTGAAGTCTATCCTTTTCGAGAAGTTTCAAATTCCCTTTACACAATTAATTTACAATAAGAATGGCATATCATAAGATGAATAGCTAGTTAAATTCACGATGGCCATCATGCTAGATATATTTCTCAAGGGCTTAGATGTACTCCTCAAGTATCTGGGGGGTCTAGACATCCATCAACAAATGAAAGTGATGTTGTTCAAGCCAATAATAGCGGATGAGGCTTGTGTATATGCACAATACTTAGAAAGCATAGGCCAAAATAAAGGGTAGTCAAATGGTTTGAAATGAAAAGAGCACCAAGAAGCTTCCAAGGAACAAAATAATTTTTGGAAAGGGGGAAAGGACAAGAGAACAACGACCAATGTATATTAGTGCAAGGATCCTAGCTACCATTCCAACCACTAAATAATTGATGGTCACACTGAGTAGGAGGTAATTTTGAGTATCCTTTATCACCATGAAGAGGATAAGATGACCAAACTCTTCCATATTAAAATCTAGGTCAAGAATACAAAGATCATTGCCTTGTTTGACACAGGTTCATAGGCTAGTCTCATAACAGTGGATCTAGTCAACAAACTTGGATTGGAGGCTTACAATCATCTCAACCCATATCCATTGGGATGGGTAAATAAGGATGCAGAAATCAAAGTAAGAAAGCAATGTAGAATAAAATGTGTTATCAATGTTGATTATATTGATGAAGTAGAATTGCAAGTAGTAATATTGATATATGCGGAGTTGTGTTTGGGAGTCTCTACATGTATATGGGAGATGCAATCTTCATGCAAAGATCCAACCAATAATTCCTCATCACATATGGTAAATCATTCAACATCAATGTGCATAACGGAAAATCAAATATTTCACTTGTTAGTGTCAACCATGCCAAGAAATTGATTAGTTCTAGCAAGAACAATGTTTTATTGTTCTCAAGAGAAAATCAATCTAGTGAAAATTCAATAAGGGCCAAGGCATCCCTAGAGGGGTGTAATTAAGAACAGAAACAACTACAATGGTTGCTACAGGCATACAGGGGAGTGTTTCAAAAGCCTAAAAAGCTACCACCCAAGAGGGAAGTTAATCACAAAATCCAATTATTGTTAAAGTTTCCATTGTCAAATATTGGGCCATATTAGTGTGTTCTAGAAGCAAGAGAAGTAAAGAAGCAGTAACAACAGCAACTAGAGCAAGGTGTGATTTGACCAATTACCTCCCCTTGTGGGTCACCGATCATAATTGTGCCAAAAATAGGACTTGGAAAATGTGCATCAACTACAAAGCATTAAACAAGATTACGTTCAATTGCAAGTACCCCATGCCCAAGGTTGATGATCAAATAGATCAGTTGCAACTATTGAATATGTAACTAAGTTTGGTCTTCATAATGACGTGTAATCATGATTTTATGTAATTGATGTAAATAAGAAAGATAAATTATTTCTGTTATGATTGAGTCATGGGTTTGATGCTCAAGGAATTTTATTCTTATATAGATCAAGCTCCCATTGTGGGCTCTTAGGATTGGTCATTAATTAATAAAGTCAATTGAGTCTTTGTCATGTATGAGAGACCCTTCTAGGGCATGTTACATAATTATTTGAGTCATTATAAGAATCAAAAGACTCTCCAAATACCTTGTCACAAGTACTCAAACAAGTTGGCCTTCCAAAGAAGATATATATCGTTCTAGAAGGAGATATCGGCCTAGGCATGAGGATAAGTCGGCTTATTTACATGGGAAGATCACTATATAAAGGAGGACTCGGCCTCACATGGGATATCATCAAAAAGGCATCCACAAAGAAGAAAGAAGTGTGAAAAAGGAAGGAAGATAGCCTCTTCAAGAAGCAAAGATAAGGAGAAGAAGATCAAGGATTTTGTGTTGTTTTTGGGTCTCTCCTCCCACATGTGTGACTGCAGTTAGGGTTTCTGCAATAGGGTCACATCAATCCTTGAAGAAGCCAAGAAAAAGGTCACAAAACAAGCATTCTTGCTAGCCGAGATCTCAATAATAATTGTTTAGTTCAAGCGAAGGGAAGGAACCTCACCAAACTTCTCCAATCAACTCACACGTGAGAAATTGTAGTGGTTCCAGGTAGGCCAAAAATTGCAGGTTTGTGTAAAGAGGTCGAATTTTTGAGAAGCCAAGAACAAAGGTGCAAGAAGTTAGTTTGACTATCATTGACTTGGATAAGAAGAAGAGTTTTTCAAAATATTTTGTGACTTGGTCTTGGAGAGGTTATTAGGTCAAGGGTCTTGGTCTTGGAATTCATCACTTGAAGATTCTATAAGAAGAAGAATTTGGTGGGTTTTGCTCTCAAGCTTGGAGAGGTTTTGGCTATGGATGATAGCCTATATCTTGTTTCCTTTGTCTCATTGTTCTTTATGGTTTTATATATCTTTGATGAAGAAGATCACATAATAATAAACAAGTTAAAGATGAACCTAATTAAGAAAGTAAAAAGTCTTCATAAGCAATTATCATTGCTAGAGAAATCACCTCATCTCTCTGGCCTAGATTTCTCAACATGGTTTCACAGCTAAAGTGACAAGTCAAGAAAGGGCAGCTCAACAAAGGACACTCAAGCATTCAAGAATCAAATTTCTAGAAGTGCATCAAGGGCATCAAATCATCAAGAATATCCTTTCATCTCCAAGGCATTTCGAAGGAAGTATCAATACCCTAGCTTCCTCAAGGAAAGAGTCTACACTTGAAGCATTTTTGGAACCTCGCTTAAATATTCATCTCAAGAAAGAAGACCTCAATAGATCCTACCTCTACCAAAATTTAAGAAGGCCTACAAGCAAAGCATATTCAATTCTACTCATCCAAGGAAAGCTAGAAGAAAGGATTTGTCATCATCATCAAATATTCAAGGTGATTTCCCTCTCCTTCGGTTAAGGATCATTTTGAAGGAAGACATATTCTTCAATGAGATATCTTTTATACAAACATCATCAAAGGAGTATCTTCTACAGTAAGTAATTTTGTGTCTACATCTGAATCAGTCAAAATGTCTTTTTTCAAGGAGAGTAACAAGTTGGTTGGGTTGGTTAACTTTCTAGCATGGAAGAAGATGACTAATTTGATCCTCATAGAGAATGAAGTAATGGAACATGTTAAGGTTTCAATAACTAAACCTCCAAAGGAAGAAGCTAAAGAACTTGCAAAGTACATGAAAGGGGAAGTGTTAACGGGAAAATTGTCTATTCAGAACGACCCTATCCCACTAAGGTGTGACAGTGACCTTAGAAACAAACAGGGAAAACTACTTTCATATTCTTCTTTATGAACTATAAACGAAGAGGAATAGGATGAACTAACATGTGCCTTGCGCTAGTCCTTTGATCCAATCTCTCTTCTCTTTGGCAGCTTCCAGCTACCTGCTCCCTTACTTGCCCAGCTTCACCAAGTTCCTGTAAGATCACAGAAGAAGAAAACTACACAAAGACATGGATTTATATTCATAAATAGCTTAGGATCAGATTTAAGATAAACATACAAATGCAACAAACATCAATGATACACAAGCATGTAGGAGAAACTCAAATAGTTTTATTGATATAACAAGAAGGTCCAGGAGGAGTTACAACCGATGATTCCTGATCCAGCGTCAACCTCCCAGCATAGAAGTCCCCTCTTCACCTCCAACAAAGCATAAATCACCCAATACTCTGATATCTATCTCAAAACCAACAACAATTCTCTGCAATGTGCAAAATTCCAGCCTATGGATCTCTGGGATGAGGGATCCATATATAGATGTATGCAAAGAGGATGAGTCAGCTTATGATCTGACTAGTGGCTTCTCTCTATCAGTTCTTGTTTCCACTTGGAGACTGAGAGCCTCTTACTCATCCTTGGTCGAACTCAGTGAGGCAAGTGTCATTGGGGAAGATTCTGGAAGCTTCCATTATCTGTCCACCTTGCGGAATGACACAGCCATTTGTCATTTCCTACTCAACGCACCCTGGTAGTGCATTTAGGTGTGTTGCAACGCACCTAGATAGTGTACTTGGGTGCTATGCAACGCAGCTAGCTAGTGGAGCAGCTGAAATGATCCTGATTTGACTGATTCTGAGCAATTTCTGGTGGAGAACTTCTAGGAGAAGCTGTAATTTGTTGACCTTGTTCCTTTAGGGGTCGGAACAACACTTTTAGGGACTTAGGATCCCTTGGTTTATGGACATTTCATGCTTAGAGCTGTAAGGCACAAAAATGTCTATAACAGTTGCCCCCTAAAGTATGAGGCTGTTTATCAGGTCAAATGCTTTATTAGGAGGATCCGAAGTTCTTTCACTGCTGGGAGGAGACCTGTAATAAGATACAATACAATACGTTATCTTCATACTGTTTTCATGATCTAGCTGAGGCGGGCATTCCCATGCTCAGCTTTATAAATTTATTTTCATGTACATAGGACAGACAATCGTTTGATGGTAGACTGATGATTCTGATAGAGCCATCATCCTTTTGGTAGGATGATTATCTGTGTTGCAATGTTGTACATTTCAATGTATTTATTTTCCTGAACATATATCGTAGCCCGGATGGATGAAACTAGATCCGGGGTCTTCAATCTCATCCGATCTTCACTCGAAGTACAAGTCGATCCATGTGAGAAATGTTTTGAGGTCGAACATGGAAAGACATCGCTTGATTACCAGTCAATGATGTAAACTGTTAACAAGCGCGAGAGGAATCACCGATAATGATGATGACCCTCAAGGTATTGCATTACAATTCACGTGGTGTGAATAAAGGATTTGGCGTCGAACACCACGCAAAATCTTTCGGTCGAAGGTCATTGATGTATACCTGTCGCCGGAAGTGAGAAACTTGCCATTGAGGCATGCAAGCTTCAAAGTACTGAAGGGGTTGTTCCTAGATCAACTTCTTGGATAATGAGCTGGTCTCGACAAGAATCGATCCGTCAAAGGAGGGCCTTAATGAATCCCACATCAATGACACGGAACGGAGCAAATGACTTTGATGGAGGTGAAAACAATCTGATGATATACGGTTCAGGATGACGGTCACAAAAAAATGAAGTATAATGTATGGTAGTGGATGGGACAAGGGTGACTTCTCTGGATGACTTCTCTTGAACATGTCGGCGACACTTATGTGATGGATTGGTAGCATTTACCCCAAATGTGGATGGTATGGCGTGACCATGGTGAGGTGACCGATGAATGAAACAACCCAACCTGACTCAGGCACGGAGTGGAAGTGTCATGTTCAAGAGCGACTTGCTACCAATAAAGATTCTTTGAGTTTTCTTCCCAATTTTCCCCAGTCATTGCTGACCAGTACCTCTTTATATTTTTTTCAAGCTTGAGGAGGATAACATATGCTTGTTCTATAATTTTCCCTTCGAGCAAACCCATCGCTATGTTTTAACGAGCCTAGCGATAGTGAAACTCGTTCTCGTCTAAATACAAGTTTGTCGCTATTAATCTTTTTAACGAGTTTAACGACAAAGATAACTCGGTCCTTTTCATTTTTAGAGAGTCTAAAAAGGTACGTAAAGGTAACTCCAAAATTCATTTTTCGTCATCTAATCCCTTAAGTCCGAAAAAGTATAAAACAATACAGAAGGGATGAATTTTCGATAGTTTTAACGAGCCGAACAAAACAAGCGCTTGATCTTTTTGTGCAATAATCCCTCAGGTCCAAAAAGATTAAAATCTAGAGGAGGGATAGCGCTTCCGATCGCTTTAACGAGCTGGAAGGCCAAAACTCGGCAATCTTTTCATATTTTACGAGTCAGTTGAAAAGAGCTTAAAGAAGACTCGTCTTTTGAGGAATGAGTGATAAAATGGGTAGCAGCTGATTCCAGGTAAGGTTTGGAATTTTCCAATCACGGCAGTGTCACAAGGATGGCTAGTGAAATCACTCTTCGCAGCTGTTCCTCAAAATGGGTAAACAATCAAATGGAGGTGAATGATCGGCCAATGGAAAAGTGGAGGTGGCGGTGCAAACACGACCAAGGCTTTAGTGGCTGAAATGCTTCATTCACAGTGGTTATTTACCGGGGAATAGTTCATTTTTTAACGAGCTTAAACGCGGGTGGAAACATTTGCTCATGTCTTATGTTTATTTTTTAACGAGCTTGAACTATGTGCTAAAACTGCTCGATAAGTTTGCATGCCCCCAGCATAATAACTCAAATCAAGGTGCATGCCCCCCAAGCTTCATTGCATTCAACTCGGTGGTTGGAATTAAGGTTTACCTTTGAGACTTGGAAAGGGGATTTGTTTCATTTTTTAATGAGGTTGACACAATAAAAGAACTATCCTCATAATCCACCGTGTTTACAGTATTTGATAGAAAATCAAAAACTAAAGGATGATTAAGGTTATTGGAATGATCTTTGTTGTAATCCGGAAGATGGGAGCGATGGTGGTAATCTTCCGATGGTGCCTCTCGTATCATCATTGTTTGAATGATTCCTTCGTCTGTAGAATGTACATGCGACCAAGGATCTGAAGAGGTACCATTTTCCTTAGACCTATCTATCCAAACACTCGATGAGCGTTGATTTGGGTTTGCCCCCCAAGCCAAGAAAATTGATTGCTACAATATTTCTAAAATGGCAATGATCCATGCTGACAAAATGTTTAGGAATCTTCTGAATCCATTAGATATAGAAGATTTCATATTGTAGGTTTCCACTGTGGCCAGTTCCGCCAAATTACTCAGAGGCGGTAGGGAAAAAGTACCCATTAAGGCAGGGTCTTTTAGGAGACCTACTCCAATATTTTGAAGCGAGTGATTGCTTCCATGGATCATTGGAATGCTTCCCGTAACTTGTGAACTGTCGGGGGGAAATGTTTGTTGGTCGACGACTGTAATTCCTCCTTGAAAGGGAAATGCAATCTTCCTGAAGTAGGTCGACACAACTGCGGCCATGGCATATATCCAGGGCCTTCCCAGTAGGATGTTGTAATCGAGGTTTCCATCAATTACTTCAACATCAATTCCTACTGTTTTGCCCCCTAGTTCAACTTGCAAGTTACTTAAAATCTCGTATGGAGTGTATGATCGTCCATCAAATGCTTTTAATGTTGTTGACGATCTCGACAAGGGTGGTTGATGAGCCCCAAATTTGGTAACATTTTGGGCTCATTTGGCCTACTTACCCTCGCTCAACCCTTCATTTTTCATCACTTATGCATCATTTTTTAGTATATTCATGTTGTTTGTAGGAAGGAGGGCAGTCACTATTCCTAGGTGGCTAATACATGTTTATTTCAGGTTTTCTTGACATTAAATGGAGCAAAACCACGCAGATGAAGGCAAGGAGACAGCCAAGGTGGCATTGCGGTTTTGTAGGAAGGTTGTCCACAGCCTTGAATGACCTTCTTCGTGATCTCCACCCCAACTCCGAGCTCCAACAGCTATCACCACCGAGCTAGAAGGCAGCCAACAAATTCTAAGGGAACAGCAGTTTACTTTTCGTTGGTCAGCCAAGCCCCACTAATTTAGGAGGCCAGCTTGGCCCTCATAATGTATAAATATTGAGGTTGTAGCCTTCGATGGAAACTTTTGAACCTTTGTTGCAGATTCTGAATTACGAGCTATAGCTCTGTTTTGCTTTTTGTAAGCCATTTTTGGCATGTTGTTAGACTTATGACTATGATCTTTTAATAAAAGGCAGGAAAATTTGAGTTCAGTTCTGAGTTCTAAGAGGAGCTATAGCTCTCAGGGTTGGGCCCAACCTGAGAGCAATAGGCCTCCTTTCTTTGTATTGTTACCTTTCTTTCTTTCAGCATTATATTTCTTTTCCTTTACATGCACTTGAAAACACAGTTTGTTGATTCGGATTTCTTGGTGTGGTTACATAGGTTAGTGTTATGAACAAAATTGCTTCAGTAGTTTAGATTAGAGTAAGAGGATTGGAGTTAATCAGCGTTCCAAAAAAGGTTGAATGCACACTCACTTTCACCTCTGTTTGGGGACCGGAAGTGCAGACCGTGCCAACTACCAAAAACATTGTTTTACATATTCATGCAAGTCTTGAGGTAATGTTTTCGGTTGTAGAAGTGTCCATGCATTTGGATCTTGTGGAATAACTCGTTGTTTCAGCACCGTGCACGATTTCCCTTTGAACTACATTGTTGTTCTTTGGTTTTTAATAAAACAGTTAGAGTAGGTTGATGACATTTCGGTTATACGCAAGACAGGGGTGATTTGTTTCATTTACACTGTGCAGCACCACTCTATCATTTCCTTATCCTTCTCAGTCGTGCTTAGGCCATCTACTCATCTCCCAGTTAGATCATTTACCTCCCAACTCTTCTATCATCCACGTTGTTTTATCTTTTCGGCCTTTCATTGCCTCTATCCTCCTCTAGACCAATCAACTTTACACACCCCCTCTCCATCTCATCTCACTGTCCATAAGCCATCACAAGCTCCCCTCCTACCTCCCTATCCACCCATACAACTCATTCACTCATCCATCACCCAAAACTCCGATTGCAGAACATCCTGTAGAAATTAGCAGACTTCCTGTAGAAATCTTGAACTTCCTGTAGAATCCCCTACAGACATCCTGTAGAAGCTTGCAAACACGGTTGCCAGGCATCTGAACTTTGTGAACTCATGTGGAATGATGTTAGGGATCCCTTATACCCTCTCAGAGTCCTCCTGACCTTTCCCAAGCCTTCCTTCCCTTGATCTACCCCTGCACAGTCAAGACCCAGTAAGAAGCACAGGCATAATAACTCCAACAACTTGAGCAAAAATACAAAAACATGTTCTCTTCAGATGAAAGTAGTTTAGACACATGCATATCATCTCAATATAAGTAATGGCATCACTTTTAGAAGTTGCATTCCCACCATTGCATCATAAGGATTAAGCTGGTAGAATTAGGGTTTACTAGGGTTTCCATGTTTTGTTGGTTTTCAGTTCATTTCTTGCAAATTAGGTTAATTTCCTTTAAGATAGCTTCCGTTCATCACTTAAAAAGCTTCTTCTGAGATCATATAGAAGTTGGCTTGAGCCCTAGCGGACTTGTGCCAGCTGACCCAGTGACAGCTGCGACAAGAGCTAGTACTTGTGCATACAACACCGTTGCTTCCAAGTTTGTTACGAACTACCGGGTTGATAAAATTAGAGAAGAAAGCTCCAGGAGTTGTAGCATTATTGCTACAATATTGGAGCCCACCATATTTTTGGCGCCGTTGCCGGGGAAGCGTCAGAGTATTAGTAATTTTTTCTTTTCTTCTATTTTCCTACTCTCGCCTTCTACCAAGTAGTTTATTTCATTTCCATTCTGCAAAAGTAGCATAGACATTTCCTGCTTTCATAGATTAACATTTCAATTCTGCAATTTCATTTTTGCAAGCATAGATTATCATTTCAATTTTGCAAGCGTAGATTAGCATTTCAATTTTTCAAGCGTAGACTAGCATTTCCATTCCTGCAATTCCATTTGAGCAAAGTAGATTAGTTCTTTCTTGCTTTCATTTCAATTCTGCATTTTCATTTCAGCAAGATAGTTAGTTGTAGATCAATCTGTTTCAAGTTTTTGCAGGTACCAGAAAAAAAAAAAAAAAAAAAAACAAAAACAAAAACAAAAAACAAAAGCAATCAAAAAAAGTCTTTCCATTTCATGCCTCGTAGGAATCGAGATAAAACAGGAAAATTCTTACCCAACACCCCCACCACACCACTGAGTCACCCTTCTCTCTTCTTCGGTGACAGTGATCCAGAAGAACCTATAGGTGAACCTCCTGAGATATACGAAGATCCTATAGCAGAAGAAGAATTAGATACCATTCCATCTGAAGCTATGGCTGACAATAGAGGAGAAGATGAGAGAATAGAAGGTGCCTTCCCCATCCGAGAAACCAATGGAGACATGAAAATGAAGAACATTAGCCCCTCCGCTTTACCTCACTTCCATGGACTGACTACTGAAGATCCTGATACCTTCCTGTTTGAGTTTGTTGTCCTTTGTCGAACCTATGATTATACTGAAGATGAGAAGAAACTGAAACTCTTCCCTTCAATTCTTAAGGATGCAGCATTACGCTGGTTCATGGGCTTACCTGGGAACAGTATCACCACTTGGGCTCAGATGCAGCAAGCTTTCAATACCAAGTATCGGGACTACTGTAGGTCCAAGGAAACCAAGGGAGAAATCTTTCGGATGACCATGGGAAATGATGAGTCCTTAGAGGATTATGAGGAAAGGTTCCAACTTAGCTATAAACGGGTCAGGTGCACACTTGACCCTGAATCCCTCAAGTTGGTCCTGCTCCGAGGAGTCCCTGAAGACCTCTTAGATACCCTTCATATGTTGGCTGGAGGAGATATTTACCAACTGCCTTATGAGGACATAAAGACTGTGTTTAGAAACCACTCTAGGGCAGCCCGGAAACGAGGTAGAGGAAACCTCCTCTTAGCTGGTATTCCTTTCTCCAAACATGAGTTTGCAAATCAATTAGAGGATCTCAAAAGAGAGGTGAGACAGACCATTGCCATGCAACTTGATACATTCAGGATCCAGCAGAAGAAGGAAGAAGCTGAGAGGGCCTTGGTTATCTTCTGCCCTAGGTGTACAAGGAGACACCCTAAGAACGAATGCCCATTGCATTCGATTAAGGTATGTTTCGTTTGTGAGGAGGACCATCCCACAAATCAATGTCCAACCTTACCGGGGCTTAAAGCCATGTACCAAGGTACAGAAGCCCCCACTGAACCTCTCTATTTCCTCAACCAAAGGAGGCCACAAGGACCTAGACCTTACCAGCAGGGGATGCAAGGGGCACCCCAAGCTTATTACAACCCCAACCAATCTACTTCTATGCCTTCCTGGGGTCCCCCTGCTCATCCTTCCTGGTCTGTGCCTCCTTCATGGTCTTACCCACCTTAGTACCATACTCAACCCACTACTCATTCGTATCACTCACAGGCCCAGCCACAGCCTCAGTGGAATGCACCTCAATCGGGGTGGAGGCCCCAGTACAACACTCCTCCCGCCATTTTGCCTCCACCACCAGTTCAACCTCAACCATTACCTCCTGCTCTTCCAAGGCAACCTCAAATGCCTGCTCAACCGAACCCGAACCCCAACAACAGATAGGCCCAACAGGTATACACTGGGGAAACATCATGCCCTACCTATGCTGTGGAGATCCAGGAGATCAATCTGCGATCTGGAAAGACTCTTCCGGATCGCCAACCTCCTCCCCTGGAGGATGAGGAAGATAAGCAGGAAAGTGAACCAAAGGCTATTCCACCCTTTCCTGAGAGACTAACAGCCACCACACAATCCAACCCAGAGGAGGATGAGCTTCTGGGAGAGCTCAAGCAGTTGTGTGTGAAAATACCACTTCTCCAAGCTATCAAAGATGTACCGATATACAACAAACTGGTTAAGGAAAAGTGTTTCAGACACCCAGGCAAGCGAAAGAGAGATGCTTCAACCATCAATGTCTTAGGACAATTGTCTGACCTTATGTTGGGACAAGTCATCTGCCCAAAGTACTTAGATCCTGGGAGTCCTGTAGTAGATGTCCACATCAATGGCACCATCATACCTCACATCTTGATTGATCTGGGGGCTGCCATTAATGTAATGACCAGGGATACCATGCTCAAACTCAACCTTCAGGGTTCCTTGAGGAAGACCTCAACAGTCCTACAACTAGCAGATCGCTCCACCGTGACTCCCGAAGGGATTGTGGAGGATGTCTTGGTCTCTGTTGACTCTTGGGAATATCCTGCAGATTTCTTAGTTCTGCAACCAAAGGCAAAGCTTACTGGATACCCTCTCATTTTGGGAAGGCCTTGGTTAGCCACTGCAGATGCTTACATAAGTTGTCGTGCAGGAAACATGACCATCAAAAATGGTCCTATGTCCAAGCAGCTAGTCCTATACCCTCCTTCCCAACCCTCATTAGAGCATGACTTACCACTTTGGTTGGAGGAAGGAGAAGAGGACGAGGTGTACTCAGCACCTTTGTGCACCCTAGACACCACTAGAAGAGACCCCCCAACCGAGGATGACTTGATTGAGACCTTGATCCAGAATCCACCTCCCAGTGCACTATCCTTAGAGAAATTGGTGGAGTATGCCCAAGCCAGCACCTTAGTGGACCTTTGTGCAACCAACCCTGTCACTCCCAAAGTCAAGAATGTGGAGTTCGGCCCTGAGAGGACGTTAAAGATCAGCTCCTCCCTATCTCCTTCTCAGGCAAAGGAGTTGTGTAGTTTGTTGGCCAGTCATCTAGATGTTTTTGCTTGGAGCTATAAGGAGATGAAAGGAGTCCATCCTTCGGTCTGTACCCATCACATTTACATCAAAGAGGATTGTAAACCAGTTAGGAAACCCCAGAGGAGGATGAATCCAGCCCTTAAGGACATTGTCAAGGAAGAATTGCAAAAACTGTTGGATGCCGGATTCATCTACCCCATCTCGGATAGCGAATGGGTGTCCCCTCTGGTGTTGGTTCCCAAGAAAAATGGGAAGTGGAGAATCTGTGTGGACTACCGAGAACTGAACAAAGCTACCAAGAAAGACCATTTCCCTCTACCTTTCATAGATCAAGTGTTGGATGGGTTGGCAGGAAAGAAGTTTTTCTCTTTCCTGGATGGGTTTAGCGGGTACAACCAAATCCAAATCAGCCCGGAAGACCAAGATAAGACCACCTTCACTTGTCCTCGGGGTACCTTTTCCTACCGAGTTCTTCCCTTTGGTCTATGCAATGCTCCTGCTACCTTCCAGAGAGCCGTCTTGAGCATCTTCTCGGAGCTGGTCCATGATGCAGTGGAAATCTATATGGATGACTTCACTCCTTATGGGTCCAACTTCAAGGAAGCATTGTCCAATCTGGGAAAAGTCCTAATAAAATGCATTGAGATGAACCTATCCCTTAGTCCTGAAAAATGTGAATTCTTGATGACTGAAGGGACCGTGCTAGGCCATACCATTTCTTACCAAGGGTTACAAGTGGATCCTAACAAAATTTCTCTCATCAAGAAGGTTCCACCTCCCCAAAAGGTAAGGGATGTTCGGAGTTTCTTAGGATTAGCAGGGTATTATAGGAGATTCATTAAAGACTTCAGCAAGCTAGCCTCGCCATTGTTTGGCCTGTTGGCAAAAGATGTGGAGTTTAAATGGACTGACGATTGTCAGAGGGCTTTGAATGAATTAAAGGACAAGTTGGTGTCTGCCCCAATCTTGAGAGGTCCAAACTGGGCCCTACCTTTCCACATCCACACTGATGCCTCGAACAAAGCCATAGGGGCAGCCTTGGGACAAGTTGAACAAAAACTTTCGTATGCCATTTACTTCGTTAGCAAAAACTTATCCAAAGCATAACTGAATTACATTGTCACCGAGAAAGAAATTTTGGTTGTGGTCCATGCACTGAACAAGTTCCGACATTATATCACTGGCTATCAAACATTTGTACATACTGATCATGCTGCAATTAGATATTTAATGAATAAACCAGATGTGAATGCTCGTATTAATAGATGGTTACTCTTGTTGCAGCAGTTTGATTTGACCATTGTTGACAAACCAGGTAAAGAAAATGTTGTTGCTAACTTTCTATCTAGATTGGATTTATCTGCAGATGAGGATGGTACAGTGGATGACCAGATGCCCGATGAACATCTGTTTGCTATTTCAGTACTCTCTCCATGGTTTGCTGATATAGCAAACTACCTTGTTTCAGCACAGTTCCCTCTGCACCTATCCTCAAGAGAGAAGACCAGAATCATCAGAAAAAGTGCCTCATTTACTTGGATCGGGGGCAACCTGTTCAAGCTTGGCCCTGATCAGATCTTAAGGCGTTGTGTAAGGTAGGAGGAAGTCTTTGACATCCTCCTCACCTGTCATGATGGGCCTTGTGGAGGAAATTTTGCAGCAAAGAGGACTGCCTTCAAAATCCTACAGGCAGGCTACTATTGGCCCACACTTCATCAAGATGTCAGAAGGTATATCAGCCAATGTGACCGATGCCAAAGAATGGGGAAACCGACTCAAAGGGATGAGATGCCTCTCCAACCTCAAGTGACTCTTGAGCCATTTGAGAAGTGGGGTATGGACTTTGTGGGTCCAATCAACCCTCCTTCAAGGCAAAGGTCTTACATCATTGTGTGCCCTGACTACCTGACAAAGTGGGCAGAAACTAAGGCAATCAAAGCAGCAACAGAAGAAAAGGTGGTTGAGTTCTTAAGAGAAAACATCTTCTACAAATTTGGCTACCCAAGAGAGCTAGTCATCGATCAAGGAAGCCAGTTCACATCCAACCTAATTGAAGACCTACTAGCTCATCACAAAATCAAGCATAGGACTTCCACCCCTTATCATCATCAGGCAAATGGGCAAGTGGAAGTCACCAACATAGCATTGGAAGGGATTTTGACTAAGGTGGTGAGCAGCAGTAGGAAAGATTGGGCAAATCGCCTGGTTGAGGGCACATGGGCTTACAAAACCACCTGGAAGACCACAACCGGATTCACACCTTATGAGCTGGTCTATGGGAAGAAAGCTTTGTTGTCCATTGAATTTGAATACAACACTTTGAGGATGGCAGCTCAGCTGGACCTGGATCTCAGCCATGCACAACAAGAAAGGTTATTGCAGCTGAATGGACTCGACGAGCACCGAATGCAGGCCCTCCTTCACTCAGAAGTGGTTCAACTTCAGAGAAAGGTGTGGCATGACCAACACCTCAATGACAATTCCAGCCAGGAGATTGGGCACTGTTGTATGACTCCAGGCACAAAGATTTCAAGGGGAAGCTGAGAACCAGATGGTTGGGACCATATGCAGTGGAAAAATGTCATGACAATGGATTTGTTCTTATTCGGACAATTGATGAGGAGGCCATCCCCATGCTTGTCAATGGGCATCGACTGAAGATCTATAGGAAACCTCTCTCAAGAAAAGAGTTCATCAAAACTGTGGAGAAATCAGTGGTGGTCATACAGAAGGGTTCTGCCTCTGCTTTGGATAGACCCTGAAAGATCTAAAAAAAAAAGATCCTTGGGTGAAAACCTCTCTGAGGCTCCCAAGGCAGGTGGTAGGGGTGAAAACCTCATTGAGGCGGCCCTATTGTCTTTCAAAAAAGATTTGAAAAAGATCCTTGAGTGAAAACCTCTCTGAGGCGCTTAAGGCAGATGGCAAGGGTGAAAACCTCATTGAGGCGCCCCTGCTATCTTTCAAAAAAAAAAAAAAGAGAAAAGAAAGAAAAAAACAATAAGAAAAATAGACAGGGACAACAAGTTTATAATATGGAAATGCATGCAGGTTGCAGGTGTTCTATGAAGGAGAGGAGGTCTCTCAACTCAAAGTCAAGGATCCTTATCATGCTGCCAGGAGACCTCACCAGCACCTCCTCCAAGAATACTCGTCTTCTCCAAGGTATGGGCACGATTTCATCACAACTTAGTCTTCTACATGAAGTTACAGACTTTCTACAGGAAGTTACAGACTTTCTACAGGAAGTTCTGTATTTCTACAGGAAACTTCCTGTAGAAGTTTTGGACGGCCCAGAACTAATTGTATGAGGAGATCTAACGACCAAGGTCTGGTATGGACGCATGCAAGCTACCATTTTCTCCCTCACGCACTGTTGTCACCTCCTTCTACCACCCCTGTCGACATGCAATGAAGATACCTGCACCATCAAAGCAGATCATTGAGTTATCAAGAGAAAGCAATTTTTAAATGAAAAAAGACATTGAGACGCCATGCCATACCCATCCCAGCTATCCAAGAGCCCTGTGAGCGCGATCGTGAGGCCACTGTCTTCATCGTGCAGCATGCACCCGAGGAGGAAAAACTGCAGGACATCCTGTAGGAGTCCCGTAGCAGTTAAGCCAACTAGAGTGTACACCATTCCATCGCCCGCAACATGCAAGGATAACACAGGCACATGCAGCCGAATCATAAGATTCATCGTCACCGGCCTGTGAAGAGGAACCTCCGGGCCTGTGCAATCCACCAGCAGCAAACAAATCTACTCATCATCGTCCAAAAGCCCGAAGAATCATGTCGCGGCCGCACAGGTAAGTGCCTCGCCCTTTCTTCCGTCGAATTGCATGAATTTTACTTTGAAATGTTTGCGAGTGTGAAGTGAATGGGTTGAGCGGTCGTATGGCCATTCGACTGGCCACGTCAACCAGTCAGATGGTCTAGTCGGATAGTAAACGGTGGTCGTGGCAAAAGGAACGGGCAGTGCACACGTGAGAGCCATCCAGTAGGGGAGAAACGAATTGTAACAGAAATGACAGCGGCGGATATGCGGGGAATGATGCGGCAGTAAGGGAACTTGCAGAAGAATGATGGAGTGACGTCGTCCAACTGTCCGGCAGGGACAGCTCACCCCCGCGCCACGGATTCCGCCGGATTCAAATCTAATCGGCTAGATTGCCACCCCACGCATTTATCATTCGCCGTTTGAAAGTCGAGTGAGCATCCGGATTCCTCTGAAGCTCGACACTCCAAGTCTTTGGCCGTTCGAACGCCTGTTAAGCAGCACAGAGAGCGCAGACCCACTGCAGTATCCTCCAAAATTCGTGCACCGCTTCTACAGGAAAGTTGCTTCTACAGGAAATTGGGTTCCTCGCGTCAAAAAGGTGGCGGATTAAAAAGGTAAGCCTGAACCTTCCATGCAATTGGTTTTGAGGGTGGTAGAGTCTATGTTCTACAGTCTGGTCGTAAAAAAATTTGCAAGTATTGTCTACCGTCTGCATGAATTGTCGTCCTACAGGATGTGAGTATAATTAAGTCGTGTTAAGGTCATCGGGAGATAAGTTTTCGTGAATTGTATGCGTGACAGAGGCGTAATTCTACGCTCTATCCTAGTAGGCCAATTTTCTTCCACACTCGCCACCTCCAGCTAACGCAGCAGTTTTTCACCATGCCGGGTGGGTTCATCAGAAAGGAACCAACCGACTCAACAAAGCTAAGAGAGAATCCTGAGGTGGTGGATCTATTCACGCAAGCGCAATGGATGTCGTTCTGCGACAAATTGCAGGGCTATGACGATGAGGTGGCAGAGGATTTTTTGCAAGCTCTGAAGCCGAAATCCAAAACATTGGCCACCGTCAGCTTCAGGGGTTTGAGCCTCAGACTCACCCCACAATTCATCAGCCGAGTTACTAAGCTCCCAATGGGATTACCATGGGATAAAGAAGAAAGGAAATTGGGCCAGAAGGCTAAGAAATAATTCTTTCCACCAGAGGAGGAATTCTCAGAAGATAAAAACGGGGTTCGTAGAACCAGCTTACTGCCACTGTGGAGTGAAGTTAGCCTTCAGATTATGAATTACATCACCTGCGAAGGTTGGTTTAGCATTGTATATGGGTACCATTTTCGGTTACTCACGGAATTAAGGCATCAGATGGACCTACCTATAGAAAACAAACTAAGTATCCCCTACTTTCTACTACAGTCTATGATTGAATGTGCCACCAAGTTGAAAGAAGGCACACCAGACCAGGTAGCCCACCATGGACTAATTAAACTCCTCATGGAGGATGTGCTCCACACATACAAGGTTCCTCTCTCATGGGAAGCCTTCAGAAATTTGACCAAGGAAGGTGATATAAAGATGTTGACGGAAGAGCTCGGTTCATCCAGCAGTGAGGAGAAAGAGTCAGTGCCCGCAGGAAAGAAAGAAAAAGGCCAGAAGACCACGACCACGGAGTAGAAGAAAAAGCAAGAGAAGAAACAAGAGAAAAAAGGTGCCAAAGAGAAGGATGACACACCCATGTTGACGGCCAGAGAGAAAAGATTACAAAGCAGAGTGGACAAGGCTGAGCAGGTCCACGTCAGCAAAGGCACCTCGACAGCAGCCGCAACCAAGTCAAAAAGTAAAACACCCTCAGCAAAGCAACCTAAAGTGGTGCCACCTATCTCTACAGGAAAACCGAAACCAGCTTCTACAGGAAGCCCGAAATCAGCTGAAAAAGGACCTTCTACAGGAAGCCAGAAATCAACTGAAAAAGGGTCTTCTACAGGAAGCCCTGAGAAAGCGAAACCCAAGGAGAAGAAAGTTGACATTCTTGCAAGGGAGGCAGCAGCTGTGCTGGCCGCCCTCAGTACACCTCCTAAGCCCAAGGAGAAGAGAAATAGGGAGACCCCTCTATATTTTAAAGCTAGGAGAAGTGTGAGAATAAAGACGGGCAAGCCACAGCCTCCGTCCAGCAGCCCAATCACTATAGATGATGCCCCTACTTCACCCAAGGAGAGGTCCCCCTCAAGGATATCAGTCACCTATGAGAGGGGGAGCCTGAAGAAAACTATTTGGAAAGAAATGTTAGACCAATTGGCTTCAAAAGCTCGGCTACAGGATGCTGAGGATGCTCTACAGGAAACCTTATCCCGACTTAAGGAAACGGAGAGAATGGAAGGAGAAACACCCTCATCACCACCGAGGGAGGGCGAAGTAGAGCCACCAAAAGAAGTGGAGAAAGAGCATATTCCAGAGCCTAGCCCTCAGCCAAACCTGAGTTCATATTACAACTTCTTAGAGGCTGGCAAAATTATACCTCAGAAATTCACTGTGCCACTGTTCTTTGCATTGGAGGAAGAGAGAGTACGTACGCACACGTGGATGAAAATAGCCAAGTCAAAGGGTGTGGTGGACATAGGCCCATTGGAAGAGCAGCTCAAGGAGGCCAGAAGTGAATTAGCCATGGCTAAACACGTGGCAAATTTCCAACGAGTGTTCCTACAGGAAGAAAACGAAAAGCTTAGATTGCAGCTACAGGAGCTGACGACAGGAACAGGTACATCCTCCGGGGATACCACAGCAGAACAGCAAGGCAAAAAGGAACTGCAAACCAGTCTTGGGGAGCCAACCTTGCATCTACAGGAAGCAGAACAGCAAGCACAAATTGAGGTGCAAGCTCTCAGACAACAGCTGCAGCAGAAAGAGGCACATTTGGCCTGCATGGCCAGTTAGGCCATGGATGCTATACAATGCAGACAGCCGGCCAAATCCTATGGCCTGTACTTGAAAGACCAATGGCTGCAATTTCAAATCAATACCTTGGTGAAAAGAGGTATCCCTCAGCTCCAAGACCCACAGCAATTCACTGAAGTATGCAGTACCAGTTCATCAGAGGATAAGGCCAAATTAGCGGAGTTCTACCTCCATAATTTGGCTCTGCCTAATGTAATTTCATGGGATCCCAATACAGCCTTAGGAAATATGCAATTAATGGCATTTGCCTCATGGTTGAACCATGAGGACAAAAGAGCAGCAGAAGCCAAAGCGGTCATGAACCGAGAGCTGAATGAGCCATTGCTAATTAGAGCAGAACCAGGGGATCCAGTTGCACTAATCTCGGCACACCAACACTTGTCCACTGACCCTCAAGCTTCATTGAGATATATGGATCATCAGGCCCAAGCCATAGCGCATTTTGAGGACATGGAGAGACTGTCAGGAGACAGCGCTGTCCAAGCTTGCACCCGCCGATGGAATACATTGGCCCACAGTCTGAAAATCAGAGAGTATCATACCCCAACTCGGATGAGGGAAGCTCTAGTACGGGTGGCCCTCTATAAGAAATCCATGCAAAACCTCCAGGCCAGCTGGATTGGCCTCAAGCTAAGCCCACCACTGCTGCTAGGACTAATGGAAGGCAGCACAGAGAAAGATGATAATGAACAGTGGGAAAAGGTAAACAGAAAGGCTGGGTTCCATATCAGCAAGGAGGACACTACTACCGAGGCTTGGGATGTAAGGGTGGCAGTAAAGGCGATGAAGGATGAGGAGTTGGACTAGTTGCTCAAGGATGAGCAAATATTTTAGCTGGGGGGTGATGATGAGCCCCAAATTTGGTAACGTTTTGGGCTCATTTGGCCTACTTACCCTCGCTCAACCCTTCATTTTTCATCACTTATGCATCATTTTTTAGTATATTCATGTTATTTGTAGGAAGGAGGGCAGTCACTATTCCTAGGTGGCTAATACATGTTTATTTCGGGTTTTTTTGACATTAAATGGAGCAAAACCACGCAGATGAAGGCAAGGAGACAGCCAAGGTGGCATTGCAGTTTTGTAGGAAGGTTGTCCACAGCCTTGAATGACCTTCCTCGTGATCTCCACCCCAACTCCGAGCTCCAACAGCTATCACCACCGAGCTAGAAGGCAGCCAACAGATTCTAAGGGAACAACAGTTTACTTTTGGTTGGTCAGCCAAGCCCCACTAATTTAGGAGGCCAGCTTGGCCCTCATAATGTATAAATATTGAGGCTGTAGCCTTCGATGGAAACTTTTGAACCTTTGTTGCGGATTCTGAATTACGAGCTATAGCTCTGTTTTGCTTTTTGTAAGCCATTTTTGGCATGTTGTTAGACTTATGACTATGATCTTTTAATAAAAGGCAGGCAGATTCGAGTTCAGTTCTGAGTTCTTAGAGGAGCTATAGCTCTCAGGGTTGGGCCCAACCTGAGAGCAATAGGCCTCCTTTCTTTGTATTGTTACCTTTCTTTCTTTCAGCATTATATTTCTTTTCCTTTACATGCACTTGGAAACACAGTTTGCTGATTCGGATTTCTTGGTGTGGTTACATAGGTTAGTGTTATGAACAAAATTTCTTCAGTAGTTTAGATTAGAGTAAGAGGATTGGAGTTAATCAGAGTTCCAAAAAAGGTTGAATGCACACTCACTTTCACCTCTGTTTGGGGACCGGAAGTGCAGACCGTGCCAACTACCAAAAACATTGTTTTACATATTCATGCAAGTCTTGAGGTAATGTTTTCGGTTGTAGAAGTGTCCATGCATTTGGATCTTGTGGAATAACTCGTTGTTTCAGCACCATGCACGATTTCCCTTTGAACTACATTGTTGTTCTTTGGTTTTTAATAAAACAGTTAGAGTAGGTTGATGACATTTCGGTTATACGCAAGACAGTGGTGATTTGTTTCATTTACACTGTGCAGCACCACTCTATCATTTCCTTATCCTTCTCAGTCGTGCTTAGGCCATCTACTCATCTCCCAGTTAGATCATTTACCTCCCAACTCTTCTATCATCCACGTTGTTTTATCTTTTCGGCCTTTCATTGCCTCTATCCTCCTCTAGACCAATCAGCTTTACACACCCCCTCTCCATCTCATCTCACTGTCCATAAGCCATCACAAGCTCCCCTCCTACCTCCCTATCCACCCATACAGCTCATTCACTCATCCATCACCCAAAACTCCGATTGCAGAACATCCTGTAGAAATTAGCAGACTTCTTGTAGAAATCCTGAACTTCCTGTAGAATCCCCTGCAGACATCCTGTAGAAGCTTGCAAACACGGTTGCCAGACATCTGAACTTTGTGAACTCCTGTGGAATGATGTTAGGGATCCCTTATACCCTCTCAAAGTCCTCCTGACCTTTCCCAAGCCTTCCTTCCCTTGATCTACCCCTGCACAGTCAAGACCCAGTAAGAAGCACAGGTATAATAACTCCAACAACTTGAGCAAAAATACAAAAACATGTTCTCTTCAGATGAAAGTAGTTTAGACACATGCATCTCATCTCAATAGAAGTAATGGCATCACTTTTAGAAGTTGCATTCCCACCATTGCATGATAAGGATTAAGCTGGTAGAATTAGGGTTTACTAGGGTTTCCATGTTTTGTTGGTTTTCAGTTCATTTCTTGCAAAGTAGGTTAATTTCCTTTAAGATAGCTTTCGTTCATCACTTAAAAATCTTCTTCTGAGATCATATAGAAGTTGGCTTGAGCCCTAGCGGACTTGTGCCAGCTGACCCAGTGATAGCTGCGACAAGAGCTAGTACTTGTGCATACAGCACCGTCGCTTCCAAGTTTGTTACGAACTACCAGGTTGATAAAATTAGAGAAGGAAGCTCCAAGAGTTGTAGCATTTTTGCTACAATACTGGAGCCCACCAGTGGTGACCCTAAAATTTTCCAGCAACTCATCGACATAATACATGTAGATGCCCCCTCATCAATAATTGTTCGATGAACAGTTTTGTTTAGGGCTTTCACTTGAATAAGGAAAGCTAGTTGAGCCAGTAATTGAGGGTCATATCCTTTATGATCAAAGGCCACAAGATTGGAATCCATTGGATCAATCCCACCTATTGTTGATAATAAAGCTTGCTTTTGGGAGGGGTAATTTTGCGGTACCTCAAGTGTCGACATAGCGGACGGTGATTGGGCCAGGTCCTCTACTATATTATAATTTTGTGCTACTTTTGCACAAGGATTAAATGTCGACTTGTGTACTACTCCCTTCGGCGGTTTTATCGTCAATTCAGGAATGGTGGGTGGTACAACTTCTGTTGAAGTTGTTGTCGAACTACTTGGTTGATCTTTATCCTTGTTGTTCAACAGCTGCAGATTCTCGTAATCTTTGTTCCTTGTCGAAATCAAAGCATCATTCTGTTGTTTTGAAACCGACAACATTAGCACTTGAGACGGGGAAGCATTTCCACTTTCAACCAGATTCGTTCCTGGGTTTGGAAACGGATCAGTCAACACTGCTGAGGTTTTCGAACTTTTAAAGAATTTCTTAAGCTCAACTTTGTATGGACACTCTTTCGTCCAATGATCCTCATCACATATATGACACCCTGCAAGGGGTTTCCTATTTCCAGGAGGGTTTGAAGAAGATTCTTTCTTCTTCTTCCCTTTGCCTTTCTTCTTGCTTCCTGGTTGTTTGGTTTCTTTGCCCTTATCTGTTGATATGGCATTTACTTCCGAAGCAAGAAGTTCGTCTTTTGCATTTTGACCTGAAATCTTACGGGCCTTCTTGGGCATAGCCTTTGTCGATTTCATGTCTGTTGTGCCAATCACGTCATCGCTGGCGTGAGAGTCATTGTTTGATTTAGGAGGAGGAGGAATTGAGAATTCCGGTCTAGGGGCGTCAGGTATTTTGTCGTAGAGCGTGCCGGACTGAGTATAAAATTAAGTCCAGATATTGTGCACGAGCGATAACTTGCTCTTCCGTTACGACTCCCCCATTTGCCACATCTTCCGTGATGGAAGGCAGTAATGACTTGATAAACCATTCAGCTAATAGCTGATCGGGAACGTACATTTTTACCATCCTACAACGACGTCACCACTCATGTATATGATCAGATATGTGAGTGGTTGTTGTCTGTTTGAAGTTGGTAAGAAGTTCTGTTCCCGTTTCATACCTTATTGGTAATTGAAAATGGGTTAAAAAGGTTGTGGCTAAGGTACTGAAGTTGTCGAACGAAGCTCTAGGCAATTCAATGTACCATTTTTCCACTGGACCTGTTAACGTCCTCTGAAAGAGGCGAAGTCTTATCGAATCATCATTTAGGGTGTTTGATGAACACCATAGATGAAATGTCATCACGTGATTCGATGGATCTTCACCCGGATTTCCATTAAATTTAGGAATATCTGATGGAAGTTTATGTGGAATCGCTGGCCACCAAGGGGCGTAAGCAATTGGATCATTTGTTAACCGGTTTAGATCAGGTAACTCTAAAGTTGCCACGAATGGTAACTGCTGATTCAGATTAGGTGAAGCATACCCAGGGTAAGATGGGATTGCCTGAGCAGTTGGTCTTTGCATGCCAGCATAATGCATTTGATGCTGGTATGACTGATAAGGTTGGTGGACATGACCATTGTAAAATGGTTGATTTTGACCATTTTGAATGTACGATTTTCCACTGTTCGCAAAGATTTGCTGCTCAGAACCTTGGTATACTTGTTGGAATTGTGGTTGTTGGTATTGCACCAGCCATGGTTGTGAATCCATGTGTTGTTGCGCTATACTAACCGTTGGACCAAGGTGTGGGGTAATTGTACCCGTCTGGACCTGTGTCGCCCCACTAGTTGGCGATTGTGGTTGAGTCGCAGGGCCAATGGGCTGTTGCATTACAACCTGAGAAATCTGAGGTTGGCATACAACAGGCAGCATTTGAACTTGTGACACTGTCACAATAGCCGGTGTAGTCGGGATATTCGACATAGGTACACATTGTTGCATCGAATACACAACTCTTGGTTGTTGAGGTAGTATAGGTACCCAACCACTTGAGGTAATTCCAGTATAACCTGAATATTGTTGTGAACTCCCGTATGGATATCCTCCCGGAGGGGGTAATGAAAGGGCATATTGCCCCCGATACGATGGTATTCCAGAACTCAAGGGGATTGTTTTCCCTTGGGGACCGGACTGCCCAAATTGACCTCCAAACGGATCAATTTGTTGAGACTCAACATAAGAGTTTCCGGATATTATTCCGGATGAACAAACAAGAACGGACCAGACTGTCGAAATAGCCCCTGAGTGGGCTCCTTCTAGCGGTTGAGAGCTAGTCGGGACAGATGGTATGCCGACGAACATTGTCGGAGTGACAACAGGGAGTTATGCTATCGCTGTGTCAGACGACACAGTCCTAGATGTTGACGGTTGTTCAGACATTTGTAGTCTATCCAAAAGATTACCTAGCGATTCTACAGGAACTTCCGCTGGTGGTAGACTAACTTCTGATGAAGAAGGATATAGAGTGATCCCAACTCCAAAGTGCGTTGGAGTACTTGTTTGAGGATCTTCTACAATTTCTTCAATTGCAATCAGACCAAGTGGAAGGGGAAGACCGTCAAGTCCGGAAAATATTTCTGGTGCCGAATAAGGTGTGGAATCGACAGCGACAGATGTTTGAAGAGTAAGACTCTCCGAACCGGTTGTAGATGGAACTCGTTCGGTAACACAAGTGTTTACTCTCAGACTAGGATCAGTATCACTGTCCCTTTGTGGCTGTTGAACTTCTTCTGTAGAGGCAGGGATTCCAGAAATGTTTGGAGTAACCGGAGTCTCTGATGTCGTTGGAACACTTGTTCTAACTTTAATAGGAGATTTTGAACCGGTTAAACGAGTTCGCTTTGTCCGTATCGGTTTCGATTCCGGAGACAAAGACGGTTGACTCGTAAGCCTCCGCGAACGACGGGGTTTCAATTGAATTTCTTCCACGATTGTGGATTACTCGATCAACTAAAATAAAAAGGGGAAGTATGCTTCCGAATTAAATGAATTTTAGACGCTTTTGACACAACTTATTTTTTCAATTTTTAAGAGTCGAGAAAAAACAAAAGATCACTCTAGTCTCCTTCGATTTTTAATGAGCCTGAAGTGACAAGTGCTCAGATGGACCTTTTCCGTTAAGGAGTCTGAAAATGAACGAAAGGGACTGCTCTAGAGATCTAGGTAGAGGGAGTACCAAACCAATCGCAAAACTGCAGAACACTTTTTACGGTACGGCAGTCAATCTTCCCGAATGATGTGTTCGGTGCATTGCGATCAGTAGGGCGGCCGACACGGCTTCCTATGGATAAAAGGTTTTAAGCCTATAGGGGTCTCCCAATATATACTCGACGGTACGTGGGAGCACAAGTCCGTACTGGCACTTATCGTCTCAAAGTGAAGGAATCACCCAACCATCAGTGAGGACAACAGTTACCAGGCTTTACGACGCCGGAATACGTCTCTAGCCTAGACCTCTAAATGTTGTGCGTTAAGTTCCAAAGCGTTGTTAGATTCATTCAATTTATTTTAAGTTGATCTTTCTTATGAATTTTGCCTTTTGGGTTCACCACGAGATGTAGATGTAATTCCTAAAATGCAATCTAAAGATGATAAGCAAACTTTTATCTCTTTTCAGCAATGAAAATCCCAGCTACAAGGGGAAAAGAAAGACACAATCTTTTCTCAAGGAGCAAAGAGCACACTGTAAATGCACTTTTCCTAAATCAAGCCAAACAGACTGTCAATATGCAAATGCACATGTGCATGTATTTGTTTTTCACTTTCTTAATATTGATGCCTAAAAAGAAAGTTGATGTACAAATCTGAATTTGCTTTCAAGTGACAAACACAAACAAGCTTCTTTTCGAAATCAAAAGGTAGAGATGATTACGACACTTTATGATTTTGAAATGAATACTCGTTTCGACACTAGAAAGTCGCAAATTCAAAAAAAAGGCAAAAGTAAAAGCATAATCGACTGTCAACAGCAAATAAACTTTCTCCTAAGATCAAAATCGACACTTACGACAGATCTAAATCAAAGGACGACAGTATGACTATTCTACTTTTTCAATGGAAAACTGTAAATGATGTAACAAACACACAAAAACATCTACAGTCTTTTTGTACAAAGGAGGCGGAATTAAGGCAAAGAAAAGGGGTTTTTAAACAGACACATACACTGATCACAGGCTGCAAAAATCAGAGACAAAACTGAAAAATGAAGCAAAGAACCTCAGCTGCACAAGGCTAGGCTGATCAGCGCACCTGTTACATAGAGAAACTGGATTGCAGCGCAGGTATCCCTCTCGGGAACTGCGTTGAAATGCAGAATCTCTTCACAGAGCCTGCGCTGGGGCAGAAACGAGAATTCTATCCAGGTTCTGGGTCACGGTTTGCAGTTTAATCTATGGTTTTTGGCCGAGTAAAAGCAATCAGTAATGCACAATCAGAGGGTAGATTTAAAGGAGGTCTAAGAGCTATCACAAAGGGCAATCAGATCATTTGTGAATCAGCTGTTCAGATCATAAACAGATCCAGTGAATGGATTGAAGTAGTAGATGTCTACTTTGCATTTGTAAATGGCAAATGCAGTTCGATTGCTACTTCTATGTTTATGAAACAAACAACAAGAGAAACACAAACAAACTAACTAGACACGCTCCCCAGCGGAGTCGCCATTTTGTTAACGGGAAAAGTGTCTATTCAGAACGACCCTATCCCACTAAGGTGTGACAGCGACCTTAGAAACAAACAGGGAAAACTACTTTCGTATTCTTCTTTATGAACTATAAACGAAGAGGAAAAGGATGAACTAACCTGTGTCTTGCGCTAGTCCTTTGATCCAATCTCTATTCTCTTTGGCAACTTCCAGCTACCTGCTCCCTTACTTGCCCAGCTTCACCAAGTTCATGTAAGATCATAGAAGAAGAAAACTACACAAAGACATGGATTTATATTCATAAATAGCTTAGGATCAAATTTAAGCTAAACATACAAATGTAACAAACATCAATGATACACAAGCATGTAGGAGAAATTCAAATAGTTTTATTGATATAACAAGAAGGTCCAGGAGGAGTTACAACCGATGATTCCTGATCCAGCATCAACCTCCCAGCATAGAAGTCCCCTCTTCACCTCCAACAAAGCATAAATCACCCAATACTCTGATATCTATCTCAAAACCAACAGCAATTCTCTGCAATGTACAAAATTCCAGCCTCTGGATCTCTAGGATGAGGGATCCATATATAGATGTATGCAAAGAGGATGAGTCAGCTTATGATCTGACTAGTGGCTTCTCTCTGTCAGTTCTTGTTTCCACTTGGAGACTGAGAGCCTCTTACTCATCCTTGGTCGAACTCAGTGAGGCAAGTGTCATTGGGGAAGATTCTGGAAGCTTCCATTGTCTATCCACCTCACAGAATGACACTGCCATTTGTCATTTCCCGCTCAACGCACCCTGGTAGTGCATTTAGGTGCGTTGCAACGCACCTAGCTAGTGTACTTGGGTGCTATGCAACGCAGCTATCTAGTGGAGCAACTAAAATGATCCTGATTTGACTGATTCTGAGCAGTTTCTGGTGGAGAACTTCTGGGAGAAGCTGTAATTTGTTGACCTTGTTCCTTTAGGGGTCGGAACAACACTTTTAGGGACTTAGGATCCCTTGGTTTATGTATATTTCATGCTTAGAGCTGTAAGGCACAAAAATGTCTATAACAGGAAGTAAGGGCTCAAAGGATTCTCATTCATCCCATCAAGGATCCCCTCATACCCTATGTATCAAAGTTGGAAACGGCTAAAGAGATATATGACAAGGTGGTGGAACTATTCTCCATCATCACTGTTGGAGAAGTAATATCACTAAGACAAGAACTCTACCAAATGAAGATATCCAAGGAAGAAAGAACAGCCTCACATTTTGTGAGGGTGTCAAAAATAAGATACCAACTCGAAGAATTGGGAGAAATGATGTCTGATAGGGAAATGACTACCATATTTCTCAATGCACTACCAGAGGAATGGGGAAACTTCAAATCAAGCATCTATGGAAAGAACAAAACTACTTTGTTCAATGAACTATGATCCTTATGCAAAATCGAAGAAATTAGGTTGAAGGAAAAAATCAATGTAGGATCAAAGTGAATATGGCCAAGGTTCAATGTTATGGTTGTCATGGGTATGGGAACTATAAAAGTGATTTACCAAATTTCAAGAAGGACAACAACAAAAGAGGAAGGGAAGAAGCCCATATCATTGAAGAAGTAGAAGAAAATGAAAAGAAGAAGTCCAAAAAGGAAGAAGTAAGAGATCTCTACTATGATTGAGATGATCTTCTTCACCAAGTTATTTTCAAGTCTTTGTTCTTCAATTCTTGTAATAACTATCATGGTAGGAATCATTAGAGGCACCATAGGATGCATCATGTTAGGAGATGGCATCATAAGAAGCATACAATATGAAGCAAGAGCTTGGGACATCATAAAAAGCTTGCAAAAGAGTTGAAGTAAAAGTCTATGGTAGTCACCTATAGTGAAAAGGAGCTCTTGGTAACCTCATTAGAAGCATAAGTAGTACTTATGGATAGAAGAGAGTCATCTAGTATAGAGCTTGTCATACATCATAAGAAGCATTTGCAGGATGAGGATAATCAAGATCCTTTGTTGGAATCTTCATTGGAAGATTCACCTATTGAAAAAGGAAAATGTCTCACCAGGAATTCCACCTTGTGAGGGATTCATGGGATGATGGTATGATGACAAGAGAGTGAAGCAGGTTAAGATGATTGAAGAACTTTCAATCTAGGAAGTTGTCGAAGGAAGTCTAGATGATTAAAAAGGAAGAAATGAGGTATGTATGCATGTGTTTAATGTATTGAGTCATGTCATCATATAGTTGCAGGAAGCATGGATGGATACTCTACCTCATGAGTATGATCAAAGGAAAGGGATCTCTTTCATTGAAAAGATGCATGAAGGCATGATTCACATATTGACAAAGATGAAATCAACATAATATGTCCTCATATGGAGTATGAGGTGGTTGATTATGAAGATGGAACTAAGGATGAAATTTCTTGGGGTCAATATGTGAAGAAAGGAAGAAGAGATTGTGAAAAATGCAACTATGGCCGCATGAAAAAGAAAATCAACATCTGATGACTAGAAGAATTGACCGTGACATCTCCATGGAAAAGGTATGAAGACTCTAATGAATTCTGGAAAATATCCTTGATTTTTAATAGATTTTGGAGATGTGTCCATATGTATGCAAGATGTTGATGACGTAATAAAATAGATGTCATGATAAAAAGACCATCACAAAAGTAATGTTAATTTGATGTTAATTTTTTAACAATATATGTATTGGCTAATACATGGCTACCAAAGGAAGATTTGTAGATGTCATCTAAAACTGATATTCATGTGGTGGGATGATAAGATCCTAAAGAAAAACAGGATGTGGATAAAGTAGTTGTATGAAGGAAAGCCAAATATAGATTAGTGAATCACATTCCAATGAGAGAAAGGATGACAAGATTGACATGATTCATGAATAAAAGTGATGGTTGGTTGATGCCCTACGAATAAGTCCCAAAACATGTAGGCTCCACAACAAAAAAGAAATTCATGACATCAAAAGAGGGATTCCTACAAGTAGTTGGCTGTCCCATGATCTCCACCTAGAAATTTGTTGGAAGCAAGTACCTGGTTAAGGGGACGCTTGGTCAAGTTCTTGGTTAAGAGGGAGTTTGGGTACATTCCTTTCATAAGAATGGATGCATTCCTTCAATGGAATGGGTATATCCTCCCTAGTTCAAAGGGAGGTAGACACATCATTCTTGTCTTCACTTGGGAAGAAAGAATCAAGGATTGGGTAAGAATCAGGCATCTGATACTCTTTGAGGATGTGGTAGGGAATCCAAGATAGTAGTCGTAGAGGACCGATATTATTTGAGGACTGAGAATCCAAGATAAGAATAATCATGGTGAAACATACTTTGAGAGAGCTCGGGTGGGGTATGTTCCAAGAGAGATAATGATGAGGGTGTTTATAAATCAATGGTCTCGCCAACATTGTGCTCTAATCTTGTGGAGAGATAGAGTTGCTAGTCAAGGCTTTGCTATGTGAAAATGTTGGATGACATGATGCTAAACAGATGGGTTATCAATCCGACTCTTTTTATGAGAATTCTTCAGATTGAGAATGTCCAAGTATCTTGTATGGATTATGAATACCTCCCTAGTTAAGAGGGAGTGTTGAAATATGTAACTAGGTTCAGTCTTCATAATGACATGTGTAATCATCATTTTGTGTAATTGATGTAAAGAAGAAAAATAAAATTATTTATCTTATGCTTGAGTCATGGGCTTCATGCTCAAGGAATTTTATTTTTATATAGATCAAGCTCCTTGTGAGCTCTTAGGATTGGTCATTAAGTCATAAGCTCAATTGAGTATTTGTCATGTATGAGAGACCCTTTTAGGGCATGTTACATACTTATTTGAGTCATTATAAGAGTCAAAAGACCCTCCAAAGACCTTGTCACAAGTACTCAAGCAAGTTGGCCTTCCAAAGAAGATATAGATTGTTATAGAAGGAGATCTCGACCTAGGCATGAGGACAAGTCAACTTATTTACATGGGAAAATAACTATATAAAGGAGGACTCGGCCTCACTTGGGAGATCACCAAAAAGGCATCCACAAAGAATAAATAAGTGTGAAAAAGGAAGGAAGATAGCTTCTTCAAGCAGCAAAGAAAAGGAGAAGAAGATCGAAGGATTTTGTGTTGTTTTTGGGTCTCTTCTCCCACACGTGCGACCACAGTTAGGCTTTCTACAGTATGGTCACATCATTCCTTGAAGAAGCCAAGAAAAAGGTCACAAAACAATAATTCTTGCTAGCCGAGATCTCAAGAAGAATTGTTGAGGTAAGTGAAGGGAAGGAACCTCACCAATCTTCTCCAATCAGCTCACACATGCGAAATTGCAGTGGTTTCAAGCAAGCTAAAAATTGCAAGTTTGTTTGACTAGCATTGACTTGGATAAGAATAAGAGTTGTTCAAAAGGTCTTATGACTTGGTCTTGGAGAGGTTATTAGGTCAAGGGTCTTGGTCTTGGAATTCATCAATTAAAGATTCTATAAGAAGAAGAATTCGGTGGGTTTTCCTCTCAAGCTTGGAGAAGTTTTAGCCCTGGTTGATAGCCTATATCTTATGTCCTTTGTCTCATTGTTCTTTATGGTTTGATAGTTGTTTGATGAAGAAGATCAAATAATAATAAACAAGTCAAAGAAGAACCTAATTAAAAAAGTAAAAAATCTTCACAAATAGTTATCATTGCTAGAGAAATCACCTCATCTCTCTGCCCTAGATTTTTCAATAGCAACAAGCGAAATGCTTCACCAAGCTTGATTTAAAACTAGGGTATCATCAGGTTTGAGTCAAAGAAAAATACACTTGGAACACTGCCTTCAAAACTAGATAAGGTTTGTATGAGTGTTTAATCATGCCATTTGGTCTATGTAATGCACCAGCTACATTCATCAAATTCATGAATGATCTATTGTGCCTTTATATAAATTCATTTGTTATTATTTATTTGAATGGTATATCAATTTACAATATATCCTAAGAGGAGTACATCTCACACTTGATGGAGGTGCTAGAGACTTGGTAAAGGTACTAGCTTGGCAAATCTCAAAAATGGTGAGTGTGTAGAGACATCATTTAGACTATATGATTGGTGGAGGGGAGCTTAACATAGATCCTGCAAAGATAAAGGCCATCATGAATTGATTAATGCCTACAAATGTATTTGTAGTAAGGAGTTTCATTGGAGCAACTCATTACCTGAGAAAATTCATAGGTTCATTTTCGATAGTAATTGCATTAGTGCACGCTATAACAGCGAGTGGTAATAGTTTCTAGTAGGGTAGGGGTCCGCAAAAGGACTTTGTTGATTTGAAGAGAAAAATTAGTCGAGCTCCAGTTCTTGTGTTACCAAACTTGTACATACTCTTCGAAGTAGAGACCAATGTGAATGGGTATGCCATGGGAGCAATCTTGATGCAGGGAAGAAGGCTTGTATGCTACTATTTTGAAGTATTCCATGGGGTATTCCTCGGCTACCCTACCTATTACAGGGAGTAATATGGTTTGATACAAGTTGTCAAAAAATGGAAACATTCTATGATGGGAAAAGAAACCATCATCCACACAAATCACCAGTTGTTGCAGTACTTGCAAGCCCAAAGTAAGCTACAATAAATCAGACATCACATCTAGATGGGGTTTTTACAGCGATATCATTTAGTCATCAAATATAAGAAGGGCAGCACAAACAAGTTGGTCAACGTGCTTTCAAGGACAACCACATTAAAAACTACAGCTTTTGGAACTATAATGCAGATGGGAGCCTTTCACCCATGATACATACAAAGGCATATACAAAAGATGAGGACTTCAAGGAAGTGTTTCAACAACTACAGGGCCAGAGTCATGCAAATGACGCCAACAACGCAATTGACTATCATCTCCAAAATGGGTTGCTCTACAAGTTGGAAAAGATTTGTGTTTCTAATGGTAAGCAACTGCAACTAATTAGAGAGGCTCACACGTCCAAGTTTGCAAGGAATTTTTGTGTTGGGAAGACAATTGTCAACTTAAATAGGTAAAGTGTACTAGCCCAAATGCAAGAAGATGTAGCCAAGTTTATTAGAGGATGTATATTTTATTGTACCTACAAGCCTACTAATAGGAAATGGGGTTTATACCATCCTTTACCTATACCCTTTCATCCTTGTGAAAGCATTACCATAGATTTTGTGGGAGGTTTACCAACAATCAAAAAGGGGCATGACTACCTATTAATGGCTAGTTGACAAGTTCAACAAGATGTGCATTTTCATGACATGTAAAAAGGCCATTAAAGAGCAAGAAGCAGCAAAGTTGTTCTTTAAACATGTGTGAGTGTATTTTTGGATAACAAGGAGCATCATTTTAGACAGAGACCAAATTTCTTAATTCATTTTGAACTATGTCGTGGAAGAAGATAGACGCAAAGTTAAAGAGATCTACAACATTGTATCCACAGAAAAACAAAAATAGTCGCCAAGACTTTGGTAGCTTTTGAGGGGTTATAATTAGAAGAATCCAAAGACCGAGGATAAAAGTTTGGTTTACATATAGCACTCTTATAATAGAACAGTGCACACTTCTACTAATAAGTCCCCATTTGACACTTGTTTTGGATATTTACCACCTTGACCTTTAGATGTTGTATATAGATAGCAAGGAGAGAGAGGATCTCACTGGGGATGGATTAAGAGCGGAAAATTTGTTAAGATAAATAGGCAGATCCATTTGCAAGCGTGGGAGACGTCAAAAAGTCATAAGAGAAATACAAGGCTAAGCAAGATCAATACATAACAGAGGTCATTTAGAGTGGAAGACAAAGTATGATTATAGTTGAACAAAGAGTAGTTATAGGGTATGGTCCATTTGAGATAATGAAAAAGGTGGGAGATAATACCTACAAACTCAAATTATCCCCATACATGTGCTTTTACTCAACTATGAATGTAGAGAATCTCAAAAGTCTATGAACCTTCGATGTTGGATAAAGAGGAGGGGAAGGTGTTACATTCCATAAAGGACTTAGGACCAAATACCTGGGAAGAGGTTGTAGAAGACAATTTTTTTGAAGAGGTCGAGAACTACAAGACAAGGATAGCATGACCTTTGGCAGATTGGGTTAAAAGGACAACTTCTAAGAAAAACAAAATGTTACTCTAAGAAAAAGGTAGACAAAAAACTTCCTCACCTCATTTAGTAAAAGCTTATGGGGACCAAAAAGTCTTAGAAAATGGGGAGGTATGTTCTAGATTTGATCATTATATTGTTTTTCATCTTTCTCAACGCTTTTAGAGTGGAAAAATAGAGGAATTAGCTTGCAAAATCAACTAGCAGGTCCCAATTTGGAGAATTAGGGTCTGGAACCTTCCAAAACTATTTTGAGATATTAAACAGTGTTTTTGGGGTTAAAACACTTCCACTTAATCATTGGGCCCCAGGATGTCATTATATACTTAGAGACCCTTCCAATTGTCAAAAATTACATCAATCAAAGTTTATATGAAAAAGTCATGTCCCCCAAAAGTTCACCTTGTAATTTGACCACCATGATTCGAAAGGATGCCACATCACCTCCCATTACTCATTGAAAAGGGTCATCCATGCGTCAACTATGAAGAAGACTCTAAAAGAGTCAAAGTTGTAACTCTAGTTGAGAATTGGAATCAAACATTACGTTAAGCAACCAGCTCGCAAAATAGAAGAAAAGATAGATCAATGATTTAAAAAATCAGCCTCTTCAAGGAGTCAACCTCCTTTACATTACAAAAATGAAAATTTCTTGGATAATACAAATAACGAAACCTCGTTTCTATATATAGGAGTCTAAGGGGTCACAACATAATCAAGCTGAGATAACAATAATAATATAAGCGCACAAAAATAACAATAGTGAGCTTCTATGGGGCACAATAATAACATTACGGGGACAATAGGGGCACAACAATAACAATAAGGACTAAAATGACAATAGTAATGTGGGAATCACTAGTATTATAGGGACCTAACATGCACCTCCTTCAAAAAAGTGTTGTCCTCAATGCTTGAGCAGTTATGTATGCTTCTGTATCAAATTTTCATCCTCCCATGTGGAATCTTCAGCGGGTAAGTTCTTCCACTTAATGAGATACTCTGAAATTGATCGATTTTGACGATGTCAAGTTCTTGTTTCTTTGACTACTTCAGGTCCCAATATGATTTTCCTTCCTCATCAAGTTTTGGAAAATATTGTTTGAACTCGGAGCCTGTCACCTATAACGTTCTTTAAGCATAAAACATAGAAAGTTGGGTGCACTCTAGAAGCTGCAAGAAGCTCCAATCTATATGTCATAGTATCAATCTTTTGCAACACCTTGTATGGACCATAATACTTTGGTGATGATTTATTATCCTTCTTAGCTTGCTTGAGGGACATTTGTTTATATGGTTGTAGCCGTAGAAATACTCAGTCACCAGCATCAAAACATCTTTCACTACGATGTTGATTTGTCTGTTGTTTCATTCTATTCTGCGCCAAAGTGAGGTTATCTTTTAAGAGTTTGAGAACTTGTTGTTGATGCTCGATTTGATCTCCCACTGCTTGAACCTTAGAATTTTCTCTTAAATATGATGTGATGGACAATGGATGATATCCATAAAGTGCCATAAATGGGATCATTTTTGCTGTAGTATGGAAGGAAGTGTTATACCACCATTCAGCCAGAGGCAACCATTTGACCCAATGTGTTTGTCTTAAGATGATCTATGAGCTAATTGAGTAGCAAGACAAGAAAATAATTTTGTCCAAAAATTTCTAGTGAAAATGGGATCTTTGTCGTTGACGATAATCTTTGGGCTTCCATGTAGCTTTTGAATTGTTTCCATAAATGCAATAGAAACTGCACTGGCTTTAAATGGATGAGATAATGCACAAAAAATGTGCATACTTGGTAAGTATGTGAACAAGCACCATGATGACACTCCTTAATTCGGACTTGGGTAAACCTGTGATAAAATCCATTGAAACTTCCTCCCAACGTTGGCTTGGAATGAATAAAGGTTGTAATAGACCTAGGGTCTTAATTGTTTCAACTTCATTTTGTTGGAAAACAAAACATTCTACCACGAACTTTTGAATATCTGATTTAGGGCCATCTCAAAAAAATCCTTATTAACCCTATGGTAAGTTTTTAAAAATCCTAAGTGCCCTCCTAATGGAGAGATGTGCAATTCCATAAGAATCTTTTGTTTGAGTTGGGAATTCTTACATAAGTATAAGTGATCTTTGTACCATAACGAATCATTTTTCCAACTAAATGTATCAGATGTACTGGGATCTTGTTGTAACTTTTGAATGAGTGCCCAAACTTCTTTGTCATTCTTCCATTCATCCCTTGCTTCATTTATCCAATCTGGTTGGAAAATAGAAATGCCGCAAAGCAATGCTTCCACATCCTCATCCTTTCTTGAGAGTGCATCTGCCACAACATTTTGCTTCCCCTTTTATAGATGATTTCAAAGTCATAACCCAACAACTTTGTGACCCTTTTTTGCTGCTCTTCTGAAGATAATCTTTGTTCTAAAAAGTATTTAAGGCTATCATTATTCATTTTATCTTGAAGTGTCTTCCCATTAGGTAGGGTCGTCATTTCTTAAATAGATGTAGTATTGCCAACATTTCCTTCTCATAAATAGCTTTGTGTAAATACTTTCCTTTGATTGAATGACTTTCGAAAACAATGGGTCTTTCTTCTTGCATTAAAACAACACCAATTCCATTTCCTGAGGCATCACGTTCCACAATAAAGGTTTTTGTGACGTCTAGCGTAGCTATGACCGGTGTTTGGCACATTGTCTTTTTAAGATGTTCGAAGGCCTTCGTTGCTTCTAGAGTCCATGAAAATGGATCTTTTTTCAATAATATTGTTAGAGGTGTTGTTATTCTCCCATACTTCTTAACAAACTTGCGATAATATCCTATCAACCTCAGAAATCCTCGTAGATGCTTTATGGATGTGGGGATTTCTCATTTCTTAATGGCTTTAATTTTACTAGGGTCTACCTTAACACCTTCATGAGATACAATATGGCCCAGATATTCCACCTCTTGTACTCCAAAGAAACATTTGGAGATTTTTATATATATTTGTTTCTCTTCCAATAGTTTGAGTACCCTATCAATATGTTGAACATGATCCTTCCAAGACTTGTTGTAGATTAGTATATCATCAAAAAATACTAACACGAATTTTCTAAGGAAGAGTTTGAAAATGGAATTCATCAAACCTTGAAAGGTAGAAGGTGCATTGGTAAGGCCAAAAGGCATGACCAAAAATTCATAATGACTCTCATGAGTTCTAAATGTTGTTTCCAGAATGTATTTTGTCTTCATTCTCGTTTGATGATATCTAGGACGAAGATCCAATTTGGTGAAGTAAATTGATCCATGCAATTCATCCAATAATTCATCAATGACAGGAATGGGAAATTTATTTTTAATAGTGAGCTTGTTGAGCTCCTTATAATCCAGACACATGCGTCATGATTCATCCTTCTTGTGCACCAATAGTACTGGAGCAGAAAAAGAAATTTGACTATGTTGAATTATACCAGCCTCTAGCATTAATGCAACCATACGTTCAATCTCACTCTTTTAGGCATAGGGATATCTGTAAGGCTTGATGTTTGGAGAAACACTTCTTGGAATCAAATGAATAGCATGATCATGATCACGAATAGGTGGGAGGCCTTTGGGAGTCTCAAATACCTTGGAATGATTGCCCAATACTTTTTGAGGATCTGGAAAAATAGATGATTTTGATGTGAGAACCTCTAGCGAACATAATTGTGCAATTACGCCTCGTTCTTTCTTTTAAAGCTTTTTCATTCCGTTAGAGTTGATTATATTTCCTAGTTTCCGTGCAATACCCCTTGATTCAACTTCCTTTCCTTCAGCAAAAAAAAAAAAATATATTGGATTTCAGAGATCTGTGGTTTATGTTATTTGAATTTTTGATCGGAGAACCCACAGTAATGGAGTTCTTGAAAATTAAAAGTTATCGTACCCAAAGAGTGTAGCCATTGGACTCCTAGTACAACATCATTACCACCCATTGGAATGGAAAGTATTTGGCTATTCAATACATATTCTCCCATGGATAGCTTGATATTATGACACTTTCAAAAGCAATTTATGGTTCCTCCACTTGCAACCATCACTTGACACTTTGGTGTTGGATATAAGAAGCAATTCAATTCTTTGGCTATCTTACAACAAATAAAATTATGGGTATTTCCCGAATCAATCAACACTATTACCTTTTTTTTCTTGATATGCCATTATATCTTGATAGTTTGAGGAGTGGCAATTCTGGCCAATGCATTACAAGATATGGTCGGATTCATTCCTTCTTTTTCTAGGGTTTGTTCCTGGTGTATATCCTCTTCTTTTGATGTTTCTTATTCATTTGCTTCCTCCTCTTCACAATCTATGTAAAATAATTTAATCTCAACACACTTGATGTATTTGTTATCACAACTGTAACAAATCCCTTTTGCTCTTTTTTCTTTCAATTTTTGTGGTGTCAACCTTGTAGGTTGTGGAAGGCTAGGGGCAACAACACTTCCATCTTTATAGTTATGAATGGCAGGGTTCCTTGTTGCCATAATTTTGTTTTCCATTTTTCTTGCCAACTTGAATGTCGTCTCTAATGAATTAGGTTCGCAAAGGCAAACTTCATGTTGGATGTTATCATTTAAAGTCCCTATAAACACATCAATCTTATGCTCTTCTGGAAATATCATTTACCCTTATATTCAATTTTTGGAAGTCCTCAATGTGCTCCATCATTGAACCCTTTTGTTTGAAATTTATCAATTGGCTCAAAAAGGTGTTCCTTTTTGTATCCTCATAATGTGTTAACATTTCTTCCATAAAAATTGCCCAAGTGACAATTTGTTTACAAGAGCAAAGTCGTCGATACCATACAAACTGATTGGGTTCCAAATATAAAGTTGCAATGTGTACATTTTGTGTGTTTTGCACATTATGGAGATCGAAATATTGCTCCATCTATAGTATCCATGTTATAGGATCCATGCCATCAAACTTCCTCATATCGATCTTTGGAACATAGTGGGTCTTCAATCCAACGTTAGACTCTATGAAATCATGATTTAACATTTCTGTTGTTCACATCAAGAGCTCCCTTTACTACCCTTTTGTCATTAGTAAGCATTTCATGTAGCAACTTTGTCAAATCTATCTTAAAATCTTCCATGTTGCCTTTAAGTTTTGCTTCTATCTTAGCTTCCATGTCATCCATCTTAGCTTCCACTTCTTTTTTTAAACCATCCATCTTAGCTCATGTCACCTTTTGTGAGAGTGAAATTTGTTGCACTTAATCTCATAATTTTGATATATCATGTTGCATTTCTTCCTCTTATTCATGAGTCATGCTAGAGCTTTCAAATTGCGTACTAGGTGTTTCCATTTTCTTTCTTCAAGGCATCAATTAATGATAATTATGCTTCACTATGTCCTTTGAATTCTTTCAACTAATTTTCCGAACCAAACTTACGAAAAAAATTAAAAAGACTACACACCTTTTTTGGCTTTATAGGAGCTCAATATTGAATCTGTTGTATCTTGTAATTGCGGCTCTCCCAGGTCTGAAATTTCGTCCTGTGGTAGCCCTCTATGTCCTCGTTCCAACCCTACAAGTCTGATCAAGATTGGATTCTCCAAGAAAGAGTTATGTCAAATCTCCCACGATAACCTGATTATAAGCTGGTTCAGTGGAGCGAACTTGTACGAAGTGCCACGTATTACTGTTTCGACGTTAAAACAATACACAAAAAACTATAGCTCATCATCTTTCTATATCTTTTTACAAAATTTCAATTTGATATTCAGTGTGAAATTTATGACGATTTTCCCTAAGTCACATGTTTGAGATATAAATCGAGAGCCTACAAAAACCCTGACTTCATTGGATCATAACTCTTAAAATATAACGAAACAAGATCTAAAATTCGGACCCGAAATTCATTGAGATTTCATCTCAAATGGGTTTTAATTTCAGCTTCTGAAACTTCATAGAAGAAACAATATAGCGAAAATGTCACGCTGATCTGTTTGGAGCAGCAAAACCCTAAAATCCAAAGCTCTGATACCAAATGTTATGCAACTAGCTCACAAAATAGAAGAAAAGATAGATCAACGACTTCAAAATCAACCTCTTCGAGGAGACAACCTCCTTTACATTACACAAATGAACAATTCTTAAATGATACAAATGTCAAAACCTCATTTCTATATAGGTATCCACACTATAGTGCAAGAGTTGATGTATTGGAATAGGAGACCATCCTCCAAGCTGGAGGAGAGAATCTTATTTGTTGAATGCATATTGATGTATTTTCACTTATATGATTAATAGAAACATATGTTCCTCTCTTGTATCTATTTGTATTCAACATGCTTTATAGTTGTTTCTATGATATTTTGATCTAACGATCTTCCGAGGAAGGTCACTTCTTGTCTCCGTTCGTTTGTGGTTGTGTGTAGGGATCAAGATTAGGTTTGGACGAGTTAAATCGCTCAAGTGGAATGCGAGAATCTACATCATACCCAAAATCCTTCCCCAACTCGCAAGGAGCCAGGTGCACACATATTTCCTTGCAATATATAAAACCAACTACTTGATGCGTCTTTGCACGTTTGGGTTGGGACACTTATATATCTATTGGTATTTCATTTTGTTGTTTGGTGATCTCAATCGGGCATGAGATCATGGAGCAATAGCTCTTTACATGCCTCGTAGATGAGGCAAAACCATAGCAGAGCCAAGGGAAAGCACATTGAAGCCACCAAGACCTAGTGGAAAGAACTAAGAGGTAGAACAAAAAATTCTTGTTACTTCAACGTAGTCAAATGCAGTGTTCATAGCTCAGTACCCCTTACATGTTCGTAAAAATTAATGAACTCCAGGATATTTGGGAAAATGAGACAACATGGAACATAAAGGAGTCTCCACCTTTTCCCCTCAATTCAAATCACATTTACAATAAGAAGTGTGTTAGAACAACCATTAATTCATAGTGAATTGTTTGGGGCATGTTGGAAGTAGTACTTAAAAAATAACATTTGATAGTATAAAAAAGAAAAATAAGTAGAAAATATTGCATTTATTCGTTAAACATTTTGATAAATTAAATTTATTAAAAATCCTTAATCCAATATTTTTTTTTTATTTGTCTACTTTTTTGAAATATTTTTGCCTTAATTTTATCATTTTTTATTTGTTTATTTTTTTAATATTTATCTTAATTTGTCAAATCAATCAAATAACATAGAAACATATATTAACCAAAATACCTACTTAACATTTCCTCCTCCTCTCCCACAAAGTTATATTAAAAAGATCATATTATCCTATTAATTGTACCCCAAATAAATACACATGAACCCAGCTATTGATAAATAGTTGAATAAACAAAATACGTACTTAACATTTCATCCTCTCCCACAAAGTTTATATTGAAAAGATCATATTATCCTATTAATTGTACCCCAAATAAATACACATGAACCCAGCTATTGATAAATAGTTGAACATCACGCTTTCAATAGCTGAGTTCAATCACTTCTTTTTTATTTACTTTATCCATTTTTAATATATACTTTAAAATAAGCTTTATTATTTTTCCTATTATATTTCACTATATTGCAATCTCGCATATTGCTCACGAATTCTCTTATGGACACTGTTCTCGTCGTTTTGTTATATAATTATGTACTGAATGAAATAGGATACATTTAGAGATACGCCCGAACAAATAGAATACACCAAGAAATTTACAAGAATAACCAATGATATTATCACTTTGTTGGTGAAATTTAAAAATCTTAAAAATAATAATAAATAATAATAGTAGAGTGACTACATGTAATGAAGATGATGGTAAAATTGGTAAGGGTAATTAAACTCGAGCAGATATTGAAAGGTTACTGAAATTAATAAGAATCATTAGCAATATTGATCCAATTTTTTATATGATAAATTCAGATGGAAATCAAAAATATTTATATATGTGATATTGTCTAGGTTCTGAATTCTGGATATTACATTCTGCATTCCCATCTTGCACACTACTAATGTATGTATGACGAGACTCGTAAGGTTTTAAACTTATCAAATTCATTGTCATATCAAAATCTTAGAGCTTCGGCTTGAACATGCTAGTATCTTCACTGACATTGGAAACTTCTCGGATCTATTATTTGCACATCATCTCTCCTCTACCCTGAGTCAACTGCGTCAGTAACTTGCATAGATAATCTGTAGTGGATGTTTTATATTCTTTAAGTGAACCAGCAACAAATTTTCAGGTCAGTTACATGCAGAATATGATGGAATGGCCACCTAAGGAATTTCAAAGTTGCATCAACTTTGTCAGCCATAATTTGCTATGGATAAGAAAACTGAAAAACAGGATTAATACTCTTTGTACAAGTATATCAGTAAACACAAGATATCATAAATGTTTAATGATAGCAGAGAATTTTCCAGGAGACTTCGTTAAAATGCAAAAAGGACCACAACAAATCAGGTAAAGCAGCAGCCAGACTACAGTGCCTCTAGTTTGTAGGCCACAGGGAATGTGCTTTTGTTGTCAGAAATTATTTTACATCATATGAAATGCCCTATGAGGAACTCCAGATGCTAGCTTGCTCTACAAGTCAACTCTGACCCCCAAAAAAGTTTTTTGAACCCGTGTGTGAATTTACTCCAGCAGAAAATGTGCTCCCAAACAATAACAAACTTACAACCTTGCATCAATTGTAATCGACAGAGTTGCGTGAGTCTGCAGATACAGTGTAAGTGACACTGCATTATGGAGAACTTTAACTGTTACAAATAAATCTCCACGCGACCCAAAACCAAACCATTTTTACAAGCAGGATTGGGTAGAAGGGATATATCTCACAACTTCATGTTGTAGCTTAGTCACCGTTTCGATTGTGAATCCAGTGCAAGCAAGATCTTCTTCCTCGGACCCTACACATAGAACAGAACATTAAGAAAATATCATGATTTTATGAAGATTGAAAATGGCCTTAAGTAACACTCACCTAGATACTCAATGGCAGAAACTTCAACATAGTCAAACGACAATAATAAAGGAAGGCTGTGCTTGATAGTGAAGAAACATAAGCAAATAGCAATTAAAAGTTGTGTTTTCCTGTTAGCTTTTGGCACTGTTGTATTACAGCTTGGTTTCCTGCCACCATTCATCCTTTCTGTTATTCTAGTGGTACTCTAGGCTTTAAGTACACAGGAAGATCACCCCTCTAGCTTAGCATTAAGTCACAGGTACGGCAGATTATGTTGGTTTTTCTATCCTTGCAGATTTCAGCATACTCGGGCCAGGGAAAAGGTATTGCAACAAAAGGAGTGCGCAGAGCATTACACGCAATATTGAGAATAAAACAATACAAACATTACATAGACAAATTACAGAAATAATTGGAAATTTAAAATTAAAAAATAAATAAATAAAAATGAATAAAAAAATTGAAGCCTAAAGGAAATTCCAATAACGCTGTGATCAATCTACAGCAGTCAAATTATGCCAGGAACTTCAGGAATATGTCATAGTAATTGTCATCCATTAGATATGAAAGTTAAATACAAGCCGACGACAAAATTAATAGCTTGGAAACATCAGAATCATATTTTCAACTAAATGCACACAAAATTGAGAGAATTTTCAAATTAATTTGGTTATGGAACATAAATGAAGCAGTTTATCCATTCAATAAGACCAACCTGACAAGGGTGTAAAATGGAAACAGAAAGATGCTCCAAGTTCAGAAACATTCTAAAAGTGGTAATGGAATTAGAGCATTGAAGTATAATATGGATAAGAAGAAATTGGAATATCTGTTTTGTTAAGAATGTGATACCCTAGGTTTAGTTTGACTGTGTGAGTTGCACCCTTAATGTCCCTTGGATGATTCATGTAGCCATATAGAATAGAGATTTGCTAACATGATCGGACAGAATTGGCCATTGCTTTCAATGCCAACAAGAGCTTCAGAGCTTACTTACAGCTTGATACGTTAAAACAGAACAAGATGATTTTTCAGTTTGAAGTTACTTTGAACACCACTACAAATTTGCCTAAGATAAAAGAGCAAATCCTCAAAAGAAAACCCTTACAATACATTTTACAACAAGAAACATTCTTACTAACAGTTTGAACATCACTATAAATCTGCCTCTGGTAAAAGAGGCAAGTCAATCCAGATTTACAATGCAATTACAAGAATAGCATGTCTGGCTGATAAGTTTTGCCTTCCCGCTAAAAAATTTCAACATAACATTTTGTTCCATTCATTTATGAAGGGAATGGTTAACAATACCATAGGTATACCCAATGCCTTGAGATCATCGTCACCCATGTGCCTCAAAGCAGTCATGTCTACCTGTAAATTGGAAGTGCATAGAAAAGAGAAATTAGAGATGTCAATCATTTTTCAGTTTTGAGGAGATCATCCATATGTTGAAAACCGTATCCAAAAAAATGGATAGCTATTTCAAAGTGCCTGAAGAAACCTTCTAAATATCAAAATTTCAAATAATCAACAAAAATCGAATCCAAATGTATCGGAAAAGCTTGACATACTTCTTCTGCCTGAAAGGTGATCAGGTATTTTCCCAACCCTAACGACTGCAACAAACTGGCTACTGACCTTTCTTCCGCCTGAAAATGAAAAAATATATAAATTTGTATGCTAATAATCTTAGCAGCTATAAAAAGAGTAACACATTCAGATGTTCAGGTATACACCCAAATAAAAGAAACAAGATGAAATGGGAGGTATCTTTAACTAATGGAAAGCATTAACTAATGATGATTTAAAAAACATCAGTGGTAAAGATGAACGAGAATAACAAGGGGCATGCCATAACAACAAAATTACACCACTACACTGATACAAATTTTTAAAGTTTGATCAGGTAATTGGAGAAAAATGAACGGTAAGATCTACCAAAGTTAAATGACTCTGATCCCACCATTTAATATTAAACGAAATGGAACAGCAGTAGGATTCAAACCATAAACAGAGATGATCTTCAACATCATTGAAATGTCAAGAGCAGACAAAACCTTGCAATAAAAAAATATAAGCATTAGAAGCAGAATCAACACAAGCCATGCCTTCATTTTTAGACTGTTTTTAATTTTAGATGCAAAATAGATGGCGCAAGAATCACCGAATATTTATCGTTTAATTTTTGCAAAGAATGTTACAACGATGATCATGAACTACATTAGATTGATAAAGGATTAAAATGGGGTTAGTGTCTATAAACAGAAACGGGAGGATTTCCTTCTCTATAGAAGAAAATTGTTAAAATTGGCAACTATGGCCAAACTCCACATGCGTCATCTTATTTATGACAGCTGATTTGTTTCTTGGATTCCTCTCTCAGAGAGGTGTAGGATTGATCTAAAGATCATCCGATTCTAACATGTACAAATGAAGTTATGAATTTATTTTGATTATGGACAAATTGGTAAGGTCGGCCAGCGAACTTATGTAGGCTCAGAAGCCCAACAGTCACGTCTATTCATCCTTAACATTTGCTATAAATACATGATGCCTTAGCCTCATTTGGACACACTCATCTTCACACTTCTCTCTCTGTCCTCATTTGATTGGGTACGGATTTTTGGGCCTCTCCCTCCACACGTCCGAAATTTCAGAAGAGCGAAATTTCAGGAGGCCGAAATTTCAGGAGGCCGAAATTTCAGGAGACCGAATTTCTGGACAGTTTGACCAAGCGTTGACCAGCATGCGTTGACCTCCTTTGACTGCGTTTTTGTGAGGGCTATCTCTGTTTGGGCAGGCCGCATTTCCAGGCAAAGAAATCAAGACTAAATGTTGACTGTTGACCAGTGTTGACTGCAGCTAGGGCTGACTGCAGGTGGGCTGTTTGACCAGACTTTGACTGGGCTGAATTTGACTGTTTTGAGGGCTGTTTTATCTCGCTGTTTGGAGGCCGAAGTCGACTGAAGTTGACAGATTTGCTGAGGGTCAAATCTACTCTGTTGACCAGCGTTGACTTTTCTGGTTAGGGCTCTTCCGCTGCTGTAATAAATTATTAGATTTGTAAATTGTACTATCTCTCTGTGTTAAACTAGTGAAGACTAAAAGAAGATTTGATCAAGGGTTTCCGCGCATTGGGGTTTGTCCCTAGCTGGTGCCACATCTTGTGGCCTCTTGTGTTGGCTTGTCTTCTATTGTTTATGTTTATGTTCTATCATGTTTATGTCCTAGAACTGAGTTTTTCCTTCATGGCTCCAGAGGCTTGCCACCCTCCCTAGAGGTCGCAGCCTATTCAGAAATCGTCCAATCCCAAAGCTACTCTATCCCGTTTCATCAAGAAACATGAAGAAATTCTAGTAATTAATCTCCAGCCTGCAGCCACTCGTCTTAAAGATTTGGCCTTAGTTATGCATGGATTGATTGGCCAATTCACCAATTTGTAACCCATCCCCCAAATGCAGGGACGTTTGTCTTGCAATTAGACAGTTTTGGTCAAAGGAAGCTTGTCTCGTTACTTTTGTGGCTGAGACTTTTCTGATTTTTATTTGAGAATAGGGAGGGCATAGATCTAATCTTCGAAACTCGAACATTTTTTTGGACCAATAGCTATTTATCTCAATAGGTGGATGCTTGATTTCAATCTTGAGATCGATGTGCCATCTACAGTGCTTGTTTGGGTGTGATAAACTCACTGCATTGCTAGGGGGTCAATTCTTTGGCTTCCATTGGAAATGCATTGGAAAAATATATTGACAAATCAAAGCCGAAACGAGGAATATACATGTGCCAGTATCTATGTTGAAGCAGATCTGGAAAAGGGCCTTTCTAAGGCCATTAACCTAACCCTAGACAACTAGACACATCACAAAGCTAGATTATGAGCAACCTCTCCCATTAAGTGTAAGATTTTCCATGAATACAGCCACTTTGCAAAGGATTGTAAGTATGCATCACCTGTTCAGACACCCCCTACAAAAGATCAATGGCAACATGCAAAAAAATTGGCTAGCAACAAGAACTCTGGACCTTCCTCCTCTAATGCAACTGGGAGTAAAATGTCGACGTTCGGGTAATTTAGTCTCTACAACAAATAAACTTCTTGTGTTGTTGTTTCAAGTTGACCTTCAAAGAAAAATTCCCAAAATAATGAAGCAAGGAAGAATAATAGAACATTGTAAACAAAGATGCACCAATGTTATCAGGTTTGGACCGAACCGGTGTGAACCGGCTGGTCTGACTGGTTTGAGGGCCAAAACTGGTTCAGACAGGTGAGCTGAACCGTTTTTGGCCGGTTTGGTACCAAACCGGCTGGTTCTTGTACGCCGATTTGGTACTAAACCGGCATTTTTTCATTAAACCAGCCAGTTCAGGATTGAACCGGCCGGTTTTGTACATTTTTTCCAAGGACCCTTTGAACACAATTTATTTTCAAAAAAACAATGATTTATGATTAGGCAAGCCTAATATTCAACCATAATGCCCTACTTACGCTATGCAATTCATGATAATGTTAAATTCTTAAAGTAAAAGTGTGATCCTTTTACTTAAATTTTTAGCATTACCATAAAATGACTCAGGATGTTTGAGATTAGTTCTGACCTCATTGGATTTCATATGGAGAAAGTAGAATTTTAGATCTCACTCAATCCAGCAAACTTAACAGTGTTCCAAGATTTCAGGATTGGGGGGATTGCAATGCTACATTGGATTTTGTCATCTACGAGGGTATGGAACTAGTATTTAATCAAGAGCACCAAGTCTTCTATGTACCTTCATGTCAGTGGCATTGGTGTTCAAATTCCTCTATCATGAGCCTACTAAAAAAAGCAGTGATGATAATATCGCCGATATTTCGGCGATATTCGTAAATATCGCGCGATTTTGGCGAAAACGAGATTTCGGCTGGAAAATAGCGCGATTTTTTCGTGTTTTGAAATTCTCGCGAGATTTCCGAAAAATCGGCGATATTTTCATAAATATCGCGCCACGACTGTAAATATCGCGGGTTAGTTTAAAACTTTAATGATTCGGGTTATAAAATGGTAATATTGTTTTGCTTTTCCCGTCACTTTGTAATGTTTTCGTGCGAGCTGGAGAGAGACGGAACCGGTGCTGCGAAGGAGGGTTTACCCGGTGCCAAAGGTCACAGTCCCGACGCTTGAGTCTTGACTCTTCACCGTCAACGCAACGCTGCAGCCTGCAACTGTGCAAAGGTGTTGTATTCATATATGTTATCATCGAATATATATATTATAGTGTGCCACAAATTTTATCATTAAGCCACGTTGGATACCGACCACAGCCCAATGTATATTCACTGCTACTCAGTGGCTCGGTATCATCATCACTTTGTAATGTTTTCGTCACTTTGTAATGTCTTAGCAGTAATGTTTTCATCACTGCTACAAACCACAGCCCAATGTATATTCACTGTAGAGTTAAGGTCATCATATAAAAGGGTCTTTGTCACTGCCATATGAGACTATGCCACCACATGTTATCGAACCCAATGCCACAGTATAATGCAGAGTATAGTGACACCATTAAAGATGCAAACCAGAGCCATTGTAAGAACAAGTCATGAGCTGCAGTCAAGCGATCCTTCACATTGTTTATACTGAAATAGAGAGCTTTTGAGATGTGTGTCAAGTTACCACAGAGATTGTCACTGTGTTAATGAGAATCATTGTGTCACCACTGTAATGGAGTGCAAGCCTAATTCTATGTCACTGTCATGTCACAACAACTATCATTACAGTCATCAGGTCACTATGTCAAGAATCAAGATTACTGCTGTCATGCTGCCATTAATTAGTAGCAATTTGGAATTATAGACCTGTAGCATTTGTAGAAAAATTTGGAATTATAGACCTGTAGCATTTGTAGAAAAATTTGGACCTGTGTTAAATTGTTAATTACCAAATTCAGTGAAGACCTTTTAGAGCTCAGACCTGTGAGACAATGTACATTGTAAACATTAACTTAGCCACATCATTGGCTAATTTTTTAAAGATGTTATTTTATTTTGGTCAGAAAATTCAAAAAACAGCAGTCCATCTTTCGATAAGTGTCAATAGCCCGTTCGATTCCCTTGAGAACTTCAGTCTATGGGCCCAGGTCTGCAGTGTTTTATTCACAGAATTGCCCAGAATTTTGATTTTATGCTTGACATTTCTTCTGGGTAGTTCGATCTGAGCTTTTCTTCAGAATTTTATAAATTTAAATTTTATATATTAAAAAACAATGGTTATATATTGCTTAATAACTTATTAAGTTACTAATTCTAAATTTTTTTTGGTGTTGTAGGTTTCCTTTTGAGTTAGCCGGAGCCCACTACAAAATACAAATATGCCAAAAAACTTGGACCCATTTTGGGAGTATGGGATCCCTGATGGTGGGACAAATCGTGCATATCTTTCATGCAAATTGTGTGGGGACAAGATGACAGGTGGGGTTACACGACTGAAATACCATCTTGCTAGACTCCCTGGACATGATGTTGGCATTTGTAGAGTTTCTAGTCCGGAGCTTATACGAAAAGCTCTTGAGGCAATTGAAGAAAAGGACAGAAAGAAGGAAGAGGCGGAAAGAAACAAAGCTGAACGTGCAGGTAGATCCTTTGGGATATCTTCTCCTGATTTTGATGTTCAGGGTAGTGGCCCTACTGGCGCTAGTGGGAGGGGCTCCACAACTGGCACACCATCACATGCTAGTGTGAATGCGAGGTCATCATTTTTTGTTCCACGAACAGGAGCTGGAGCACAACCTGGCATAAAATCGCTTGTCAAAAAAAAGGAGAAGGAAGAAGCAGATAGAGTCATGGGGAGGTGTATTTATTGGAGCGACTTACCTCTCAGCATCACAAAAACCAATCCATTTTGGCAACCAATGTGTGATGCTATTGTTGTTGTGGGCCCAGGGTACAAAAGTGCCACATATGAGGAGTTGCGGGGGCCAATTCTTCAAGCAGAAAAAGAGGACATCAACTCTAGATTGGCGGAGTTGAAACAGACATGGGAAGTCACTGGATGCACAGTGATGTCTGATGGTTGGACAGATAGGAAGGGTAGGACCCTTCTAAATTTCTTGGTACATTGTCCTAAAGGTACCATGTTTATTAAATCGTTGGATGCATCAGAACATATCAAAGATGCAGCAACGATATGTGAGTTGTTAGATGGGTTCATTCAGGAGATTGGTGTGCAGAATGTGGTGCAAGTCGTAACAGACAATGCAGCTAATTATGTGTCTGCCGGCAGAATGCTTATGGAGAGGCATCCCACATTGTTCTGGACTCCATGTGCAGCGCATTGTCTTGATTTGTTGCTTGAGGATATGGGGAAACTCTCCTTCATCAAGGAGGCAGTTGATATGGCTAGGAGCATCCCCAAGTTTATTTATAACCATGCTATTGTTCTTAGCCTTATGAGGAGGTTCACAGGAAACAAGGAGTTGCGGCGTCCTGCCATCACACGTTTTGCCACAACCTTTATTACTCTTCAGTCTTTGCTTCGATGTCAGTACGAGTTGAAGCAAATGTTTGTGTCTAATGATTGGCGTGGTTGTAGATACAGCAGGAGACCTGATGGGAAAGCCATTGAAAAAATGGTGTACTCTGAGACATTTTGGCGTGGAGTAGAAGAAGCATGTGCAGTTAGCGAACCTATAGTAAAGGTTCTTAGATTGGTGGATGGAGAGAAGCCTGCAATGCCTTATTTGTATGAGGGCATGGATAGGGCCAAGGAGGCCATTCGTTCCTATTATGCAGACAAGGGTTCTGCTGGCCTTAATAGGCAGATGATGTTATGGGATGTGATCGATAGTCGGTGGACAGGGATGCTTCATCGACCCATTCATGCAGCAGCACTCTTCCTCAACCCTGCATTTGCATACAAATGCAATTTTCGTTTTGATGGCGAGGTGATTGAAGGGCTCCATTCCTGTATTGAGAGGATGGTACCTGATTCTGAGCTTCGTCGCAAAATCAGCCGCGAGATACATAATTATCAGGATTGTGTTGGCCTATTTGGCTTTGATGATGCCATTAAGGAAAGGGCCCTCTTCATGCCACGTAAGTGACAAGTCATCACTCATTAGAAATTATAAATTTGAATTTAATTATGTTTTAACTTTTAAGTTTTTGAATTTTTTATTTCATTATTTTGTTGTAGATCTTTGGTGGCGAAGCTATGGTGCAAGGGTACCAAATTTGCAAAATTTGGCTATACGAATCTTGAGTCAAACATGTAGCTCTTCAGGGTGTGAGCGCAATTGGAGTGTATTTGAGAAAATACACGCCAAAAAGCGCAACAGGTATAACTTTGAACTCAAGCCTTCAGTTGAGCAATTACACTTATTGTAATTTTTAATTTTTAATTTATGACCTTCAAGTGTCAAGACTCAAGAGTCAAGAGTCAAGACTCGTTACTTTTTTTGACACTCTTACAGGTTGGAGTTCGCACGCCTCAACGATTTGGTGTATGTGCATTACAACATCCGACTTCGAGTGAGGCAAATAGAATCACCAGTGGATCCAGATGCCATTTCCTTAGACAATATTGATGTATTGTCTCCGTGGAGGGTGGAGTCTCAGGAGCCCATATTGGAGGAGTCACCTTCATGGTTGGAGGAGCCAGTGGCAGATGATCCATTAGAGCAGGGGCAGCAAGAGGAGGACTCGGAGTCAGAGGAGCAGCAGCACTTAGAGGAGGAGCAGGAGGAGCTGGAGGAGGACACTGCGGGAGCATCAGCATCAACACCATCTGCTATAGATATAGGAGAGCATAGCTCCATGCCTATCACTCATTATTTGACATTAGGTGCAGAGGCAGTGTCAGGGCCTTCTACTACTAGGGGCAGACCTGACAAACAGCCCATCATGTTTTCCCGTAAAAGGGGGAGAGGGCAGTAGATAGATAGCTGCTAGTTTTATTTGTTATGCTACATGTAACTCATGATGATGAGATACTTTTATTATTATATGTGATGTTATTTTGTATTGGTTCTCCACATTTGAGTCCTTGAATGGACAATTATCAGGGATTAGCACGATTTGGTATCGCCTTTGATATATCATTTCTATTTGACATCATATATATCAGTGTTTTCTTCATATTTATGTGCCAATGTGTTTAAACTTTATTTCATGTTGTTATTGCTTTTTTGTTTGAGTCCTTGATTGGACAATTATCAATTTATCACTATCAGGGATCAGCAGGATTTGGTATCGCCTTTGAAGTTTGATGTATCATTTCTATTTGACATCATATATATCAGTGTTTTCTTCATATTTATGTGCCAATGTGTTTAGTTCATGTTGTTATTGCTTTATATGTTTAGAAATCTGAAAAAAAATGAATATATTATGCATTTTTTATGCTTGCCGATATTTGCCGATATTTTGCCGATATTTTCGCCGATATTTCCGATAAGATATTTTCCGGACCCTCGCCGATATTTTCCCGATACCGATATTATCAACACTGAAAAAAAGTACCCATCACTCAAACAAAATCTTGACTTGACATGCTATGCTTTTTCTATCTTATTTTAATGCTATGGTTTTTCTATCTTATTTTAGTGTTATGCTTTTTCTATATTATTTTAATGCTTAAAGGGTGATATTGATGATGAAGATCCCGATATAGGCAATGATTTTGATGATAAGTAGGTATTTGTTGTAACATAATTTTTTTGGATGCTAGAGGCCATGTAGAGCTTGTTTGCTGATATATTTTTGGTCTAGAGATGAATTGCACTCGGTGCTATTTTGGTTATGTGCACCCTTACATGCTATATAAATGAGAAATTTTGCTTATTTGTGTATAAATGGTTTGGATTCATATGGACGCACATGAATATATATGTATTTCTTTAAAATTTGAATATTTTGTGTTTTTGGGTGATCGATTTTTTGGTCCAGTTTTTTTACCAATTCCCGATCTGGGGGGTCTCCCGATTCAATGATTAGTCCGGTTCTGATAACTATGGGATGCACAGAAAAACATCTCCCTTTCTCTTTTTCTTGAAATACAAAATGTTGATCTCAATTTGACATCTCAACCTTCAAGGATTCACCAAGGAATTACAGCATGCAAAGAAAGTTCGTCAACCTCCTAGTGGAGTTATGAAGATCCATCTTAACCACGGATCTAGCAAGCACCAGAGAGGGATCAAATTTTGAGGTGCAAACTTTTTTAGAGTGCAAAACTTGAAAAATGATTTGCAACTCGAACGATTCAGTCACCTTGCCCCCTTGATATACTATTTTTCATTGTTTAAATTGCATCTTTGAATGCCTAAATGAATTCAACATGTTCAAAATCACCTTGCACTTGGATTGTGTAGACTACACAACTTGCATTCAACTCCAACAAATCTTTGATGTATTTCGTACAAAATTGACAAAAAAATATACCTAAATTGGGGCCAAAATGTAGAATAGTGAGACTAATTGAAATGTTTAAACCATAAGATTTTATTTTGTTCAATTGCTTTATACAAAATATACTTAAATTGGGGCCAAAATGTAGAATAGTGAGACTACTTGAAATGTTTTAACCATAAGATTTTATTTCGTTCAATTGCTTTATAAAATATATACACTGCCTTTTTGTTTAATCATGTATATTAAGATATTTTATTTATGATCTAGATTAAATTTTATGACAAATCATATTTTTTGAATCTCACATGTTAATTTTATATTAAGAATGAGACATCTCCCTCTTATCACTCTTATTATAAAATCACTGAACCTTTTTACTTTCAATTATTTCTATTTTTTATACATTTATTCTGGTCAAGATTTTCTTCCTTTTTTAACATTTTTAGCATAAATATTCAAATCGTTTATCTAAATGTTGACATATTTTTTTAAAATATAAGAATTATACACCTTGCTCACACTTAAAAGTGATAGTTTTTATTATGTGATCTCTCTAAAGTTGAAATAAAATTACCTCACATGGACATAAATACTTTATTTATGGAAGGGAATGAGAATGAAATATTTTTACCACATCTCTTTCATACGAAACATGTATATTCATTTTTGTTTTTCTATAGCAGATATTGGTTTTTTCTATCTAGAGAATACCAAACACAAGTAAACTCCACGTTGAACACAGACGAAATTACACATCGCTATCATAGTGGGTTGTAGAATGCGCCTCTCGGTGCAACAAGGAAAATAAGCTCAAAAACAAACATAGTTTTAAAAACCGGTCGGCTTGAACTGGAAACCAATAAAACCGGCCGGTTCATTAGGCGACCGGGTCAAACGGACAAAAAACCCGATTTATTGCCAAGCTAGCTACAGACCCCATAGAATGCAATTTTATGAGTTTTGATATTGTTTTGAGGGAAATTTGGAGTTGTTTCCCTCCAAAAACAACCCATCTAAGAAAAGCATGCCTGCCCTCTCATTTTCCTCACACATATCAACCCTAGCAACATTAACAATCAATGCCAAATGGTAATTTCATCCTTTTACTTTAAAAATTTACCAGTACCATTTGCCATTGATTGCTAATGTTGCTAGGGTTGATATGTGTGAGGAAAATGAGAGGGAGGCATGCTTTTCTTAGATGGGTTGTTTTTGGAGGGAAACAACTCCAAATTTCCCTCAAAACAGCATCAAAACTCATAAAAATGCATTCTGTGGGATCTGTAGCTAGCCTGGCAATAAACCAGCCGGTTTAAATTTTTAACATTACCATGAAATGACTCAGGATGTTTGAGAGTGGTTTCGACCTCATTGGATTTCATATGGAGAAACTAGAATTTTAGAGTTCACTCAAAATTCAGTGGACTTAATGGTTTTCAGGATTTCATGGTTTGGGGGTTTGCAATGTTTCCATTTGATTCTATTATGCATGAGGGTATGAGATTGGCATTTGATCAAGAGCATGAAGCCCTTTAAGGACCTTGATGTTGGTGACATTGATTTTTGAACTTTGTTGATGTTGGTGGTATTGATTGTTGAATTCCTCTACCATGGCCTTAACAATAATGTACCCTTGACTCAAAGGAAAATAATTGGTTAGGGATGTTAAGCTTTTTCTACCACATTATAAGGCTGAGGTTCACTCAAACCAAAATCACTAGTTCGGCATGTTAAACTTCAATTTCTATCATATTATAAGGTTGAGCAATCCAAGTCTGAAGACTTTGAGCGAGATGATGTTTATGTATCTCTTGTTGATGATCCCATTTTTAGTAGCGTTGAATCAATGATGAGTTTCATGAGTGATCATGTTGATCAGTGATTTGTAGTTTTGATGTCTATTTTTGTTGCTACTACTACCACTACTGCTAAGGTTGCAAAGGAGTTTTAGGAGTCCTCAAACACTCAGCCAGATTATTTATGTAGCTCATGTTGATGATCCCTTGTCTAGTAGTGGTGATGAGTTTGATCATGATGAGGAGTGATCATGTTGATCACTGATATGTAGACTTGTAGTAGGCCAATGACCCCATAGATTATAACATCATTTTTAGACTCTAGAGGCCATTTAGAGCCTCATTGATTATGTATTATGTTGTTGATATGTATTGCACTCAGTGCCAATGTGATATATTCACCTTTACCTAGTATATAGATGAGAAAACTTTGCATATTTTATCTCTATTGGTTTGGAATCGTGGTTTTAAATCTTAAAAATAGTTTTTTCATTAAAAAAAACTAAGTATTTCATGTATTTTTTTAAAGACCGATCCATTGAAGATCTAACTGGTCCTAGTTTGACCAGTTCCGTTTGAAACCCGGTTTGATAGGTGGACCGGTCTGGTCACCGATTCCGGTTTTTAAACTATGGAAATAATTGGGGGAAGATAAAGATAACTCAGAGGAAGAACACCTTCTAAAGAAGCCAAGAAGAAAATCAATCAAAGAAAACAGAGAGAAACTAGCAACATAAGAAAGAATATTGGGAGGAAAAAAAATCAACAACAAATAGGAGATCTTGACAATGACTCAAAAGAAGAGCACCTTCCAAAGAAGACAAAAAAAAAATATGCCAAAGAAAAAAGAGAGGGAATGGTAGCAAAAGAAAAAAAATGGGACTTCAAACAACTATCAAGAGATCTTAAGGTTCAGGACTAAAATATTCTCCAACAGCCCGAGAATGCAAAAATTGTTGCACCCTTGAGGTGACAGTAACATCCTCTCATTTGTGTAATAATGAAGATTGTATCTTGAAACTATCGGGGGCTAGGCAGTAGAAAGAAAACAAAAGCATTGATGGATCTCACAAGATCGAAAAATCCTACAGTCCTAGTCATCGAGTAGACAAAATTAGAAGAAAAAACATTTGTAAAAAATAGCAATACGCAGACAAAAATTAGCCTTGGAGTAGCAACCAATGCAAGAAGGGCTTCAGGGAGCCTCAGTGTTCTTTGGGATTCATTGTTCAATCATGTTCAATTTAGTTTATCATCAAAATAGTCACCACTGAATATTGATATCTCTAGTTCATCAAATCTCCTCATACTATTGATTTTGTGTAGCATCGGGAGGTATTCCAAGATCTTCAAGTCGGCCTAGAAGAATTATGTAAAGTTATTTTCTTAAATCAAGTCGGCCCAGGAATGTCAAGTCGCCTAGCCAGTGAAGGGATGTGTCCCTTGGGTTGTCACACCGCATTTGACTTGTATAAATAGATGATGTAACATCTCATTTGATGACCAAGCAAGAGCAAGTTTTCTCTCACTCCTCATAATCATTTTATCCCTCTTGGATAGCCACACATGTGAGGAGACCGATTTGAGCATATATTTGACTAGATTTGACCGCAGGACATTGACTCACTGCAAGTTTGACCGCAGGGGGACGCACATGTAGACTGTTGACCACAGGAATTTGACCACAGACCACAGGGTTTACCACAGGGCCAAAGTTTGACCGGAGGTTGATTGTTTGACCAATGTTGACTTATGTGTATTTTGGATGGTTTGACGAATGTTGACTTGCTGAACTTTTTGACCATGTTTGACTAGTATTTGACTTGGATTATTTGCACACATTTCTTGACAAATTGCTGATTTGTAAACCTTGCTGAAGAATAATTTCTCCTAAGAAAAGTTGTTGGGTTTTCTCCCAAGGTTTGGTTTCCAAAGGCCAAACTATTGTCCCTTTTGTGCATGGTTATCTTTATGTGCACTTTATTGTTTCCGCTGCATTTATTATTGAGATTTTCTTTAGTGTAATTATTCAATGACAGTAGTGGCATAAATATTGGTTGAAAATCATTAGGAAGTAATTACATGGCAAAATTGTATTGTTTCCACTACAAAATTAGTGTATTGTTTCCACTACACTAGCCTTAAAATTTCAACACATACATTATTTCAGATGGAGTCTCACATCACAAACCCATTTCTTTCATTTTCCAAGATCAAGAAAACCTCAACCTCAACCTCACTTCATTTCGCTTAATCCTCTCGAGTTGAAAGATCGCAAACACTTTGACATTATAAAGGAGGCTTGGAGCACTTTGATGATAGGTTCCCTAGCCTTTGTCTAGGAAACCTATTAAATTTCCAAGTACAACCCAAATTTATTTTCTCACGTCAATTTATTTTATTCCCAACAATTTATTTATTTAACAAAATAAATTCTGAATTACCAAAAAATAAAATCACTGGTATTTTTAACATCTAGAAATAGATATGTGGTGAAATTTAAATCAGAGAGATCAATCACACATTGCAAAAATAATTCACCCAAAACAATTTTCCATAATCTATTAATTTGGAAAATTTAGGTTTTCGGCCGACATAGATACAAGGAAAAATACAATAATTGAAACCAATAACTCAACCCCCACAAGATGAATTTAGCACAAGGAATTCGGCCACTTGGAAATCGGCTTTTGAAGGAAATCATCCTAGAGAAATTCGGCCCCATCAATTCGCTAGCAAATCGACCCTGAACCTTCCCACAAGCTGCAACTATTCCTTAGGAAACTCGACCTCTTGCAAATCTCCAACTCCAATAAAATCGAGCTCCCTCTCTTCAGCAACTCAGCCCTGCAATCTCCACAACTCAGCCTCCTAGATTCACCCTCTAATTCTCTTGTAGTTCTCCTCTACAGTTCAATCTACTGAGCCACTCACACTAGAGAAAATTGCTCTTCCTTGTTGTGACTCGCTCTCTTGAGTTCTTGTGTGTCTTCATCTCTTCACTAGGCTTCTTTTATAATCTTCATTAAGCTTGAATCCCAAACCCTTATCTCCCTTCTAGAAGATCTTGGAGATCAATGGATTAGATTGTTTCCAAGTCACTTAAATAATTAAATTATTTATCCTTAAAAAATAACTTAATGGTCCACAATAATTAAATGACTTTATTTACTATACTTTTCCTAAGTTAGACTTAGGAAAGAAGACATAAATCACTCACTCCACCAAGCATGCACCTAAAGAGGCAATAAATCATCTTCCACATGCTAAGACACCAAGCCTATGCAGAAGGCCTTCCAAAGCTACCACAAGCTTCAACACTCCCTCCTAGCAAGGAAGGATTCTCCACCACCCCAGCTTATCTTGATACTTCTCAAACATCCCTTTCGTTAGAGGCATAGTGAGAATATCTGCCACCTGCTCCCCTATAGAAATGTACTATAGTCTCACAGCACCTCTCTAGACCCTGTCTCTAATTAAGTGATATATGACCTCAATGTGCTTGAACTGATCATGAAACACAGGATTCACAGAGAGATTGATGCAACTTTGATTATCACACTGAATAATCGTTGGCCCTGTTACTGCAAAATCTAGCAGGCCTTGAAAGTAAACCTTACAAGGTGTAAACTAGACCTATAAGCAACAATGGGGTAGTGGCCAACTATCAACACAGCGAAAACCCCCTACTCTTCACGGACTTTCACCAATGGGATGAGTCCAGGTAGGAAAAAAATCATCTATGATAGGTATTCTACGTTCAAGGTATGAAATGATCTCACTAGGAGATCTTCAAGAAAGACATAATTTTGGTCCAAGGATCCACAATGAAGCAATTCGCCTTCTATGAAGATACCTAGAAATGGAGGCACAAGACATAGGGTTTGATTGATTTAATAAGTGTTGGAGTGACTCAAGGTCAAGGCAAGGAGAAAAGGTTTCTTATAATGTATATTAACCAGGCCAAGGCTCATGAAACCTAAGAAAGTCCTTAAGTTGAGGGAAGAAAAAAATAGGGTTTCCCTCTTATTAAGGCAAACACCTAGGGCAAGAGAATTTATGGATGAAATTGAAGTGGATGCCCACCAAATTGATAGGCTTTGTCGCAAACCATATCCTCTCGATGTTTAGGCTCACCAACCACCAAAATACCTCCTTCCTAGAATTTCACCCTAGTTCTCTACCGTAGCCTTGAAAGGACCGAATTTAGGAGAGGGAAAATATGGAGAAATCTGAGATTAATCTCCAACAAATTGGACTAGTGCCTTGTCCTTTGGGCATATGGATTCAAGGATGATTTAGGTTAGCTAAACTTGTTTTCAAGGAGGCCGAGATTTGATGCCCTAACAAGCAAATTTCAAGCATTTACCCACTAAATGAAAAATGAATTTTTGTGGGAGAGCTACAATGAGTTCACAACTAGGACTATTCAATACATGTTATGCATGAGTAATGTATGCAATATTCACCTAGATAGCAATTCAATTAATTTTCAACAAATTGTGGCATAATTTTACCTTGACCTAGAATCAATAATTCCCTACATTAGACATAGATAATAGATATTCAACAATAAAGAGCACTTACAAGACAACATGCAAGAATTCCTTCCATTATTCAAAGAATAGCTCCAAGAAATATCCAAGAATAAGCTCCAAATGTCAAAATGCATCCAAGATCCAATATAGTCCACAAAATAGCAAGTGTGAGTTCCTCTATGAGGTTGAAATTCCAAGTGCAATGATGATGAGAGATCAAACGAGACCTCTCTAATATATATATGTGCTCCAACATAACCTATTTTAGCCTACAAGCCCCTCTAATCATAAAATAATGTACAAGTAATGGCCTAGCTCACAAGTTGACCTAGTATCTTTTGCAAAATTAATTTTATCTCCACAAATGCTAGTTGAAATGCTAACATCATGCTTGCACGGGCTTCGAGAGGGCTAATGTTGAGGCCTTTTGGTTCCCTGACAACTGTAGAAGGCCTCTAAAATCAAGATCTAGGGGTTGGCCCTTGTATCTCAATGCAAATAATCTTGTGGCCCCCAAATGTGGGTTTGGGGCACAAAACTGGGTCTCATAGGTTTCCAAGTGGTAAAATCTTTGTCTCTACTCCAAAGTTGAAAGCACTACAAATGGTGCTAACCCTCCCATGTCTCAAGGTATGAGACAAACCTCATATGGGCCCTGGATCAATTGCCACACCATGTATATATTATTAAGTCGACTGGGGGCAAACTGGTCCAAGTGCATCATCCTATGAATAATAAGGCAAATGCAAGGACACTGCAGGTGTTGAAGGTGCCCAAAGCTATGAATGATGCTCTACAATTGTCTGGAGTCCCATGGCTCTCAACGCATCACCTGTGGGTGTCAATATGTTCCTTTGGAGGGCTTGGACTCTAGTTAAGTTGCCCAAACCTATAGATGGAACCACCTACCAATTACACACAATATCCAGTGTTGCAACTTTCATCATTGCATCTAAATGAACCAAGCTTGAGAGAAATGGGCAAAATAACACTTCATACAAGGCTTCTCAAATTGGGGCCTTAGTTCTTGAAATTCGTTTGCAAGCTAGAATTTATGATCATGATAACTATTTGTGACTAAAATATATGTTTTATTTTAGCATTCACTTCATTCAGTTATGTCATCAAACAAATATACATTCAATTATGCAATTACAAAGAAAGTAGATATCACAATGCACAAAGAGACAACACAAGTTTACCATGGGAAAACCCAGCGATCCTTTCCTTATAGAATCATTGTCAACAAGAGAGATACCCAAGTCATGACCAACCTGACCAATAGACAAATTAACCAAGCGCAAATTCAGCCCTCTCCATGTCTATCCACAAGACTGTCCTTAAGATGCCACGTGCTACTGAAATAAAGTGTCTCAAAAACTTGCATAATTGTAGAAGAATATAGCCTTAGGAACTCAAATAGCCACAGAAGAATATAGCCTTAGGAGCTTGTATAACCACAGAAGAATGTAGCCTCAGGAATTTGCATTCCACAGAGGAAAAGTGCCTCAGATTACTCGCATTTCATAGAAGAATATTGCCTCAAACAACTCTAAATTTCTTCTTCACACAATAGCTACGAATAAGTGCCAAATGGTGGAGTAATGATGCCAATATATAGTGGTTTCCATATCCGAAAAGGTGCCTCTAAAGGCTGAGTTGACTTGTCATCTAAGGGGTCGACTTGGTAGTTGGGATTTGACCAAAAGACACATAAAATTTTATTTTTTCCTTTTTCCTTTAAATGTCCAAATGGGACATGACAAAAATATTTTTTTGACTCGAACGCTTTACAAAATATACATTATGAGGACTGAACCTAGTTACAATTTCAACATTAGTCACGTAATGGTGTTACTTCCCTAGGTCGAAATGGTTAATAGACAATTATATTAGGTGTTCCCAACCCCTAAAAGGAAGTGACATGTCCTAAGTACACCCCTCAATCGATAGGTGTCATGTGAATAATGATGGAACGGACGAGGAAAGAACTCCATGGCCAAGTGCCAAGGTCAAAGGGACCAACTACGAGGAACACCCCATCTTGGGTGTATAGATGTGAGGAGGGAGCAATCTGGATGCATGAGTAACCTCAGCTTTTGTTTTTCCACCCCTCTATATTTCCTTTTATCTTTTACCTTTTCTTGATTTTTTTCCTTGTATTATTGCTTGTAGTTTGAGGAATGAGAGTTTTGTTTTGTATGATGTATAGCAGTGATTACCCCCTTTGGAATCGGGAAGTTCATTACCCATCAAGAATTGGGACATGCAAGGGTTCCTTATCTTCTATGAGATAGGGAAACATTGGCCCAGGATTTGTGTGATGGCCATATGATAAAGGTAGAGCTCATGCTTGCCTTTTGCCCATGTGCTAATTTATAAGTCCCAACCATCTTTTGCATTTTTATCTTTCTTTTGGTTTTTCTTGTGGCCATCATATGCTCTTTCTTCTTCTTTTAGCCACATCAACCTCCCAAGATGTATTTCCAGGCCCTACCCTATGTATGAGGATGTGTGGATGCCAAATCCCAATGAACTAGTGGTCAATTGACCCATAGAAAGGAGGTGAAATAAAGGCTCGTAATGTAAGATGGAAAACAGTAAGTGTCGAATAGGGATAGATGGGGCTACGCTATCTCAATCATGGCTTCCTAAGTAGAGCCCCTTCCTAAAGCCATGGGCCATTAAGATAGGTCCCACTATACTAGGATTGAAAATTAACCCCCTATTTAAGGTGAGGGAACAAGAACATGGCCAAGACCCTTCTTTCTTCCAAGTTACCCCATAATCCATCCCAAAATGCCCAAATAGAAACAAGCATAAGAACCTAATTGCATAATGAATAAAGTACCTTTTGATCAAAAGCCCGCCTTCCAGCATGTGTTGTTGACAAATGGGCGAGGAAACACATGACTGATGCAGATGGTAGAGATATGAATGGCGCATTGCATAGGCTACAAAGTAGCTCTCAAGGGTTGTTGACTACCAATTGGAAGCGATGAATAGGAGAAAAGTTCCTCCTAGGGGTCACCCACTTTTGGTGGGTAACAAGGCCCATCTACAAATCAAATAATCATGCAAGCATCTTGCGAAGCCATACTGCCTCGCAGCTTGCCATACTCATTGCCATGTACTTAGCCTCTGCTAAACTAAGTGCCACTAGTTGTTGCTTCTTGTTGTACCACAAGATCATAGTTGATCGCAAGCTAAAGCAACATTCAAACATGGATTTTATGTCCACAGCCCTCCCTGCCCAATCAGAATTTGTATACCCTTGCAACTCCACTCCTCCAACACCAACATATCTCAGTCCAAAGTCTATCATACATCGCAGGTACCTCAACACATGCTTCGTTGCCACCTAATGAACTTGTCTCGGCTCCACCATGAACTGGATGAGTATGTTCACAACAAAACCTATATTTGGCCTACTGTTGACTAAATACATCAAGGAATCTATCAACACCTGTAGAGTGTAGGATCCACCAACTTGCCTTTAGAAGCACATAGCTTCTTCAAGTTAGTGATCATTGGTGTAGACATAAGCCTACAATCCTCCATCCTGAACCTCCTTAAGGTCTCTCCTGCATAATTGCCTTGTTTAAGAAAAATCTCTCTTGACCACTACCACACCTCCAGCCCCAAAAAATAATGCATTGAGATGATGACCTTCATCTTGAATTCCAAAGCAAGATCCTCCTTGCACATCCCTATGAGCTTCTTCGATCCTGTTAAGAAGAGATCATCCACACAAAGACTAAGATGAGTGGCTCACCCTCAACAAGTACAAAGTACAAATTGGAGTTTGCCTCACTCTTGGTGAAGCCCAAACCAAGAAGATATCCATCGATCTTGTCGTACCATGCATGTGGAGCCTTATTCAACCCATAAGGGGCCTTCTTCAACTTGAATACATGAGACTCTATCCCATGCACCTCAAAGCCCTGAGGCTACTCAATTAAACACCACCTCCTCAATCACCCCATTGAGGAAAGCAGTCTTCGCATCCATTTGATGTATCCTCCACCCCATCTCTAAAGCGATGGACATATCTGGTTACAGATACAAATGTCTCCTCATAATCCACTCCCTCCTTCTGGGAGAACCCTCTCGCCACGAACCTTGCTTTGTACTTCTCAACACTGCCATCAACTGCATGTTTGATCTTATAGATCCATTGAGAAGTGACCACAGACTTTCCCTCCAGTCTTGGCACTATGTCCCATACATCATTGCTCATGATGGAGCTATACTCCTCCACCATGGCATCCCTCCAAACCTGTCTATAGCCTCCTCAAAAGTGGAAGGCTCAAACTCACTGGCGTTGCTCGATAATGCCAAATAACTAGAAAACCTTGTTAGTGGTTTGTTCTATCTTAAGCTAAGTTGCATGATACAAGGAAATGAGTACGAGTTTCTGAAATGGGTACGGGTACGAAACGTGCCCCCCCACCCAAACTTTGGAAACGGGGAACACGATATATATATATATATATATATACACACACACAAACACACACACACACATATATATATATTGTTGGGTGTGGAACCTTATTATATTCCTAATTCAGAGGTCTTGCTTCAGCCATGTTTGGATCCCAATCCTTGACGAAGGGGTGTGGGAATGAGGGAATGAGGTGAGAGCTTTTATAACTTGCGAGTGACATGTAGAAACATCCACAAATTAATTTAATCGTCAAATAAAAAAGTTAAAAGGAAAAAAGAAAAAGAAAAACATTTTTTGTCGGAAACGCAGTGGTATGGGCCTGTACCATACATGTTTCATCCCAATTTCCAGGAGGATGCGACCCCCTGGCCCACATTTCCTGCAACACAGGTCTAAAGGTGCTACTAGGAGCCTCCACATGCTCCGCAGTGACCCTCGAAGTCTGCTCAGCCCATCTTGGCCTCTTCTAGTAGAGCTCGAAGGAATATCTAACTCATCCTCTAGATCCACAAACTACATCCCTGTTGCCAATGTTGCTAGTCCTTGTTTAACCTTAGGACCTTCTCGCTCCTAATCCTCTACCGTTGCGAGCTCTTTGTCATCAAATCTGACATCCGACTCAAGATCACTTTCCTATGTCTTGGACTATAGACTTGGTAAGCCTTTGAGACCTCACTGTAGCCCACAAATACGCTCCTTTCCGACAAGGAATCCAGCTTAGTCCTCTTCTCCTTGGGAACGTGGACATACTTTGGACTAGATGTGCAAATGGCTCACATCCGATTTCATTCCTGTAAACAACTCCTCAGGAGTCATGTCCTCCAATATCCTATCGGGACTCCTATTCTCCACATAAACAGTTGTATTGCAAGCCTCAGCCCACAAAAGCATAGGAAATTCCTGATCATAGATCATTTCCCTCGTTGCCTCCATTACAGTCTTGTTCTTCCTCTTGGCAACCCCATTATGTTGAGGGTTGTAAGGTACCATGAGCTCTTTCTTAAACTCGTGCAAAAGTCATATAACATATTGGAGGTATGCTTGCCCCCATTATTTGATATTTGCACCTTAATCTTCTTCCCAGTCTAATTCTCCACAAGAGATTTGAACTCTTGAAACTGATCGAAGACCTCATCCTTAGTCTTTAGGAATTAGATCCAAGTTTTCCTGGAAGAATCATCTATGAATGTCGCAAAGTATAAGGACCTTGTGATCGATGTCATAGACATAGGACCACAAATGTCTAAGTGCACCAAGTCTAGCACTCCCTTAGACCTGGTCTCATTGGGAGGATACGCAGTCTTGGCCTACTTTCCAAGTGCACACCCTTTAAACATTGCATCTTGCTCCACCATGATCTCTGGAAAACATATAACCATTCTTTGTAACATATCGAGAGCTTTGTGGTGTAGGTGTCCCATCCTCATATGCCATATCTCGCTCTGGCTGTCACTCTGATATATGAGAGCCTTCACTGGTGTCATCACAATAGATAGAGATCCCTCTCCCTTCTTGCAATTACACACTTCATGCTAGGATCAGCTCCTTTCAGCCCAAAAGCCACTTCACCATCCAGAAAAGTTGACTTCCAGTTGTGGGTAAAAGATCAAATTCTTGCTAAATCGTAAGAAAAGTGATGTCGTAGGAGACCTATGGAGACTAGACCTAGAAAAAGGGTGGAAGGTGAGAGGAATTCTCTTTGAAAATGATCAACTACGGAAGGATCAGTGCCTAATCGTTTGGTGAAGATGGAGTCAAGATGAAACTTGTGATTTAGACAAACTACACCCAATCAAGGAGCCTCTTAGACAACTTCGCATGGCAATTTGGGTGAGAGCAATTGCAAGAAGAATTTATACTTCAATTTGCAATAATTGATGACTTATCAAGATATGTTTAATAAAGACAATCTCTAGGAACATTCATTGTTTCACGAATGATACATGAGATTATGCAACACTACAAAAGATTAAATTTCAACAACTTAGCATAAGAAAAGTTGTAAATTTAAGATCTAGTACATCGAAAATCCCAGCAACATCAATGTAGTAAAGAAAATAGCAAGAATAGACATGAAAAGATTACTTACATGTGAAAAAAGTATTTCCAATCACCAAGATCATGCCAATAATGAAGCTCCAAATAAGAGAGAGATATCCAAACATCAAAATCCATCCATTACATCTAAAATCCGCCTCCAAAAGGGATAGCGAAAATCTCACAAGATATAAGAACCCAATCCAAGTTGATGAATGAGAGAGAATGCCTCTCTTTTGTTTATACAATCCTCTAAGGGATTTGAATGGCCTAATTTAGACTAATAATGCCCCTAAAATAAAATACTATACATAATAACAATATTTTTGGTGACAACAGCACCAAATAGCTCCATAACATAATCATAAGCTTCTCAAGAGGGTCAAATGACCAATAAAGCGAGTCGTTGGGCCTTTGGGGAGGCCTAATGAAGTCCAAAATGTGCCATGATGTGAGAATGGACTTCAAACATAGTGGACAAGGGGTTGGCCCCTTATTTCTAAGCAAATCCCTATGGTGCCCCCAAGTGGTTGTGAGGGGCACAAGGACATCCTCATGGGTCTCCAAGTGGATCGAAAATATCTATAAAACACTATAAGGGCTAGGATGATGTCATAAGCCCTATGTTGTGCTCACCTAGACCCCAGACCATCTACCAAGTCTATGATGAAAGTGTGGAGTCGGTTGGGCATGGTGAACCAGGTGCATCATCCTCATCCAAAGGGTAGAACACAAGCAATCAATGAGTGGTGTTGGGGATCCATGAAGTATTCTCTACTATGATGGGGGCCCATGGCTCTCAATGCTCACACTACAAGTGCCAATGTGGCCCTCTAGAGGGTCAAGACCCCGTATAGGGAGACCAAGACCCAAATGGAAACCCACCTGCAATTTTGCATAAGATCCAATGCATTCCCTTGCCCTCCAATACAACAAATCATCAGAATAATCAAGTAAAAGGGCTTACAATCCATGGAACCAATGGGGCACTTCATGGTGGCATGCCTTTCCATAGTGAGCTTTAGCATGTACAACTGTCTCCAAGCTCAATAGGGGGTTAACCAAGGACCCTATTAGGTGGTTTCAACTTTTAAAGGGGGTGATAACTCAAGTGGTAGGTGGCAAATGATACAAGGGTAGCTATAATAAGGGAAGCCCACACCTGGGTATATGAGTGTAGTGAATCATCCAGACCACATGTCATGGTACAAGAGTAGCTATAATAAGGGAAGCCCACACCTGGGTATATGAGTGTAGGAGAGAGCAAATCGTGGTACATTAGTTACCCCGACTTTTGTTTTTCCATCGTTCTTCATATGCCTTTTGTCTTTAATTGATTTTTCTTCATAACTGCTCAGGGCTCCAGGGGATGAAAGCATGATGTGTAATATATAGAAGTGGATACCACCTTAAGGTGGGGTATTTCATTGCCCACCAGGGATTGGGACAATCATGGGTCTTAATGATGGAGGGGGTTCATCTAGGGCCCACAAGAACCAGGGTGATGGCCATGGATAAGGGGTAGAGCTCATGTTTGGCTTTTGCCCACGGGCTAAATTTGTGTGTCCCGACCATCCTTTGCATTTGTGGTACATTTCCTGTTGAGAGTGGCCAAACTATGCATTTTCTTTTCTTTTTAGCTGCATCAACCTCATGGCATCGTTCCAACCCAACCCAAGGTGTAGACGAGGGGAGGGGAAGGCTAACCCTATATGGACCCAGTGGACACCTGTGGCCCCAGATAGGAAAATAGATGAATAGGGCTAAAATGAGTGGAAGGATGTGATGTATATGGTGTCGGGAAGTGGGACCACACAACCAAAATAGGGATTTCCCATGTAATGCCAGTAAAGGAGATCCCACTAGACTAGGATACAAGGCTAACCACAAAATCAGGCAGTGGAGACTGTTGAAAAGTGTAACTAGGTTCGGTCTTCATAATGACGTGTAATTATGATTTTATGTAATTGATGAAAAGAAGAAAAAATAAAAATATTATTGTAATGCTTGTCTCATGTGTTTCATGAGCAAGAAATTTTATTTTTAGTATGAATCCCATTGACAGTCCTTAGGATTGATCATAAAGTCAAACAGAGTCATTGTCATGTATGAAGGACCCTTCTTCGGCATGTTACATCTTGTATGAGTAATTTAATAAGTGTGTAAGCCCTCCAAAACCAAGCACGAAACCTCTCCTTGAAGTCGGCTACGAAATGGAGAATATAACTTACTTAATGGACATGTCGGCTCTCATGTACTCATGTTGGCTCATATATAGGGGCAAACTACTATAAATAGGCTGCTCGGATTTCATATTTGCCACAGAATTTTGGTAATCTCAGTCTGAAGTGCGAAGGTACTACAGTAATTACAGGAGTGTGAAAGTGCAGCAGTGGGAAAGGATAACAATGTGAAGGTACTAGGATAGCAGTGTGAAGGTATAAGGACAGCAGTGCAAAGGTGCAGCAGTAATGGCAGCAGTATAGCAAGTGTGAGGTACAGTAGTTTGAAGTTAAGTAGTATGAAGGTGACAAAGAAGGAGCCAGCGAAGAGAGAGGAAAAGATACGAAATATTCCAGCATTAGTTTTGGGACTGTTTTGGGCTAAGGGTTTTCTGAAGTGCAGTGTTGAACCAAGGGACTGAAATTTTGAAGAGTAGCCAAGAAGAACGAAGAAGCAGAGGTTTGATCATTGTAGGAAGAACCTCATCAAGGAGGATTTGTGTCTCGGTTTTAGAAGGGAAAACAGGTCAAGGGTCTTGGTCTTGGTCTTAGTATTCGTCAATTGGAATCTCTATAAGAAGAAGAATCTGTTCGGGTTTTCCTCTCAAATCACTTAATCTCTACACCCTATATTTCTCAACAAAGACAAGAGTACAAACCTAGCCCACTATTTCCATCGAATCCCCCCACCAATCCATGCCCAAAAGTGCCCATGACAAGTAAGGAAAAATACTCAACTATACCAATCAAAAGCCATACCTTCGTGGTCGAGAGGCCCACCTTCAAACAAACAATCATAACAAGTGAGCGATGGACCACATGGCTGACTCAAGTGGTGGAGATAATGGCTGCTGGCTACTAGCTGAGGACCATCTAGGAGAAAAAAATCTCCTATATACACTACCCAGTGTTGGTGGGTAACAATCCACAATAATTAATTGATTTTAATTATTGTACATTTCCTAACTTAGAGTTAGGAACGAAGACATAAATCACTTACTCCACCAAGCAAGCACCTAAAGAGGCAATAAATCACCTTTCACATGCTAAGACACCAAGCCTATGCAAAAGACCTTTCGAATCTACTACAAGCTTCAACAAAACCAAGCTTCATAGAGTCAACGTCATTCTTAACGCTTGGGAAAACCCTTCATTTAAACCTCCAGAGGTTAAAAGAACAGAATACCAAGAGCAGCTAAGAAGACTTCAAACGGTTATGGATGACGCAGAAATAACACAGAAGAGCATTTTTAAGGATTGAAGTTTAACCTAAGCTCCATCAAATCAATCAGGGGGAGGAGGAGCAATGGCAATTGAAGTTGAGAAATCTTGCATTGCAAGTCCGAGACAATAATGCATCATTCTTGCATAAACAAGCTAAACCAAATATCCTTAAAACAATGTCAAAAAATTTCCAAAATAAATGGTAAAAAGTTAAAAGAATTTAAAGCCATCACAAGAGAGGCATTCATGATTTTCAAATTGCTCTATACATAAGAAGAAGAGATGATTTTGGAATCAACAAAGGAGATGCTATGGGGGGGCCTAAATTAGTTTTTGAGGAACAAAATTTGGATCTCGAGAAAGAAATTAGGGGATCCAAGGTAACAGAGGCGAGTTGGGACTTGGAGCCTGATAGACCCTGATAGATTCTCTATTCACTTTTTCAGAGTTTGAGAGTCAATCATGAAATCGGATCTGTGGAAAATGTTAAACTGGACAAGGAATAAAGACAAAACCGCAAGCAGCACAAATTCTTCATGTCTTGCTTTAATTTTGAAGGAAAATCATCCACTATCCTTTGCTCAATTTAGGCCCATATTGATACATAAAATTCGAACAAAATATTGGATAATCACCTTAAAAGATTCAGGCAATATTGATATCTGAAAATCAGGGAGGATTCATGTAGAAAACGGCAGACTTCAAGATTATATTGCACTGGCTCGGGAAGCAATACCGTAAAGTAAAAGAAGTGGGCAAAAAGGAATGATTATTAAAATTGATATGGCCAATGTATCTGTGGAAAATGTTAAATTGGACAAGGAATAAAGACAACCCCAGGTAGCACAAATTCTTCATGTCTTGCTTTAATTTTGAAGGAAAATCATCCACTATCCTTTGCTCAATTTAGGCCCATATTGATATATAAAATTCTAACAAAATCTTGGATAATCACCTTAAAAGATTCAGGGAATGTTGATATCTTAAAATCAGGGAAGATTCATGTAGAAAAAGGCAAACTTCTAGATTATATTACACTGGCTCAAGAAGCAATACAGTCAAGTAAAAGAAGTGGGGAAAAAGGAATGATTATTAAAATTGATATGGCCAATGTATTTGACAGAGTTCGACATGTTTTCTTGTTTGAAATCCTTCGCATTTTTGGCGTTTTGGAACACGTCATCTATTGGACTAAGGCATGCAATGGATGCCCTTATATCGCTCCCAATGTTAATGGTAGACCAACAACCCTTTTGTAGAGAGGGATAGTACTTTGGCAAGGATGTCTATTATCACCACTTTTTCTTGACAAAGAGTCCAAGTCGAATATGGGTATCTATGGTTGGAGGAGCCTATTCCCAAAACGGCAGACCTCATTCACAAGATTTCTCAGCACATGATTTATCGGCTCCCCTGTAAAGGAAAGGACCCCGTGACTATAGCCAGAAAAGGTAGCGATTTGGCCCTTGCAGAAGCCATGAAGGCAAAATATAAGCTCGAGAAGAAGAAGAGGGGCTACGTTATCTCAAGCATCAAGGACAAAGGGGTGCGCGTAGCGAACCAACTCCTGACCGGCAAAATTATGAGAACATATCGCGTCGATGAGGTACCAGTGCCGGTGGTCGCGCTGGCCGAGTAGTGCGCAAAGGGGGTCCACTTCAACTGGGCCGAATTCCTCTGCGAGGAGTTTTTGATAAATTGTCGCGGAGCCCATGAGCAGGGTAAGATCTTCCACTATGCGTGGTTGCTATTATCCATACTGCCCGAAGCGAGAGAACTGTCGAAGGATAGTCAGTTCCCCAACATTGACAGAGAGTTACCAAAGGCCGCGAAGTACGCTTCGCTCTGGGCCACCAAAGACGCGAAACAACTTCGTGACACAAAAAAATTCTGGGTACTCATGGAGGTGAGCATCCAGATGTGGATCAATAGGAGGCCACCCCTGTCACCTACGGTGCACAATAATCTACAGAGTTTTACAGACTTCAAAGCTGATATGCACAACATCTACATCAGGGCGCAAAAGGATCCGGCGAAACAGTGGACAAAGTTGTCGTTTGTAGCCACTGACAACGTGATTTTTACTGTATTGGAAACATGGCCTCCCGAATGGCACACTCTAGACCTGGCAGAACTGGAGAAGGCGGTAGCCCAGAAGAAAAAGGACGATGCTAAGCAGCGCATCACTCAATTGGCAAAGAAAAGGCGAAACGAAAAAGCCGCAGCTGAGGTAGGGGCAGCACGCGAAGAGGCACAGAAAGTCGTGGCGCAGAAGAAGGCTACAAAAGCAGCAGCAGCAACAGAGGCAGCAACGACAAAGGCAGACGAGGGCCAAGCAACGTCATCAGAGCAAGAAGTAGAAGAAACAGAACCAACAGAAGGGAGCGCAAACCCAATAACCACGTCCACACAATTAAAGCATTCACGCATCGCAGAGAGATCGAGCCCGAGAAAGGTCAAGGCCTCGAAGTTGGCCATTGACCCGATGACCTTAACCGAAGGTGATCTCCATGACATCGGCGAGACGGTTCACGATGTCACAAGTGAAGTGCTTCAGGAGCTCACGCAGGAGCATCAGACTGTGTTGGGGGCCCTCAGGGCTCAACTACGGGAGATACAGGTGCAGCCCCCTTAGGAAGGCACCTTGTCAACGCACGTCACAGCAGGAACTTCAGCAGCAGAGCAGATGTTGCGTGCAAGGATGGCAAACACAATAGTGTTTCCAGAGGGAGCTCTAGTGTCGTCCAATGTGATGGATCGGATGTCGCTTAACATGATGAAAGACATTGGCCTTAACCTGGTTGCCCTTCCCCGGGAAATGCTATATCAGTTACAGGATGGGATAACGGCAGAGCTGCGAGCCAGGGAGAGCCACGCGATCCAGGTTCTCAGCGAGCAGAAAATTAACATAGAACAACTCAGCTTGCAGCGCAACGAGTTGGTGTCGCAAAATCAACATTTGGTGCACACGGTAGATGACACTTGCCAACACGTCCCGGAGCTAGCCATCGTAGCAGATCTACCGGTAGAAGTGCGGATCCACAGTTTGGCAAGTGGAGTTTGCGACGCGAGAGAAGAGACGACAAGGGTGCAACTGGAGCTGAATCTCCAGATCGCCAAGTTGCGGTTGAAGGCGCAGCCTTCCACTCCCCCGGAAATCAGAGAACAACGCACCAGCGCTATTGCAGCAGGGTTGGAAGATATTGGAGGTGCAGTGCGCGACTGTACGAATATGTTGGAACAGGCACTGGAGGTCCTCACGACTTTGCAGGAGGATCCCAACATCCAGCAGCTGCAGACAGAGAGGCATGCGAACTCCAACAGCAATATGACAGCATCATAGGGACTCCGCAGATAGTAGTCCTCACTCAGCGGCTTGCGAGGATGTAGCAAGCCAAGGCATTAACGAAGTAGGTGGACACGGCACGCCATAAAGAAGCAGTTCTCAAAGAGCGCGCCCAACCATGGATTGACGAGGCCTTCACAATCACGGAAAATATTAAAGGGAAGCTCGCGCACATTCAGGGGATGCATGCGTATATGGAGGGCAGCATGCCGGAAATAAAGGCCCCAGAAGAACGAATGCAGCAGGTTCAACAAGCAGTGGCTCAATGCGTTGCGAACATCAGGACCGTTCAGGATCGTGCACTAGCTCTGTGTAGCACAATCCTTCCGCAAGGTCTAAAGGTACCACTACGCATAGTGACTTTTTCTCAAAAATCATTTTACGTTTCTTTAGATTTATCACTCCGCTCATATCAGTGGCCCAATCTATTCCAGGTAGCGCGAGATAGGGATTGTTGTCATCGAAAATCTCTATCACTTCGAAATCTGCAAGTGCGCTCGTACCTTCGATGTCTATCATTATCCCCTGCAATCTTCCCATCGGTAGCATCTTCTGCTGGTTCGCCATTCGCAATTGAATGGGAGACCACTGCAATGTCACCCTGCCCATGCGTTCCCATGTTTGCTTTGGTAGTACATTCGCGTCCGATCCAAGATCCAGAATTCCTTGATCCATTTCGTACTCCCCAATTTGCGCAGTCAATCACATTTCCCTTCCTGTTCGTAATGCATGCTTCCCAAGTTTCCAGACTACGCACAGTTCTCCAAACCCACCACACTTAGTGATAAGTTCCTGCAGTCCTTTTACAGCCTTGCTGTTTCGCAGCAGTTTCATGCATGTCTCCATAAAGGTAGTGCGCAATGAAAGATGCATCCCTGGTTCTAGTTGATCCTTACTACCTGAAGTGGAGGCCTCTGTCAAGCTCTTCTTAGCTTCCATGAATGTCTACTTTGCGCGCTCCAGATCAAATTCAGGTTCCTTTGTAGGAGCCTTGCGAACCCATGCACTTTCTTCAAGTTGCTTACCTTTGTCATCTCCTGTCATGATACTGCTTCGGAGCACTATGTTTACATTCGGGTCCTCTTCGCACGGCTCAGACCTCATCATTTGCAAATTCTAAGTCGGGGGAGGCTGGAGCATCCCTTTATCGCATAGCCTCCCTATCAGTGTAGGGTAGTCCTCTGTCTCATGATCAAACTGAGTACAATATAAACATGATGTCCTCGTCAGGTTTGTACAATCGCGGGCATAATGCCTTGGCCCTCTGCAATTGTAACAAATTAGTTGTCCGTGACCCCTTCCTGGTCCCCATTCCACCTCGACCTCGTCTGCGACCCCTTCCTGGTCCCATTCCACCTCGACCTCGTCTGCGCCCTGAAATCCAGCGCGCGCCATCCCTGCATTTGGATCGAGCGCTTGTGTTTCGGTCTGCACCTTATAGGTAGGAGTCTGATCCATCATCAGCTCATAACTTCTACAGGTGCGCTCATCATGGCCTACCGATCTGCAGAAATTACAGAACAATTGTTGGGACATCTGTGTATACTTCTGCAATAGGTGACAGTTATTCGTGGTGTGTTTTCCTCCAATCTGACAAATCGCGCACCATAATGCAGGCGTCGCGCTCGGTCCTGCTTGTGCCTCTTGTGTTAATGGCATCGGCCCTCCTCCCGCAAGGTAGTTCGCGAAGACTAGACAATGGTCCTTGCCATGCCCCTGGCCTTTGCATTTTATGCACCATACCTCCTCGCGCGCTTCTGAGCGAGTTGTCCAGTCCTGTTTCAAACTCTACATTTCCAGAGACAATTTGTAGTGGCGCGTGAATTTGTTGGACTCCCATGCCAGGATCTTGTATTGGAGTCTCGTGCAGTCTCATTGCAATCTCCAAAGTTTCGGCCTGGGTGGACAGTTTCTACTTTGACAACGTCGTCCCTAGATGCGGTGTTACTGACGCTACAAACCATGCACAGTGCTGCCCATCCATCAAGGTCATGATGGCTTCGCGAATCATACTCTTCAGCCTCTGATCCAAATCCCATGGGGTTTCGCCAGGAAGCATCATGATTTCCTTAAACCTGACAATCGTTTCGCTGCGCGTTGCATACTTTGGTTAGCGCAGTCTCTAGTATTTTGTTGAAAGCTTCTATAGTCCCATTGGCTTGAGGGTGGTACGATGTACTTTTTTGATGATACACCTGGAATTCCTCTGTGAGGACGCTGATAGTTTCGTTCAGGAAGTGTGTTCCGCGATCACTCATTAAGATTTTCGAACAACCAAAGAGGGTTAACACATTTTTGAACAAAAACTTCACAGCCATAGCGGTCGTGCAGTCTTTGACCGCGCTTTCTCCCATCGTGTCAGATACTCTGTTGTGGTGATGATGTAGCATGCGCCCGTCTTTCCCTGAGGTTTGATCGGTCCCACAAAGTCGATTGCCCAATTTTCGAACAGTTGCAGTGTCACTTGTGGATTTAATGGCATTTCGTCCCTCCGTGAGGGTTTTCCAGTCCTTTGACATATATCGCAGGCCTTACAGTGCGCTTTCAAATCCTGGTGTAGGGTTGGCCACCATAACCCTGCGCGAAGAATCTTCTGTGTGGTCACGCATCCTGCATAGTGTCCTCCTACAGCGCCCCCATGTGCTTCCGCGAGGATCTAACTTCGTTCAAATTCAAGTACGTATCTTCACAATATCTCATCATTTCCCATTTTATATAGGTGCCCCGCAATGACAGAAAAATCCACCGCGCGCACCACCAATTCCTTCTTCTGTTGGACAGAGTATTCCTTCGGCACAGTCCCTGTTGTTAGAAAATGGATTATATCTTCGAAGTGCCCGTCTGTGACGCGCACCGCAAAGAGTTGTGCATCAAGTAGTCCCTCCTCCAAATTAGTGGGTTCCTCGCTCGTCTCAATTCGCGACAAGTGATCTGGTCCTACATTCAGGCGTCCCAGCTTTACTACGACCTCAAAATCATATTCCTGGAACAATAAGAGCCACCTACATATGCGCCCCCCCAACACAGGCTTATTGACCAAGTATTTCAACGCGGAATGGTCGGTATACATCTTGAAATGTCCTCCGAGTAAATAGTGTCGGTATTTTTGGAGCGCGTACACCATCGCCAACCCCTCGCGCTCGGTGGTGGAATAGTTCTTCTTTGCTTTGGACAACCTCCAACTTGCAAACGCGATAGGGTGATCCAAGCCTTCCCCACCCTCCTGTGTGAGCACTGCTCCCAGCGCGATACACGACGCATCAACATGGACATGAAACTCCACATCCCATTTTGGGAAGACCAGGATTGGAGCAGAGGCCAATTTCCCCTTCAGGACATCCAAAATTTTCATACAATCGTCATTCCAGCAAAATGTAACATCCTTTTTCAATAATTTTTCCATCGGCGCGGTGATTTGGGCATAGCTTTTGATAAACTTTTTGTAGTATCTGGTGTGTCCCAAAGTAGCGTGCAATTATTTAACACTTAGCGTTGCTTCCAAATTTAGAATTACTGCAATCTTCGCAAGGTCCACCATCAGCTCCTGTTTGCAAACCACATGTCCCAACAGGTTTCCAAAGGGAATGAGGAATGTGCACTTCTTAAGGTTCAGCGCAATTTGGTGTCGTCAGCAAGTATCCAGCATCAAGCGTAGACTTGCTACATGGTGCTTAACTAATCCGAAGACAGTCCAATCATCCAGATAGACCTCCAAGAACTTGTGGATGTATTCTTTGAATGCAGCAACAACGATGCGCGAAAAGATAGCTGGCGTGTTCTTCAATCGAAACGGTGTATTGGAAGCAGCCCCATTCCATTGTGAATGTCATTTTGCTCCTGTCTGTTGACGTGATCTTGATCTGATGGTACCCTGAGAATCCATCCGTGAACGAGTATGCTTCCTGGCTGCCAACATTTTCCAATACTTCATCTGTGAACGTTGTCAAGAATGGGTCGTGTACACAGGTGTCGTTCAGCTTCCTGAGGTCCACGCATATTCTTATTTCGCCCTTCTGCTTCTTCTCCTGCACTACCATAGGACTCACCCAGTCGGATTCTTCCACTGGCTCAATAATTCCAGCTACGAGCATTTTGTCTAATTCTATGAAGACCTTTTCCTTGTATTTTGGATTCCAGTGACATGACATCAGAGGCCGCGAAGTACGCTTCGCTCTGGGCCACCAAAGACGCGAAAGAAATTCGTGACACAAAAAAAATTGGGTACTCATGGAGGCAAGCATCCGAATGTGGATCAATAGGAGGCCGTGCCTGTCACCTACGGTGCACAATAGTCTGCAGAGTTTTGCAAACTTCAAAGCTGATATGCACAACATCTACATCAAGGCGCGAAAGGATCCGGCGAAACAGTGGCCGAAGCTGCAGTTTGTAGCCACTGACGACACGATTTTTACTGTATTGGAAACACGGCCTCTTGAATGGCGCACCCCAGACTCGGCAGAACTGGAGAAGGCGCCGGCCCAGAAGAAAAAGGACCATGCTAAGAAACGCGTCACTCAGTTGGCAAAGAAAAGGCGAAACGAAAAAGCCGGAGCTGAGGTAAGGGCAGCGCGCGAAGAGGCACAGAAAGTCGCAAAGCAGAAGAAGGCCGCAAAAGTAGTAGCAGCAGCGCAGGCAACGGAGGCAGCTACGACACAGGCAAACGAGGGCCAAGCAATGTCCTCAAGGCAGGAGGTAGAAGAAACAAAAACAATAGAAGGGAGCACAGACCCAGGGACCACGTCCACACAATTAAAGCGGTCGCGCATCGCAGAGAGATCGGGCCCGAGAAAGAAGGTCAAGGCCTCGAAGTTGGCCATTGACCCGATCACCTTAACCAAAGGTGATCTCCATGACATCGGCGAGACGATTCGCGATGTCACAAGTGAAGCGCTTCAGGAGTTCATGCAGGAGCATCAGACTGTGTTGGGGGCCCTCAAGGCGCAGCTAGAGGAGTTACAAGTGCGGCCCCCTCAAGAAGACACCTTGTCAACGTATGTCGCAGCAAGAACTTCAGCAGCAGCACAGATGTTGCGCGCAAGGATGGCAAACACAATATTGTTGCCAGAGGAAGCTCTATTGTCATCGAATGCGATGGATCGGATGTCGCTTAACATGATGAAAGACATTGGCCTTAACCTGGCTGCCCTTCCCCAGGAAATGTTATATCACTTACAGGATGGTATAACGGCAGAGCTGCAGGCCAGGGAGAGCCGCGCAATCCAAGTTCTCGCCGAGCAGAAAATTAACATAGAGCAACTCAGCTTGCAGCGCGACAAGTTGGTGTCGCAAAATCAACATTTGTTGCACACGGTAGATGACGCTTTCCGACGCGTACCGGAGTTAGCCATCGCAGCAAATCTACCGGTAGAAGTGCAGATCCACAGTTTGGCAAGTGGAGTCCGTGATGCAAGAGAAGAGACAAAAAGGGTGCAGCTGGAGCTGAATCTCCAAATTGTCGAGCTGCAGTTTAAGGCGCAACCTTCCACTACCCCAGAAATCAAAGAACAGCGCGCCAGCACTATTGCAGCAAGGTTGGAAGATATTGGAGGTGCAGTGCATGACTATACGAATATGTTAGAACAGGGACTGGAAGTCCTCATGGCTTTGCAGGAGGATCCCAACATCCAGCGGCTGGAGACAGAGGCACGCGAACTCCAGCAGCAGTACGATTTTTTGGTGGTGCACGCGACAGATTTTTCTGTCATTGCGGGGCACCTATACAAAATGGGAAATGATAAGATATTGCGAAGATATGTACCAGAATTTGAACGAAGTCAAATCCTCATGGAAGCACATAGGGGCATTGCAAAAGGACACTATGCAAGACACGCGATCGCATAGAAGATTCTTCGCACAGGGTTATGGTGGCCAACCCTACACCAGGATTCGAAAGTGCATTGTAAGGCCCGCAATATATGTCAAAGGATGAGAAAACCCTCGCAGAGGGACGAAATGCCATTAAATCCACAAATGACACTACAACCGTTCGAAAAATGGACAATCGACTTTGGGACCGATCAAACCTTAGGGAAAGACGGGCGCGCGTTACATCATCACCGCAACAGAGTATATCTGACACAATGGGCGGAAGCGCAACCGGTCAAAGACTGCACGGCCGCTACGACTGCGAAGTTTTTGTTCGAAAACGTGTTAACCGGCTTTGGTTGTCCGAAAATCTTAATGAGTGATCGCGGAACACACTTCCTAAATGAAACTATCAGCGCACTCACAGAATAATTCCAGGTGTATCATCAGAAAAGTACACTGTACCACCCACAAGCCAATGGGACTGTAGAAGCTTTCAACAAAATACTGGAGACTGCGCTGACCAAAGTATGCAACGCGTAGCGAAACGATTGGGACCTATGCATCCCTGTCGTACTATGGGCTTACAGGATAACATGCAAAACGCTGACGAGACAGACACCATTCCGGTTAGTTTATGGCGTGGAAACTGTCATGCCAGTGGAATATATCGTACCTAGTCTGCGAATAGTAGCGCTCACAGGAATGACGGACCGCGAAGCTCTGGAGGAACGGCTCGCACAATTGGAAGAACTTGAGGAAGAACGGTTTTTGGCTGGATTTCATTAGCAAGTACGAAAGCAACGTGAAAAAGCCTAGCATGACCGCCATATCAAGTTGCGCACCTTCAAGGTAAATGACTTAGTGTTGTTGTATGACAGTAAGTTTGAAAAATTTCCGGGAAAATTCAAAATGCATTGGTTGGGACCATACGTGGTTAAGGAGGTCACAGACGGCGACGCGGTCCAGCTAGTCAAACTGAATGCGGAACCCTTCCCAGGTAAAGTAAATGGCAGCCGCTTGAAGCCCTACACGGGTGGGTCAGCTATCTGACTAACCGGCCGAAGCACAGTCTGCACGAGCCAAGGAGCCGGACAAGGGTGCGGGACTATAAACATACGCAGCAGATGCTCGTACAAATGTAAGGAAACAATGTGGCCATGGGGGTCTCAGAACAAAAGATGCAACAAGTTCAACAAGCAGCAGCTCAGTGCGTTGCGGACCTCAGGACCGTTCGGAACCAATTGGAGGGACTCCACATCGACAGAGTGACTCAAGGGCGAGTCACGATGTTTGTGTTGGGGACCTGTTGGGCATGGAATCCCCCCCGCAGCATGTTTTGGGGCTCAAAGCCGAAATTTTGAGTGATATTATTGTAAAGCTCCGTGAATTGCGAGGGTGGAATGTATGTTAGAGTCATATGGTTGTCCGCCCTAAGTATGAATGTAACGCCAGCTTACCCATGGTCCGTAGACCATGGGATTGTATAAATAGAGCGAGGCTCTAGGTTGTAAAGAGATGATATATATCAGGATAGAATCGAATGGATGGAATAAGGGAAGCATAAAGAAGAGTCTAAGTGTGCCTTGGGTCGTAGAAGTAGGAAGAGACTCTGCAATTGAGTGCGCAAAGACCTAGTAGAGACTGCAGCTGAGTGCGCGGACCCCTACAGCTGAGTGCGCAGGGCGGAGTCGAGTCTGTAACCGGAGAAAGGATTAATAAAGAAAGGTTTTGTTACCAATTATGTGCATCTGCAATAAGTTATTACATAGTTGATCTCATTTGCAATTATATTGTTTATTTACACTTGTATGAATTGTGAATATTGTTAAGTATAATTGAAAGCGTACAAATAAGCTAAGTTAATCAACTAATATCGAGCTACTAGTAAGGACTCGGGTAATAATATTGTTCGTCCCCCGAGTAGGGCTGCGCAAATGCAGCATCTCAGACTACGACGTACGGGTTAGTGCGCGTAACGACGAGCGCACAGGGTCGAACTGCGGACCACTTGAAACCATCAGACATCTCTAGGGTGCGGAAACCTGGTTCTAGCACCCTCCCATACTACTTCGAGTGAGAATTGGACTCTTTGTCAAGAAAAAGAGATGATAATAGCCATACATACTTCGAGTGAGACCGGAATCTGCATAAGAGATGTCTAATGTCGTGTCACTGGAATCCAACGAAGAAAGAAATTGAAGGGTGGTTGGACAGAAAGATTCACCAGTTCGCAGCGCAGGAAAATAAGAATCCGCGAATATCAAAAGCACAGTGGTTGGAGCGCTACTTATATACAGAAATCCACGAAATTTTCTTTGCATCCTTCACCTCTGAGTTGTATGAGTGGATCACGAAACTAGAAGACGGTCAGGGAAGGTGTAGGCTCGACAAACCAATTGTGTGGACTCCAGAATTAGTGCGCAGACTAGAAGCATCGGAAGATAAGATCGCGCGTTGTGGACCATTGGCTCGATCGAATTATAGGGAGATTTATCACTGAGTTCACGATAGATACAACAGTCAACTACAGCGAGGCGGAACGACGCTTCCTCAAAGGACCGCGAGGTAAGTACATTAAATCTTTGAACACTTGGATTAAAATGCTATTGTGTGAAAAGCGGGTTATGCAAATAAATTGATGTTTGGGGCTACGCTAAGTGGGAGGATATATAGAAACAAAGGTAGCGCAGAGATAGAAAATAGCCCCTTGATTTCGCCTTGGCGGGAAAGGGGCTACTGGCTACTAGCTGAGGACCATCTAGGAGAAAAAATTCTCCTATATACACTACCCACAGGTGGTGTGTAACAATCCACAATAATTAATTGATTTTAATTATTGTATTTTTCCTAAGTTAGAGTTAGGAAAGAAAACATAAATCACTTACTCCACCAAGCAAGCACCTAAAGAGGCAATAAATCACCTTTCACATGCTAAGACACCAAGCCTATGCAAAAGACCTTTCGAATCTACTACAAGCTTCAACAAAACCAAGCTTCATAGAGTCAAAGTCATTCTTAACGCTTGGGCAAACCCTTCATTTAAACCTCTAGAGATTAAAAGAACAGAATTCCAAGAGCAGCTAAGAAGACTTCAAACAGTTATGGATGAAGCAGAAATAACACGACAGAGCATTTTTGAGGATTGAAGTTTAACCTAAGCTCCATCAAATCAATCACGGGGAGGAGGAGCAATGGCAATTGAAGTTGAGAAATATTGGGTTGCAAGTTAGAGAGAAGAATGCATCATTCTTGCATAAACAAGCTAAACCAAATATCCTTAGAACAATGTCAAAAAAAATGCCAAAATAAATGGTAAAAAGTTAAAAGAATTTAAAGCCATCAAAAGAGAGGCATTCATGATTTTCAAATTGCTCTATACACAAGAAGAAGAGATGATTTCGGAATCAACAGAGGAGATGCTATGGGGGGGCCTAAATTAGTTTTTGAGGAACAAAATTTGGATCTCGAGAAAGAAATTAGGGGATCCAAGGTAACAAAGGCGAGTTGGGACTTGGAGCCTGATAGACCCTGATAGATTCTCTATTCAATTTTTCAGAGTTTGAGAGTGAATCATGAAATCAAATCTGTGGAAAATGTTAAACTGGACAAGGAATAAAGACAAAACCGTGAGCAGCACAAATTCGTCATGTCTTGCTTTAATTTTGAAGGAACAACATCCACTATCCTCTGCTCAATTTAGGCTCATATTGATACATAAAATTCTAACAAAATATTGGATAATCACCTTAAAAGATTCAGGCAATATTGATATCTGAAAATCAGGGAGGATTCATGTAGAAAACGGCAGACTTCAAGATTATATTGCACTGGCTCGGGAAGTAATACAGTCAAGTAAAAGAAGTGGGGGAAAAGGAATGATTATTAAAATTGATATGGCCAATGTATCTGTGGAAAATGTTTAACTGGACAAGTAATAAAGACAAAACTGCGGGCAGCACAAATTCTTCATGCCTTGCTTTAATTTTGAAGGAAAATCATCCACTATCCTTTGCTCAATTTAGGCCCATCTTGATATATAAAATTCTAACAAAATCTTGGATAATCACCTTAAAAGATTCAGGCAATGTTGATATCTGAAAATCAGGGAGGATTCATGTAGAAAAAGGCAGACTTCTAGATTATATTACACTGGCTCAGGAAGCAATACAGTCAAGTAAACGAAGTGGGGAAAAAGGAAAGATTATTAAAATTGATATGGCCAATGTATTTGACAGAGTTCGACATGTTTTCTTGTTTGAAATCCTTCGCATATTTGGTGTTTTGGAACACGTCATCTATTGGACTAAGGCATGCAATGGATGCCCTTATATCGCTCCCAATGTTAATGGTAGACCAACAACCCTTTTGCAGAGAAGGATAGTACTTTGGCAAGGATGTCAATTATCACCACTTTTTCTTGACAAAGAGTCCAAGTCGAAGAAGGCATAAGAGATGTCTGATCTCTTGGCAAGGATGTCTATTATCACCACTTTTTCTTGACAAAGAGTCCAAGGGATTATTATTGTTAGAGTAGTTAAAGCTATTAAACATTCTCAGTTTGCAAATGACACTCTTCACTTGGGAGGTGCCTCAACCATAATTGTGGAGAGGTTTAAAAAAAAATTGAACTAGTTCCTACATGCTTATGGAGGTAAGATCAACATGGTAAGATTAGATTTGTTTATGACTGGAATAGTTCTCCTCTTTTAATCCGCTCAATTTCTACAGTTTTAAATTTTTCGAGTATCTCATACTGGAATTCTTTTAAATATTTGGGTATGCTTATTTTTTAGGGTGCTCCCAAATCTTTGGACTGGATTCATATTCGTTCAGAAAATCGAAGCAATAAAACAGCAATGGGGATCACACGGCCTAAATCTAATAGGTAGGTTGTTTTAATAAAAGCCATTCTTTGTTCATTGCTAATATATCAAGATTCAACTATGCTAGCTCCTACAGGAATGATGCAGCAAGTATCAAGGGAGAGTTGAAAGTTTCTATGGCAAAGAGGAAAAATTAACACAAAGTTACATATGGGGAATTAGAATATAGTTTAGGCTAACGAAGAAAATAGGGAGCTTGGTATAAAGGATCCTCCGCTAATGAATCTAGCATTTGACGCTAAAATTATTTGAAGATTGATCTCAATAGAACTTGAATGTAATAGCCCTAGTGAAAGGTTCATGTAATAAAAGTTAATAAAGGCAAAATAAGACCATGGTTAAGAGACACTTATTCCAAGCTGAATGTTGGGCAAATATATCCTAGTGGGCATCACTGGATGTGTGTATTGGCTAAGGAAATTGGCAAAGGCTAAGGCAAAGGCATTAAAAAGCAAAAAGGCATTTTGGCACATTTATTTATGAAAATAAAGGAAAATAGGAGAAAAGGAAGGCAAAAGGTCACAGGTTGCATGTGAAGAGGAAATTGAAGGAAAGTAATGGAAAATGAAGAAATTAGAGGCCTCATGCATAAAAAGGCTTCTGCGGATCAATTCATGGATTTGTCAAGTTCAAGTTTAAAGTTCTCTCATATTTCTCTATCTCTCTCACTCTTTTGGTCACTTAGAGTTTCCTTGGAGCACTCTAGTTTGGAGCAAAGAAAGGGAAGGCAAGAAAAGGAAAGGAAAAGCAAGCAAGGAACAAGGAAAGGAAAGCAGGATCAAGCAGCTTCAGCAGGAATACTTGCAGGTAACTTTTTGCATGTGTGATTTCTTAACTGGTTTGAACATGCATGGCTTTGCATGTTGGTGTATGCTTCTCTTGTTGTCAGTGGCATGGTTTTGTTGAGTTATGACAATCCTTTTCAGCCTAGCACAACCTTTTTCCAGATGCCATGGTATGTTGGGATGTTTATTTCAGTTTTGGAACTTTGGAATTGCCAGATGGATTTCGGAATCTGGGGCGGAGGTGGTCTCAAGGTTCATTACCAGAGGCCTAGGAATCCCTTGACCGGTTTTGGCAAGATACATGGTAAATCCTAGGGGAGCAGTCTCGGTTTAGGCCCTAGTGATCCGAGTTTGAATTGCAGTAAACCCTGGGAGACAAGGAGATAGAAAATTCCTCAAGGATAGTGATGGATGCCGGATGGCATTCTAAGTTCTGTCCGGTTGTGATCGGAGCACCGGTTTTGGTGTGATCACAGTTGGATGAGGGTGGAGGTGGTTTAACCTCTAGATTCCCTTGATTGTTCTTAGATTGGTTGTTCTATGAAATACCACATTCATGCTTGGAATATGGCACAGGGGTGACTGGCTAAAAGAGATATTTGGTTTAGCCATGTCTATGGTCGAGTGGTATGTGGAAGTCCCGAACCTGGTCGGATTTTCCTATGATTGATAAAAGCTAAGTTCTCTTACTTTTGCACTAATTTATATGTGGATTTAATGGTTGTCACATATTTGATATTTATATGGTTTTATGTTAGTTATAAGCATGGTTGAATGAGTTGAATGACCGGTTCATGTCATGGTTATTTCACATATTTTTTGTAACTGTTAAATGGATGGATGCAAGACCTAATTGATGATGTAGCAGTTCAATGGAGAAGGAGGTGATCCTTCTGGTTATGTTTCATAAGTTGTTTCAGTCATTTATGCTCTATCTTGTATCCTAGACCTATAGGTTGCATTGATGCCAAGTGTTTGGCAGAATGTCAGTCCCGGTTAGGGATGCTCAAGCCTAGTCCTAAGGGAGATTTTGATTGATCAACACTATTATTGTGCTTTTAATGATTTTGGAAAGTTACAGCAAGTTTTGGGCAAAGGCTAGAATTCTGGGCTAGAAAAGTGGCTCAAATTGCAGAGTCGCTGGCACAGAACTGGCAATTTTGGAACACAATCGCTAGCAGGCGGGCCTGTGAGAGTGACTTTGAGTTGTTGGTCGCTCCCTTGCCCATAGCATGAGAGCGACTGAGGGCTAAGAGCTACAGAATATACGAACAGGTTGTCTGAGTGGTTGACTTGTCCCCTGAGGGGTTTGTTGATGATGTTGGATGATTGTATGTGATGTTCCGTCGATTCCACTTCCTTAAGGTGACATAGGAGGTCGAATTTGATTGTAGTTGCATCTCTCCTCATGTTTACCCCGGTTGGCATGGTACCTTTGGGTAGACTTGGGAGGGGGTGTTACACTGAATGGTAGAAATTAGTTATAATAAAAAATACCTACATTCAAGAACAGTGACTAGACTAGAGAGATATTCTTGGGAAGGTAATGAGACTTCTATTTGGAAACTTTACAAACCAGTTACTTATGTTATTATTGAAAATCTACCTTGGATTCTAAGAAATGGGAAATCCACAAAAATTTGGAAGGATAATGTGGAGCTAGCAAGAGTCAAGGAATCCCTGAGTAAGAAAAGGCATCATCAGTTTATTTGACCTCTCTAGATGGGATAGTAACTCAAGAAGTTATAAAGGTTGGAAAAATCTTTCTCCCCCAGCGCATCTAGTTGATCAACATAACTTCATGTTCATTGCCCTGAGAGGAGTGGCCCCTTTATGTATTTCCGCTTTAGACAACAGAGGTTGGTGTCATAATGAAGCAGTTTATTATGTTAAAGATGGTTCTTATTATTGAAAAATGAAATTAACTCAGACAAATATATAAACAACACATAATAAACCAGACACAAAATATTGGCGGAAAAGACTGAAGCCTCATGCTTCCTCAAGTATTCTCTCTCATTTTCATTAAAATAATTGAATATAGTGTTACAAATAAATAGATGAGAGACAGTGTTCTCAAGATAGTTTGTGCTATCTTAGACACTTGGTTGAGATAATTTCTCCTTTGGTTGAGATAATTTCTCACGAGATACACACCAATATAGGAGTTACCTAAACTAACTCCTATCTTAGAGAAACAACCCAAGAGTTAGGCACAAATTCCTAACTTGGAATATTTAATTTATTTATTTATTTTTGGATTTATTATTGTTTTATGAGAGAAGCTAACATTTCCCCCTTCAATGATAAATCCAAAATAAGAACGAGGAACCATCTTCCAAGTTCTCATGTTGATCCTCAAAAATATTGCCTGAAAAAACTGCCAAAACTGGATGCTGGAAAAAACTCAAATCTGAAGAGAACATGAATCAGTTGCATGCCTGATTCATCTCTGAATGTCGCTTGACAACTCCATCACGTGCCAAGCTGCAAAAGGATCCAACTATCCTTTGCTTGAAAACAGCATCCGGTGTCCACTGACACAATTTGATGAACGCCCACTAGTGTATTTGCTGATGATGATCGCCCACTGGCTGATGATGTCGAAAAATAACTCAATGTTGTGTTTGTTATGATGAAAGTTGCTCACTGTTGCTTTGTTGTTGATTGCCCACTGGCGAATTTGTTGATGCTCATTGTTGATGAAAAATGCCCACTGGCTGATGAAGATGCCCATTGGTTGCTTCACTGATGTTGTCGAGACTTTCAGTCGAACAACCACTTGTCAATTTCATTGACATTTCCCCCCTTTGTCAGCTCAAAGGAGAAACAATCTTCTCCAAAATATATCTGAACTCCCCCCCCCCTTCAAGTGTAGGAGAGTTTCACTGTCGTACTCCCTCGTTCAACTGCATGAGAGTACCATCATCAGTTCACTACTTGCTGCACTATGTGTGATTGTAGTCGGTTGTAGAACTGAGACAATCCTTTGATTGTGGGTGACCATTCCCAAGGATAGATCCATTCATAATGTATCTTCAATCTGGCTGATTTTTGTTGGTTGCGACATTTTTCCAAGGAATGATTGGGCTTGCCACAATGGCAACAAGGATGGAGATCAAAACACTGATCTTCCATATGACTGGTTCTTTGACAATGAGAACACTTCGGCTGGACTTCAACTTCAGGTTGCGTGCAATCTTGTTTGTCTGCAACTTTCTTAGAACCTGCTGAGGTGAGTTGTGCAAGAAATCCTGCACTCACGAACTTAATTATCTTGGAATAATCTGCGATATGTAAGTTGGTGTCATCAGTCACATATCCTAAGCCTCGTCAATTCTTGTTATTTTGAATTTCTTCCCAGGGCTTGATGATGCATTTGGAAGAAATTTTAACTAGAACAACTTCAACACTTGGAGTTGTTGGGATGAATGACTTATCATCTGGATGGTTCAAAGACTGGAAAGTATCACTCTTTTCTTGTAATTCATTCCTTTGAAGTTGTGATTCGAGTTGAAGAAACTCAATGGTTTCATGTGTTTTTCGTAGATGCCGTGAAAGATTAGAAAGAGTTTCTTTGCTGATCTGCACCATGTCTTCATCATTGGAGATGATCAAACTATGAAAAATGTTTAACAACTGAATATGTTGCGCCATCTGAACTTGCTCACTTGAAATCAGGCTCTCTTGTCGTAGATGTCGTTCTTTGAACTATTTCACTTGATTTTGTTACTTGAATGACAGGCTCGCTTGCTATGGGACTTGAATGGCACGCTCGCTTGATTTGTTACTTATTGCACTTGCTTGAGTTGTAGAACTTTCTTGCTTAAACTTTGGAATTCACGCTCACTTGATGACGATCATGTTTGCATGAATGCTCACTTGCCTTACTTGATGATTTTACGCTCACTTGAAGGAATAGCCACGCTCGCTTGATGTCGGTCGCAACTTGATTGGTGTTAGAGTTGAACTTGTTTGGTTGCTTTGATGGTTGTTGCAATGAACTTCACTCTGGCTCGCTTGAAGGTTTGAACTGTGTACTGTTTTGATGCAAATTGCTTGAATGCATACTCACGCTTGCTTGCAGGGGATGTGAACTTGTTGCTTGTTTGCTTTAGAGTTAAAATTCATGCATTCACTTGATTCTGCTTAAAAGAAGGGTCTCAAACACTGTCGAAAATGCACCCAAAAAAAACTCTTAATGATTTAATGGGTGACTACAATGAATTCAATTTGACTCAATTCAAGACTTGGGTGTCGGATTCAACCGAGAATGCACCCTTACAATGCAATGTAATTTGAGTTTGATTACAAGTTCAATAATGTTAATGTAGATTGTGCTCTGAAACGTTGAAGTTCACAGATTCATTAACTTGATTGTAGTGATGTAGACTTTGCTTTGAAATGTTGGAGTTTGCATATTCATGAACTTGATTGAGTGAATTTGCTTGTTGAGGTAGAATGTTGATGTTGACAATCGTTGATTATGAGTTGTAGTTGCGCAGATGCATGTGTTGAGTTTAATTATCCTTCCTTGAAGCTATTTTGTTACAAGTGTTGTGCTTGCTTGCATTGAACTTTATGTGTGTTAAATGAGATCATTTATGTGTCAAAACTAGACACAAATCAAAAAGCAACAACATGAAGCATGCACCATCATCAACACACTCTTTGTGTACCTAAGATCCCCTTATTCAATTTCGGGCGGATCTAGGACACAATCACCACAAAAATGATATCTTTATTAAACTTTGGAGTACATAATCGCTCAACATCACAACATCTTCATGGAATCAGAATTCTAGAACTTTTTGAAAAAAAAATGTCTTCAAAAAACTAACTCAACCTCCTTAGCTCATTGATGCACAAATTCGTTAAACATATGAAAGTAGGAGGTATTGCAACGCTCAATTAATTCCTTCACACAACCATTCAAACTAGCGCATTCTTTTCACACGTGACTCTCCACTAATCAGTCAACTCTTCTCATTCAACAACTCTGCGGAACAATTGAAGTTATCTGCTCTCACATGGAGCAAGCTAGTCTGATACTAAGTGATGCAGCCGAGGGCCACAGTGATGAAATTGCACAGAAAAAACATGGAAGCAATTGAAAATTAAACACAAAATTGCAATGAGCCAAAGCACCACTTATTTATTCCATCGATCGACCAATCTCTACGGGCCTTGGGGCAAAATCCCTTCTTCGATCGATTGACAATCTTAAACAATAGATCCTCGGAGCTTGAACTGTCGCAGTCAAAATCCACCAGTCACATTGCCAGGCCACTGAGACACCAATGAATTTGTCTGTGCATTCATAAGTGAGAAATTCCTATACAGGTTTTAAAAAAAGGTAAACGAGAAAACACACTTTCAAGTTTAGAATCTAATCGGTTAGAATGCATTCATTCAGGTCGGGCCCAATAAATTTGGTATCAATGACCTCAACTGGAGCTTCATCACCAACTGGTGCAGAGACATATGATGTTCCTTCTTCCTTTTACGGTTTCAGTATCAACAACAAGAGCCTCAGTAGAAGGGGCTAAGACAGTCACCGTTTCAGTTACAATTTCAGAAAGAGTAATAGTTTCCTCATGCTTCGAAACATCCCCTTGGGTTGGAACCTCAATATTTTCAGTGACTGTACCTTTTGGTTCGTCCTTCTTTATGTACGAATCCAAGTCTTGCAGAGCTCCAGGCTATCATTCTGAAGCACTTCCGTTTGAGGCCAAGCTTCAATCACTTTCACGACTTTATCAATAATGAACAAAGAAAAAAAACCAGTCTTGTTGCTGGAGCAGGATCATATATAGATAGGGTCGATCTTGTCTTCTCTGGAAGTAATATTGTTCCTGGTACCAAAATTTGATGGTGTAGACACAGGCCGTGTGGAATTTATTTGTCTTCAAGCATAAATCATGTCATCCTCTTCGAAAGCTTTGGCAATGACGACCCTCTGGATCTCAAGACTGCAATTTCCATGGCAACTCTTCTTCAACGCTCTGGTAGCTGTCAATTACCTCCATAAGTCATGCTACAGGTCTTATGCATAAGCTGAATATTGTTCTATGCACAAGTCCTCCATAGAGCTCTGCGCTCCTTGCAAATTTCGATTGCCCACAATACAAATGCAGGTTACATTGCTCTTCGATAGACCACAAACTCCACATTGGGCAAGGCTTATACTCTCCACGTCATACTATATTTCATGATTCTCCACACACTTACAACTCTAGCGCAATCTTCACAAACTTCGCAGGGGGCTATGTTCATAAGCTTCGATACCACATATTGAAAAAGAAATTAACTCAGACAAATATATAAACAACACATAATAAACCAGACACAAAATATTGGTAGAAAAGACTGAAGCCTCATGCTTCCTCAGGTATTCTCTCTCATTTTCATTAAAATAATTGAATATAGTGTTACAAATAAATAGATGAGAGACAGTGTTCTCAAGATAGTGCATGCTATATTAGAAACTTTTGGTTGAGATAATTTCTCCTTTGGTTGAGATAATTTCTCACCAGACACACACCAATATAGGAGTTACCTAAACTAACTCCTATCTTAGAGGAACAACCCAAGAGTTAGGCACAAATTCCTAACTTGGAATATTTGATTTATTTATTTATTTTTGGAGTTATTATTGTTTTATGAGAGAGGCTAACACTTATGTCTAATTGAACGATGTCACACATCCCCAAAGGTTAATTTTTTCGTATTATATCTAGAAAGGAGACAGGTTTTCTAAAGTAAATATTCTCTGTTGGACATTAGCTCATGGGAAACTCTAACATCCAAGAATCTTCAAAATGAGGTATCCAAGGACCATCTCGTTGTTCATTATGTATGTCAACGGAGGAGATATTAGCCCAGCTTTTCCAAGAAGGAAATGTCTGCAACCTAGTGTTAATTGGAGTTAAAGATGGAAGGGTTCTACTAAATTTAGAAGTGCATTAAATTTGGTAGAAGGACCCACAAGCGAAGCTAAGCCGCAGTTTACTTTTTCTTAATTTTGACTTGGGAAATTTTTAATTTTCCTATAGTCAAAAATAGAATCAATCTCAGTGGTCCATTGAGTTTTAATCTCAAATGTTCATGGAAGATGAAAGGCCACATCAACTTTATAAGGAAAGAAAGGGCACAAACTTGGCATATGATTATGCACTAGAGAATTGTGTGTGCATCTCAGCGAAGAAGAGTTTCCAAATCAGTGTGCTAAGGCAAAAAGAGAGGTCGAATAGCCTCTACGAATTCTTCAGTTAGCGTACTTCATTTCCAGGGCCTTCTTAGCCTTGCGCAGAAGGGTCAAGTTAGCCTATAACAGCTTTGTAAAAGTTGTGCAGAGAGGGTCAAGTTGGCCTATAACAGCGGCATAACAATTGCGCAGAGAGGGAGGCTGAGCTAGATAAGAGTGTGTAGATTAGTGAGTTGATGGATAGCGAATTAAAGGGAAAATCTTCCCACTGAATTGTATTAATTATTTGAGATCTTTGCTGAGCAGAATAATAAAAACACAAAAGTTGGCAGGTTTTGCCTAGTTGGGGCTTCCTGGGTAATTTCTGCTATATTGTTTATTGTGTGCTTGTGTCTTTGTGAATTTATTTTCGGCTGCTATTATTTGTTAAAATATTCAAAATATTTAGTAAAAGTGTTTGGAGTCTAGTTTTCAATTTCTTTACTGCAGAATTTTTATTAAATCAGTAGCTAGGTATTGGAAATCTAACATGGTATACGAGTGAGTCTCTGATTGAAGACCAAAAAATGTGTTGGTTTCCTCGGGAGTGGGTGAAAGACGCAAGAAAAGGGACACAATTCACTTCAAGATTGCACAAGGGTTTCTGGCTGTGTGAACTAGGGATAATCTGCGCTAGGGTTTTCTCCTAGCAGGCTCTATGCAAGGATTTCTGAGCAGTTCGAACAAGTAGGATGGCGTATTTGGGGCTGAGATTTGAGGATCCCCTTGATGGGGCCTCGAATTTTTGTTCTTGGAAGGAGAGGACGTTGTAGTTTTGGAGGAGCAAGGATTTTGAGAGTTTGTGGAGAGTCCAACTGCTCCAACAAATCCTCCGCAACTGGCCTAGCATAACAAGGACGCAAAGGCCATAAGAATAATCCTTGAAGGAGTCAAGGATCACAGCATACCTCACATTACTGGGGAGAAGACAGTTTAGGCTAAGTGGACAGTTATCTTAAGGTCGTACCAAGGTACGAGTGAGGCTAAGAAGCTGGTACTCGAAGATAAACTCAGAAATATCAAGATGACCACGTCTGAGTCCATGATCTCATACCTTACCAAATTCACCCAAGTGAAGGACAAGTCAGTCGGGGTTAGGGAGACAATCTTGGACAAAGACCTTGTCAATTTTGCATTATTGGGCTTTCCCAAGTCATGGGAAAACTTCATTGGCGCAAAGAGTGACGAACAAAAGCTTCCAGATTGTGAGCAGCTATGGAGTGATTGCGTGTAAGAGGAGATCCGGAAGCAAGCTAAAACTAGGTCTCATGCGAGACTAAGGAATAGGAAAACTTTGCCCTAGCTAGCAACAAGGGTAAGGCCAAGGGAAAAAAAAAAAATCCAAGAGGGGTCGAATCTAGTTCAGGAGGAAAGAAGAAGAAAGATCTCAACAAAGTAAAGTGCTTCTCTTATCATCATTTTTGGCACTAGTCGACCAAGTGTCCAAACATGAAGAACGGATAAAAGAAGGATCACATGGCAACATCAACAAAGATGGAATAATTCACTTCTCGGTTTGAGAAGGAGTTTTTGCTCACAGCTTGCATGGCAAGCTCAATGGCCAACAACGTGTGGTACATTGGCAGTGGAGCATCCTGTCATATGACCAGGAACAAGTGATATTTTAGCTAGTTGACAGAGAAGGATATGGAGTTTCACATAGAGATGGGAGATGATGATAGGTACCTAGCATAGGGCGTGGATATTGTCAAGTTTGAGGAGTAGTCCGGGAATACTCTCTACCTTACAGATGTCATCTACATCTCACGGTTGAAGAAAAACTTGTTTGAGTCTCAACCTTAGAAAACAAAGGTTATGATGTTATCTTCAGCAGAGGAAAGGCTTTCCTCAAACCCTTAATTTCTAGAGCCATGAAGCAAAATGGAGTTAAGGTAGAAAACATCCACAGGTTATAGTTTGAGACAGCCACGACCTTGAGCAGCAAAGAGATCAGTGCGCACAAATGCGACCTTGGTGAGCTTTGGCATAGGTGTATGGGTCACTTACACCATGGAGCACTGAATATTTTGAGGAGATTGCCACATGGCTACCACAATAGAGTGTAGATCAAAGTGACGTGTGCAAGGATGCATATCTAGCAAGTATGTCAAGACATCCTTTTCCAGCAAACACAGCAGGACCAAGAGCATCTTGGAGTTCGTACATTCGAATGTATGCATACCACTTTTCTCTAAATCCCTAATGGGATACAGATATTATGCCACCTTCATTGATGACCACTCAAGAAAGACTTAGATCTTCTTCATGAAGAAGATCGATCAAGTCTTCTCGACATCCGTAGAGTTCAAAGCCTTGGTGGAGAACCATACTGGTAGGAGAATCAAGGCATTGAGGTCAGACAATGGTGGGGAGTACATCTCTAATGCTTTCAGAGACTTGTGTGCCAAGGAGGGCATCAGAAGGGATCTCACCGCACCTTGTAACCCTCAGCAGGATGGGGTGGTTGAGTGCAAGAACCGAAGCATTGTTTGAGCGACCAAGGCTATGTTGCATGACTAAGGCCTATGTTTCTCTGGGCAAAGGCTTGTAGCACTCGTCTTTTTGTAGAACAAGAGTCCACACAGGATACTTGGCAAAGTCACACTAGAAGAGGCTTTCACAGGCAAAAAACCTGACGTGTCTCACTTCCGGATCTTTCGCAACCTTGTTTACTGCCATGTGTCTTCTGATAACTAAAAGAAGCTAGAGCCCACAACAGAAAAATGGCATTTTCATGGGCTACAGTGAGACATATAAGGCGTACATGGTATATATTCTAGCACTCATAAAGACAGTGATAAAATGTGATGTGAAGTTTGAGGAAGAGAGCGCTCTCAAGAAGTCCTTAGAGTGTGAGCAGAGTGCAGCACAAGAGGAGGAGGATCAGGGTCCCAAGCAGGAGGCTCAGCTAACTCCTCAAACTTCATTGCAATCGGTTATTAGGCAAGTCGAGCAGCAGGCAATTAAGGAGAAAGTGCATGAACAAGAGGAGAGAGTAAAGCTAGAGTTACCCACTCAGCTAGTGACTCCTAGTGTAGGGAGAGGAAGAGCCAGGTGGACAGGTCAATTGATTAGGGAGGCTCAGGAGAGAGTTGGAGCCCCCAGCTCCACATTCAGACAGAGTAAACAGCCACAGAGATATACGGGGTACATAGCACTTATGACCAAAGTGATAGACTTTGAGCATAAGGAGGCAACTTCTCAACAGGTATGGAGAGATGCCATGGTGGAGGAATTCCTCTATCATGCAAAATGACGACTAGGAGAATATTGTGCCAAGACCAATTGGCAAGTTAGTGGTTGGTTCACATTAGGTGTACAAGATTAAGCATGTAGCTAATGGGAGTGTGGAGAAGTGTAAGGCGAGATTTGTGGCCAAAGGTTTCTCTTAGGTTGAAGAGAGAGACTATGATGAGACGTCCGTACCAATGGCCCGGTATTCGTCCATTAAGACTGTCCTGGCAATTGCAACGCAGACAAGGTAGAAGATCCACCAAATGGACGTGGAGACTGACTTCCTTAACAGAGTTGTTGAGGAAGAGACTCATGTTGAGTAAAGACACTCATGTTTGCAAGCTGAAGAGAGCTCTTTATGGGCTCAAGCAGGCACCATGGGCATGGTATGCCCAGATAGACAGCTACCTTCTTGGATTGGGCTTCACCAAGAGTGTAGTTGACAGTTTGATATTGGCAGGGTATGTGGAGCTCATTTGTGACTGCAAAAGAGATCTTGCAAAGGAGTTTGAGATGAAGGATATAGGGTTGTTGCGTTATTTCCCTGGGTTAGAGGTTTGGCAGGGTGATAGGGAGATATTCTTGGAATGGGGCATGTACATGCAAGAGATTCTCAAGAGGTCCCACATGCAAGATTGCAGGCCCATGACCACACATCTAGTCACAAACTAGAGGAAAGTGGACGCTACCAAAGGTGAGCGAGTAGATGCTACTCTCTATAGGCAACTCATAGGGTCGTTGATGTATTTGGTGAACACACGACAAAACATTTCCTTCGCAATCAATCAGTTGAGTCAGTTTATGGTTGAGCCCACCAGAGTCCATTTGGTTGTTGCTAAGCACGTGTTGGGGTATCTCAGGGGCAGATCAGATTATGGATTGTTGTACAAGAAGGTTGATGGAGTGAGACTTCAAGGATTCACAAATGCAGATTAGGCCACGGGTTCAATAGATAGGAAGAGCACTTCAAATTGTGCTTTTAGTGTTGGATCAGCGATTGTTTCTTGGTCCAGCAAATTGAGGCACTGGCACTCAGCTCAACTAAGGTCGAGTACATGGTTTCCAGCGTGGCAGCCTGCAAGGCTATTTGGTTGAGGAAGCTACTTGTTGGGTTGTTTAATCAGAGGTTGGAGCCCACGGTCATAAATTGTGATAATCAAAGTTGCATGATGCTCTCTGAAAGTCCAATATTTCATGACCGCTCCACATGGAGATTAGGTACCACCATATCAGAGATTGTGTTCAAAGAGGTAAAGCCAAACTCCAATACGTGCCTACAAAGGAGCAAACAACAGATATCTTGACCAAGGCATTGGCAGGAGGCAAATTTGTCTACTTCAGAGATAAATTAGGTGTAGTACAAAACACCTTCCTCTCTAAGAGGGAGTGTGTTAGTTGGAGCTACTAAATTTAGAAGTGCACTAAATTTGGCAGAGGGGCCCACAAGTGAAGCTAAGGCATAGTGTACTTTTTCTTAATTTTGTCATAAGAAAATTCTATTTTCCTATAGTCAAAAATAGAATCGATCTCAGCCGTCCATTGAGTTTTTGTTATGAATAAGATAATTCATGAAATATTAATTAAATAAATAATATTAAAAATAATAATAATAATAATTAATAAAAAACTATTACTTATGAAGGGGTAAAGGCCAAGTAATGTGATTGTTCACTTTCATGGCCAATCAATGCCTATATAGGCAACTGCCACAAAGGCATGTAATCACCAATTCAATTTTATTCAATAAAAAAATTACATCTTACAAAAATTTATAACACTTACATACAATTAAATTGCAATGTTGGTGTTCTCTGCAATAGTGGTATCAAAGCCACGTGTTCCAACCCCGCATCCACAGCACAGACTCCTCTTGTCCACCTGCACTCTACCACTCCACTGCACATACTCCTCATTGTCTTGTTCACTTCCCTTCGTTCCATCAGCTCCCGCCATAACCATGTCTCCCTGTCACGATTCGTGGACCGCATCTCGTCCCTTCAACAAATCCCTATAGCCATTTCCGTTTGTGCTCCTCGTTGTTTTGTGGCCCTCGAGTTGTTGCCATTCTCTGTCTCCAAAACACGCAAAGCTTCCGCCACAGTAAGATACGTCTGTCATCGCACCTGTCCACAATTTCATCATACAACCCGCATAGTCCTCTCGTCCCCACTATTGTCCTTTCGACATGCCACCGTCAACGTTACTTTCCCGACTCGCTCACATTTCTACAATCAACGATGTTTTATTCCCTCATAAAGACGTGGCTTCCCGACCGTCTTGTCCCCCACCAATCGTATTGTCGTCTGGTAACTATTTAACCTTATTATATAGTTTAATTATATACATATATATAGTTAATTTTATTAGATTTATTATATAATATAACATATATATATACACATATATTATTACATTATATATAAAATTAAATAAATAAAAAAGGGGAAAGAAAGCGGGTTCTTCCAAGAAAAAAACAGATCCAAGATGGGGAATAATGATGAAGCAGACATAAATAAATACCAGGAAGAACTCAATAGAGTATGTCATCACCTCGACAATGTTGAAAAGAAGCAAACAGAATTAGGAGAAGGACAAAAGAAGATAATTGAAACTCAGGAGCGATTAGCAACAAATATCAACAAAATAGACAATATTGAAAAAATGTTGCAAGGAATGTAGAACCAAGAAAAAAGATATTTTGATTATCGTTGGCAAGCCTTCTTAAAATTAAGAGAGGAAGACAAACATGAAGCAACTCTAAAGCTTAAAGAATGAGAGGAAAGAATGGACCAACTAGTATGAAGGGTAAATTCATTTTTTGTAAATCCCTTAAATACTCAAGAACCAACACAAAGTCCCAAATCTCAAGATAGCAAAGATCCCCCAAATCATAAGGTTTAGCAAATACACTTCTCGAGTAGCCAGTTTTATACAAAAATCCTATAAAAGGACCATCAGCGAATTAAAAAGGAACTACCCAAGTACGATGCTAAAGGACATAGAGGCATTGTTGTTTCAGTTATTAAAATGGAAAGCATTTTAAATCAAACCCACCATTAGGTAAACGTGAGAAAACCATGACAGAGTCTAACAATTTGGAAGGAGAAGCGTACGATTGGTTCCCATGGTGGTCTAGCAAATGTGATGCTCGTTCTTTTCACAGGAAAAATTTCGTGGATCCCTTCCTAAAAAAATTCTTTGGCGAAGAAGAAGATTATGTCTACAACAAATTTGTTCATCTCAAGCAGAAGGGAATTGTAAGCAACTATACCCACAAATAGGAAGTATTAGCTACACGACAAAGAGGATTTACTGATGAACAACTACTCAAGATGTATATATGTGTGTTGAAATATGTAACTAGGTCCGGTCTTCATAAATATGAAATGTACTTTGATTCTTGTATATTGTAAAAGGAAAGAAAAAATTCTTATTGTTACTTTTCGTAGCATGGGTTTCATGCTCAAGGTCTTTTTTATCTAGAGATCAAGCACCCATTGAGTGCTTCTAGGGTTTGCCCTGGGGTCAAGAAGTCAAAAGAGTCATTGTCATATGAAGAAGACCCCATAGGGAAAATTGTAAGATGTGAAAAGAATTATTTTTGTATTAAAAGTGTCAAATACCCTCCAAGACCAAGTCGGCCGGGCAGCTAAGAAGTCAGCCTCATTAGGGGCATGTTGTCCTCTTTGGAAGCCTATATATAGGATAGAACTAGACCTCCAGTGGACACTCACTTATCTTCTCATCATCTAAGCAAAAGAGAAGCAGAAGAAGGCTAGCAAAGAAGGAAGAATGAAGGCTATGGATTTGATGTTGCAAGGTCGAAGTTGAGGAAAATGCAGAAAGATGAGAGGAAGGTCTATTAGGTCAGCTACAATTCCTAGGAGGAACCAAAGCAAAGGTTAAAGGAAGCCTTCAAATTGCTCACACGTGTGAAAGTAGTGAGTGTTGCAAGGCCGAAAAGTTCAGACCTGCAATGGAGGCCGAAATTCTATAGCTAAGGATCGAAGTTGTGCAGCTGCAAGAGATTTGACTAGGTTTGACTTGGAAAGAGGAAGCACATCATCAAGGAGGTCAGACTTGGTCTTGGAACGGTATTGGTCTTGGTCTAGAGGTCTTGGAATTCGTCATTTGAAGAATCTATAAGAAGAGGAGATTTGTGGGTTTTCCTCTCAAGTGGAGAGGTTTTGGCCCTAGCTAGCTTGCATCTTGTGTTCTTGTGTATTGTTTATCTTCTTGTTTTTGGTAGTTGTTTGATAATAAGAACAACAAAATAATAAGAGAAGTTCATAATCAAGAAAATTAAAATATATCACAAATAGTTATCAAGTTCAAGAGAAATCATCTTAGTTGCAATCCTTTAGATTTCTCAACATCGTGTCAGAGCTATGTTTGGCTAAGGGCATGATGAAGATCACTACATCCTTGAAGAAATCATTGAAGCAATGTTCTATGGTGGCAGTTCATCTCAAGCAAGGTGTGAAGGCATTATGGAATCTCCTATTATCCGTCAAGAATAGCATGACCAAGACTTCTACAAAGGATAAAGGGTTATTCTCAGCCCTTACAGGTACGTTTGAGGATGAAAATATTTGGGTAATCGACAATGGAGCATCAAGACATATGACAAATGACCACATACAACTAAAGACCTTATCAAGAGGAAAATTCTCCTACTCTGTTGAGATTGGTGATAAGAAGAGCTATCATGTAAGAGGAACTGGATCAACTTCGATAGAGCTAGAAAATGGAGGAAACAATCATCTCAATAACATTACGTTTGTGCCAGGTTTGCAAAAGAACTTACTTTCTATTTCATGTCTAGAAGATAAGGGAGATAGAGTCGCTTTTATAGACTGAAAGGTTGTGGTATGGCACAAAAACTCTAGCATCGGCAATGTAATATTCCTAATGGAAATATACAATGTTAAACAAAGAAAACATAGAAGAAACACATGCAAAAATTTATAGCACATTTGACAACCAGAAACCGCCATGAACTACGCTGATCTGAGTCATTTTATTAATAAATAAGACGGTACAATGTGGTGCTCGAAAGAGTGCACCTGGGCTTTCTCAAGGCAAGCTAACTAAGCCCAAATGAACAATAAGAAATCCCTCTCAAATCTATTGCTGCTCTCTCCTGGCTCTGCGCTGAAACTACCCAAAAAATATGTTGTTGGCTGCAAAGAACTGTTGCTAGGGCCTCCTCGGATGCTCAGAAAATTCTGGGAAATTAACCCTGGGCTCTCCACCAATAACCCACAAAAACCCACGAAGGAATTAGCCCATTGTTTACCTTGGAATTTTGACCCAATTTTCCGCTAGCTCCTCTAGCTGCTAACTGAGTTGGGGCCCCTGTTTGACCCCTTAAATTTGCCCAAATAATTCTGCCAAATTAATCTTGGCCTCTCCTCAATAAACTCAAAAAGGGTTTGTCCCAGTTTTGACGCTCCAAAATTGACCCCCAAATGCTTAGCCCTCCTCCACAAGCAAAAGATGTGACCTATAGCAAATGTTGCATTTGTTGATCCGCCAAAATGCTAGAAAAGCCCCCACAACACTTCCTCGGACTCCACCTCAAGTTTCAGCCCCTAACTCCCTTCACTCCACAACCTCCAAGCGTGCCTCCTCCAAGAGTTGTGCAGTCCCTATACTGTTGCTGCCAATTCTCTCCACAAACTTACACTCCCTGCTGCTAGTACGAACTTGTATAGGTAGGAATCCCTCCTTGGGCTGGCACTCGAAGTCCACCAAAGTAAGGGTTGAGATCTTTGCTCGGAGACACTTGTGTGCTAAACACCACTGTAGACTTGGCGTCAGCTCAAGTGTGCTATGTCAAAGATACAATTTCTAAATATATAAATGAATGCCCAAAATGAGTGCCTCTTGCTCTATTTATCAAAGAGCCTCCAAGATGCCCATGTGGGCCCAGCTTGACTTTCCCCACCAACTTCACTCCAATGAGAGTGTCTTCCATAGGTGGGTTGTAATTCTCCATGGTGTGGCCCCCACACTCCACCAAAGCCGCAATATTTCCCTTCCTTCCTAATGTTTGGACCCCCACTTAATCCCAAAATTCATGTGGGACCTCTGAACCCACATCTCCCAAGTGTAAACATGAAATAAGACAAAATTGGGCAAGATTGATATTTCCCTTAGCAATATTGCTAAGTGGAAATATCACAATCCTCCCTGCCAAACGTTGCTTGTCCTCAATCAATTGCCGAACAATGCTCTCTCTAGTTGATGCTCCCCATTGTCACTACAAAAATGTGCCAAGGTCCCAAATGCACCATTGATTCAACCCTGACCTCTACGTTGTCCTGACATGAAAGAATCCCTCAATACCAGGATCCCAAGCCATCATGTCCCACCTGAAGCTCTTGTCGCTCCACTCACTATCATGCCCGGTATAAGTCTCAAAAGTCCCCAATATACCATCAATGAGTAGGGGATCATGATAATGTGGCACTATGCCCCACTCCTTGTGAAATTTTCCTAACACGTAGGGCATCCCATGCACTAAAGGAGTATACTCTCGAAGATAACACCCAATCCTTGCATAGGTAGTCTCTCGCGCACGTGAACTTCTCCTGATATCATCTTGCTAGCCCACCTGCCATGCTAATGAAGTCCCCCATCCCATCAACGAGCCACCAAAGCCCAATGGAAGATCTAAATGATCTTCCCCTGTAGAAATCAGCTCATCCCCAAGGGTAGTTGTACTGCCAAGTCCTATGATGGCTAGATCCCATGCTAGTCTAAAAAGGGTGCCACTATGTTGTCGTTCTGCAACTCTGATCATGACAGTTTGCCCCTCGTGCTCAAGTTGTATCCACCTCTCTTGGGACCTAATGGAAAAACATCTATGGAGTCCCAACGCATCTAGATCAAGCACCTCCATGATGTCATCTCCTACCCATCCAACACTCGCCCTAATCCATAGCGATAACAAGGAAAACCAACCTTGCCATACGATCAAGGCCTCAATGCTCCCCCACATGTCAAACCAAGGGTGAGTTGGGTCATCCCTCATCCTGATCCCACACACCACAAAGCAGAGCGTCCAATTGACAAACCAAACCCCTGAATTCCACAGCCAAAACAACTACGACATAGTCTTGGCAGCTGATGGAACCAACCTGTACCACGTCTTGGTCCCTGCGTACAATCAATATATGAACTCAATACATCATGAACCAATCTGGTGCGTGTGACACAACCCTGTGTCTGCCATACCACACAATGGGATCTATCATCTTGCCTCCTAAAAGTGCTCCCCAATACTGCCCGGAGTCTAAACATCCGCTTGTAAGCAAGGTCCACCAACCGTTGTAGATACTCCAGAGACACCTTAAATGTCTTGCCAAAAGGGATCTTGTATCACCCCGAGTGTGGGCTCAAGGGTGGTGCAAATGCCACCTCTGCAGGAGATCGAACTACCCCTAAGCCTGCATCCACCAACTCGCGTCCTAACCATATGCCATAACTGGAAAGCCTCTCTCCCAATGTACTGTGTCTCGTCCAACTATCTCAGATGAACCTCATGGGTCCTGTAGCTCGAGATGAGAGCATCAAGAAATGATATCCAAGTCCCCTGTGTTAGTGTGCAATGTTGGAGAGTGATAAATGGAAGCTCACGGTCGGCCCTATGATCAACTCACTCTCCAAATTGAGTGTGCCAAACCCAATGGTGTGCTTGATGCCCTCGTCAAGATATCTCTCTGGTGGCAACACTCTAACAACCTATTGTGCATCATCTTGCTTGGCTGCACACAAGTACGTACCCCTACACTCCTCTGCATAGCACTGAACTCTGTGGCACAACTCCATGCACCCCTGGATACCAACGCTCAATGCCATGCCCCCATGTACCATAGGGAATCCCATATGTGCCCATGCAACCATCACATTGCTAGTACACCTGCCACGAAGTGATCTACACCTCCTCATCTTCCTTGGTAGACCTGAGCGGCCTAACTCCACTACACACCTGCTAGAGAGGATATCTTTGTTCTGTTGATCCTCGGTGACTCTCTCCCAATACCCTAATGGGAGAATATCGTCTCCATACCATGCCCGGTTTGGTGGCCCACCCATGCCACCTCCTCCCACCATCTCTAGCCAGAGAATGCTAATCAGCTTGCGACCCCATGCACAACCAACATGCCAATACAATCCATGGAGCCTACTCACAAACGGCTTGTCCACTAACGCCGACTAGAATTCCCCTAGGGAATGTATGTGCTCAGTCACTGGGCCGACTACCTCATCAATGCCATAATAGCCAAACCGCATGTCTGATATCGGATAGGGAGCTCCACCTGGATCCCAATGCCAACCTGGACCTCTAAAGCCCTCGGTGTCTAAGAGCTCCCACTAAGCTTTACTCCAGACTATAACCATCTCCATGAGTCCAGTCCAGTCCTCCGGGTACCAACTTAGAATCCCTCGCCATACAACCCCAACATGCGGATGTTGCACCTTGTGCAACTCTGATCGTCTCATCCGGCTATCCAGATCAACACATGAGATCTGACTAAGTAGCTTTGTCTCCCTCTCTCCAATGGGCAAAGGTGACCCAATAGTATGTCTAGACAACACTGCCTCTCTCAATCCAATGCATAGGGGTGGGTTGATAACATTGTAGAACCTGTCAGTGCGCCTTCGAAGCAAACTGTGTTGGAATCCCAACATGTGGTCTCTAACAATGGCTAGCCCTAGGGATGGATGCACATCCCCTCCATCATGGGCTTGAAATGAGCCTCCAACTGCTCCTCCATAGATGACCCAACATGCGAGAAATGTTCATCAGTGAATTGTAGGTGGTTGTCGTTCTAAAGCTCTATCATAGACCGAGATGCCTCATTAATGGATACCTCATCAATGGATGTGTGCTCAGCTGCCTCCTCCAATCTATCTATTGGGGCAATCAAAGGAAACTCCTGGAGCAATCCTGGAGTGAACTCCTGGAGCGAGTTCATACAGATGCGGGTGGACCATTCTCGACAACCTCCACAGCTAAACAAAGGTACTATGTTATTTTCATTGATGATTTTTCTCGTAGATGTTGGATCTATATCATGCAGAAGAAGGATCAAACCTTCTCAAGGTTTTGTGAGTTCAAAACCTTGGTTGAGAAAGAGTCAGGAAAGAAGGTAAGGGCCTTGCGAAGCGACAATGGTGGAGAGTATGTCTCTGAACAATTTAAGGACTTTTGTGCAGCATAAGGAATTAAACGGGAGTTGACGGCACCCCATAACCCACAGCAGAATGGAGTGGCCGAAAGGAAGAACAGAACGATTGTGGGAGTAGCTCGGCAATGTTGCTTGACCAAGGCCTACCACTTCATTTGTGGGTTGAGGCATGCAATACAGTGGTATACTTGCAGAATAGAAGCCCGCATCATATACTAGGGATGAAGACACCAGAGGAGACTTTCTCCGGGAAGAGACCAAATGTGAGTCACTTCAGGATCTTTGGCTAACCGGTATTTTACCATGTGACCAAAGATGCCCGGAAGAAACTAGAGCCAACAGCAGAGTTAGGGATACTTGTGGGGTACACTGATACACCCCACAACTATCAGGTGTTCTTGCCTACCAGTCAGAGGACAGTGGTACGCAGAGATCTGAAGTTCAACAAGCAAAAGGCCATGCGACTATCCCTTGAGAGGGAGCTCAAGTTGCATGCAGAGGAGGAACTTTTGGTTCATAAGGAGGAGGGGCCTTAGACTGATGCTGAGCAGTCGCATGCAGAGGATCCAGGAGTGGAGACATCCACTCATGCAGAGTCTTCCAGAGATGGGCGGAAATGCTCAAGGGAAGCTAACAGATTGTTGATGGATGCGAGAGAGAATGTGGGACAGCCATCTTCTCAGCACAGACAGAGGAGGTCACCTAAGCGGTACACTGGTTACATGGCCCTGGTTGGGGAATGTATAGAGACCGAACCATCTTCCTTTGAGGAAGCAGTGCAGCAACCAGTCTGGGTTGATGCTATGGTGGAGGAGTATGACTCCATAGTTCGGAACAGTGTTTGGGATGTTGTTCCAAGACCGGAGGACAAGTCAGTGGTGAGTTCCCGATGGCTTTACAAGGTAAAGCAAGCAGCTGATGGTAGTGTTGAGAAACATAAGGCAAGGTTATTGCCTGTGGTTTCTCACGGGTCGAGCGGATCAACTATGATGAGACTTTTGCTTCTGTAGCAAGGTACTCATCTATCAGATCGATGTTGGCACTATCAGCACAGATGGGTTGGAAGAGCCATCAGATGGATGTGAAGACTCCGTTCCTTAATGGCAAAATTGAGGAAGAGGTGTACATAGAGCAGTCGGAAGGATTTGAGACCTTCGATCGTGAGTCGCATGTGTGCCAACTCGAGAAAGCTTTGTACGAGCTGAAGCAAGCACCTCGTGCTTGGTACACCAAGATCGACAGCTATTTCACCGGGTTGGGCTTCACAAAGAGTGAAGCAGATGCGAACCTATACCACATCATGGTAGAAGGTAAGCCATTGATCATTGTTCTTTATGTTGATGATCTGATATTGACAGGTGATGATCAGTTGATCAAGTCTTGCAAGGAGGACCTTGCAAGAGAGTTCGAGATGAAAGACATGGGTCTCATGCACTACTTTCTAGGCATGGAAGTGTGGCAGAAGGATGGGGAAGTATTTGTGTCTCAAGGCAAGTATGCCAATGAGATACTCAAGAGATTCCACATGGAGAAGTGCAAGCCCATGCAGACTCCTCTAGCAAGTAACTGGAGGAAGGAGGATGCTACTTCAGGTGAGGTAATAGCTGCTACTGTGTATCGGCAGCTTGTGGGTTCATTGATGTATTTAGTGAACAAACGACCAGATTTGTGCTTTGCAGTGAACCAGTTGAGTCAAGCTATGGTTCAACCTACCAAACTGTTTTGGAAGGCAACGACGCATGTGCTGAGATACCTCAAAGGCACATCTCAATATGGATTATGGTACAGACGGACAAAGGGATTCCATCAGATTGGAAGAGCACTTCAGGAGGAATTTTCAACCTTGGTTCAGCGGCAATTTCTTGGTACAGCAGGAAACAAAGGTCAGTTGCACTTAGCTCAACAGAGGTTGAATACATCGCTGCCAGTCAGGCATCATGTGAGGCCATTTGGATGCGGAAAATTCTAGTTGGATTGTTTGATCAGAGGATGGATCCAACTGTGATCTATTGCGATAATCAGAGTTGTATCAAACACTCGTTTGCTAAACACCACTGAAGACTTGACTTCAACTCAAGTGTGTTATGTCAAAGATACAATTTCTGAATAGGTGAATGAATGCCCAAAATGAGTGCCTCTTGCTCTATTTATCAAAGAGCCTCCAAGGTGCGCCCATGTGGGCCCATCACGACTTTCCCCACCAACTTTGCTCCAATAAGTGTCTTCCACATGTGGGTGTAATTCTCCATGGGGCGGCCCTCACGCTCTACTAGAGCCGCAATATTTCCCTTCCTTCCTAATGTTTGGGCCCCCACATAATCCCAAAATTCATATGGGACCTCTAAACCCACATCTCTTAAGTGCAAACATGAAATAAGACAAAATTGGCCAAGATTGATATTTCCCTTAGCAATATTGCTAAGTGGGAATATCACAAACAATGCAAAAATCATTAGGATTCATGAAGGAAGACTGTACAGATTGTTGACCCCTCTCTCTCAAGCTTTGGTTCACATTGAAGTAATTCCATGTGAACTTTGGCATAGAAGGTTTGGACACCTTCACTACAAAATCTTACCAACTCTAAATTCGATGGTGAATGGCATCCCTAAACTCAAGGAGGATCATGAAGGAGTTTGCAAGGGATGTGCATTAGGTAAAAATGTTAAGAGACCATTTGGAAGCAGTGCTTCAAGGTCAAAAGAAATCTTGGATCTCATTCATTCTGATGTTTGTGGTCCTATGTCTACAAATTCTCTTGGAGGTCATCTATATTATGTAACATTTATTGATGACCACTCAAGGAAAACTTGGATCTATTTGCTGAAGTCCAAGGATGAAGTATTCGACAAATTTCAATAATTCAAAGTTGAAGTAGAAAACCTTACAGAAAGGAGGATAAAGTTACTAAGATCTGACAATGGAGGAGAATACACATCAAAGGAACTCATATCTTTTTGTAAGGAGGATGGGATTAAGAGGGAGTTGTTGAAAATAGCAAGAAGAAATGCTAAATATAGAAGTGCTAAAAATAGCATTTCAAGATACATTCCAATTTTAATTAGTCCCTAAATTAAAATTGTGAATTAAAATTCGAATTTGAGCTCAACAGTTGTTTGTAAAATAATTAATTCATCTTGAGTTAATTAGTTAGAGAAAATCAAACATGAAGTCTATGTGAAGACATGCAACAGTTATCCCTTTGATTGAGGAAGTTATCCCTTAATTAAGGAGATCATGATGAGTTGTACTTTGAGTTGTAATTGAGTTAAGTCTAGTTAGATTAGTTCCAACAGCTTGTGGAACTGATTGTGAGTTCAGTTAGTCAATGCATGCATGCATGCAACTAGTGTGCTTCAGATAACTAAATATTCTCTCATAAATAACTCATGCATGTCAGTTCAGTGAGAGACCTAGTTGAGATCAGAGGAAGGGACAGTGTACTATCAGTTGCAGGAATATTCCTATGAGGATATCCCTTGCATGCAGAAGGAATTCATTCCTTGAGGATTGCGCAGTTATTTCTGAGTTTGGTGAGCAGTGTGTGAGGTAATTACACACAGGTGGCAGCTTCAGAACCCAGGAGAAACTGTGCAAGGAAATAGGAGGCTTGGAGGACTGAAGGAAGGCATATGTGTTGTCTATTCTGTCTATGAACAGCATTGAGGGATTGTACTGAGAGCTGGATAGCTTGTGAGCTAAAACTTTGTGTAATCCGGAGATATTTCCACTTGTATGATAATACAAAGATTGGGGTTTTTAGCTGAGGCTTTCCCCAAAGTATTCTTCTGTGTTCATGTGTGATTGATTTCTCATTCTCTGTTATATGTGTTCTATTCGATCTTGCTCAAAATCGATTAAGCTTCCGCAAGTTTGTTTGTAGAAGTAGATCAAGTATTTTGCTTTAGTATATTGCATTATTAGTTTAATCTACATTGAGAATTTCTACAGGAGTTGATAGTCCCACAATCCTGATCAAAATGGAGTTGTTAAACAATAGAATCAATCTATTGAGGAAAGTGTTAGAGCCATGTTACATGATCAAGACTTGCCTAAATTTTTGTGGGGTGAAGCAACAAAATCTAGTGTATGTTCAAAATCGAAGTCCTCACAAATCACTAGACAACATGACTCTTGAGGAAGCATTCACTAGGAAGAAACCAAGTGTAGACCATCTCTGAATATTTGGTTGTCCTGTCTATATTCACATTCCAAAATACTAGAGAAAGAAGTTGGATCCTACAAGCATGAAGGGAATATTTGTTGGCTATAGTAACACTTCAAAGGCATATAGGATCTACATAAAAAAGGGAACTGAATAGAAGTAAGTCAAGATGTGATCTTTGATGAAGGTATTGCATTCAAGAAATCAAAGGACCTCCCAATTGACTTTGATGATGAAGAACTTCCAATATTCGAAGAAGAATGCACTAGGGAGGAAGAGGATTCAAATCACGAAGAAGAAGGTCCCAATGAAGTCTACTCTTTTAGATGCAGAAGGACATGGAGCACCCAAAGGTACGTTCAGGGAAAGCAAGAATCCCAAAAGATATTAAGGGTATGCAACATATATGACAAATTTAATAGAAGCAGAACCATCCACCTTTGAGGAGGTTGTCAAACATCAAGAATGGAAAGATGCCATCAATGAAGAATACAAATCAATAATGAAGAATGGACTTTGGGAGATCGTTCCTAGGCTTGAAGACAAATTTGTGGTAACTTCCAATTGGCTCTACAATTTTAAACATGCAACAGATGGAAGTATTGATAAATATAAAACAATATTTGTGGCTAGGGGTTTCTCCCAACAAGTAGGCATCGATTATGAAGAGACATTTGCACCTACAGCAAGGTATACAACTATACGTTCATTGGTCTCTTTGGCAGCATCGATGGGATGGAACATCCATCAAATGGATGTCAAGGCAACATTGTTGAATGGTACTATTGATGAAGAAGTCTATATAGAACAACCCTAGGGATTTGAAGTAAAAGATAGAGGGACTCATGTCTACAAGCTGAAGAAGGCACTTTATGGTCTTAAGTAAGCACCAAGGGCTTGGTATGCAAGGATGAACACATACCTACAAAGATTGGGCTTCTCCAAGAGTTTTGCTAATTTGAATCTCTATATCAAGGTTGTGAAGGATGAACCGAAATCATTCTTCTATATGTGGGAAGGTCGTATTCAAGAGTGTAAAAAGCAATTGGCAGTAGAATTTGATATGAAGGATCTAGGGTTGATGCACTATTATTTGGGGTTGGAAGTTTGGCAAGGACCTGATGAGATATATCTAGGTCAAGGAAAATATGTGATCGAGATGTTGAAAAGGTTTGACATGATGGATTACAAACCTATGACAACCCCTATGATCACAAATTTGAATAAGCTAAAAAGTTTCGATTCAAACCCTGTGGATCCGACAAGATATAGGCAATTGGTTGGCTCACTGATGTATTTGGTAAATACTCAACCAGACATTTGTTTTGCAATGAATATTCTCAGTCAGTTCCAGGTAGAGCCCAAGCATGATCATTGGATAGCAGCCAAGCATATATTGAGATATCTGCAAGGAACAATCCACTACTTCCTGAAGTATGATAAAAGGAATGATGTCCACTTGATTGGATATACAGATTCTGACTAGGGAGGCAGTGAGATGGATGGGAGAAGCACTACTGGAGGATGTTTTAGTTTGGGATTTGTTGTACGCATTTTGTCAAAGTTCCAAGGAAGCAGTGGTACAATATTTTTCTTCAAAAGATCGAGATCATCAGCCATCAACAATTATGTCATTGTAAACCCATTCTGCAAAATTTGTAATGTAAATGATGCTAGTAAGACTGTGTATGTATGTAACAACCCGGGTAAACCTATTATTTTGGCGATGAATTTCATCCTAGGAGTTTTTTCGTCTCACTAATTCAGCTGTCTCAAACCATCTAATGTTTGGTTAATGTAATTCTATAGAAAATCCGATGTAAAGCTACTATCCTGCTGAGAACATTTTTTGATTAATAATAATAAAGAATTTAGGGTGCAGTTCATGGTGTCTATGTTCTACTGATTTGTGTTATGTATTGGGTACAGGCATTCCTATATTGTGTTTAAATTTTTAAATTAAATCGTTATTTCATTGTAGATGATACGAACATTCTACTGATAAGTTTTGGGCTTATCTTTAAGTGATCTGATTCATTGTTGTTCTAACATTTTATGCTTGAGGAATTATATAGTGTTTACAAGTTCCCCAGCCCTTGGGCTCCAAGTTCACAAACTGTGGGCACAAGCTGACCTTGTTTGGTCTTCAAATATTTTTATGGTTTTTTTTAATTCGCTAAGGTTGTAGCTTGCATCTATTTTCAAAGTACATATAGCCATTATCAAAAATCTTCAAAAAAATTATCTCTCAAAATCCCTCTGAGCATTGTATATTTGTACATTTTCTAAATAGAATTTGTATAGTACAATTTTGTAAATTATTTTCTAATTCTTGCTTTGCAACTAGGGTTTTTGGGGTTTTGAGATTTTTTGAGTTTTTTGTTTATATTGGGGATTTGGGTATTTGTAAATTCATTTGTGCAGGTGAGATCAAAGGCAAATAGTTGGATTAGAGCTAGATCTAGGCCCTTGAGGGTAAGATCTAGCCTCTAAACTTTCTTTTACAGGGCTCGCTACTGAAGATTTTGTAGAAATTGAAGATCTAAAGCAAAATAAAAAAAATTCAAGCAAGGGTTTGCAAATTTTGTATGGCCTTGAGGCCCAGCATCCTTCTCCAGGCCCAACGCCAGCCCTCCTTGCCCTCAACGTCAGCCTTCGTAAGCTCTGCGTTAGCATTTTTAGCCTCCTAGAGGCTGTCTGCAAGCCCTTAAGGGCCTCGGCCTCCTCCATAGCCCTTATCGTGGGCTCCTAAGGCCATTTTTGGTCTAGCTGTAAGCCTTAGAGGCTTCGACCTTCCCTCTTAAGCCTAGACGGCAACCCTTAGGGCTTTTCGTCGGCCTTGTCCCCTTCCTTCCTCTTTTGCGGCTCTCCTCTCTCCTTATTGGCCTTTCTTTGACCCATTTCAGCCCTTTTTTAGCCCTTCACCTGGGCCACTAAGCCTTCTAGGCCTCCTTCATCCCAACGCTAGAGCTATTAGGCCTAGCATTAGCCTTTCTTGGCCTTAGTTTGCCCTCTATGCATCTCTGAAATTTTTGGACTGAATATTGGTGGGTTTTGCATGAAGAAATTGGCTCAAGTTTGGTGTTTTCATGTGCCAAGTTCATTGAAAAAAATTGGCAACTTGGGCAAGTGATCTTCCAGGCATTCGACCTAGGGTTTGATCTCTAAACCCTCCATTTTCTTCATTGTTTGCTGCAACTCTCTGAATCATTCATAACAGTGACAAAATTCATACTTAAGTGCCCCGAAAATCACATCTAAGTAGTCTAAATACACTAAAAAATTCATGGTAAAAATTTACTAGTGTTTTGATAAGTTGGCCATTGATTATTGAGCATAGATCTACTTGATTGTTGACTGAAATATCTCTGCATAATCAGTTGATCAGATCTGAAAATCATATTACATAAGGCTAAGGAATCCAAAGTTTCAACTTATTGAGCTTGTTTTGGCATTTGGTAAATTTTGGGCACATTTTGGTATAGGTTACTGGACTAATAGCTCATTGTTTTCATGATTTTATTACTGCTGTCATAAATGTTTTCAGATCTGATATAACTCTAAATAATTCATCATAAGAAGGTTGGCTAACTTGTGTTTTCACTTGGCAAGTCACTTGATGTTTCACTGATTATATTGGGTTCTTACATGCTTGTTATCTCTTGGATCTAGAGTAATTTACTTGTTTCTGTTATAAAAGTCTAATAATTGCTCATTTGAATGTTATAGCATAATATTTTTCCTTGCTCATGCTCTGCAGATCATAAGTAGTCGTGTTTCATGATTTTATGTCAAGTTGGTTTCTAATTGTTTCATGGTGCACTAATACATTTGTTGTTGTGAGTTGATTGGAGATTCATAAGTTCACATCTAATAATAACACTCACTAAAGCACGCTAATCTCAAATCACTTCATGTTGAGTACCTTAAGTCTCTTTGATCATATTGATATCTTGTGATCTAAGTCACAATTGTTTCTTAATTTGGTAAGCAATAAGTTGGCTCTTGAATATCTTGCTCTAATTGTGCATTATTGATAAATCCATGATCTAAAGCAATTGAGAACCTATCTGGTTGTTTTCACATCTAAATCTAACTTCTCTCAGATAATTGGTTGGAAGATTTCTAGTTGTTTCAAGTAATTGTGATTGGCGTCTCATATTGGATCATTGGAATAATTGCTTTAAATCCCTTTAATTGCTATCATTGGTTAAGAATCTTGTGGATTGATCTATCATTTAGCATTAGCACTTAATAATTTGACACGTTCTTGGTTATAAGATTGTTTCATAGTTCATCATTAAGTACTCTTGTCATAAGATTAATCATAACTTAAGTACTTAAACATAAAACAATCAACCTAAGAAATCACTCATCCACCTTGCATAAGCATCTTAAGTCTAGTTGCATTAATAATTTACCTCTAAGCATAAGCTTGGCTAATAGACATTTAGGGCCACCCTTCCTCAATTTAGCTTGAGGGATTTAGCACCTTTCTAGTGGTTAACATGGTGACCTTGCAGTCATCAGAGCCAAAGTCTCTGTAGTGTCAAAGACATCGGGTGGTTGGAACATAGGGGGAGGTATCGTTAATCAAACCTTTGCTTGCTTCCCGTTGACTTCCATCCCACAACCTACTCTAAAGACTGGTTCCAAAACAGTTAAGAGGAAGGTCTTACTTAGAATAGGCATATAACTAAAAGTAACCAAGATTCTTGCATCACACCTAGGTCTTAGGATTTGCATAGCATAAAAGTTAGTGAAGCATATAAGCAACTATTGTCCATCCAGTTACTTGCTCTTAAATTAATAATAAACAAGAATTTAACTCCTTAAAGCACTAGTCTCACATTTGAATTTAATTTAATCCTTAAGTCTTGCTAAATTTAACCAAGCAACTAGGCCACTCAATCGTGTCTCCCGAACTCATTGGTTGCCAACTTGTCCCGCGTCTTCACATATCCATAGGGACTGCCCCCATAGCCTGTTCTTGGGAGACATCTAGAACGAAGAGGTCAGAGATCAGAGTGATAGCCCCTGGCCTGAGTCGTTGTCGCAGTGCCTGTACAATCTGTGCGACAATAAGATCCTCCATGATATCGTGGAGTAGGAAGCAAGAATCGGTTGCTTTGAGTAGTGTTGAGGCTGAATACATTGCATAGTGTGAAGTAAGCAACCAAGTTGTCTGGTTGAGGAAGTTGTTTTCAAACTTGTTTGAAGGACCGATGGACCCTACGGTGATAAATTATGCAACACCATCTATATAAGGTTGTTTGAAGACCCAGTGTTCCATGGAAAGACAAAGCACATAAATAACAAGTATCACTACATACGAAAGATGGAGCAAGATAGAGTGTTGCAACTACAGTATATCTCCACTAACGAACAAGTAGCTGACATCTTGACAAAATCACTTCCTAATAAGAAGCTTGTGTATTTGAGAGACAAGCATGGATTGGTTGATCTATCCCTCCCCAGTTGAGAGGGAGAGATAGACACATCATTCTTGTCTTCACTTCGTGAAAAAAGATTAGAGGATTGGGTAAGCATCTGGTTTCCGATACTCTTTGAGGATGAGGTAGGGCATCCAAGATGTAAGAGTAATCGAAGAGGAAATTCATTGAGGATGTGTTATTCCAAGATAGGAATTGTTGTAAAAGGACATACCTTGTGAACACTCGAGTGGGGTATGTCCCTTGAGAGACAATGATGATGGTGTCTATCAGTCATTGGTCTCGCCAGCATTGTGCTTTGATCTTGTGGAGAGATAGAGTTGTTAGTCAAGGCCTTGTTATGTGACAATGTTGGTTGGTATGATGCAAAGAGACAAGTTGAAATGATAACTTATGAGATGGCTTACCAATATAACTCTTCTTATGAGATCTCATTAGTTTGAGAATCTCCATGTACTATTATGAATACCTCCCTAGTTAAGAGGGAGCGTTGAAATGTGGAACTAGGTTAGGTCTTCACAAATATGAAATTTACTTTTGATTCTTATATATTGTAAAAGGAAGAAAAAAAATATTATTGTTATTTTTGTAGCATGGGTTTCATGCTCAAGGTCTTTTATCTAGAGGTCAAGCACCCATTGAGTGCTTCTAGGGTTTGTCCTAGAGCCAAGAAGTCAAAAGAGTCATTGTCATATGAAGAAGACCCCATACGGCACATTGTAACATGTAAAAAGAATTTGTTTTGTATTCAAAAGTGTCAAAATACCCTCCAAGATCAAGTCGGCCTGGCAGCTAACAAGTCGACCTCATTAGGGCATGTCAACCTCCTTGGAAGCTTATATAAAGGAGGGAACTCAACCTCCTATGGACACTCTCATTTTCTCGTCATATAAGCTAAATAGAAGCAGAAGAAGGCTAGCGAAGAAGGACGAAGGACAAAGGTTTGGGTTATTTCTCTCTCACACTCTCTCTCTCTCTCTCTCTCTCATGCGAAGAAGGAAGGCTAGGGTTTTGATGTTGCAAGGTCGAAGTTGAGGAAATTGCAAAAAGAAGGTCGAAGGAAGGTCTATTAGGTCACCTACAAGCCCTAGAAGGAAGAGGAACCCAAGCGAAGGTCAAAGGAAGCCTTGGAAGCCCTGAAATTGCTCACATGTGTGGAAGCAGTAATTGTTGTTGGGGCTAAAAATTTCAGACCAAAAGTGGAAACTGAAATTATGTATCTGGGGGTCAAAGTTGTGTCGCTGGAAAAGATTTAACTAGGTCTGACTTGGACAGAGGAAGCACATCATCTAGGAGGTCGGACTTGGTCTTGAAAGGGTATTGGTCTTTGGCTAGAGGTCTTGTAATTCGTCATTTGAAGAATCTATAAAAAGAGAAGAGATTTGTGGGTATTCCTCTCAAGGGAAAAGGTTTTGGCCCTGGCTTGCAACCTACATCCTGTGTTCTCTTGTATTGTTGATCTTCTTTTTTTGGTAGTTGATTGATGATAAGAACAACATAATAATAAGAGAAGAAGTTAATAATCAAGATAATTAAATATATCACAAGAAGTTATCAAGTTGAAGAGAAATCATCTTAGTTGCAGCCCTTTAGATTTCTCAACAACATGGACTTAAAGATTATATTCATGCAAAATTAAAACTATGCAAGCCCAATGTTATTGTAGAGGATAGGCATGCGGCAAGGCTTATTGAACAAAAAAATACATTCAACATGCTGTCATTCAAGGAAGATGAACACCAACAACAATACTTAGATAAGAAGATAAACAAATGCAGATATTGTGGAGACAAATGGACATCACAACACAGATGCCTTAACAAGAAATTATATACTTATGAAGTTGAGAAAAAGTCAAACACTTCAAGTAATGAGTCAAAGAAAAGGATATGGAATAAAAACAATTATCGCAAGTGTGGAGAAGATTGGACACCAGGACATAAATGTGAAGACATGTCCTTCCACTACTATAAAATAGTAGAGGGAAGGCAAGTTGAAGTACAAGAACTTGATAAAGAAATCACTATAATGCACAATGCAGATTTAGACCTTGAGGAAACATCACAAGAAGCATCATTAGCTGCAATCTCATGTCTGACAAAATCAAGATGAAAAAAGCAATTTTTCAAAAGATCAAAAACAACAAGCGACCACAAAATACGTTCCACCACACCTTCGAAAGTTGAGAATCAAGTGTCCAAAAAGCAACTTACAACACTACCAACAAACATGATGAGGAGATTACGCCCCAAAATTCTGAAGCTTAAGGGGATCATAAGAGGTATAAATGTCAATATACTTGTAGATTTTGGCAGCACTCAATTGTATAAACATTGATCTTTCTAAACAACTTAATCTTTGTGTGTGCCCAATCAAAGACCTGACCATGATTGTTGCTACAAGAACTAGAACTACAAATAGAATTCTTTGCCCTACTGCTCAAAGAAATGGGTATAGTTCTAGGTGCAGAATGGTTAACGCAGTTATGGAACTATACTACAAACCTTGAAGAGCAATTCATAGAGTTTAATTGGCAAGGTGAACACTATAAATTATATGGTGTTCACGCTCCCAACTTCAAATAAGGTACAAACAGTGTTCCACGGGGACGCATCCCCCAGGGTGGGGTGCGCACACCCCTCGCACCCCACGCACCCGGGACGGGGAGACTCTCGGGGGTGCGTTTCCCCACGTCCCCCTTTTGGGGAGACTCAGGGAGACGCAAGGGGGTGCGTTTCCCCAATGTGGGAGACTCGACTCCCCGAAAGGGGTACTTCTGGGCGTCCCCCCCAAAAATGGGGTACTTCTGGGCGTCCCCCAAAAATGGGGTTCTTCTGGGCGCCCCCCCTTCATTTTTGTCTAATTACCCTTTATAAACCAAAAAAAAAAAAAAAAAAATGAAAATTAATTTATTAAAAAAACATAAAAAATAAAAATAAACTAAATTAACAATTACAAATAAAAAATTACATGAACAAGTTAGGGTTAACTCCACTTTTCAAGTTTTCATTATGCTCTTACCTCAACGCATTTTTTCCTTCCCTCTGCTCTCATTGCGCCCACGAGAGCTTCAGTGCATCCTCACTCTTCTCCACGCAGCGGCTTGCTGTTAGCACTTAGCAATCGTTGCCCAACATGTGTTGGCAAAACAGAATTAGCTAAGGCTCTTGCATCCTATTTATTTAATACTGATGAAGCTCTAGTGAGGATTGACATGAGTGAATACATGGAGAAGCATGCAGTTTCAAGGCTGATTGGAGCACCACCATGGTATGTGGGTTATGAAGAAGGGAGACAGTTGACTGAGTCTATACATAGAAGGCCTTATGCAGTTATTCTGTTTGATGAAATTGAGAAAGCACTTACAGATGCCTTCAATATTGTACTTCAGATTTTAGATGACGGAAGGGTCACTGATTCTCATGGTCGAACTGTAAGCTTCACCAACACTATCATTATTATGACTTCAAACATTGGTTCTCAGTACATTCTAAGTAGGCTTGATGATGAACCTGGCTCAAAAGAGGAACTGTATGAGAGAATGACGAACAGGGTATGGAAGTGGCTCAAACGACATTCTGCCCTGAGTTCATGAATCGCATTGATGAGTATATTGTTTTCCAACCTCTAGACCGTGAACAAATTAAGAGCATTGTAAGATTACAGGTATGTGGTTCATCTATCGTCATTCTTTTAGTGAAAACCAAAGCGAAATAGCGGAGGTTGGTCAGATATATTAGAAGTTAATTTATTTATAACTTTTTGATTTAATCATATAGAAACAACTGTTTGGAATATATGTTAGTTTCAGTTATTATTTTGGTTTTCAATGTAAATTATTGAATGATGTAAATTATAGAATGATAATTGATATGGATCAATGTACATTGTATTTGAATATTTGAATTTCATATTGAATTTTATTATTGAATCTTATGGTATTGAATCTTGATGAATTAGCATTATTGAACAATGAATATGAACATGAAAATTTCAAAATTATATACATGTATATAAATTTATAATATATATAATTAAATATTATATTATATATACCTCGACGTCTCCCCGTCTCCCCTAAATTTCCCTAAAATTTCAGGGTTCTCCCACACATCCCCTTTGTGTGTCTCCCCGCACCCGCGTCTCCCCGTCCCAGAGACTTGGTGGAACATTGGGTACAAATACATACAAGAACTTCAGCACACAAGGTGAAAATAGAGTCAAATTCATAAAAGCAAATAGACGTCATTCCATAACAACTAGAGAAAATTTTGCTTATGCTTTGAGCACAAAACATCTCTAAGAGGGTGGTAATGTTATGAATAAAATAATTCATGAAATATTAACTAAATAAATAATATTAAATAATAATAATTAATAAACAACTATTAGTTATGAAAGGGGCAAAGGTCAAATAACATGACCGTTCACCTTCATGGCCAATCAATGCCTATATAGGCAACCGCCACGAAGGCATGTAATCACCAATTCAGTTTTATTCAATAAAAAAAATCACTTCTTACAAAAATTTATAACACTTACAAGTAACATGCAATACCGATGTTCTCTGCAACAGTTTTAATCTCAGCCGTTCATGGAAGATGGAAGGCCAAGTCGACTTTATAAGGAGAGAAAGGTCGCACTTGCCTAGATATATAAGCAGACCCTTATTTGTAATCAATATCATCTCATATCTCATAACTTTGTACATTCAATATTTCATATATAAATATATTACTCATCCTATAATGGATATTTGCATATTTCAGATATTCTGAATATTCCGCTGGGTATACGAACCATGTTCATTACATTGGTATCAAAGCGTATACGAAATTTGTTTGCTACATTAGACAGATGTCAGGCTCGAATCGTGTCAAACACTCAGGATTTGCGACATGTAGGGGGTGGGACATGTCCGATGACTTAGCAAAGCAGCAAGATCCCTTCAGTCCAAATGCACAATAAAAAGACACATATCAGACCCATCTTGGATCTCACAATGTTGAAAGATGATTTTCACAAGTGGCAGTTTTAGCAAAAACAATATATTATTTTCTTCAACATCACATCAAGACAATCCTGGTCCAAAGGATAGCCAAATATTTTTAATCATTAGAATATTTTTATACTCTCCATGCTCATAACTCTCAAGCAGAATCCTTGGAAAATATGGGTGTGCAAATGGAACAAGCTATGTTGTGTAAACATTTGGGAGGGGGTGGGTTGTGTTTAAAATATTGATCATCGTCCCCGATTAGTGTCCCCAAGAATTTTAGGATCACATGAAATCTTGTTAACTTTGACAAGAGGCAAATCAATTTATTTCAAGCATATTGGAGTTTTATACCACCCAACCCTACCATAGCCTTCCACTGTTTCTCATGCTTGGGAGAAGGCAGTGTTTAATGGAGGTTGGGATGTGTTTACACTGTGGTGGTGGGAATTATGGATTTCAGGGGAGACTGCTTCATCATTGTTGTGAGGAATTGTGGTTGCATGAAAGGGCCTGGCCCTGTGCTTGGATATGCCCCACCAATGGAGATTTGAGTGGATACTAACTAGCTCATTTTGTGGTGTTTGTAGGTCAGTGGGGGCTTTCTTTATTGGGCCACATACTTTGAATCAATCCTCCATTTGGTTCTGGAAGTTCTGGGTTCCAGCCCGTTTCCAAGTTGCGATAGCAGCAAATCTTGAATTGTGTAGAAGCCTTGGGGTTCAGAGCAGGAGTCTTGTCTCTTACCATTTACCTTTGATCAGCACAGCTTTCAGAATGAATGACATTGTGATTGTGACCCTTGTGATAGCAGAATTTTGCGGAATTATTAGGAGAATAGCCCATCAGTCAGATGACCTATAGGCTGCAGTCTCAATTCAAATGATAGTTTGCATGCTCAATTACAAAATTTAAAGGTCAAGAATGCAGATCTGGAGTTGAGAGTGGCGATTCAGAATTTCAGAGCACTCAAACAGAAAGATTGATGTCAGTTAAACGCAGATTCTGCCAGAGGCCCCAAAACTTCAGTTGGTTCTCTTAGGTATGAAGCAATGGAGGAGGGTACTGTCCACCTAGGATAGGAACACATGGAAATTGAAGAAATGGATGTAAAGCTCAAGGCAGAGAACATGTAAAATTTAAATAATGGAAATATTTTCAAATAACCTCTCGAGGTTTTATGTTTTGCACAATGCACATCAAAATAAATTCCAGGGACAGATTGTTTGAGTTTACAGTCCCAGGAATGATAGTAATCTGAAAAAAGCTGTAAAAGCAAGGAGAGTTTTAGACAGCCACCTCACATATTTTATGTCCTTTTAAGTATAGACTCTATATCTGGACTGTATTAATTTGTTGTAAGGTGCGGCCATAGCTCTGCTTTAATACATTTAATACCCATTTTGGTTAAAAATAGGTAAACAAAATGAAAAAGTTTTCATAAGAATTTAAAAGAAACTTTGCTTTAAAAAAATTAGAAAGGAAAATACTTCAACATTTCATAAGATGTATTCCAGCTGTGAGAAATCTTCCAAATTATCCAACAGAGAAAGAACTCTATAGGCAATCAGTAAGAAATTATCTAGATGAACCAGCAGAGAAGAAACTATAAAGTTTGACAACTACCCAACCACCAAATGAACCAGTGACAAACAACACAAAATATCAGCATCTATTAACATTCACAGTCAATGTTACAAACCATTTATGCTGCATTCTGTAATATATACCAATAAACCAACCAGCGACAAACTGCATCACAATATTTAAGAATCTATTATATGAACCACAGACAAGCACCAAGGTTGCTAAATGCATAGAAATCCCAGAACAATAATAAGAACAGTATTACCGGAGGTGCTTGTTTCTGAACAGTCTTGTTTGGAGCAGGCACAGGCTGTACCATTGACTTGCTAGCTGGGACAGGCTTGGAAGCAGTGCTGCCCTTCATAACAGATACAGTCCGCCTGGCAGCTTCAGTGTTTGCAGATCGAGATCGTATTGGCCCTGACAACTTTTCACGTAGATCTCTAACTCCACCCTGACTATCATTGCCACTTGGAGAACTCCTAAGAGAGTTCTTTTGTTGAAGTTTCATACGCAGATCTTGAGAACCAGTCTGCCCATCTTCAAATATATTTGAGGCAGAAACAACAAACACCTCAAAATATGTCACATTCAAAAAATAAAAATAATTAAATAATAAAAAATGGTTTGCTTTCATTGTTTCAAATCAGAAGAGGGATGAAGAGAATATACTTGAAACTCGAGGCAATTCTCCCTCCTCCTCATCATCATAAAGATCATGTTTCCATTTTTCATCACTTGGACGCTGACTGCAGATGGATGCAATGGTATGTAATTAGACTTTATATTCAACTATCACAGATCTAAGCTATAAAGCATATAAAGATGAGATGTAAGCCACATAAAATACACTTGATTGAGCACTCCTCACATATGACAAGAATATCTAACTTAAGAAAGGCACTATAATATGGAAAATTGCCTGCACTTTACACTGTAACTTAATTACTGGACAGCTGAATGTTCATGTTCAGAGAACATATAATACATGGAAACATATTACCAATTTATCAAAAGGCAGTATGGCCACTAGGCCGACACTGACACTATAATATAAAAAATTGCCTCCACTTTTACACTGCAGCTTAATTACTGGACAGCTGAATGTTCATGTTTGGAGAACGTATAATACATGGAATTAGTATGGCCACCAGACCGACACACACACTATAATATGAAAAATTGCCTCCACTTTACACTGCAGCTTAGTTACTGGATAGTTGAATGTTCGTGTTCAGTGAACATATAATAGATAGAAACATATTACCAATTTATCAAAAGGAAGTATGGCCACTAGACAGAGAAATTTCAAGTTCTATGAAGATAAAAAACCTGAACTCTTTATGATTGCTACAAAGTAAACACAGCACTGTAAACAGAACCCAGTGTAGAAGATGAACACAAACTATTAAGAACTGCAACTCATGTTTTAGCTCAATGTCTACGTTAATTTTTAAGTGCCAACTGCAGGTTTACTGTCTCATGGAGTTATTCTACTCTCAGAAATTTTCTCTATGCAATAAATTAATATCTGCTGTAAAATCATTTCTGAAAACAACAAACAAAAAATACTTTGGCACCTTTAACTCGGCGATTTGCAGCAGAATTTAAAACAGAAAATTACTCATACAAAAGCAGACAAGACAGCAACAGAGATTAACCCTCCAACTTCTCATCATTTAATTTATCAAAGAAACCATGGGTTCCCCAACGAGGGAAAATGGCCCTCAGAATTTACAAGCAAATTACTTCAAAACCTGAGATAAATTCTTCCAGCAAAATCAGCAACCCACTCAGCCTCCTCAAGCCCCTGCAAATCCACACGTGCAGGCTTCTGCTAATTTCTTCAACTACAGAAAATTCTTCTGCTATCTTTTTCTTTCTTCTTCGGCCCCTGTGAATCTCTTACAAAACTCTGCAATATTTCTCTTCCAAATTATTTAGAAAATCTCTTCCTGAATTTCTCTATCACTTGTGTTGTGTCTTCATCCTCTCCCTTAGGCTGTTTTTATAATTCTCCATAGGCCAAATCCCTAATCTCCAAAGTGATTGAGGGCTAGGATTAAATCCTAGCTTTCTTTGATCAATGGTGGAGATTAGATCTAAGTCACTTAAATAATTAATTATTTATATTAAGAAAAATATTAACACAAAGTCTACATTAATCAAATAATTAATTAATGTACTTTTCATAAGTTAAGACCTCGGAAGGAAACCATATTAGTTGTTCCTCTCAAACAACCACCTAAAAGGACATCTTCTCCTGCATCCAAGACACCAGCCTTTGCAGAAGACCTTCCAACGCTACAAAAATCAATATTCTTCAGACAACTCCTGCAATGTTGCAATAAGTAGTGAAAAGGAGTGAATCAAACTTGAATGTTAACATTAGCAATTGTGATATTTAGTATTTACTATTACCTGAGATTCTGAGACCTTTACTATATTGATACCCAAGATCACACAGGGCATCCCTATGGCTTTATGTTCTTTCATAGATGACATCCATTTACAAATCTTCGAAGAGTCGAGACAACGTAGTAGACAAATAGCTCTGTCAAATCTACTGATGAGAATAAGTAGAACTCTATTGCTACATAATTTTATTAAATTGTACCTTCTTGTGCTTACTTTTCTATTTTGGCTTAGAAATCAGACTTGGATGTTAATGGAAGCAGTTATGCAGTAGCCTTTGCTTCCTTGAGAAATTTTACCAGACTGCTACACAAGAATAAAAGAGATCCATGGTTTTGGCATCTTCTCAGGAGACCACGAGGCAGTATATAAGTCACTTCATTGATTCGATTGATGAGGAGAAGCAAGAGAATCCTACTGCCACATAGTCCTCTTTAATCTTACATCTCTGTTTAACTTTCTATATCAACTAATAGACATGGCCTCAAGATTCCTTGTTCAGTCATGCATGTACTATATACTGGGCATGCAAGTAGATGATTCAAATTTAGCAACCATGTAGTGAACTCTTAAGTGGTGATATTTCACAATGGAGAACAGGGGAGAGAGAATTTAAAAAATGTCAAAATCACAGCCTGCTGGATTACACCTGATCTTTTAAAACAATACGAAAGCATCTACAAGAATGCACAAAAAAGGGAACTACACAGCAACTTTTCCAATGGATTCAGTCTTAATTGCACAATATAAGCAGCATCACAATTCTTCAGCTATATGTAATGTGATGGAAGCTAAATTACAATTCAGAACTCTTGTAGAGATAGTGCCCATATCCAGAGGGGAAAAATAGGAGTAGCTCATACTAGACTGAATATAGATAAGCAGAAACGAAAACTTGAATGAAGAACTAAACTACCAACAAATAAAATATTAAAAAGATACACAAATCATAATTTCTAGCCCTAACATAGACATAGGTATCAAAGAATTACAATGATAAAAATATAGACTTTGGTCACAACACCCAAGCCACCAATCAAAACCAGAGAGATTAATTTCAAAACTAAATCACCAAATTATTCCAATTTTTCCCAAAGGAAAACAAACATATTCATCAGCTCAAAAGCAATAGTTTCGCAAACTTCTATACTGTGAAGTTTCTTCACTTGAAAAATAACCAAATTGTTCGCTCTTCTCCTTTGCCTCACCCACTCTCTTCCTCATCTCCCCCCTTATTATCCCCCATGGCCTCTTCTACCTCGACCCACCCCCCAACTCTCATTCACAGAGTTTCTGCGGCTGATGTTCACACTCAGTCAACAGCAGAAACTCACTCACAGACTGCAGATTCACCCTCCCCTTCTGCTGGGACCACGATGGGGGCAGCCACACAGAATCAACCAATCAAGGAGGCTGGTCCAGCAGCAGAAAAATAACAGAACATAAAACTACAGAATGGACACACAGAAGAAAAGCAATCTACAGGTGGCAATCCTTCCAACAGCATGTTAATTCTCTCAACAGATCCACTTTTATTAGCTGCCCAAATCTGTACTTTTGCTATATTCATGGAATAGGTAAAGCAAGAAATGTTTGATCCCTCAGAGTCTCCAAGGTGGAATTGGAGATTCAACCCTCAGGAAACCACTGAATTAAAACTAGGTGCAGGAAGATCCTCACCCTTCAAATGACGCTTCGCACGCAGAAATTCTCGACCTTAAAAACAAACAAGAGGAGATCACCCAACAGGCCAACTTTAAACAGGAGATTGAAATACACATCAACTCATGGGCACAGGTGGTTCAAGGAAGGGACAAAGCTCACCGTCTTGTGGCAATTGAGGAAGTGGTGCAAGCTACGCTCATTTAGAAGTGTGCTAGGCAGGCAAGGGAGTTGAATGTTAAGATGAAGAGATTCCTTCTATGTCATTCATCCCCAAACCTATGGAGGTCAGGGCCATGTTTTTCGAGATACCCTTGACCTCCATGATGTCACCTTTGAGAAGGCTTGGCTAGGATTCATCTCCACTCTTTTTCTCCAATTCAGGTCTGTGGCTGATTGAATTTGGGCACTTAAAGCTAAGCGGAGGTTGTTTTCTCTTCCCAGGAAGATATTCCTAGATGAAGATCTCACCAGATCACATGTTGGGAAGCTCAACCGTTCCAAGTGGCTGGTTACAGCAGCACAATAGGTAGGGAAATGAGCAGTCACTGGGAACATTTGACATATCAGTTGGCATTCCTTTACCACTGGTTTGGAGCTCCATCCAAGGTTTTCCAAATGACAAGCCCAGTGCAAGAGGTGACAGGGCACGGGTATCTCAATAGGGTGTTTGAACAACAATGGATCTTTATGGTCATTGTCGGGCATGATTTATGAATCATGATGCCCTTGGGTCATCAAAGATCCTCTTCATCACTGAGATTTGTGAGATGAGCCATGCAAGTCAAGTTCATGTGGATTCAAGTCAGAGGCTTCGCTCCTCTCCGAAGAGACATCTACATCATAGTTTGCGATTCACCCCCCCGCCTCATCATTGTTTGCTATTCATGGTGAGATTCCACATGCTTCCCACATGGTGAGGAAGCTAGTGTAGTGGATTATGTCATGACTAGACAAAAGCTACTCCCTTGTGTATGCCAATTCTCGATAAACCCCATCCCCTTGGCAAATCATGCCCTCCATTCTTTCTCCCTCCAAGCCAACCCTCTTCCTATCATGACCCTACCACCCCCAAGCCCACCCCAAACCACTATCCTTTTTGACGAGGGTAACCCAAATATATTTTCATCCCACCTATGCTAGATGCTTCCTTCTAAATCCTAGTTTTCATCCCTCAATTTTACATCCAGCAAATAAGAATGTCTACCATCCACCATTTGGGAAGCATCCCACATATCCTATCCCAAAATCACCCAATTCTCTTCCCATTCCTTAACGAATAGCTCATGCCCCATGCTACAGTGGTACAATGCACACTGCAAAGCTCTCCTTAGACAGCTTCGACATGCCTTCTCTCATGATTGCAATTCTTAACCCAACCTAAAAAATTCTTACCTTCACCGCCTCTGCCACAAGAAATGCATCTTCATTCACAAGGGACATGTGATTCACATGCTTCCCTTATCCATTTCCCCAAAATCTGATGCACTATCTTCCCTTACTGTTCCCCTCTCCCACATGATCTAGATCCATCTTCCATGTTGTCCCATACCTCAACCCTGATGATTTAAACACCACACTGGCAGTGCTCAACAATAACCAACTTTGAATAGCATAATATAACAATGAGATCAATAACAATACACAAGATTTATGACCCAAATCAAGTTTCTTATTTGTCCATTAACAAGAAAACTTTAGGGCTCCTGTAACAAGGATCATGGCCTTTTACAAACCCTAATACAAAGCTAATATATGCAACCATACAAGTTTGTCCTTCAACCAATACAACCAAGGCTAAGGCCTAGTCCATCAGGTCCTCATCTGCCCAAATACAAAAACAATCAACAGAATACAAAACTCGCCTCAATTGCTCAATTTAGCCCACGGTACACTAGTACTCTTGATGTCCTTGTTGTATCACTCAAACCTTCCCTGCTACAAACTTTTGTCCACAAAGATCAACTCATTTAGACCTTTGTCCAACTACCGCTCACTAGTAGACTCCTCCTTTAGCCCACTGCACTATACCAGCACTTAGTTCAGCCCTTTGTCCAATCATTCTAGTAGACTCCTCCCTTAGCCCATTGCATAATACCAACACTTGTTCAACCCTTTGTTCAATCATTCTAGGCTTTGGTTGTCCTCTTGTAGGCCTCAGCCTACCCTCAGCAACCCTCGACCTCTTCTGATCAAACCTCAGCCAGCGATCCTTCAGCTCCAAGGCTTTCGTCCTCTCTGTCTAGACCACAGCTTCCTCTTAGCCTACTTGTTTGGCCCACAATCAACTATTATGAGCATTGTTTAGGCCTCCTGTCATACACAACAATACATAGTTCCCTATTCAAGGCCATTGCCCTCAGTCTATCCAAACAGCTTTGCAATCAGTACTGTTCAACCTAAACAAACCGTCAGCGAGGCCTACAGCCCCAGACCTAGCCAAACCTCAGCGCACTTGGACAGACCATTGACTCAACTATTCGAGAACAAATCTCCTTGTTGGTTCTTAACTTCGCCTCTTCTAGCTTGCTACCTACGTCTCCTAGAGCTCTCTTGCTCCACAAATGAAGTCCATCTAACTTGTGTTTTGGCCTATCCTTTAGCGTATCTTTATACTTGTCCAAGGGGTGTGAAACCCCAAGGGTCATGTCTCTTTGCCTTGTTAGCCAACCTAAGCCTATATGACTCATAAATAAATTAAATTTATTTTCTTGGGTTCCAAGCCCACTGCTTTGCATCAAAACCCCCAAACTTGGGTACTTTGCCCAACAAACTCCCTTTTTGTGGGCTTTCTCCTCTCAGACATACATTCCGAGCTACCCAAATTTCAACATATGATGTCCATGGGAAGCCCCTAATTCAAGTCACCTCTCCCCCAACTCTTGCTACTTAATCTCATACCAAGACATCCAAGAAGTGGTATGGGTAATGAATACCAACAAATTTGCTCATGAGGGAAGCCCCTAATTCAAGTCACCTCTCCCCCATCTCATACCAAGACATCCAAGAAGTGGTATGGGTAATGAATATCAACAAAGTTGCTCATGAGGAAGGATTTCAAGCATGGTCTTCACAATTTGGATGATTACTGGCCGACTTTTTTAACCATGTTGTTTATTTAAGTTTTCCACAAACATTGGTTGCATAGCACTATTCACCTTATTCATAAATCGGGACTTGACACAAATCCAATCAACTACATAATGATCATGGTGGGCCACACAATATCAAAGCTCCAAGCTACAATTCTCCATATGATTTTTTTAGAGACCTTAAGGAGAGACACCTTAAAGGTAAGGGCGAAGTTGGATTCCAACTTGCACATCAAACCACTAATCACATTCTTACGCTTCAATCCATTATTGAGGAGGCATGGCATCACTCTTCAAAAGTCTATTGTTGCTTTTTAGACTTTCAAAAAGCTTTTAGCTCTATTCCCCCAGAGGTCCTATTCCAAAGGTCAAAGACATCGCCATTTCCAAGATATCACTAACCACAAATATGCACCTGTAGAATTCAATCCATCAGTCCCTAGTTGCCTCTACACTGCCCACAAGGTGTCAAATTTTATCAAGAGTACCATTGGGGTCAAACAGGCATGCCCCCTATCCCCTACCTTATTTGGTATCTATATAGATGTTCATTGAGTCCTTAGTGCATGATCATATCCACGACAGCGATGGGTGCCTCCTCCACCAAGTCTTGATACCTATCCTACTCTTTGCTAACGATGTGGTCATCTTGGCCTCATCCCTGGAAGGCTTACAGAGATAACTAGATGCTTTAGCACTTTTAAGGGATCTCTGATAGTTGAAGGTCAACCTACGTAAAACTAAGGTTATGATCTCCAATGGGTCAAAGAAGTCACTGCTATCTCACCAATTCCTTTTCAAAGGGGAGGAGAATGAGATCACCAACACCTATACTTGAGGGTGCAATTCTCAAAGCCTTGCTTCAATCGAAGACATTTTCATCAACCTCAAGTCAACAAGGGTTACGAATCCTTAGCCATTCTTGAGAGATAGTGCTTTTGGCACCATTTTTAACACACATGGTGCAAGATAACAATCATGGAAATCCTTGTTATGCCTAAGTTGCACGATACAAGGAAATGAGTACATGTTTCTAAACAAGAAACACGCTAGGAACGTGGCCACCAAAAAATATGGAAATGGGAAAACACGGTGTGTGTGTGTGTGTGTGTAAATAGTGCATTATAATTAAACTTCAAAAGAAAGTATTATGAATAAATCAGAAAGAACATTTAAATGACAAGCAATGTTCCATGGTCCATCATCCTATGTTGGTATCATCATCATCATTAGCATCACCCTTTGCCTCTACCTCGATCCTCAAGGGACATCAGTTGACACGACCCAATTTTGATGAAAATAACTAATTCAATCCTTAAAATATGGTAAAAAGTCGCACATACGAAGTCAAGAGACAAAGAGATGAATTCATCCTTCTTTGTCCTCCTTTTTCTTCGCTAAGATGCCCAAAATATTACTTGTCTCGTGTGAGGCCGAATGGTGCCTTGTGGAGGAGGTCCAATACTCTATATATAGTGTTTTGTCTGTCCAAATGGGTGTGTCTCTTCACTAGGGCTGAATTGACTTGACAGAGGATCGACTTCACAAGTTTGGAGCCTAAAATTCAAAATTCAAATTTCAAAATAATCTTTTAAATCTGACATGAAGAACATGTGTTATAATTACATTATATATTTCAAGCGCTAAAATATAAATTATGAAGACCAACCATAGCTACAAAAATTGAACACATAGGAGGGATTCCCTTGTGTGCAGATTGAAGAGATCATTGTATGGGCTTAAGCAAGCTCCCAAGGCACGGTATGTGCAAATTGACGGTAATTTGCAGAGCATGGATTTCACCAAGTGAGGCAAACCCAAACTTGTACTACATTCAAGAGAAGGCTAAGCCTGTCATATTGGTGTTGTATGTTAATGACTTGTTTCTCGCGGGGTCTAAGGAGCTCATTGCACACTGCAAGAGGGACCTTGCAACGGAGTTCAAAATGAAGGATTTGGAGTTGATGCACTACTTTATGGAATTGGAGGTGTGGCAGAGAGAGGGAGAGATTTTGATGAAAAAGACATTAACTCACACAAATTACAGAAAAATACACATAAAAATCAGAGACACAATATGGCGGAAAAAGGCTGAAGCCTCATGCTTCTCTGTCATTCTTTCATCAAAATAATTGAAATAGTGTTACAAATAAATAGATGAGAGATATTGGTCTCAAGATAGTGCGTGCTATCTTGGACATCTTTGGTTGAGATAATTTCTCCTTTGGTTGAGATAATTTCTCACCAGACACACCAATATAGGAGTTACCTAAACTAACTCCTATCTTAGAGGAACAACCCAAGAGTTAGGCACAAATTCCTAACTTGGAATATTTAATTAATTAATTTAGTTTTGGATTTATTATTGTTTTATGAGAGAGTCTAACATTCCCCCCCTCAATGATAAATCCAAAAACGAGAACCATCTTCCAAGTTCTCATGTTGATCCTCAAAAACATTGCCTGAAAAAACCGCCAAAACTGGATGCTGGAAAAAACTCAAATCTGAAGAGAACATGAATCAGCTGCATGCTTGATGCATCTCTGAAGGACGCTTGACAACTCCATCATGTGCCAAGCCGCAAAAGGATCCAACTGTCCTTTGCTTGAAAAACAGCATCCGGTGTCCACTGACACAATTTGATGATGATTGCCCACTGGCTGAAGATGTCGAAAAACAACTCAATGTTGCTTTTGCTATGATGAAAGCTGCTCACTGCTTCTTTGGCTATCGATCGCCCACTGGCGAATTTGCTGATGCTCACTGCTGATGACAAATGCCCACTAGCTGATGAAGATGCCCACTGGCTGCTTCGCTAATGTTGTCGAGACTTTCAGTTTGACAACCACTTGTCAATTTCATTGACATTTTCCCCCCTTTGTCGGCTGAAAGGAGAGACAATCTGCTCCAAAATATATTTGAACTCCCCCCCTCCAGGTGTAGGAGAGTTTCACTGTTGTACTCCCTCGTTCAACTGTAGGAGAGTAACATCATCGATTCACTGCTGGCTGCACTATGTGTGAATGTAGTCGGTTGTAGAACTGAGACAACCGTTTGACTGTGGATGACCATTCCCAAGGATCAATCCATTCATAATGTATCTTCAATCTGCCTGATTTTTGGTGGTTGCGACATTTTGCTGAGGAATGATTGGGCTTGCCACAATGGCAACACGGATGGAGATCAAAACATTGATCTTCCATATGACCGGCTCGTTGACAATGAGAGCACTTTGATTGGACTTCAACTTTAGGTTGCGTGCAATTCTGTTTGTTGGCAACTTTCTTAGATCCTGCTGAGGTGAGTGGTTCAAGAAATCCTGCACTCACAAACTTAACTGGCTTGGAATAATCTGGGATTTGTAAGTTGGTGTCATCAGGGACATATCCTAAGCCACGTCTATTCTTTTTATTTTGAATTTCTTCCCAGGGCTTGATGATGGGTTTGGAAGAAATTTGCTCATGAACAACTTCGACACTTGAAGTTGTTGGGATGAATGACTTGGAATCAACATTGTTATCTTCATCTGTATGGTTGAATGACTGGGAAGATGCACTCTTTTGTTGCAGCTCATCTCTTTGTAGTTGCGACTCAAGCTGAAGAAACTCAATGGTTTCATGCGTTTGCTGTAGATGCCGTGAAATATCAGCAAGAGTTTCTTTGCTGACGTGCACCATGTCTTCATCACTGGAGCTTATCAAACTGTGAAGAATGTTTAATAACTGAATATGCTGCGCCATCTGAACTTGCTCACTTGAAGTCAGGCTCTCTTGTCGAAGATGTCGTGCTTTGAACTGTTGCACTTGATTTTGTTACTTGGATGACAGGCTCGCTTGCTTGAATGGCACGCTCGCTTGATTTGTTGCTTATTGTACCGGCTGAGAACACTTGCTAGAAATTTCTGGAATTCACGCTCGCTTGCAGGAGATGTGAACTTGTTTCTTATTTGCTTTAGAATGAAAATTCGTGCATTCAATAGAGTCTGCTTAAAAGAAGGGTGTCGAACACTGTCGAAAATGCACCCAAAAAAGTTTACAATGGTTTTAATGAAACAAGAAATTCACTTGTCTTAATTTGACTAAGTTGAAGAGAATGAACGTGCTTGACTTATGAACAAATCAAGACGTGGGTGTCGGTTTCAACCGAGAATGCACCCGTACAATTCATTTGGAATTTGATTCACAAGTTCTTAAATTTGTTTGCAAGAATGTTGATGTAGACTTTGCTTTGAAACAGTGAAGTTTACAAATCCATTAACTTGATTGAATGTGCTTGTTGAAGTAGAATGTCGATGTTGAAAACTTTGATGATTTGTTGTATGTGTGGAGCTTAATTATCCTTCCTTGCAACTATTTCGATATAGGTGTTGTGCTTGCTGGCATTGTATTTTATGTGTGCATGAAATGAGATCATTTATGTGTCAAAACTAGACACAAAATAAAAAAGCAACAACGTGAAGTATACACCATCATCAATACACTCTTCGTGTACCTAAGATCCCCTTATTCAATTTCGGGCGGATCTAGGACACAAACACAAAAAAATATGTCTTTATTAAACTTTGGAGTACATAATCGCTCAATCTTCACAACATCTTCTTGCAATCAAAGTTCTAAAACTTTTGAAGAAAAAAAAATTGTCTTCAAAAAACTACTTGGACTAACTCACTCTCAAAATCCCTCTCAAAGTAAAATATTACTTTGGAGTATATGATTGCCTTTTCTCAAAAAAGAATTTACTTATCACTCCAAAAAAAAAAGATATGCCCTTAATATTACATACCACTCTTATCAAGTTTCAACGGTCTTCTTGGCAGCTTTTCCACATAGGCTTTTGTAAACACTTCAAAATGTTCAAAGACATCTATATATTTATCAGAAAGTAGACAAAGACCTTGCTTGAAAAATCATATATAAGTTAGACACACATTAGCAAGCACTCCCTTCACGGCTCTGTCCACGTAGAAAATCTCCTCACGGCTTTTTCTCACAGGCAGGAAACCTCCTTCCACGCTTCTCACAATCAAAGAATCTCACAAATCGTTGCGCCAATGCTCCAGAATTCCTAATCCCTTTCAAGTGTCAACCTCGTGGTCATCGGTTCTCTCTGTGCTTGCAGACTCTTTTATTTCTTGGGTGAACAGACTCTTAGAAGCGGATCTTCTTCAAACGCTGCCGCACAACGTGCAACTCAAACTTATGCACTATTCTCCCTGTGATGATGCCGCTATCCTCAGGTTCATGAGCTGGATCTTCATATTCGGCATTCAATCTTCTACAGCAGGGAAGCAACAACTCCAGCAACTATGAAGTGCAACCTCTGGGCAATCTTCTCTTCGACTCGGTTCATGAGGGATGGTTTCCCCTTTTTTCACACAAGACGAGCTCACAACATTTTACGCACAGCTTAATAGCAATGAACTCGGCCTTCCATGCAATTTTTTTCTTCGTCATATTCGACAGCAACACATTAAATTTATTTTTCATTGCGCTGATAGATAATATTTGGATCGAAAAGAATTAAACAAAATATAAACCTGAGAGATAAACAATGGCGCCAGCAAAGAGATGAACCCAACTGTCTCCTTAGCTAAAGAAGTAAGGTCGTAGCATTAATCCTTCTACGCCCAAGGAAAAAACGAAGAGGCAGAGCTTTGCTACAAAAAAAAATGCAGGTCACTTCTATGCTGCAGGTATTGCACAGTGGTCTCAAGATGGTCTTCAAGTTGTTGGCTCGGCTTTACACAGAGAGTTGACAATCGTTGGAAGGAAATTCAGAAGTGTAAAAAAGGCGTTTGATTGGAGGGTGTTTTGTTCTTCTCCTTCTATTAACGTTTTCTTTCGTTTCAGCTGAATTCGAAAGCATGGCATCCTCTGTCAACGCAGCTCAACCCCTGCTAAAGGATGCGATGGTGAAACAACAACAAAAAATGCTTCACTCCAAGGTTCTTCAGATTTGACTCGGCCTCCGGTCGCTTGTTTAATGTTCCAGCTCCAAAGGAAAACAAAAAACGCTCCCGGTCAATTAAAAAATGCTCCTTTTTTCAACCTCCTATAGAATGCCACCGTCCTAGGAAATCAGATTAGCAGAATATAACTTCATTCATCGGAACCAGGCCCTCAGCTCCACACAGTTCGCCACTTTCAGTTCAACCACAACACAGATTCAACTTCAACCGGGTGCACAATGAAGAAAATTAAATAAATATAAAATAAAATATCAGAGATATGGTGGAAAAGGCTTCACAGCCTCAATGTATCGTATTCCTCTCATCAGTTCATTCATCACTACATCACCTTACGCTGCACAAATCACGACTTTCCTCCTTATCAAGGTAAAGGGCACGGCTTACTTCTTTTAGAGGCTGTAAATAAAACTGCAGTTGCGAGGGATTCTTATGATGTAACAGTAGAAGAACCATCCGAGTCCCTTCAGGAATTACGCGATTGCATGGATACAATACGCCTCCTTTCTTTTGAACACAGATGCCCGAATTGTTCAACCATAGCGCGTCACTGGATTTTACCGCTGGCTGTTTTAGGGAGCGAGTCTGTCACAAAAAAAAACTTTCTTGGGAATCTTGAAGGCGGCATCTTCCTGCAATTTCCAGAGCAATATACTTGCAGATTCAAACAAAATGCAGAACAGGTATCTTTCAGCTCTGATACCACATGATGAAAAAGACATTAACTCACACAAATTACAGAAAAATACACATAAAAATCAGAGACACAATATGGCGGAAAAAGGCTGAAGCCTCATGCTTCTCTGTCATTCTTTCATCAAAATAATTGAAATAGTGTTACAAATAAATAGATGAGAGATATTGGTCTCAAGATAGTGCGTGCTATCTTGGACATCTTTGGTTGAGATAATTTCTCCTTTGGTTGAGATAATTTCTCACCAGACACACCAATATAGGAGTTACCTAAACTAACTCCTATCTTAGAGGAACAACCCAAGAGTTAGGCACAAATTCCTAACTTGGAATATTTAATTAATTAATTTAGTTTTGGATTTATTATTGTTTTATGAGAGAGTCTAACAGATTTTCCTTGGACAAGGGAAATAGACAATTGAGATCTTGAAACATTTCAAGATGGACGACTGCAAACCTAGGGCTACGCCACTTGTGACCGACTGGAAGAAGATCAATACTTCCAGATCAGAGGCAATGGACCCAACCTTATTAGACAGTTAATTGGCTCTCTCATGTATATGGTCAACACCAGGCCAGAGATTTTCTTTGCAATGAACAAACTCAATCAATTTATGGTAGAGCCTAAGAGAGTTCACTGGGTAGCTACAAAGCATGTTTTAAGATATCTCCAAGGCATAGTTGACTATGGGCTAAGGTACACTTAATAGGATGGAGTGAAGTTGTAGGGGTACACTGATGGGGATTAGGAAAGCAATACAACTGATAGGAAGAGCACTTCAAGGTGTAGCTTTAGTTTGGGATCAAGAGCACTCTCTTGGTACAGCAAGAAGCAGAAGCTAGTTGCATTGAGCTCTGCAAAGGCCGAGTACATGGTTGTCGGTGTGGCAACATGCGAGGTTATTTGGCTTCAGAAACTCCTTGTTGGGATTTTTTATTAGAAGCTAGATCTTATTGTCTTTCACTATGATAATCAAAGTCATATTAAACTCTTTAAGAAACTCACTTGACTCTTTGAGTATGTGTTAGAAAATTCTTCTACGTGCAATCAGGATCCCTTAAGGGATGATATGATGCTTATCCAACTTTTCATAAACGATGTCCAACCACTTTGATGATGAAGCAATGCACTTTGACAAAGAACATTGGGCACCTTTTGAGGGTCATTGACCTTGAGGTTGACTTAGCACAATTGAAGAGACCCTCCATCATCTTTGAAACCTTAGATGTTCATGATTTGGGTGTGGGAGTTGCCTAGAGATCAAGTGTTAAGAAGAGATGACAAGATGCCCAAAAGCTAGCATTGTACCTTCTTGATTGACAATGCCCTTCTCTTGATAATTGATAATGATGATGATGACTTAGAACCCTTTTGGGAGGATTTTACACTACCACGGTGATGTCATGCCCTAGCATGATGATATCACCCTTATGAGGCATTTTGTGATGACATGGACTTTCTTGAGGATGATATTGGGCTTCAGAGGATCTTCTTTGGTGATGAGTCACCATTTGGTTGAGACAATGCTTACCAGTTGAGACAAACCCCTTTGGTCATCCCCTCCTTTTCATGGACAAACATGCATTTTGGGAGATGCCACACCCTTGGAGACTTTTCTACTCACACATGTAGGCTGATTGAAGCTAATTTATATGTTACTACATTATTTTGGCTATATTCGGGAGGTTTGATGACCCATCCATCTTGTATCATGGATAGCATGTTATAAGGGCTCTTAGAGCAAAATAAGAGCTAAATCGACTTGATTTCCCTCATATATAACAAAGATTATTTGTCTCTTCATTCATTGTCACACTTGGATCATAACTTCTCTCAATTAGGGATTCTTCTCTCTTGTGCACTATGGAGGCCTATTTGAGCAACTTCTCTTGGGTGGATTTGTGATGTAATGTGATCTCTTTTCATGGATGCTTATGGTGGATCTTGGATGTTGCATGGTGACATAAGTTAGTTTATTTGTTTTATCTTGATATTATGTTCCATTGGATTAATGTTCTTGTGCTAAGTTAGTTTATTTAGTGTTTGCTTCAATGTCCCTTGTTGGCCTCAACCCTTCATCCAAGTATTTGGGAAATAGAGATAGGTTTTTCTTTCCCTTAATCATCCAAAAAATGGAGAACCTAAACCTCAAATCCTAAGGTAAGTTAGTTTATTTGCCCAAGGTTGCTTGGGAGAGGGAGAGGAAGCGGGGAGCAAGAGAGGAGAGTGACATTTTCAAAAGCTTCTGGTTTGGGAGCGAATTTTTATATAATATATATTTTATATATTTTGATGCATATATGTCAACAAAAGCATGTATAACAATAAATTAGATATAAAAAGCATAAAAACATGGATGAATGAATGAAGGATTTTTAATGACGTCCACAAGACCAACGATCTAAGAGACCCAGATATCCAATCAACAAAACATCATACAATCAAGTTTCTCTCCATAACAACCCTCTTGGTGTGGATCTTGATCAAAAAGTGTGTCGTCTTGTGAAGCTTTCCTATAAGTTATAATCTTCATCCACAACGTCCACAAGTTAGTAACACACATCATATCGAGTCTCATGATTCATCAATCTTAAAGTTTAAAGCTTTCGAAATTCAGTTTATCATCATTGTTCACTAAAGTTGTAACTTGTACTTGTAGCCATTACCATTACCAAGTAACCAAACAATAACAAAGAATATCTAACATGAAATGAAATGTTTCAACTTTCAATTTTCATGAAGCTTCATATTCATAATTCATTACCAATGAGTTATAATTGCCAACTTCAAAATTCAAACTTAAATTGTCATATATTGTTTACAAAAGAATTCATAATAAATATGAAAGAATCAACAATTATAAAAACTACTAGAAACTAGAAAAAACAAGTAAATCTATTATAAAAACTACTAGAAACTGCTAATGCTTGGGACCTAGGCCTCTTGCCGCCACGAGAAATGTCTAATTTTTGAGAAATCATCTAGAATGATTAATTAGTTATAAAAAGCATAAAAACATGGATTAAACCATATAACATCAATCATCTAGTAGTTACAATCTTCATCAACCACAAGTCCACAAGTTACAAGTTTTGATTTATATAACATGTAAGGGTGCACATAACCAAAATAACATCGAGTGCAATCCATCTCTGAACCGAAAATACATCAACAAACAGGCTCTAGATGGCCTCTAGCATCCAAAAAAATCATGCTACAACAAATAACTACATATCATCAAAATCATTGCCTATCTTGGGATCTTTGTCATTAATATCACTCTATAAGCATTAACATAAGAATGTAGCATGTCAAGATTTTGTTTGAGTGATGGGTACATTTTTAGTAGGGTCATGATACAGGAGTTCGACAACCAGTGTCAGTAACATTACGATACGTAGAGGTATCGGTGCTCTTGATTAAATACGAGTTCCATACCCTTGTCAAGATTTTGTTTGAGTGATGGGTACATTTTTAGTAGGGTCATGATAGAGGACTTCAACAACCAATGTCACTAACATTACAATACATAGAGGTATCGATGCTCTTGATTAAATACGAGTTCCATACCCTTGTACAGGACAAAATCCGATGGAAACATTGCAATCCCCCCAATCTTGAAATCCTGAAAAACTAATAAGTATGCTGGATTTTGAGTGAGATCTAAAATTATACTTTCTCCATATGAAATCCAATGAAGTCAGAACCACTCTCAAACATCCTGAGTCATTTCAAGGTAATGTTTAAAATTTAAGTAAAATGATGAAAATGAAAGATAAAGGAGAATTTAACATTACCATGAATTGCATATCAATACTAGGACCATAGGCTTGATCATTAGGCTGCCCCACCCAAAAATTCTTGTTTCTTTGAAAAAAAATTGTGTTTGGAATGTGTTTGCAAACAAAAATTTCGAAAAAAACTAGGGAGTGAAAAAAAAAATAGGGAGCGCGCTTCAGGAGCAGATTCGGGGGGGCGCTCCCCCGCAACCATGTATTTGCCCTAGTTTGTTTGCATTTTGAATCACTCCAATGAAACCCTAAAAATCTTTAGGGATCGACTTCATGACCTATCCACCTTGTATCATGGATAACCTCTTTTCAGGGACTCTTAGAGAAAATTACAACGAAATCAACTTGGTTGTGTTGAAGAATGTAACTAGTGTCGGTCTTCATAATTGTATTGGTCAAAAGAAAGGAAAAGAAAATATTATTATTAAAAGAAATTGACTTTTTTAAAGCATGCGTTTCATGCTTGGGTCAATGGTCAATACGTCAAGCCTCCATTGTAGGCTTCTAGGATTATGTCTTGAGTCATTGTCATCATTATTTTGTTCTAGACCCTTCTTGGGCTTTGTAAAATCAAAAAAGAAATTTTATTAAGGTCAAAAGTGTCATGTATACTTCATCCTCCAAGTCGGCCTCAAAATTTTATTAAGGTCAAAAGTGTCATGTATACTTCATCCTCCAAGTCGGCCTCAAGAAGCCATCAAGTCGGCCTCATGAAGGGACTTGACCATCCAATAGAAGCCTATATATAGCCATGTATTCGAGCCATTGGAAGAATATCAGCATCGATAATAAATCTCTGCAATTTAAAGGGTGCATAAAGGAATTCTAAAGAAAGGATTGAAGGTATAAGGTCAAGATCAGCCGAAAATTTGTTATATATGCGAAGATGTCTATGTTAGATTGCAGGACTGAAAAATATAAAGTTGTGGTCGAAAAAGGTTCAAGATCAAGATTCATTGTTATGCAAAGTTCTGATCCTATGAAGTACAAACGTCCCTATACGAAGTTTTGTCGACTACTCAAAGTTTTGTTGACCACTGAAGTATGCGAAGTCAAACTCTTGAATCTTGTGTTGACTTGGAGGATTGAAGGAGGTCACTTTTTGGGTAAAGTGGTCAAGGTTGTCTCAAAATAGTTTGAATCTACTAGTGGAAGAGTTTGACTGGGTTTTCCCCTTGTTAGGGGTTTTGCCATGGCCGAGTGCCTACATCATGTGTTCTCTTGTTGTCTTTGAAGTTTTGGCAATTGTCTTGATGATAAACATGTAATAATAAAGAAGAAGAAATAAGAACTAATCATAAGAAATTGTCAAGTAAAAGAGAAATCAATTTAATAAGAAGACCTAACTATGTTGCCCTAGATTTCTCAACATGGTATCAGAGCTCAGGACATTGACATAAGGGCAAAAAGATCACAATTGTACAAGAGGGCTTAAAAATAAGTAAATGAAAGGTCATTCCTTAGAATCGAGCTCCTAGAAGGATGGTCTGAGTTTAGTAAAGGTATATTTCCGGCATATCTCCACAAGTAAGCCGCAAACCTATAACAAGGAAAGAAAAGAGGTCTAGAAGTATCATTTTTGAGGATCAAGGAGCTAGATAAATGGTCAAGACAAGGCCGACATTCTTGAGAAGGAAAACAATGTTCTATGCATGTAATTAAGGATCTGCAATCATCTCAGAAGTACGAACTATATGGAGCCTTTGTAGATCTACTTGAAAGGTCTAATATAAAACTATAGTTACCATAAAAAAAGTCGATATTCCTATAAAAGAGGACTCAGACCTGGGCACTGTTATATAGGTAAGCCAAGCTCTAGAGTGACATAAAAAGTTGACCTTGATTGGAGATCTATTTTAGTGATTTGGTGAAGCCCTAATTAAAGGGTCAACCTAATAAAATTCATCATTGTTTGATAAGATCAATTAAATCCTCTCTTGAATAGTGGCATAAATAAAGAGGATCAAAATCACATTTTTTGAAGAATTTGTTATGTGATTAAGAAAGCCTAGTCTAAAGGGTTGACTCTAAGCTAAAGGTGTCCTATTAAATGTAATAAAAGAAGGGCTTGTAATAGAAGCATCTACTACAATTAATGATAAAAGAAGCTTATGCATCTCTGACTACAGTAGTAAAAAGAAAGTCTTACTGAGGACCTATAACAGTCTTAGGAAGCATCCTCTTATGTCAAAGAAAATGGCATCCAACACTTGAGAACCATCATCTAAAACAATTAAGCATTGCTATTACTTTTCATGTTTTTATCATCTAACAATATGTATGCAATTTGCATAAAAAGGTAAGAAGCCCAATGAAATATCAAATTCTAAGGTATATAAATTTTTAGGTATGTATAGCATGCTTATTTGCTTAGTCGCTCATGTAATCCTAGAATTTGCAAACACTCAATTTACTTAGAAACCATATCTTATAATATCTAGGATTTATAAGAAGTCTAAGATATACGGCTAATTTGACTAGAACAAAATTAATTGAAGTCTAGGTTTTGACATAATAGAGCTAACCTTGAAGGTAATGAAAAACCCTATATAATCTTTGCACTAGTATACCTATATATTTTGGTTGTACTTGCCAATAAATATTGTCTGTATGATGACTTGATAAAGCAAGTTGGATTCTTGGGCAAAAGTTGACTCATAAGGAAATGATTCACGAAGACGTTATCGTAATTCAAAGGGAGTCCTTCAAGGTTTGTAAAAGGAGCAACTCAAGGTATGTTCAAAGATCACACGATAATCTTCCTTACATAAAAGGTATGATTATTTTTGAAATTACTCTATATTACTAACTCTCTCATGTCTAGGGTTTTGAGTCTTAATGATTCTTGTTGGGGTGATTAATCACTAGATTGAATCTACCCTTATCATACTATCTCTTGCCATCTTGTTCATTTTTGGTAAAACCCTAATATTTAGGGTTCACTGTAAAACCCCAACTTTTCAATGCTTAGCTTATGTTAATAATGAAACCCTAGTCCTCTTAGGGTTTGTTGATAAAACTTTAGATCACATGACAAAATCCCAATGCTTAGTGTTTTGGTATTGTCATAACCCTAGACTTTTAGGGTTTGTTGTTGATTTCTAAAAACCCTAGTTTTCTTAGGGTTTGATAAAATAGGGTTTATGACAAAACCCTTATAATAGTCAATATAAAATCCTAGAAATGGATCTCTAGGTGTATGTGCTTCTGTATAATTGAAACCCTAACCTGGTTAAAATTTGAGTTTGATGTTTGTATCTAGGGTTTAAGACAAAACCCTAGTATGAGAACAATATAAGTTTCTAGGAAATAATCACAGAACCCTAGAGATGAAATGTTGGTATGCTAACTAGATTGTTGATATTCATGATTTAGTTTTTGAAATCTAGGGTTTACAACAAATCCCTAGTAGAGATTGATATTCTAGGGCATGATAATGAAGCCCTAGAAGTATAATGTTTTTGATTATTGATATGATTTAGTGATGAAGTCAAGGGTTTGTGGCGAAACCCTAGTAAATATTGTTGTAAGAAGTCTAATGGATGAAACTCTTGATTAATTATAAACTTAACTAGGTTTAGGTCTTGAATGTCTAAAATTTGATTTATTATGCTCCTATTATACTAACATGCTAACTCTATATTGATAAAGTTAACTTCGTGCTCTTGTACATATATATTTTTTTGGTTGTACTTGTTGAAGGTTTACAGGTACAAAGTTTTCATGATAATGAAGATACCTACCTCATATTTGGTGATAATCTGATGACGATGTTGAGCATGAGGGAAAGAGGGAGTTGTAAGAACCTCGATGACATTAAAGTTCGATAGATGACTTTGTTGCCATGTGAAGGAATAATGAATTTTCCGAAGGTCTAAATTCTCCGATGAATTATTGATGCAAAAAGGAAGAGCATGTGTGACTGGAAGAATAATATGGTTGATAGACTTGTCTCCTACTTACTTGGATAAAGGAAAGTGTATATCTCCCTAGTTGAGAGGAAGATTGAAGAGAAATGAATGAGGATGTTTGAAATCGGAGAATAGTTGAAGCAATATTGATAGCTATTCGTGATTGATAAAGTTGCGAACAAGACTTGGATGTTCTTGGAAGAAGTGTTGAGGCTGAGTTTGGTGTTGTTGGAAAAGTTGAAGAAGTAAAGCTTTCGACTAGATGTGTTGGATATGATAATGATCTAAGCAGCATCAAAATGATTAAGGACCCCGAAGGTTTGTGTTAAACATATATGTATGCATATATTGAAATTCTATTATTGATTGGGGTTGTGATTGCGCAAGATCTCTCCATTAAAATGTCGAGTGCTTGAAGCATGCTTAGATCGGTGGATATATCTGGTTTAGTCGATAAGGAGAGATGAAGCATCTTGGGGCATCAAAATGCTTGGGAGGGCATTTGGTCGCCTCTGATGAGGTCTACATTCCGAAGTAGGGAGGGTGGCGTTCGTCTTGGAGCTCAGACCTTGGATACGCACCTAGATCCCTGGGTTGGTGTTAGAGCTTAAAAGTTTGACGGTACCTAGAGTGGCTAAAGCTTGAGTACACCTTAGTCCCACCCGATTAGATACCTTGGTCAAGTATCTAATCTATAGCACTGCGTGTGTTGTAACTCTTTGTAAAAAATATCATTTTGAGATCTTCCATGTACTTATGTAATTATGAATACCTCCCTAGTTAAGAGGGAGTGTTGAAGAATGTAACAAGTGTCAATCTTCATAATTGTATTGGTTAAAAGAAAGAAAAATAAATTTTTATTATTAAAATAAATTGACTTATTAAAGCATGGGCTTTGGGTCAATGGTTAATAGGTCAAGCCTCCATTGTAGGCTTCTAGGATTATGTCTTGAGTCATTGTCATCATTATTTTGTTCTAGACCCTTCTTGGGCATTGTAAAATCAAGAAAGAAATTTTATTAAGGTCAAAAGTGCCATGTCTACTTCACCCTTCAAGTCGGCGTCAAGAAGACATAAAGTCGGCCTCAAGAAGGGACTCGACCATCCAATAGAAGCCTATATACAACCATGTATTCGAACCATTAGAAGAAGATCATCATCGATAATCTCTACAATTTATAGAGGGTGCATAAAGGAAGTCTAAAGAAAGGATCGAAGGTATAAGGTCAAGATCAGCGAAAAATTTGTTGTTACTCCGCCACATATGCGAAGATGCCTATGGTAGATTGCAGGACCAAAAAATATAAAGTTGCAATCGAAAAAGGTTCAAGATCAAGATTCATTGTTATGCGATGTTATGCTCCTACAAAGTACAAATGTCCCCATACGAAGTTCTGTTGAGGTATATGAAGTTTTGTTGACGACTGAAGTATGCGAAGCCAAGCTCTTGAATCTTGGGCTGACTTGGAGGATTGAAAAAGGTCACTATTTGGGTCAAGTAGTCAAGGTTGTCTCAAATTGATTTGAATCTACTAGTGGAAGAGTTTGATTGGGTTTTCCCCTTGTTAGGGGTTTTGCCCTGGCTTAGTGCCTACATCATGAGAATTTTTGGCAATTGTCTTGATGATAAACATGTAATAAAAAAGAAGAAGAAATAAGAACTAATCACAAGAAACTATCAAGTAAAAGAGAAATCAATTTAATAAGAAGCCCTAACTATGTTGCCCGGAATTTCTCAACAAGTTGTCCTCATATACATAGCGAAGTCGATTTGTCTCTTGGTTCACCGTCGCACTAGGATCGTAACTTTTCTTAATTAGGGATTCTTCTCTCTTGTGCACTATAGAGACCTTGCTGAGCAACTTTCTCTTGGGTGGATTTGTGATGTGATGTGATCTCTTTTCATGGATGCTTATGGTGGATCTTAGATGTTGCATGGTGACATAAGTTAGTGTATTTGTTTTATCTTGATATTATGTTCCTTTAAATTGATGTTCTTGTGCTAAGTTAGTTTATTTCGTATTTGCTTTAGTGTGCCTTGTTGACCTAAACACTTCATCCACGTATTTGAAGATTAGAGATAGGTTTTTATTTTCCTTACTCATCTGAAAAATTGAGAACCTAAATCTCAAACCCTAGGGTAAGTTAGTTTATTTTCTCTAGTTTGTTTGCATTTAGAATCACTCTAATGAAACCATAGAATTGTTTGTATCCTAGATTCCATATGCCCTAGATTAAGAACCGATTAATCAATCTCTTTTGTGTCATTCCTTTAAAATATTAAAATTGTTTTTTTATTGAATGGTAAATTGCAATGTTGTGAAAAGCGCGATCGCGATTAAATCGACGCAGGGAACGAATTGGAAAAAATCGGAAAAATCGGGAAAAAATCGTTTGGTACAAAAATATTCATTTTTTTTCAATTTTTTTAATATCTAAACCATCTACAACATAAAATAAATACATTGACACATAAATATGATAAAAAAACTAATATATAAGATGTTTAATATCATTTCTAGCACTAAAATCACACATAACATTGAATCATGTCCTGAATAGTAAGTCCTGACTCCTGAGTCCCAACTCAGCCTCAAAATATCAACAAAAAATATGATAATGTATCTCATCATGTCATAATGTCATATACAATAAAATGAAAGTCTAATCCTATTGATTTCCTCTGCCCCTCTTGCGAGAAAATGCCACAGCTTTCCCTTTCCCTCTAGATGTAGATGCTGGTGCCCATGCTGGTGGAAATGGCAGTGGAGTCTGATGTGCTCTAGAAGCTGAAGAACTAGAAGTAGGAGCTATAGGAGGTAGACCACGTCCTCTACTGGTGGCAGTGGTAGCCCAGGTAGGCGGTGTCACCTCCTCCTCCTGTTCCTCCTCCTGCTCTTCCTCCTCCTCCTCCTCCACCTGCTCCTCCTCCTCCTCCCCCTCCACTACATCCTGCACTAACCAATCATCAGTAGAATCCATGAGAGGCCTCTCGGCCTCAACCCTCCATGCAGCAGTGGTGTCAATCCCATCCAATGAGATGGCATCCACATCAGGTGTCCTCTCAAGTTGCCTCACCCACAATCAAAGATTTTAGTAGACGTAGACCATGTCATTAAGTCGTTGGGACTCCAACCTGTACAAAGATCATGAAATAATAATTAATAATTAATATTATAAAAAAAATATTGTTTAATGAATTCAAAAATTTATTTGGAAATTTGCAATATTTTAAATGTTTAAGTGTTAACCTATTGCGCTTCTTGTTGTGTATTTTTTCAAATACACTCCAGTTGCGCTCACATCCTGAGGAACTGCATGTTTGGCTGAGGATGCGAATGGCAAGCTTTTGCAAAAGGGGTACCCTGCCACCATACATTTTCCACCATGCATCTACAACAAAACTACAAATAAAATTTTAAATAAACATAAGAAAAAAATGGAATTTGAAGAGACAATGAAATTTGAAACAAAGTTACAAACTAAAAAATACCTAGCATTTTAATCGTCCTATCAGTGATAGCCATCTCAAAGCCAAATGTGCCACCTGCCATCTTATATGTCTCAATTTGTTTAGAGATCTCTATACGTTGTTCTGGAGATCTTCTGGACACAGGATAAGAATCCATCCATGATCTCAGCATCAAAATCAAACCCACATGCATAAGAAAATGCAAGGTTCAGGAAAAGCCCAGCAGCATGAATGGAACGATGGAGTGTGTTGTTCCATCGCTCATCAATCACTCCCCATAGAAGGAGTTGTTTCTGAAACCCATCATCTCCCTTATCATCATAGTAGGCCCGAATGGCTTCTTTGGCCCTGTCCATGGCTTCATACAAATAGCCCATTGCGGGCTTCTCACCATCAACCAACCGAAGAACCTTTACCAAAGGTTCAGTAACGGCGCACACCTCCTGCACTCCCGCCCAGAAGTCTTCCTGGTATGAAACTAGTTTGCATACGGCCTCTCCCTCTGGTTTGCGGCTCATTGACAAAGCACACTGCTCCTCTGAAAGAAACATTCTCTTCACATCCCACATAGAATTCAAGAGGGATTGAAGAGATATGAAACTCGTGGCAAACCGTGTAATGGCAGGGCGCACCAACTCTTTGTTGTTAGTGAATCTTCTTATCAAGCTAAGCACAGATGTATGATTATATATAAATTTTGTGATGCTTTTTGATGAGTCAACAATATCTTTGACAAAGGAAATTTTCCCTGTGTCCTCTAACATCAAATCAATACAATGGGCAGCACAAAGTGTCCAAAATAAAGTAGGATGCCTGTCCATAAGCATTCTACCAGCAGCAACATAATTTGCAGCATTGTCCGTTATGACTTGGACAACATGTTGTTCACCCACCTCCAAAATAAACACATCCAGCAAATCACATAAAGTACTTGCATCTTTGATTTGATGAGATGCATCAACAGATTTGATAAACATAGTCTCCTTGGGACAACTAACCAAGAATTTTATAAGGGTTCTCCCCTTTTGGTCAGTCCAACCATCTGACATAACAGTGCATCCTGTTTGTGCCCATGATGCCCTAAAATCCTCCAATCTTTGGGTGCAGTCACGCTTTTCATTTTGAAGAATCCGACCTCTGAAATCATGATAAGAAGGGATTTTGTACCCCGGGCCAACACTGGCAATAGCATCAAAAGTAGGTTGGAAAATTGGATTATTCCTTACAATGTTGAAAGGAATATCACTCCAGAAGAGAAATTTTGCCATCCACCTGTCAGCTTGTTCTTTATTAGTTCTTTAAGCATTGAACCGATAGATGGTTGTGAACCAGGTGTGGTTCGAGGAACAAAAAATGATGATGCAGCTATCGGATTGACTGATGCTGCAGTAGAACCAGTGCCACTTGGCCCACTTCCTTCAGCTGACCTTTTTAGTTGCCTTTTGAGTTCTTCTGTGGCCTCTCTAGTGTGCTCTAATTCTTCCAATGCTCTCATGGCTCTTTGGATAATTTCAGGATTTGTATTTATACAGGGCCCCACATCATGTCCAGGGATTTGTGCAAGGTGAAACTTCAACCTGTACACCCCCCCGTATATCTCCTTTCCACACAACTTGCAACTCAAGTTTTGTCTATCATTCAGAGCTTTAGGTTCACCATATTCCCAGAAAGGATCCAATTTCCTTGGCATGTTTGTTTTTGAACTTTGAATTTGCAAACTTGAAGTCTTGAATGGTGTTTTGGTGCAGTTGTGAACCTATGGGAAAATAAGGATTAGGATTACAATTTAGCATTTACAAAATTACAAGTTACAAATTTACAAATTACAATTTAGTATTTTAATTTTTAATTTTTACATTGATGATTGTACAATGAAAATCCAAGTTACCCATAACCCAACCTAAAACAACCATTCCAAAGTTCAAAGTTTCAAACACAAATTACCCAACCATTCCAGAATCCAAACCCAAGTTACCCAACCAAATGGCAAATGCCAAAAACAATGAAAAAAACATAAACAATGTTTAAAAAAAATGAAAACAAAAAAAAATGGTTCCCATAGTCATACCAAGTTACCCATCCCAAATCAATGAAGAAATACAATTTTTTTTAAAAACAAAAGAAAAATGGTGCCCATACCAAGTTTCCCAACCAAAAACAATAAAAAACATACAAAAACAATGTTTTTAAACAATGAAAACAAAAAAAAATTAATCCTCATATTGTTTCTATGGAGAAATCGATGGTCTCCTCTTGATTTTCTCCTCTAAGCACTTAGATTTGGCTGAAAACCCTCTTCAATGGTCTCCAAGAGCTCCTCCTCCCTCCACGCGCGCGACTGTCCAAATGACCAAATGAAAAACCGAAAAAATAAATTATAAAATCGTGTTGTCCCGAGCCCCTGCGATTTTTTCGTTAAAAATCACGATTTTTTCGAAAAAAATCGCAATTTTTTAAAAAAAGCATGATTTTTTCAATAAAAATCAGCAAAAAAAAAAGTAGGCGATTTTTTCATATAAAAATCGTGATTAAATCGGCAAGCTGAAAAAATCGCAATTTTTTCATTAAATCGCGATTTAATCGCGCTTTTCACAACACTGGTAAATTGGGGTTAAATCACAACAAAATCTTATAATCATATATTTTCAGCATTGTATGCCCTAAGATTAGACATTGTTTAAAAGTGCATTAGAGAAACCATTGTATGCGCTAGGATTAGACATTGAAGTTTTCATACATTTTTCAACCATTCTCTAGGGATAGCGTCAAAGTTTTATTTATTGTTATGTCGTATTAACTTTCAAAATTTGTTACAACTATCCTTAATTTACCCCCTAATTTAGCTTTTATTTCTCATAGTTTAATCACTAATTTCACGGCTAAAGTTGTTATCGTTATAACCTATTGTTTTGTTGCAATTTTCCAATTTAAAATCCTAGTTTATAGCAGCGTTAAGCATTTCTTGATTTGGTGTGTTCAAGAAACCTAGCTGAGACTCTTTAGGCCAACTTAGCATTTACATTGAGCCATAAATCCCTTTAACCCAAATTTGGAATTTACTCCATCCACCTAAAACCTAATTTGTCATACCGTCATCTTGTGGATTTACATTATAAGATCCTTAGGGAGTACTTAGCTTAAACTCCTCCAATTACTTGATCCTTAAGCCCTACCAGGAAAGTCTCCCTTGTGTTGGACGGTGTCTATCACTAAAATGAGGGGAATAGTTGTTGAGGTCACGATGTTGACACTCCTGTGTGTTTCACATTGTCTAGATCACCTAGTGAGGCTATGCATTAGGTGCTAGATTTTGTTGTAACAAGTCCCTTGGTGAGGGGATATATTGTGGATTTGGGAGTATGTAATAGTCTAGGATGGATGAGGACCTATTGAATTTTAACTTCTCGAGGGCTTGTGCAGAACTAGATATTTATTATTTCTAAGATGGGACTAATCTACTTGGTTGGTATTATATGTAATTGATTTGTTTATAGGAGTTCTATAGTGCTCATTCTATGGTGCAAGAAAAAATTAGGCAGCAAATTTGATATAATGGACTTTGATATTCTGGATTGTTTTATGGGTCTAGAGGTATCATGATCTATATTTGATGTCAATTACATCCTTCTTCCAATGAGAGGGTTCTCCGGTTACTAAAGAAGATATTAACCACAGAAGTCTTAAATCCAAAATCATTTCCCTATGCGGAGGGGATACATGGAGTGAATTCATTTTACTCAAAAAATTTAGGGTGAAGATAGCAAGAAGAGTTGCAGATATATCTCGCTATCAAGCTCTTCTTTTATCAACCTCAATAATAGTCCTAATGATGGATCCCTATTGGGATTTGAAACGTTGACAGCAAAATGGTTTTTATTGTGGGTTCTCTGGTTACTAAAGAAGATATTAACCACAGAAGTCTTAAATCCAAAATCATTTCCCTTTGCGGAGGGGATACATGGAGTGAAATCATTTTACTCGAAAAATTTAGGGTGAAGATAGCAAGAAGAGTTGCAGATATATCTCGCTATCAAGCTCTTCTTCTATCAACCTCAATAATAGTCCTGATGATGGATCCCTTTTGGGATTTGAAACGTTGACAGCAAAATGGTTTTTACTGTGGGTTCTTCGGTTACTAAAGAAGATATTAACCACAGAAGTCTTAAATCCAGAATCATTTCCCTATGCAGAGGGGATACATGGAGTGAAATCATTTTACTCGAAAAATTTAGGGTTAAGATAGCAAGAAGAGCTGCAGATATATCTTGCTATCAAGCTCTTTTTCTATCCACCTCAATAATAGTCCTGATGATGGATCCCTGTTGGGATTTGAAACGTTGACAGCAAAATGGTTTTTACTGTGGGTCCTTGAAGCACGTGTTGAACATTAGGCCAAACATTTGCTATACAAGGAATACACAAAACAAGTTTATTATTAAGCCCCACCAATGTCATTGGAGAACTAGTAATGATGTACTTGGATTTTTGAGGGGCACAATCCATTATGGTCTGAAGTGTTATGGAGATGGAAAGTCACTACTACATGGGCTTGTAGATTCATATTGCACTATTTTATAAACATAATAATAATGTAATTAGTTTAATGAAAAGTCAAAGGGCAAATACCCCTTCACCTTATGACCAATCAATGCATGACCATGTTGAAAATAGCAACAAGAAATGCTAAAAATAGAAGCGCTAAAATTAGCACTGCTATAAATAGCATTTCGTGATACATTCCAATTTTAGTTAGTCCCTAAACTAAAATTAAGAATTAAAATTCGAAGTTGATCTTAGCAGCTATCTGTAAAATAATTAATTAATTCATTTTGAGTTAATTATTTGTAGAAAATCAAACATGAAGTCTATGTGAAGACATGCAACAATTTCTCCAGTTACATTAGTTCAAATAGTTTGTTGAACTAATTGTGAGTTCAGTTAGTTAATGCATGCATGCATATAACTGTTGCACTTTAGATAACTGAATATTCTCTCATAAATAACTCATGCATGTCAGTTCAGTCAAAGACCCAATTGACATCAGATGATGGGACAGTGTATTATCGGTTGCAGGAATATTCCATGGAAGATATCTCTTGCATGCAAAAGGAATTCATTCCTTGGGGATTGCGCAGTTACTTTTGGGTTTGATGAGTGTGTGATGAGGCCAATTCACACAGGTGGCAGCATTGGACCCCAAGGAAAACTACGCAAGGAAATAGGAGGCTTGGAGGGCTGAGGGAAGGCATATCTTGTGTCTATTCAGTCTATGAGTTGTATTGTTGGATTGTACTGAGAGCAAGATAGCTTGTGAGTTGATGCTTTGTGTAATCTGAACATATTTCCACTTGTATGATAATACAGAGATCGGGGTTTTTAGCTGAGGCTTTCCCCAGAGTATTCTTTTGTGTTCATGTGTGATTGATTTCTCTTCATCTGTTATATGTGTTCTATTTGATCTTGCTCAAATTCGATTAAGCTTCTGCAAGTTTGTTGTAGAAGTAGATCTTGTATTTTGTTTTAGTATATTGCATAATCTGTTGATCTACAGTGGGAATTTCTACATGGTATCAGAGCAAAGGTGATCAAAGCAAAAAACAGTATACAAAGAAAGGAGAAGTTCGAAGTTTCAAGTCCCTGATTATAGAATACGAATTCTTATCACATCTCAAATTTCCCCAATGGCGTTCATCGGTTTAAGACTCGAGTATGCTCTTGATGACAGCTCGAATTATATAGTCTGGAAGGATCGCATGGAAGCAGTATTAGAGGATAACGGTCTAAAGAACTTCATTGATCAAGAAGTCCCCAAGCCGGCAACAGCTAATGCTACAGAATCGGTAGAATGGAAGAAATGTGTGGCTAGAGCAAGGAGAATCCTTCTAGAGGTAGTTCAAGACCACATAGTCTCACGTCTTCATCTGATCGTTGTTGTTTTGATATAGATCTTTCAATGTTTTCCACGCCGTTTTCGATGTGGAAAACATTGAAAGATCTATATCACAACAGCAACAATCAGAGGAAGTTGGCGTTAAAAGACAAGCTTCGGAAAATCAAGTGTGAAAAGGGCAACACAATCTCTACATATCTGAACAAGCTCACCACCTGCAAGGATGAGCTTGGAAGTGTAGGGATCACGACAGCCGATGATGACATGATGAGTCTTGCTCTCCTCGGTCTTCCCAAGAGCTGGCATAGCTACCAAGACTCTGTTAATGGAAGAGAGAAACTGCCAGATTGGGAACGACTTTGGTCGGATCTGATGCAGGAGGAGATAAGAAGAAGCACCAGAGATGGATCTTCATCAAAACAAGATGATGAAGAAAATCGAGCCTTAGCGAGTAAGGCGAGGAAAGGGACAGGGAAGGCATCCCATCCCAAATCCAGTTCTTGCCATGGTGGGAAGAAGTTTGACAAATCGAAAGTGCGATGCTTTCATTGTCATGAGGTGGGCCATTATGCTACGAATTTTCCACAGAAGAAATCCAAGAAGGGATCCTTTAAGAGATCAGACAGTGAGGCACTGGCCTCACAGTTCGAGTTGGATTTCTCTCTCATCGCATGCATGGTTTCATCCATGGTGGGATGTGTTTGGTACCTCAATAGTGGAGCCTCTTTCCAGATGTCCGGCAACAAGAATCTTTTCAATACCTTGAGGGAAAGGATCTCCAAATGCAGATCGAGATGGGTGATGATGGAAAGTATTGTGTTTCAGGTGAAGGTACGATTGTGTTTCAGAGAGAGCATGGAGCTCCTCTCACCTTGACTGATGTAAAGTATGTACCAGGTCTGAAGAAGAATCTTGTGTTTGTCATTATGCTAGAAGACAATGGTCATGATGTAATCTTTAGTAAAGGAAAGATATTCCTAAGGCATATCGGTACTGGACAGACCAAAAGGATTGGGATTCAAGTAAAGAATCTCTACAAGCTGGAGTTAGACGACTATGCTGCATTGAGTTCCAAAGCTGAGTTGGTGCAAAGCCAAGATGTTGGCGAGCTATGGCATATAAGATTGGGCCACTTGCACCATGGGGCCTTGAAAATCATGTTGCAGATTTCTACCAGACTTCCCAAGGGAAAATTGGAGCAGACGGATACATGCAAAGGTTGTACCTTGGGTAAGTATGCGAAATCTTCCTTTCAAGATCGAGACAGTAGAGCTGGAGCAATCCTGGAGCGAGTTCACACAGATGTTTGTGGACCATTCTCTACAGCCTCCACCGCTAAACAAAGGTACTATGTTATTTTTATTGATGATTTTTCTCGTAGATGTTGGATCTACTTTATGAAAAAGAAGGATCAAACCTTCTTGAGGTTTTGTGAGGTATGTCTCCCAATAGTTTAAGGACTTCTGCGCTGCAGAAGGAATTAAACGGGAGTTGACGGCACCCCATAACCCACCGCAGAATGGAGTGGCCGAAAGGAAGAACAGATATATTGTGGGAGCAACTCGAGTGATGTTGCATGACCAAAGCCTACCACTTCATTTGTGGGTTGAGGCATGCAATACAACAGTATTCTTGCAAAATAGAAGCCCACACCATATATTGGGAATGAAGACACCTATGGAGGCCTTTTCCAGGAAGCGACCAGATGTGAGTCACTTCAAGATCTTTGGATCATCGGTTTATTGCCATGTGACCAAAGATGCCTAGAAGAAGTTAGATCCAACAGTTGAGTTGGGGATACTTGTGGGGTACACTAATACACCCCACAACTATTGGGTGTACCTGCCTACCAGTCAAACGATAGTGGTACGCAGAGATCTTAAGTTCGATGATCAGAAAGCCATGCGAGTATCACTTGAGAGGAAGCTCAAGTTGCATGCAGAGGAGGAACTTTCAATTCCTGAGGAGGAGCCTCGGATTGATGCAAAGCAGCTGCATGCAGAGGATCTGGGAGTGGAGACATCCACTCATGCTGAGTCTTCGAGAGATGGGTGAAAATGCTCAAGGGAAGGCTGACAGGTTGATAATGGATGTGCGAGAGAATTTGGGACAGCCATCTTCTCAACGCAGACAGAGGAGGTCACCCGAGCAGTACACTGGTTACATGGCCCTGGTTTGAGAGTGTGTAGAGTCTGAACCTTCTTCATTCGAGGAGGCAGTGCAGCAACCAGTCTAGGTTGATGCCATGGTAAAGGAGTACAACTCTATCATTCGGAGCAGTGTGTGGGATGTTGTCCCAAGACATCAGGACAAGTCAGTGGTTAGTTCCAAATGGCTTTACAAGGTAAAGCAAGCAGCTGATGGCAGTGTTGAGAAACATAAGGCAAGGTTTGTTGCCCGAGGTTTCTCACAGGTCGAGGGGATTGACTATGATGAGACCTTTGCTCCTGTAGCAAGGTACTCATCTATCAAATCGATGTTGGCACTATCAGCTCAAATGGGTTGGAATCTCCATCAGATAGATGTGAAGACAGCGTTCCTCAATGGGAAGATTGAAGAAAAGGTGTACATTGAGCAGCTGGAAGGTTTTGAGACCTTCGATCGTGAGTCGCATGTGTGTTGACTCAAGAGGGCTTTGTACGAGCTGAAGCAAGCACCTCGTGCTTGGTACACCAGGATCGACAACTATTTCACCGGGTTGGGCTTCACCAAGAGTGAAGCAGATGCGAACCTTTACCACATCATGGTAGAAGGTAAGCCATTAATCATTGTTCTTTATGTGGATGCTTTGATTTTGACAGGTGATGATCAGTTGATCAAGTCTTGCAAGGAGGACCTTGCAAGAGAGTTCGAGACGAAAGACATGGGTCTTATGCACTACTTTCTAGGCATGGAAGTGTAGCAGAAAGATGGGGAAGTATTTGTGTTTCAAGGCAAGTATGCCAATGAGATACTCAGGCGCTTTCACATGGAGAAGTGCAAGCCCATGCAGACTCCTCTAGCTGGGAACTAAAGGAAGGAGGATGCTACTTCAAGTGAAGTATTAGCTGCTATTGTTTATCAGCAACTTGTGGGTTCACTTATGTATCTAGTGAACACACGACCAGACTTATGCTTTGCGGTGAACCAGCTGAGGCAAGCTATGGTTCAGCCTACCAAGTTGTTTTGGAAGGCAACGAAGCATGTGCTGAGATACCTCAGCAGCACATCTCAGTATGGATTGTGGTACAGGCAGACAGAGGGAGTGAAGCTTCAGGGCTTCACAGATGCAGATTGGACAGGGAGTCCATCAGACCGGAAGAGCACTTCTCGAGGAATCTTCAACCTTGGTTCAACGGCAATTTCCTGGTACAACAAGAAACAGAGGTCAGTTGCACTTAGCTCAGCAAAGGCTGAATACATGGCTGCCAGTCAGGCAGCATGCAAGGCCATTTGGATGCAAAAGATTCTAATGGGATTGTTTGGTCAGAGGATGGATCCAACTGTGATCTACTGCGATAATCAAAGTTGTATCAAACTCTCTAAGAATCCAATTTTTCATGACAAGTCCAAGCACATTGATATCCAGTATCACCATCTTCGAGACTGTGTGGTTACTCATAATCCCTTTCTTGTTGAGAGGGAGTGTTGAAAATAGCAACAAGAAATGCTAAAAATAGAAGTGCTAAAATTAGCACTGCTATAAAGAGCATTTCGTGATACATTCCAATTTTAGTTAGTCCCTAAACTAAAATTGAGAATTAAAATTCGCATTTGATCTTAGCAACTATTTATAAAATAATTAATTAATTCATCTTGAGTTAATTAGTTGTAGAAAATCAAACATGAAGTCTATGTGAAGACATGCAACAATTTCTCTATTGATTGAGGAAGTTATCCTTTGATTAAAGGAGATCAGGATGAGTTGTACTCTGAGTTGTAATTAGTAAGCTCAGTTAACTGAGTTAAGTCCAGTTAGATTAGTTCAAATAGTTTGTTGAACTAATTGTGAGTTCAGTTAGTTAATGCATGCATGCATATAACTGTTGCACTTTAGATCACTGAATATTCTCTCATAAATAACTCATGCATGTCAGTTCAGTCAAAGACCCAATTGACATCAGATGATGGGACAGTGTACTATCAATTGCAGGAATATTCCATGGAAGATATCTCTTGCATGCAAAAGGAATTCATTCCTTGGAGATTGCGCAGTTACTTTTGGGTTTGATGAGTGTGTGATGAGGCCAATTCACACAGGTGGCAGCATTGGACCCTAAGGAAAACTACACAAGGAAATAGGAGGCTTGGAGGGTTGAGGGAAGGCATATCTTGTGTCTATTCAATCTATGAGTTGTATTGTTGGATTGCACTGAGAGCAGGATAGCTTGTGAGCTGATGCTTTGTGTAATCTAAACATATTTCCACTTGTACGATAATACAGAGATCGGGGTTTTTAGCTAAGGCTTTCCCTAGAGTATTCTTCTATGTTCATGTGTGATTGATTTCTCTTCATCTGTTATATGTGTTCTATTTGATTTTGCTCAAATTCGATTAAGCTCACTGCTTCCGCAAGTTTGTTGTAGAAGTAGAACTTGTAGTTTGCTTTAGTATATTACATAATCTGTTGATTTATAGTGGGAATTTCTACAGACCATCACAAGGCTCATTGTAACCATCATTCTTATCATTTTATAAATGATTTATTATTCAATATATATATATATATATATATATATATATATATATATATATATATATATATATTTGCAGAAATCTCCTTTTGCAAATTCGAGATAAACAAGTTTGTATATTTCATTTGGCATCAGAGCCAAACCCTTGGCCAATTTGCAGGTTAAAATACTTCACACGACCTACCAATTTGTGGGTCGTCACTGTTGTCCATGCACATTGTCGCCTTCATTGCTATTTGTTGTACCAGATCCATGTTGTTGTTTCCATACACAATCAGTACAATCCATTGTACCACTCGCTACTATACCAAATCTACAAATCGTACCATCCCAAACTATGTACCAACTATACTTTACCAAAATCCACCATCTGTATTTGTCATTCAACCTATCAACCGCTTTTTCTCCATACACCATTTCATTAGATATTTCAATTGTCAGTCCATCATATTGTTGAAAATAGTAGCATCAGAAGTCATTCTCCAATAAGAAGCCTTAAATGGCCACCCTGAGGCTAGCTAGGGAAGATTTGGAAAATCAATAAAACCTGTGAGCTACTGTAAAAGTCAGGGCGAAGGTAGAAGCCTTGTGAGCTTTGCAAAGAGTCAGGTTGAAGGAGCTGCTAATGGATGCCTAGTGAGCCATGTGCAGAATCCAAGGCAATGTCTTGTGAGCTCTTTGAGCAATAGTCAAGACTAAGTCTAGCAAGAGAGTCGGGATGAATGAAAAAGTCCTGTGAGCTAGTACTGGCACGTGTGATGGACTCCTTGGCTTGTTGTGATGTGACTACCTAGAACTTGGCCCCTCCTAGGCTTACTCCAACAAGTGTCCAAGTTGTAGTAATAAATGATCACATGGAAAAGACCTTATTATTATCTTCTTAAATGTAATTGCAAGAGAGTGATAAATGTCTATATAAAATTTCTATGTAGAAGCCTTGATACATGTAAAAGTGTTTGTCATGTAAACTCCTAGTCCTAGTGACTAGTTGAGATGTTGTAATGCAATGTTATGATGTAAAAGGCTAAAAGCCTAAGTTTGCCTAAGTTTATAAAGGCATTATTATATTAAAGATGTCAATGTAAAATTAGAAGAGAGGGGGGCACACTTAAATTGATAACCCCTCTCCCATGGAGTCTTCTAGAAGGATCATGAAGTTTATCCAATGTCAATTCAAGATTAGATCTGGGTGCTCCATTCTAGCCAAGAGAAATGATAAAAGGACCAAGAGAAAGCAATTCACTACACAAGTTCTTTTTCTGCAGTTTTTCATCTACTCTCCAAGGCGCACCTATCCCTCTTGAGCGCCCAAGGTTTCAAGTTCTCAGTTGTTAGATATAAGCATTCAAAGTTCAGCAGTCATTTTGCCCAGATCTGGTCTATTTTTCTGCAGTGCGCCCAAGTAATCTTCAGATCTACTTCATACAAGCTCAGATCTAGTCCAGGTTGCTTCAGATCTGACATCTTTGGCTCAAGGCGAGTTGATCTGAGTCATTTGAACCTGCATGCAAGAAGTTTCAAGCCAGTTAAGGCTTCATTTGTTTCGAGTCGTCCTCTCTCCCAGTGAACTGTACTGTAGCGCCCTCAACAAGGGTTTTGTTCCTGCAAATTTGTTCAAGAGCAATAAAGTAAGGTCTTTGTTGGGGTTTTCTCCCTTATTGGGTTTCCCCGGGGTAAATCTCATGTATTGATGTGTTTGAGTATTTTAACAGTTCATTTCAATTACTTATGCATGTTGATATTCATATCTCAAGAATTTAAAGTACTCACGTTCATATCCAACAGTTAGATCTAGCAGATCTAGCAAATCTGAGTGCTAAGTGAACAGCAAGCAGATCTAGCAAATCTGAGTATTTAGAAGACTGAAAATCTCAGTTTCGAGGTGACCTTATAAGTTTTTGATCATTTAAAATAAGCTGATTTGAATAACAGAATTTCATGTGTACTTGAAAAGTTAGTTTCTGTTGTTTATATTTTCAGCTATGTATGTGACTGCTACAAGTTCAGAATTTTAATTATGTTATTGAAGTAATTCAAGATCTGGGTTATTTGATAAAGAAACATAGGACAACAGTCATCTTGAGTTTAGAAATTTTGAACACATATGACCCACTATATCATCGTACCACCATCTGTACACCAGAACCATACAAATTTTGTGCAATTCACTGTCAGATCCGTGCAAATTCTGTGCAGTTCACTATCAGATCCATACAAATTTTGTGCAATTCACACCATCAAATCCATACAAATGGACAGCTTTTCATTCATTTCATATGCTGACGTACATATCCGTATTTCATTCATCCGTTATGCTGACATACATATCCATATGATCACAACTCTCTAAATTTCTTTTTTTAATTTTTAGCTTGGAATTTTCATAGGAAATTCAGCTTGGGGAATATTAAAATCCAAACATTAGTTATAAAGTCAATTTAGAAAAAGGAATAAATCCCAAAACTTTAAATAACATAAAATTAGATTAGAGGATTATGGGACAAAAGCTAGTCACCCTTGATATTTTTGAACCCACATCCATCTCTTTTCTTCCAAGGATTTGTTACACTTAGATTCCATTGTCCCTAGATTGAGAAAAGAACTAGTCATAACTCTTGTGTCAATCCTTAAAACACTAAAATCATTTTAATACTTGTCCTAGGATAAACTAGGGTTTACTTACAGAATTTTCATAATTTATTATCTTGGATGTTATCGTCCTAGGATCAAGGTTTATTTAAATTACATTGGAAAAACAAAAGTATTCTTCTATGTGCATTTTTCAACACTAAATTAACGCTAACATCTAAGGCTTAAGTGTTGTTATATCCCTTTATAACCATAGAAAATTTTTGTAATTTAGTCTCTTGTTTCCTCATACTTTTAGCCCTCATTTTGCACTTTGTTATCATAACTTCCAGAGCTAAATATGTTGTTGTCATAAACTATTATATTGCCACAATTCCTAATTTCTCAAGCTAATTTATGATAACCAAGTGTAATTTCTTGATTGGGTGTGTTTGGGAACCAAACTTGAGCCTCTATTGGTTGATGTAAGCCTCTAGAAGAGCCACACGAACATTTTGTAGAAATTTCTGTTTTCCCACCCCGGTTTTCAGTTTCTCCTTATTTCTCCCATGTAGTTAAATGTCCATTCCCATAACCATACATTTAACAGACTGAAAAAAATAAATATTGCTGAAAACACAAATTCTGAAAATTTTTCAGAATGCTGGAAATTGCAGAATTAAAAATCAGCAATCAAAAACAGTCATTAAAACACATTAAAACACTGATATTTTTGGTCAACTTGACCCTGGAAAAACCCCCTACAACTCTTGGGGAAAACCAGTTTGAGAGCTCTTCTTTATTTCTGAAAATTGCCTTTTTACAGTGAGAATTATTCAGCAAAAAATCAGCAAGCAAATTTACAACTTATCTCCTTTCCCGTGCCTCACAGCAATCTGGAAATTACAGCAAACAGGACAGCAATAAATGTTGTACGGCCTCCGTTTTGTGTGCAGAAAAATCAGCAAACTGCTCCTCAATTTTTGTGCAAAAATCTGCCTTTCACTATGTGCTGAATCAGCTGTACAAATCTGCTCAACTGCTGCCTTGGAATGTGTGCCAAGCTGCTGTCTCCTTCTCCTCCCTGCTCAGAAATCTCTCTTGCTCTCTTGCTCTCCTTCTCCCAATCTGTTCATGAAAGAATGAACGACCTTTTCCTCCTTTAATATAACTCCAAGTGACTTTTGGGTGATCCAAGTGACTTTTGGGTGATCTCTAAATCCAATGGCTAAAATAGATTTAGATCAATGGCTGAGATTAAATGCTCATTTAAATCTCACTTTCTATTTTTTAATTCACCCTACTTTAATAAAGACCCACTTAGTCATTTATTTCCAATGTCACTTTTCCTTTCTAATTTTTCATTGACTTTATAAAAGTCACTTTAAAATTAGACTTAATAACTTTATCACTTAAAGTCACTTTTAAATTAGATTTAACTTTATAAAATTATAGTCACTTTAGGAGAAAAATTAAATTATTTTAGACACTTTTCCCTAGGCCAAAGATCAAAGCCTAAAGGAACCACCTGTCCTCCGGTACCAAATTTCACACTCCCTCTTACCGAGGAAGGTGTTTCTCACCACACCCATCTTGTCTCTGAAGTAGACATGCTTGCCCCGTGGTAAGGCTTTGGTAAGGATATCTGCAACCTGCTCATCAGTAGAAATATACTCAAGCTTCACAGCTCCCTTCTGAACATAGTCTCTGATGAAATGATATCTGATCCCGATATGCTTTGACTTGTCATGAAATACTGGATTCTCTGTGAGTTTAATGCAACTCTGATTATCACAGTGAATCACTGAAGGTCTCAACTGCTGACCAAATAAGCCAAACAACATCTTGCGAAGCCAGATAGCCTCACAACTAGCTAGACTGGCTGCCATATACTCTGCTTCCGCTGAACTCAGTGCTACTGACTGCTGCTTCCGGCTGAACCATGACACTACTGCTGTACCCTGCCAATCTCACTCCATCTCCCTGCCTGTAGTCCAGACCATAATCCACTGTCCCCTGCAAGTACCGCAAAATGTGTTTTGCAGCCACCCAGTGAACCTTCCTAGGCTCACACATAAACTGACTCATCGTGTTGACTGCAAAACAGATATCTGGTCTAGTGTTGACCAAATACATCAAGGAACCAATCAGCTGCCTGTACAATGTGGGATCCACCAACTCGGAATCCGAAGCATGAAGCTTCTTCCAGTTGGTGATCATCGGTGTCGACATGGGTCTACAATCCTCCATGTGGAATCTGCTAAGGATGTCCACAATATACTTCCCCTGCCCCAGGAAGAAATGCCCCTCCTCCTGCCACACCTCCAAACCCAAAAAGTAATGCATCAAGCCGATGTCCTTCATCTCAAACTCCGCCGCAAGATCTCTCTTGCAGTGCTCTATGAGTCTCTCTGCATATGTAATGATCAAGTCATCGACATACAGCACCAGAATGAGAGGCTCCTCACCAATCACAATAAAGTAAAGGTTCGGATCTGCCTCACTCTTTGTGAAACCCATCCCCTGCAAGTATGCATCTATCCTGGAGTACCAAGCTCTGGGAGCTTGCTTCAGGCCATAAAGGGCCTTCTTCAATCTACACAAATGGGACTCCTTCCCATGCACCTCAAAGCTCTGTGGCTGCTCAATGTACACCTCCTCCTGTATGAAGCCATTGAGAAATGCGGTCTTCACATCCATCTGGTGGATCTTCCAACCCATCTCTGCTGCTATCGATATAATGGAGCGGATCGAAGTATATCGAGCCACGGGAGCGAAGGTCTCCTCATAATCAACTCCCTCTACCTGGGAGAACCCTCTAGCCACAAACCTCGCTTTGAATTTCTCAATGCTGCCATCTGCAGCATGCTTTACCTTGTAAAGCCATCTGGAAGTAACCACGGATTTGCCCTCAGGCCTCGGCACCACCTCCCAAACATTTCTTCATGATAGAAGAATACTCCTCCTGCATGGCCTCTCTCCAGACCTGCTGGCTAGCTGCCTCCTCATAGCTAGAAGGCTCAGAGTCAAGGATGCTGGTAACCATCGCCATATAGCTACAAAACCTCTCAGGTGGTCTACTCTCTCTGACCGGCCTCTTCGGCTCAACAACAGATGTGGCATCTCTCAAGGTGTCCTGAAGCCACTTGGGCTTCCTCTTCCCTGAGCGCCCTTCTCCCACCGGAGAATGAAACTCCTCCTCCTCATCATCATCAGTAGCCTGAACTCCTGACTGTTTGTCTGTTGTCCTCCTGCCTGCACCTGAACCTGTAGAAGCTGAGGTACCGTGTGAACTGTCCATCAGTGGACTCCCTGGTGAACTGCTCTGTGAACTGCTCTGCATGCTGCCCGGAGCACCACCCCTCTGGCTCGATGAGCCACTGCTCACTGACGGACCTGACATCCTCATAAATGTACCTCCTAATCCTTCTGATCCCTGCCCACTAGATCCCTGCGACTGACTCAACTGCTGCTGAGGGTCTGGCTGATCCAGATACTCTAACTCCCGTGACCTCCTAAAGGCCCTGTCCTCCTCGAACTTCACATCCCGTCTGACAACAACTCCCCTCTGTGCAGGAATGTAAATCCGAAAGGCCTTTGAGGTCTCACTGTAGCCCACAAAGATACCCTTCTCTGCGGTGGGCTCTAGTTTGGTCCTCTTCTCCTTGGGTATATAGGAGTATGTAATGCATCCAAAGATATGAAGATGACCAAGATCAGGCTTCTTCCCAGAGAAAGCCTCCTCCGGAGGCATGTGCCCCAAGGCACGATGCGGACTCCTGTTCTGCAAGTAAACAGCTGTGTTGCAGGCCTCTGCCCACAAGAACAATGGTAACCCCTGATCATGTAACATGGCTTTGGCAGCCCCTATGATGGATCTGTTCTTCCTCTCCGCAACCTCGTTCTGCTGGGGGTTCTAAGGAAGAGTGAACTCCCTCCTAATGCCTGCCTCCGCACAATAGTCAACAAACTCTCCAAGGGTGTACTCTCATCCATTGTCCGACCTCAGGGACTTGATCTTCCGACCTGTCTGTGTCTCCACAAGAGCTCTAAACTCCTGAAACCGCTTGAAGACCTCACTCTTGGTCTTCAAAAATTAAATCCAGGTCCTCCTGGAGTGATCATCAATGAATAACACATAGTACTCATATCCACTCAAGGAAACATGAGACATCCGACCGCTCACATCGGAATGAATCAAATCAAGTATCCCCATCGCTCTGTTGTCACTGCTGGGAAAAGGGGATTTGGCAAACTTGCCCATCGCACAACCTCTACAAGTATCAAAGTGATCAGCACTGAAATCTGGCACACCTGTAGTGATCTCCCGCAATATCCTCAAGGCTCCATGATACATATGTCTCATCCTGCGGTGCCAAATCTCACACAGCTCAGAACTGCTAGCTCTGCTGTCGGTACTACTGCTCAATGCCAAAAGGGGCTGAAATGCAAACTTGTACACCTTTGCATGGCGTACACCTATCACTCTAGCTGAATCAGCTGGAGTGCCCTTGGGATACATCAACACCTGTCCTCCCCTAAACAGTACCTCATATCCTCTGTCCTCCAAAGCTGAGACGGATATGAGGTTCTTCCTCATCCCTGGCACATAAAGAACCTCTGACACCTTCAAGGGAGGTTTGGACTCCCTCTGAAATGTCACTGTCCCCACCCCGACTGCTCTAACAACTCTGTCATCACCGAGTACTACCTCAATATCAGTGCCTCTCTGAAAGCTCTGAGAAGTACTCACGGACTCCTGTCATATGACGTGAAGCCCCACTGTCCACATACCAGATACCTGTAGATGCTCCACTAATCGAGGGAAAAGCATGCTCCCTCTGAACCTGTGTGGCAGGTGATCCTGCACTAGAGGACTCACACGTAGTGAACGCAAACTCTCGGTCAAAACGACCAGCAAAGTCCTCAATCTCTGTTGAAGCTGCCACGTCCTGGTTCTTCCCCTTCTTCTTCTTCTTCTTCTTCTCCGGACACACAACTGCATAGTGTCCCATCTTTTGACAATTCCAGCACTTCACCTTGGCATAGTCCTTCTGTGTGTTCCCCTGTTTACCTTTACCTTTGCCTTTGCCCCCACCACTGCTTGTGGAAGCCTGCTTCTTCCCTTTGCCTTTCTTACCTCCTGCCACCAGCGCTACGTCCTCATCCTGCTCAATTGGCTTGGCTGCCCCAAGCTGTCCTTTCCTGATCTTTGTCTGAATACAATCATCCCAAAACCTCTCCCATGTGGGAAGGGTCTCACGTGCACAAACCCCATCAGCAAAGTTCAACCATGAACGGGGGAGGCCATTCACTGCAATACGCACCAACTTAGTGGATGGAATGGCCTCTCCAATCGCTGCCAACTCATCTCTCACATTGGTAATCTTTGTGAGATATCCAGTTGCACTATCATTCCCCATCTTAATGTTCTTCAGCTTCTCCTTCAGGACCATCTTCCGGTTCTCATTGGTACTCTGGTAGAGATTGGACAATGTTGTCCACATCTCATGGGCATTGCTCTTTCCTCTCACATGAGGAATGCAATGGTCTTTGATTCCATCTAGAATCAGCCTCTTACCCTTATTGTTCTTCTTTTTATACTCAGCCAACTGAGTAACATCAGTGGGCACAACAACAGGGTTCTGTGCGGTATGCACCATGATATCCCAGACTTCTGCCTCCTCAAAGATACTCTGCATTCTCTCCTTCCAAACACTGTAATTTGTATGCCCATCCAACCTATCCTCCACCCTCAATCCCAATGACATCTTGTTGTCCTAAAACTGAAAAATAGCACTGCTATAGTAAAGATAAAACTGTTGTTTATGAAAAAATCAGCTCGCTGGAATTTTCTGAGTGAAAAATCAGCAACTGTAATTTTTCCTTTTGCTGTCCCAAACTGCCCTTCAGCACTCAACCTCTGATACCATGTAGAAATTTTTGTTTTCCCACCCCGGTTTTCAGTTTCTCCTTATTTCTCCCATGTAGTTAAATGCTCATTCCCATAACCATACATTTAACAGACTGAAAAAAATAAATATTGCTGAAAACACAAATTCTGGAAATTTTTCAGAATGTTGGAAATTGCAGAATTAAAAATCAGCAATCAAAAACAGCCATTAAAACACATTAAAACACTGATATTTTTTGTCAACTTGACCCTGGAAAAACCCCCTACAACTCTTGGGGAAAACCAGTGTGAGAGCTCTTCTTTATTTCTGAAAATTGCCTTTTTACAGTGAGAATTATTCAGCAAAAAATCAGCAAGCAAATTTACAACTTATCTCCTTTCCCGTGCCTCACAACAATCTGGAAATTACAGCAAACAGGACAGCAATAAATGTTGTACGGCCTCCGTTTTGTGTGCAAAAAAATCAGCAAACTGCTCCTCGATTTTTGTGCACAAATCTGCCTTTCACTATGTGTTGAATCAGTTGTACAAATCTGCTCAACTGCTGCCTTGGAATGTGCGCCAAGCTGCTGTCTCCTTCTCCTCCCTGCTCAGAAATCTCTCTTGCTCTCTTGCTCTCCTTCTCCCAATCTGCTCATGAAAGAATGAATGACCTTTTCCTCCTTTAATATAACTCCAAGTGACTTTTGGGTGATCTCTAAATCCAATGGCTGAAATAGATTTAGATCAATGGCTGAGATTAAATGCTCATTTAAATCTCACTTTTTATTTTTTAATTCACCCTACTTTAATAAAGACCCACTTAGTCATTTATTTCCAAAGTCACTTTTCCTTTCTAATTTTTCATTGACTTTATAAAAGTCACTTTAAAATTAGACTTAATAACTTTATCACTTAAAGTCACTTTTAAATTAGATTTAACTTTATAAAATTATAAAGTCACTTTAGGAGAAAAATTAAATTCTTTTGGACACTTTTCCCTAGGCCAAAGATCAAAGCCTAAGGGAACCACCTGTCCTCCGGTACCAAATTTCAACACATTTGAACTCAAATCTAGAAAAAGAATTAAATCCACCATAACCTTATTCTTTGGTCACTGGTGATAAATCATTGTAGAACCCTTAGTCGGCACTGCGTTGGATTGTGTACAATACTATCATGAGGGGAGTGGTAGTTGAGGTGACAATAGTGACACTCCCATTGTTGCACATTTTCTAGGTGACTAGGTCACCTAGTGAGGCTTTGCACTAAGGTGCTAGAATTTGTTTTAATAGATAATTAATGGACAAATGGTCAAAAAAGTAGGAAGATGTTAAAGTCTCAATTCAAACACAAGAAATGGAACTACAAATAGGGCTCTACACTCTACCACTTAAGAAATGGATATGGTGCTAGGTGTAGAATGGCTGATGCAGTTGGGAAATTATACCACAAACCTTGAAGAACAATACATGGAATTTAATTGGAAGGGTCAACACTATAAATTATATGGTGTTGAAGATTCCACTCTCAAGAAAACCAATTATAGTTAACAAAAAAGGGGCAAGAAACAAAATCAAACATACAACAGCGAAAGCAAGGGAAATATATTGCCAAGTAGCATAAAGCTTTCATGTTAAACAATCAGGTCAAAAGAATTTAGACTATGATGCAAAAAATACAAAGGAACCTCAACAACACTCAAAGCACAAACAAAGTCAAACCTCTACAAAGTATAGATAGATAAACTTGATTCCACCACAAAAACGTGCTTAACTAAAGAGAATTCTAATTACTGTGCTTTCAAGACAAAGCTTTCAAGGGAAATGATGTTATAAACATACCCCTACACCTCATGACCAATCAATGCATATAAGTAGACTGTCATAAGGCTCATTTTAACCATCATAAATCAGTTTATAGATCATTTATTATTAAATCAACAAGAAGCAAGCAACAATTGCATTCCATATACTTATTATGAAGCTATCTAGATTTGCAACTTGATTGTAGAGTCAACTAATCAGTTGTTGAAGCCCAATATTGTCTATTGTGAGAATCAAAGTTACATCAAGCTCTATGACAATCCATTGTGTCATGACCACTTCAAACACATTGATATTCAATACAATTTCCTAGTTACATTGAGAATCAAAGTTACATTGACAAAGCTCCTAGCAAAGGGGAAGTTTGGGGAGTTCAGGGAGAATCTTGGGTTATTGGGAAAAAAATTATCATAAAGACGGAGTGTTAGATTACCTAGTTGCTGTGAGTTGGTCTCACCTCAGCCTTGGGAAGTTGAGCAGCACCAGGATTGCAGAGTTGGATTGCAGAGTTACTCATGCTCAAGGGAGATGCACCACCAAGGCTATCATTAGCCTGTTTTCTAACAGCCCCTTCTCTTAACTTAGAAATGAAAAGGATTGGCACACTAGTTAGACATTTGTAGATATAGACAATAATAGTGAGTGTTAGCTTGTAGGTTGTACTAGGAGCTTTTGTGAGATGACAACTTGCTGTGACATTCTTCTTTTTGAGTAATAAAGGCTCCTATGCAATTGTTTCTGGAGCCTGCTCTTTTTATCCTGAATTCTCAGATTGCAGATTTGTGTAGAGTGGGCCTAATATACTTGCTGTTTTATTCGACTGTGCATGCTGTGTTTGCACTCTTGAATTTACATCCTTCAATTTCTGTTAGTACAAATCTGAAATTTTGATAGGCAGATACTTCAGTCCTGCTGTTAGGATTTTTTAATTCTCTGAGGTTATTCTCTTGTTTTCAACAGTATTTGCATATTTCTGCATCACTGCTCAACTCTTCCATTTCATTGTACTATAATACAAAAATCTTTTGCACATGACGTGCATGATGTAATGGCTGGGGCGGATGGCTTTCGCACCCCCCAGCCATGTTCGATTCCTGCGGAGGCGCATATTTGATGACCCCCACTCTATGGAGATGTTTGAACGATATTTGTAACAGCTATGCCGTAAAAATTCTGCTGGCTTCGGCCATATAAATTGTAAAAATCTGCAGGCTTCGACCATATGATGATTTCTCTCTGAAAAAAAAAATAATAATAATAATAATACAAAAATCTTTTCTAGTATAGTTTAGTTTATATCTGCTTTTTACTTAATTCTTTTATTTTATTTTATAGGAGCAGTACTTCGCAATCTTGATTCACACTCACTTTGTATTCACACTATTGTACTATTTGTTGTCATCTTGTTGGACATTAATAAAATTATCTCATCTTTATCTTATCTGAGTGCAGACTTGCGTATCACATGTTAGAATTGACAATCATGAATCAACAGGTAGATCTACCAAAGAAAAAAAAATCTAGGCTTACATGTTATGAGCAATTGTGTTAAGTTTAGGTATGTTCTATGCTTAGAGCAATTTATTTCAATTTTCACAGTTATTCAATATCTTTTCCAGATTAGCAATCACATCAGCATTAAAGTAAACTGCAGATAGAACATAAACATAAATCGCAGAAGACAAGCCAAGACAAGAGGACACAAGATGTGGCGCTAGCCAGGGACAAACCCCAATGTGGGGAAACCCTTGATCAATTCTTCTTCTATGTTCTTCAATAGTTCAGCACAGAGAGAGAGAGAGAGATAGTACATTTACAACAAAAGTCAACACTTTGACTTTCTAGATAAGAGAATAGATCATCTCTACATGAGATCAGTTGAAGACATGCTGCTTCAATTGATTCTCCAAGGTGACTCCTTCACCTATCATTGTGCCGCATCTCGTCCATGTGCTGCACCATGCTGCACTCATCATCACAGTGCTGGACCTAATGACCATGCTATGCACTTCATGCTGCTGCTCCTGTCACTGTGCTTCTCCAATCACTGGGCTGCTCTCATCACGGATCTGCACTCTATGTTGCACTCATCATCACTGCATCCAATCATGTAGCTGCATCATACATAGTGTTGTACTATGCATCACGTCATGCTGCACCGTTTTTACATTATGCTGCATTGCTACCCATCACTGAATGCTGATAGCACTATGTTGTACTAGCTGCTGTCCCATAATATGTCCAGCTACACCAACACGCCAAGTGTCCAATTAGGCCATGCTGTCGTTTGTTTGCACAGCTGTTTGCTGCACACCTGGTTAGGGTACTTGCAGCAGACCTAGTTTCATCCCACAGTCAACAAACTAACCCTTTAAGGGTTGCGGCATACCCTCATAGGTCTCCTCCTCACCCACGCTGCTTGCTTAGGGTGCTGTCCACCCTTGACAGCCCTCACACAGCCTCTACTTGTGTCCTATGGCCTGCAGCCTAGCACAACAGATTGTTGTAGCAACAGACCTCCGAAAATATGCCAAAATAACTTCCAAACAGCAACGTGTTTGACCCTTAGGAACTCGGCTTAACAGTCAGCCTTCTCGGCCCTCTTCACAGTAAAGTCGGACCCTGATTATATCACAGTTCCAGCCCTAAGACTATCTGCACTTACCTCAGCCACTGGGCCTCCTGTAGCAGACTTCGGATCCCTGTTTTCCCACACTGTCTAGGCTCTAGGTTGATGCAGCTAGGGTATACCCATATCACCCTTAGGTAGGGCAGCGTAGGGCCTCCTATAGTTGTTGGCTAGGGCCTTCCCTTTGCTGTGTATTAGGACTCCCTTTAGCTGCGGATTAGGGCTCTCTTTGGCTGCAGATTAGGGCTCTTCTAGCTGCGGATTAGGGCCTCTTAGATCTGCGGCCAGATCTCCTACAAGTCTGCAGCTAAGGCTCTCCTAGATGACCCTTCTTTAGGGTTGCGTAGAAGGTATCTCCTCTAGACCTCCTCTTCCACTAAAAACCCAAACAAATGGAGAGTGAAATCACAAGAGATGATATCAAATGACTTGAGGTCCTCCTTTATTTATACTAAAATGTTGAGCACAAGTGGGGTATATTTGGTCGTTGGCCGACCTTGACGAATTGCCCATAACACAAATAAATTCATATCTCCATGAATACTAATCAAAATCGGATGATCTTTAGATCAATCCTACACCTCTCGATGAGAGGGATCCAAGAAAAATATCAGCTGCCATTAATAAGATGACCCACATGGAGTTTAGCGGCTTGGCCCTAGTTGCCAATTTTAACACTCCCTCTCAACTAGGGAGAACTCCATCCGCTGATCCATATGTCCGACTGTATTATCTCTGCTATCAGTGCCCTGCACTACTTTGCTTTGCTCTAATCTGCTATGTTGAGCTCTACTCAGTTCTGCTCTGCTAAACCATGAAGAAGAAGAATTGATCGAGAATGTCTCATACTATTCTCTACTGACCCGAAGTCAGTTTCATTGATCCCAGATTAATATCACAGGAGAGTGTCTCAAACCACTCATACTGATCCCAGATCAGTTTCATTGATTCCAGATCAATGGAGGTCATCATAGCATAGGGAGTATGGTAGATACAACGATGCGTCCATCGATAGTACTACTATGGTCCCTAACCCCATTTCCCTACTCATTGATCAGATGAGAGGTACTTCCCATGAGTCCCAGACTATGATGCCTCGACAGGAGAACTAATCATCCTGCCCACAGGAGAATGAATCATCCTGTCCCACAATCGCCACGAGAGAACTAATCATCCTGGCCCACAGGAGAACTAATCATCATGTTCCATAGTTGCCACGAGAGAACTAATCATCCCGACCCACAGGAGAACTAATCATCATGTTCCATAGTCGCCACGAGGTATCACAAGGAAAGGTTGAACCTGTCACCCTGTACATAGCACACCACCAGGGGAGGGTGAGTCACCCTGTGGTCGTATGTAGCTCCAGTAAGTACCCAAGCCCCCAAGAGCTCCCAGAGCTCAATGCATGCAACATGCAAGACCCTTATACGAAGGTCTCTCAACGACCCCAAGTCGTTCAGGAAAATCACAAATTTGACCTTTCCCCAGGGCTTTGACAAAGTGTCTACGACTTGTACATCAATCTCAATGCGATGGAGCCTCCTTGCTCATTGACTTACCATATCCTAGATAAGGTAGTATTTGATGTCTATCTATTGGAGCAATCATCGAACACAGATTCCTCAATAATCGAATCCCCCCTGGTTGTCACAAAGAATCACAGTGGTATTCATCATGTGTATAAACAATGCAGTGAAGAGCTTCCACAACCAAGCAGCTTCACACGAGAATCGAGATCATACTCGTAGCTATGTATTCGATCTCGGCGATGCTTATAGCAACCGACTTCTGCTTCCTGCTCATCCATGATATCGAAGCAGAATCCAGAGAGAAACAACACTGAGAAGTGCTCTAGCGATCCTCCACACTACCTGCCCAGTCAGCATTCGAATAATCATGCAGCTTCATATTTCCGGCAGTGTATCTCAATCCATGAGAGATTGTGCCCTAAAGATATCTCAGAAGATTCTTGGCACCAATGTAGTGAGGCTCAACCAAATATGAGCTCACTATGCTAACTGCAAAGCATATATAAAGACGGAAGTTCACCAAGAACATCAATGCAGATGAGTTTATGAAACTCAGAGACATTTCCCAAATCTGGCCCGGCATCACCACCATATAACTTGTGAAAGTTAAGATCCTCGAGGTAGTCACGAGCTTGCAGTTTACCATTCCATATCTTGAATCCAACTCCCTCTTACTTCTGCAAGTGAGAGGGTCTGCACCTGTCAGAAATAGGTCGTTTCTCAGAAGGTGCTGGTATAAGAGTTCTATCATCCACAACCTTCAAATAATGGTTTGTATCAGCGTCACTTTTAGTGAATCTCAGCTTCATCAGACAGCTATCAATCCTCTCATATTAGGCCCGAGGTGTTTTACTTCAAGCCATAGAGGGCTTTCTTCCACTTGTATACATGAGATTCCCTATCATGAATCTCAAACCCCTCGGGTTGTTCCAAACCTGTGGACCTGCTACATGAGTTACCCTCATTCAATTACGGGGTAACATTCCCTACACCCTTTCCGGGATAGGTGGCATCGGCTCCAAGTATAATCCCACGATTGTTTCCATCTCTACCAAATTAGAGAGAGCACCCTTTTATATGAAGTGCCTTGAAGCACTATAATCGATAAGCCGGATTTCCAAAGAATCTAAAGGAGAGGGCCAAAACAAGATAGCGCTTCTTTATCTTATCAGAAACAACATTTGATTCTTCATACCTGGGGTTCCTTGCTTTCCCTAGGGCTACAGATTAGGGCTCTTCTAGCTACGGATTAGGGCCTCTTAGATCTACGACCAGATCTCCTACAAGTCTGCAGCTAGGGCTCTCCTCGATGACCCTTCTTTAGGGCTGCATAGAAGGCATCTCCTCTAGACCTCCTCTTCCACTAAAAACCCAAACAGGTGGAGAGTGAGATCACAAGAGATGATATCAAATAACTTGAAGTCCTCCTTTATTTATACTAAAACGTTGAGCACAAGTGGGGTATATTTGGTTGCTGGCCGACCATGACGAATTGCCCATAACACAAATAAATTCATATCTCCATGAATACTTATTGGAATCGGATGATCTTTAGATCAATCCTACACCTCTCGATGAGAGGGATCCAAGAAAAATATCATCTGCCATTAATAAGATGACCCACATGGAGTTGGCCCTAGTTGCCAATTTTAACAAATTGTTTGCCAATTCTTAAGCCATTGCACGATTTGAGGTATAGGTATAAATTTTGCAATCAAAGACATGTTGCAAGTGGTACGGTCATTATAATGTTGCATTTTCTCCATTTATAAGTAACATGCCTTAATTAGGTTGTTACAAGATTATTATAATACCTTATGAGTTTTCATTTTTGTGTTGTATGACTATGAAATGATCCATTTCAAATTGCTTAAGTTGTTTCTAGTTAGTCTTGCAACAAGTGTCTTCATAGATAGCAGTGCAACCATAATTCTGGCTAAGTTAAATAAACTTGCTGTGTCCAATGGCTGAAAAGCATTACAAATTAGATCTCAAGGATGAAGATAGTTCAACCCAAAGAACGTGAGTGAAATTCTCCAAAACAATACTTGTAGGCAAGTATTATATCATTTTCGCGGAAAGCCAATAAACTCAATACAATTTGCTAGGAAAAAGATAATGTAGAAGCCAACATACATGGCCTTGGAAGTTTTAAAGTCTAAAATTTGCCGGGATAAAGCTAGAAAAAATAACCTTTGCCCAATTGAAAATAGTTCCTCTGCTATAAATGCCATGAATTACAAAGACACAGTAACAGAAAGTATGGAATTGGTTTGTTGACCTGTCATTTGAGTAAATGCCCAAGCAATATTCTTATAGGGCTAAGCGAAGATGTCTACAACATACTTATTGGCAAGCACTACTCTTGATGCATTCACCCTTCAAAGGATTTATCATCACAAGACTCCAATGGTTATTCTTGTTGAGCCTCTGCTCCCTTGAACTCTTCATGGGTATACAGAAACTATTAGATATTCTAATGTTTATTTCATTAGTAATAAATGCATTAGCATAATAACCTAATATCATAAAGTGGAAATTAGTTGTATGCAATAAATGACATTATTCATAAATGTAATTATGTGAACGGTTCCTAACAGGAATAATGGGAATTGTTAGATATATATACAACACCAGTTTATTGTAATTGAATACGCACATATTTAGCTAAATTCAGCACTAATAACTGTAATATAATGCCAACACTGGAATATTCTATCTCCTAACAATGCCTAGACTTCAATATTTATTTCAATCAAGATGTATACCATTCCTAAATTGTTTTTCATCCTAGCAATGCCTCAATTTAGCATAAAAAAAACCATTTCAATCAAATTGGAGGCCAATCAGAGGCAACTCAGCCTCTACTTTCTGCTGGAATTTCTATATAGTAGATACCAAAGTACATTAGACTTTAGTATATTTGGTTGTTCAACAAGTTACAAGGGTAGAAAATTCCTTAGCTCTGTAGCCCTCCCAGTTTCAGTTTATTTTGCATAGGTTTAGTGCCCACAGCCCCAAACAAGTAAGTCTGATATATAAAGCTTTTACAAATTTTAAGAGAAACTTCAGGACTACTCTACTCCATTAGTTTTCAGCTGATAAAGGAGAAATAACAATGACAATCACACACAGAATTTACACAGTGATTTTTGGTCTAATATGACCCCAGAAAAACCCCACAATGGGGAAAACCAGTCTTAAAGGACGATTTATTTGCTTCTCTGGAAATTTATTACAGCCATTAATACAACAAGAAATTTATATTTATCTCTACCTTGAGAAGAGTGCCACCGAAGTCCACTTTCCGCTTAATTTCTGAACAACTGACAATGCTGCTCATTCAGCCCTCTAAGCCTAAAAACACAGACCTCTGGCAGCTTCTTTCTCACTGGAAATCCGGGCCTTAAGATAGACTTAGACTGCCTGAAAACTCGGGTAAATCCTGCTGTCTTTTCCTTGAAATGCAAGCAGACTGTCCCTCTGACACTGTCTCAAAAATACGCTGACTGCAACACGAGTGACAGCAAGTTGTGTGCAGACACTGCAGACAGCCTCTAGTAATGCATTCTGCCTGTACCCTTTCTCTGCCAGAAAAATCGCTCAACCAGACTTCAGTTTTTAACTCAAACTGTGTGCTAACAGGCTCTGGCTGCTCCCTCCTTGGGCTTAAGCTAGGCCTCCTAGGAAGATCGAACCCACTGTAGCTTCTCTTGTTTTCTCTGCTGTAAATCTTGTCCTTAAGCTGTATTCCTCCTCTTGTCCTTGCTCCCTCTCTTCTTCAAAAAGCTCATATGAAGAACGAACAAGAGCCTTTTGCCTTTTCTCCCTTTTTGTCTTTCATTAGATAGAAATTACTATTTCTCCACATAAAGTCACCTTAAAAATATAAAGTGACTTTAATATTAGAAATTACTTCAGTACTTTTACTCATAAAATCACTTTAAGACTAAGTGATATTAATATAAAGCATAGTGGAAAGACTCCCTATAAAATCGCAATAACATCAAGAACTTTCAATTTTTTCAACGCGTCGATGTTATCGGCCGAGTTTTTCACGATGTTTTCAAAAATGAAAAGCTCGGGATTTAATCTTAAAGCTTGGGATTTAATCGTAAATTCAATCCAAAAACTCATGAGTGAGGTACCAGACCACGTGTATAAGTTAGGAAAAGGTCAATTTTTCCACTCATTTTGCACTCTAACCTTTGCGATTAGTGCCTGTGGAGAGAGGAGGTGTTTGTCACTGCCCAAGCGGAGGAGATTTACCAATTTTGTGAGGTGAATACGGAGGCACTGGAGCCAGAGGAGGTAGCAGCTACAGGGGAGAGAGAGGTAGAGGAAGAGGAGGAGGAGGTCACAACATCTAGGATGGGCAGCAGCAAAGGACAGAAGTGACCTCCTATTTTTGCTTTTGGAGGATGGCAGAGTCCATTTGTAGCCTCAGGGGCAAGGCCTTCTTCCTCTAGAGGAAAAGGAAAAGCCATTCCCTATTCACGTAAAAGGGGTAGAGGAACTCGGTGAATAATTAGTTTATGACATGTAGATGACTCGTGATGATGATATACATTTATTATATTTTTTGTTGATATTTTGAATCTTGAGACTAAGTCAGAGCTCAGGATTCAAGGCTTGATTCACTGTTGATATGTGATGTAGCACTAGACTTCTAATACATCTTATATATAAGCTTTCTTTTCGTATTTATGTGGCAATGCATTTATCTGATGTTGCGAATACTTTAGATGCTAAAAAAATTTAAATGACTATTTTTGTACCATAAAGTCACATGCCAAAAAGGTAATTAAAGTGTCTTCCTAGGCAAAAAGGCTAATGCACTAGGAAACACTTCCTTACCCTTAATTTTTTTAAAACAAGTAATAAAACTCAACCAAAACTATTCTCTATAACCATAGCCTAGAAAAAAAACTTCAAACATGTCATGTCATAAGCTATTAATATTAGGATTTTGCAAACTTCATGGGCAATTAAAATAGTAAAACCACACAATAGAGTTTAGGAAACCATGCAATAGATCTTACAACACTACATGAAATCACAAAGTTGAATTTAGTGGACAAGTATACCCAAAAAATATTGGTGTGAGAAAATAACAACGTTAGCAACTACTCATGAATTCTCACATTGTTGCTCACAATGTTGAGATGACCAAATGCTAGCAAGACACCTCACACTATTTCTCACAATGCACTGCTCACAATGTTCCTAAATGTGCCTCAACACTCACTCAAACATGTCTACTTGTACACCTTGATCCTCCTCACACAAGATTGCAACACTGCTCACTCACATAACTCATAATGCAACATGATGCCAAATGCCAAACAATGTGTATTCTTCATGACAACGTGGCTATTTCATAGGTAGAAATTAGAGTTTTGAAAATCATTTTTTTATTGGGGGGGGGGAAGATGGTGGGCATCATGAGACTAGCACCAAAACAATGAGAAATAATGGCATAGATGCATCAATTTGGGGCCCACAAGCTCTAACTCCCTATCATACAAGGAGCTTCTATAACCTCCCCATTCAAAAAATGCCATGTAAAACATTCCCAAGCTCACAATTCTTGAAACCATTCCCAAGTAATTGGGAACATTCACTACCCATTACCAAGCTCCCAAAAATTGCAAAACAACAAGAATGAGTTTCAACAATGACAAGAGATATTCCCATGTAATTAGGGATAAATCTCTTCGAAAATTCATTAAATTGGATCATAGTTAGACGGATAAAGGCATTTTTGTCCTATGCAATAACTTCAATTGAGTTGATCTTGAAAAGAAGTTTGTTAGACAAAATTATCTTTAGATAGTGAAGACTTCAAATGGACCCTATCTAAAGGCAAAACTTCTCGAGAAAGGTTATCCAAAAAGAGGTTTCCACTTGTTGAAATTAGGGCAGCGTCTAGAAGAATTTCAAATTGCCCGAAAGATCTCAATGTGGTAAAAAGGAAATATTATTTAATATTGGAATTTGGCAAGCAATTGTTAAAGAAAGATAAAATATTATCTTTCAAGATAAATTGAATTTTAAATATTCCCTCCATTTCAAAGTCAGCTTGAGTAAATGATTATGTCAAATGACTCCTCATTAACTATATAAAAGGAACCCCTTTAATCTCAATGCGAAATCGATCTTCTTATTAGCTTCTTCTCTTTTTATTATGTTATTCTTATCATCAAATAGCTACCAAAACAAGAGGATCAATAGTACACAGGATATAAGTTGCAAGTCAGGGCCAACACCTCTCCACTTGAGAGGAAACCCCACAAATCTCCTCTTCTAGACCAGGACCTCTAGAGCAAGACGAATACCCTTCCAAGACCAAGTCCAACCTTCTTGATGATGTGCTTCCTTTGGCCAAGTCAAACCCAGTCAAATCTCTTCCACCTACACAACTTCGACCCCAACTATAGAATTTCGGCCTCTACTGCAAGTCTGAAATTTTTGGCCACTGCAATTGTTGTTGCTTCCACACGTGTAAGCAAAATTTCGTATTCGAAGGCCTCCCAACAACTTCGCTTGACTTGCTTCTTCTTCTAAGGCTAGTAGATGACCTATTAGACCCTTCTTTCAACAATTTCGTCCTTCCTCTTGTAACTTGTGAAGTTCAATCTTGAAGCTACAAAAACCATAGCCTTGACTTCGCACGTGTGAGTGGAATAGAGAGAAAAACAACCCAAAAACTCAACTTCTCTTTCTTCTTCCTTCACTTATCTTCTCATTCTTCCTTCTTCACTTGATGAGTGAGTGAAGTGTGTCCATAGGAGGTCGAGTTCCCTCCTATATATAGGCTTCCATGGAGGATGAAAAGCCCTAAAGAGGCCAACTTCTTAACTGGCAAACCAACTTGGTCTTGGAGGGTATTTTGAAACTTTTTAAATACAAAAATAATTATTTTTACAAGTTACAATGTGCCTGATGGGGTCTTCTTCATATGACAATGACTCTTTTGACTTCTTGACCCTAGGACAAACCTTAGAAGAACTCAATGGGTGCTTGACCTCTAAAATAAAAGACCTTGAGCATGAAACCCATGCTTCAAAAATAACAATAATAATTTTTCTTTTATTTTACAATATACAAGAATCAAAAGTACATTTCATATTTATGAAGATCAAACCTAGTTACACATTTTTCAACACAGTCAGGATTGGAGGAAAAATTGCATTGGTCTATGGGGCTCACATATGATAGTCACCAAGGTTAAGAATTTGAAGTCTGCTTCTGTCTCTCACATCACTGTAATCGCTCTCAAGTCTCAGATCATTGTCATGAATCCCACATCGCTATAATGATTGTTATGGCATCACTCTTCAGTGAATATGGTCTCAAATTGCAAAAGGATCATTGTCTCACACAAAGTTTTCTTTTATCTCATTGATAGGGTATCGTGATTTCTCAAGCGGCAAGATTTCAATGGTATTTCTTGTGTGCGTTAATGTTGCAGTAATATAATCTTCATCGCTTAAGTTCTAGGCATCATTATACAAGCACCACACTCTGTGTGTAATTGCCATTGCACTCTTTGTATATTGAAACGATATCACATCACCTATATCTCTCACTGTAATGAATAACAATGATCTCATATCTCTGTATGGCTCGATAAATCTTGTGATTCAATGGTTGTCATATTGTTCTCTTATGCAATAAGACTGGCATCATATGGGACACCTCTGTGATATGGTTGGCGTTAGTTCAGCATTATTTGTATGGATCCTTTGCACAAGCTATATCTCATCTCTGTCAACATGAATAGCGTCACATTGACACCTCTGCACAGTAGTGTATGGTAAGTCCTTGGCACATAATCTCGTTCCTTGACACAGTAGCATATGCTAAATTCTCGACACAACAATTGTATATATATGGTCTCAAATGTATGCCCATTCTACATGATCTCTATATAGTAGATACTATTATATATGGCATTGTTATAAATTGACATTAGTATGGCAGAGCTATATTGATTCAGATATGAAATCAGTCCTATGACATAGTATATCTCAGCACTGTAGTTTATGTATGATCCGAGCACACATGTATGACATCTCTAGCATCATCATAGATGTATGGCACCACTGTTATATATATATATATATATATATATATATATATGGCATCACAGTTATAGATGGCATTACAAATGTATGGCACCGCTATGATATAACAGTTTAGGGTATGGTTTGATTGGTATATCAGTTCAGATTATATTTATGGCATCATTAGCTTCACAATTCAGCTCGGTCCAGAAACAGTGGTGATATTTGTATAATGTCAAGTATGTCAGGTTATTGATGACAGTATATGTAACAACATTATTGATGAATCTTGTTCACAAACGAAGTTGTGAACAAAATATAAATAGGCCCTGGGCAACCTGTTGATATTTGTACCTTTGTACCTCTTTGTTGAACAACTGATGACAATCTTGGATGTGTTTCAATAGTCAATCAAAGGAACAAAAAAGTGTGAGTGGGAATGTGAGTGGTTAGTGAGGCAATCAAAAATGGAAAATGCAAAGTCAATTGATCCAAAACAACAAATCACAAAGAAGGTGCACAACTACAAAATTCTACAATTGGAGAGGATGATTCTATCAGGAATCCAACTCAGCCATTCTAGCAAAGCAAGGAATTCCTCATATTAAGATCAGCATCAAACTCTCAATCCTGAAAATCAAATCAAGAGAATAAATCCGATAACAAGTCATGATAAATATCACAATTTTCTATTTTTTGTATTGTATGAATTTATTGTCCTTTATTACATATAGGTATAGCTAAGATACACTATTATAATTGGTCCATGGAATAGAAGAGTATAGCATTATGAGGTTGATCCTTAGCAAAATTAAAGAAGCCTACACAAAAATGCAAGAATAGAGAGGAAAGGCACATGAAATAAAGGATAACCCCAAAAGGCATGCCCACCACCAAACTGCCTATCTAGAGGACCCCATTAGGGTGGGCCAACTACTTTGATCTAACTTGACTGTGTCAACTTGTCCCTTAAATGGCACAATCCTGAAGCCCTTCTTACAATGCAATCTAGCTGTCCATCCTAATGAAGCAAAAAGTGTTGGTTTGTTTTCACCTCATCTGTTCTATACACTTGATAAGTCTTCCAACCCCACTCTTCTTTGGGTTTCTGCCATTTGCCTATCCCACACCAAACCCTGTGCGAGCTTATCCTTGGTTGGGCTAATCAATGCTTCTCTTTCAAGGAATATTAGTTTCAAATAATTTTGTATCTTGATTTTGTTTGTGGACTCAAACTTGTCTATGTAATATTGTTGTTTTCCTGCATGTTTCTATTAAATTTACCTCTTTTGTAACAAATTTGTAAGTAGTTTTCCATTTCCTTTTTCTGTTGGATATTCTTTTTTATGTCCTAACTCTCTGACCATTTCTTGCATTAAATTATTGAGTATTTTTCCTTCTCTGCAAAACTTATTTCTTTATTTTCTCAAGTATTCACTTGTTATCTCTTTCAGCGAGTCTTTTCCATTATGAAATCTGCCCCCTTGTCACTTTCAACTCAAATGAGTACAACATTGATTTTTAGCTAAGACAATTTTGTAGAGTTGTTGTTAATCTAAGGAAAAAAGACAATGAACTTGCACACTCTCTCTACCTACTTCCACCTGCTTTTCAAGACACTTGGACCCCATATCTCACATCCACACAACAAAGCCGACGTTACAGGTGTCCAAAATAGGGCATTGATTATTCCCCAATCCCATATCTCTATTAAATTGCATCTATTTTGTTGGATCAAGATGCACATTTCACAACAAAATATGCGGAAGATCAATCAAGTCTATCTATATTGCTGACATATGCTGTCAGCAAAAAATATTACATAAAATAAATTAAGATAATAATAGTAAAATATAGAAGCATAACATATTATTATTAATAGAATATATAAAATCAAATAAAAAATAAAAAGATCGTATATATAAACCTTAACCCTGAATCTATCAAGCACCTAAGAGAATCAAATCCCTTGAAGTGCAAACCTTCTATTGAGTACAAAATCTCGAGAAAATTTTGTACCTTGAGAAAGTTCATCACTGTTAACTCTTGATAGATTCAAGTTTGAGATGGATCTAGGTTGATAGTAGGGAGTTTTCATGTCTCACACTGCATCCTTTAATTGAACTCAAATCCCAAGTATTATTTCAGGATGATAACCTCTAGAAAAACATATTCTTTGCTTGTAGACAACATCAAATGCAAATCCAATAGCCACACTAGTAGAGGGTCTGAGGAGGCACAGGGCATTTTCTGTGTGATGTAACTTCCCCTCTGCAAAGAACATTTTAAAGATAAGATAGTTTTAACTTTTATTGTTGGGAGCGCACAAGCCAATCCTTTAAAACCAAAATAAGAGCAGATATAATATATTCTATAAGGCAGTTGGCAAAGTAACGAGTCTTATACTCCATTATTGACAGATGAAGCCATCAAACTAAGCCAAGTGGACTCAGTGATCTGATCTAAAAATCTTGTGAATCGGTCTTATAACGTCAATGTTGAGCTAGGCTATTCTTCTCTATTTCTAGCAGACGTACAAAGGGATACTGTTTGGTGGCGGTCCAGGATAAGGAAATTAAAGGGACCACATAAAACAAAACTCTTCTTCTGGGTGGCCCTCTCAAATAAAACTTATATAACACTTTGGATTAAACTCTGGCTCACTCATATTAAAGATTTCAACATGTCACATTATGATCAGCCAAAAATTTTATGTTTACAAATTGTGGAGTTCTGTTGGACATGTCCACAGTCCCTGCAAGCAAATGAGTTTTATATCTAAATCGGATTTGTTGCAATTTCACAGCCATCTGTGGGAGTCTGGAGTTTGTCTGCGCATGCTTGTTAAGATGAAATAAATAAATTGCATTGCTGCCTGTGTCAGTGGTTTGGTTTCTCAGCATAAATTTCAAATCGCACACGGCTGTGTTGAGACTGTTAATTTAGTTGTTGTGTCTCCATTTTTGTGTTTTTAAATGAGTAGATTATCTAAAAGCATAATAGTGTGCAGTTGTTGTTTATCGACGGATTTTAGTTTTAGGTTGGATTCTACGATGAGCAATGGAACAAAAGAGCTGTTAATAGTTGTTCGGACAAGAAGAGGGAAGACACGCATAACGAGCAAACCCTAAATTTCGAAACGATGCCAAATGCCGAACTGAACATGACCCATTAGAAGCAGAAAACATGAAAATGTATCCGAGTTGAAAAGACAAAGGACTGCAACCGAAAACGATAGAAGTACACATACCAGCCAAAGTAAACCCTCGAAATTTAATTTAAAACCAAAAAAAAATAAAACGGAAGATGGGAAAATGAATAGCATTTATGGATGAAGTTGATACCGTTTGGCAGTGCTATGAGCGGCATACGCGGGAGAATCATCCGCACTGATACCCAACCGCTCCTTGACAGACCTCTTCCTGCCCGTGGCTGTGACTCGATCCGAATACATGATGTTCTTGTCGGTAACTTGCTTATTGGTTTCTCCACAGGATAACCTGCAAGCCCGGTCTGTATATTTCACAACTTTGTTCCAATGAAAATACTTTTATCTTGCTGTTATAAATTGTTTACCCGGCCACTTTGTCACCGGGTTCTCCGAATACTGACCTAGAGAAATAAATCCCACATCCCAGCTCTGGGATTGAGATTCTCCGAAGCAATCGGAAGTCAAAATGATGATATTTGCACTGAAATTTTGACTTGGCTTTGAGAAATTGCAAGATCGATAATGGACACGTACCTCTGTAAAAATGGAATGCTTACGCTGTTCACTCTGTTCTCGGCGCCTTCCGACTCTCGAGCACGAGTAGAAGCCCCAGATATCGATAATATATATAGAGAGAGCGCATCCCGCAATTGAAATGAAGAAAAAGATTAAGGATGTTTATAAATATGAGTTGTTTGTTTTCATGTCCAGCCATGGAAAAGTCAAGCATTTTGAGGGTTAATGTGTAACGTAAACTCTTCCGTTACCACGGCTGGACGGTTTTCCTAGCGCCGACGCCAGTGAGTTGATGAAATTAGTGTCAACCTTGACACCTTATATCTAACTTTAAATTAAAATATGTTTCCCTCAAAATAATTATATTAATGTTGTTAACGGAGATTATAAAGATGGTTTTTTTAAGTTTCCATTGTAAGAATGGGCAATTTATATAAGTAATTCATGGAAGTTAGGTTTGGGATGAAATCTACTCATTGTTATTTTGGGTTAACGAACTTGCATGTTAAATAAGTTAATTATTATTTATAATTTAATAATGTTCGATTATAATTAAAATAGCAATGATATTGTAAAATATTTAAATTAGCATTTGCACCACATGTTGCAAAGGAAACACCGTAAGGCAATGGCATCAGAAACAACAGCATAGAAGAAAGAAGTCAAAATTTTATGCAATTTTGTTTCTTTATTGGTGTTTCTTTTTAATCATATGTTATGTTTGAGGGTCAAAGTGAAGGATTTATGAAAATGCTCTTCATTAAGATTTTGGAACCTTTATAAGTAAATGATTTAAATCAAATATTTTATAACAAAGTAATCTCATGTCACCTTAATTCACAATGCAATTGATAATAGTTTTTGTTCATTAGAAATTGGTCTAATTTTATGAGGAAAACTTAGTTAGTTGTTAATTTAGTTAGTTGTTGCTTGTTATCCCTACTTTACTCGTGTAAAATGTCCAAACTATAAAAGAATGGTATTATTTGTTGGCTCTTTGGACCATCTTATTTTATCTAACTCAATCATTTCCAAAGCCTCAACTAGGTGCCCATCATTCTCTTTCCATAGTGACTCAAACGCATTTCATAAATTTGATTTAATAAATGTTAGTGGAAAACCAATATATTTCACTTTGTAGAAAGTAGTGTACATTGGTTGGGGTAAAAATTGTATTGCTTTTACCATGTGATGATGGCATATAAATCTTGAAAATTTCTCCCCACTTTTGAAATTCTCCATGTTAATTGTTGTTTGACCATAATGATATTTGCATCATAATCCTTTTCGTGAGAATATCATTTAGGAAGTCAATGATAAGTGGCACAATTAGTTCCTCACAATTGTGAAATCCCCATTCTAATTTTTATTTGACCATGATGATATTGGCAACATGATCCTTGTTCGTGAAAATATCATTTAAGAAGTGAATGACAAGTGGCACAATTGGTTCGTCAAACAAAACACTAAAATAAGAAGACATCATTGTTTGATTGAACTCTGAAGATACACATTATCAAGAACTTGTCATTAACTTTCCAAATGAGTAGAAACATCTTTGAACAAAACACTAATCATTCTTATAAAATTTCTTCAAATCTTATATTTTAGATTCAATAAAGTCTATCCAAGTAAATATGATCAACCTAAAACTTTCTCCAATTAAGTATATTGTATCCTAGCATTGCTAAAAAACAACTTTATTTAATCTTATCAAAACGTTATTCAAAATCTATCAAAATTCTTGACGAAATCTATTAATACTATAGCAACATTGTAATCAAAATTCTTCACCTAATACATTTCCTCTTAACTAGGAATCAAAGTTCCTAAAAGAATAATCTCATAAAAACAAAGCCACTTTGACAAAAAATAATTACCGAGGGTTACACACTTGAAATTTGTAAACATTAACTAATCCATCATATGGCTTGGGAATATATTTATTAAAACCAAAACGCCACCAAATATAGCATCTTCCTAGAATTCCAATATATCCTCTTTGATAGAATATTAAAATTTTATAAGATGACATGAAGCAACATAATGGCTATGCAATTCACAGTAATTTATGAGCTGGCTTCAGAACAAATTTATAAGATTTGTAATAGGGGTTGCATTGAGTATAGTGTTGCTAACAATTTGCATAATGCAGTGTTGTTAGGTGGTATGCCAATGGTGACACGTCATGTGATCATATTACACTGACATAGACGATATTTCGAGCTTAGTTATTTAAGGTTGTGTGTAGAAGATTTCAAGAGAAGCTATGAATGACAAGTTCTACATGCCCTAACATAATTCACCCAAAAGATACAAAATTTATCTGAGGTTGATTATCTTGTGCAATGTGATTGTTATATAACAAGGCATGCATTGGGCTTAAGATTTTAAAATATCTCATAATCTTTTCCAATATACTATAAATCAAGGCCTTGGAACACTAGCATAGGGAATAGCCAGGACATTCATATAAATTTGATGTCTAACTACCGGGAACATATGCTTCATAATCTATTTTGTCACATTTTGTTCCTTTCATTGAAATAGAACTTGCCACAACTCTTTCGTTGGGGCCTAAAAAGAAAGGGATACCTAGAAATCTAAAGATATACCTAAATTGAATCTACAACCAACTTACATTAATTAATTTAGAATCTCGTTAGCATTGTTTATATGACATAGTTTTGGTCCATGGAATCTTCAGACCCTAGGGATATATGAAAGATATCTAGGAATTTCATCACATTTTTTAAACACTCAGTGTCCTTTTTCTTGTGAGGAAGTCTTCTTTTTCTTGTGAGGAAGGGGGATCATCTGCAAAGTGACCATGACTTAGGTCTTCGACATTTGACCCAAGAAATAGATATTTGTTCACCTCATCTAGTGATATGTCCAATCTAACAAGTATCCAGGATCCTTTCTCGAGAAAGGTTGAGACCCAAAAAATTGGAACAAAACAACACAATTTTAAATAAAATAGTTCATTAGGTAAGAATAAACTTTGGGCCCTAAAAATATATCTCTTGTGACATAATGTGGAGCTTCAACATATGAAACAAAACACTAAAATAATAAGACAACATTGTTTGATTGAACTTTGAAGGTAAACATTATCAACAACTTGTCATTAACTTCCAAATGAGTAGAAACATCGTTGAACAAAACACTAATCATTCTTATAAACTTTATTGAAATCTTAAATCTTATAATGTAGATTCAATAAAATCTATCATTAAAGTAAATAAGATCACCCTAAAATTTTCTCCAATTAAGTATATTATATCCTAGAATTGTTAAAAAAAAACTTTATTTAATCTTATCAAAACGTTATTCAAATTTATCAAAATTCTTAACCAAATCTATCAATACTAAAGAAACATTGTAATCAAAATTCTTCACCCAATACATGTCCTCTTAACTAGGAATCAGAGTTCCTAAAAAAATAATCTCATAAAAACAAAGCCACTTTGACAAAAAATAATCACCGAGGGTTACACACTTGAAATTTGCGAGAAACATTAACTAATCCATCAAATATAGTCTCTTCATAAAATTCTAGTAGACATTTATAATTAGAACAAAATTTGTTAGATAAACCCCCTAAGTTTCCTGTACGATGTTGGAAGTGGACACTTCTATAGATCTAACCGGAATTCTCATTTGGAAGAGCTGTAGATGCATACTTCTGTAGGATCCTGTAGCAGTTAAGAATATGGCTTGGAAGGAAATGGATGATAGGTAGAAGTGTTGGTATGGATAAAACGTAGATGGTAATTTATGAATATGGTGAATGGAGATTTAGGGAGTGAGTGTAAAAGTGGAAGAATGTATGTGGAAGAAGGATGTAAGAATGATAAAGTGAACCTTGAGCACTCGATTTGCTTCAATATTTTTTGGGCCAAAGCATTGAGTACATTTTTTTTTTTCTCGGTAAAACTAATTCTATTAAGAAGAAGTATGGTACAGTAAGAAGTTACAGGCAATAAAGGCAAGAAAACAGGCTGCCGGAAAGGATAGACTATCCACCTCGGCCCCAAAGAGAGAACAAGAAGAGAGCAATACTAAACAAGAAGAAGCAAGAAGAACATAGAAACAGGAACAGAACAAAGGATTCTACCCAGCGTGGGTAGAATCAACTATTCGGCATTTTTTCCCTTTCTTTTTACCAACTTTGACCCAATCAAGATGACTCTGCTGTGCTGGCATGATCTGCAGGCTGAGCTGGGCTGACGGAGGGGTTTCCTTGTCTGAATCTGAGGGAGAGGATTCATGAGTTCTTTTCTATGAGTTTGATGGAACAGCAGAATCCTCAGGACCAGTCTTGGGCGATTCCTGTGCCATCTTTGCTTCCATATCTTCCGCATCCCCTTCTTCTTCATCTGAGCTGGAATCAAAATCATCCATGGGAGGAGGATCATGAGGTTTCCAGCTTTTTGATTTCGGCTTAGGATTGGCTTTCTTCGTTTGGGCTGGCATTGTGGGACAAGAGCTCTGAAGGTGCCATGTGTTATGGCAATTTCGGCAACGGAAGGCTGTGTTCTCGTAGTCCAAGGACTGAGTCCAATGGAAGTCTCCAATTTTGAGATTAATCTGATCAGGAAGACCTTTACTCATGTCTATTTCTGCACAGATTCTGGCGAAGGTGAATATGCCTTTTTCCCCTCTAGAGGTGTCTGTGGCTAGAAAGCGGCCTAGAGAATCGCCTATTCCTTGGAATACAGCAAAGTGCCATAGATGCGCAGGGAGATTAGGAAGTCTGACCCAGATGGGGAGCTTGGTAATTATGGCAGAAGAGGGGTCAAAATCTGGGAACCAAGGGGTGAGGAATAAACCTGCTCAGCCCCAAAACCATGGGTCTTCAGTTAATGCCTTTTGGTAGTCTTCATCGAGAACAAATACTACAATGAAGAAGCCCTTTGAGCAGAAAAGAACCTTGCAGTTGTTGGTCCAGTTAGACTGAATCCATTGGTAGAGATTGGTTGTGCACAGCCATAGCCCATTGAACCTGCAAATAATGGCATGCTCTGCATACAATTGGAATTGCTCATCCAGCGAAGGATGCAATATTTCAATGGAGGGGGTTTCCTCCAGTTTATCCACCAAAAAAGGTTTGGGAGTCTGAGTTGGAGGAGTTGCTTTCTTAGGCTTCTGAGCATGGATAACATCTTTGTATGAAAAAGCTTCAGCAGAAGATGACTGTCCAACAGCTCCCCCTCTCAAACGAAGGGTAAAAATGATGGAGGCATTTCTATTAATGCTGTAAAAAGAAAGGGGGTAAAGATCCTCAAGTTGTTTACCTTCGTGGAGAAGTCGTTGAGATGCACAGGGGATCCCCAACCTTAATTCCAAGATTTGCTTGAGTTCCTGTACTAGATCCGAAGAGCATACCCATTGTAGCAGAGTTTTGCTAGAAAGGAGCACGATCTGGATCTGGAACGAGGCAGAGAGATCAGAGATTTGCTTTTCTTTGCATATCTTCTCCACAGAAAAGGGTGTTGTTGCAATTTCTGATACAGGGGAGGGATGAGGCGGATACATGAGAAGTCCATTTCCTTCCACCTCACCATCAACATCCCCCAGGCACAGATGGCCTTCCTTGTCTCCAATTGCAACAGAAGCCCTCTCCCTAAGCTCACTGTAAATCTCCTTCATCCAACCCCTTCCTTCCAATTTCTGAGATTTTTTTATGGCGTTCTCCAACGTCTGAGGCGAGTTCGCGCAAACAGAATCCACGATGCCGCCTTCTAGAGCCATCAGCGCATTAAACTTGTGGGTGCCCGACATCACATCCCTTAGGGAACCGGACATGGGCTTGCTCCGAATGACAGTCATGAAACCCTTGGTAAACTTCAAACTGATATCAAGCTCGCACGTGAAGATCACAAATCGGTTTTTTTTCATGAACCTGTAGTCTTGCGCCAAGGCTAGCATGAAACCCTCGGCCGTAGCGTGCCCAAAGAATGCAATGATGGTGGGCATCCTGAGCCTCACAAAGGAGGCTAGTAGGGTTTCAAACCTGATCCGGAGAATGCCCGAGGGGATATCTGGATTCTGAGAGATCCATTGAAGGACGAGGTCGTTTGAAAAGAATCCACCCTGGAATGAGGGCACGAGGTTCCCTGCGCCTTGGTAAACCTTACCCTTACATCATATTGATGAACACTCTTAACCAACGAGTTCAGTATAGGAAATTGCCTTTCTTTGAAACCAAAATTTTCTTGCTAACCGCCCTCTTCCAGAGAAAGAGAGTCAAGCAAGGTCTTCAAATGAAAAGGCTATCATTTGGAAGAACTTGAATATGTAGAAGTGCCAAAAATCGGAATGTTTGCATCAGTTGACCAAATTGACAATGGGTAAATTGTTCTTTTTGTAGTGCACATCTAAGCTCACATGATGGAATAAAAAATCTGAATGCAAATACCATAATTGCAAGTTCCCCTAAGTTTAATGCTTCATATAATTGTTCAGCAAATTTTGTTTCTACTCTCCATGTTTGTCTGTTGGGATGGAACATGTAATTCATTTCCCTTGGAGATTCCCCACTTCTATTGATTTTTTCATATGCAATCATCTTCGAGCATTTAAATGAAGTCCCTAAATCCACCTTTTCCATTTCACCTACCATCCTTTCTTGACATCCAGGTTTAGGTTCCAAAATATCCACCTTAAAGTTTTCTGCAGAGGCCACAGTGGAAATGTTTGGCAATGTGACTGTTAACTCCCCCACATAAAGAATGTCTGGACTGCTTCTAAATATTGTCCTTGAATATGCCTTTGGCATTTTACCTACCACCATCGCATGACTTCCAAATTCAGGTTCAAAATTTTCTAGAGAGGCTTCAGAAGAAGCATTTGGCAACACAGATTGTATTGTCATTAATTCCTACTCGTAAATAATGCCTAGAATGGCCATTAATTTATTCGATGTCATATCCAAACTTGTGTTTTCTGCTTCAGCAAACTTTCTTACTTGTATTTGAGATTCAAGCTTAGAAGTATCCCTCTTATGATGTGCCCTTTTTCTCTTGATTGCATCACCATTCATGCTTATAGCTTCATTTCATTGTTCAGGAATTTTCCTTGGTTGTATTTGTGATTCAAACTTCGAAATAACCCACTTATGACGTGCCCTTTCTCTCTTGATTGCATCACCTTTCATGTTTATAGCTTCATTTGATTGCTCAGGAATCTTTGTTTCTACTCTCCATGTTTGTGCGTTGTAATTTGGGGTCACATTCCTTTCCCTTGCAAATTGGTCACTGCAGATGATTTCATCATTTGCAGGCATCTTGATGTAGTTAAACGAAGTTCTTGAATTTAGCTTTGTGATTTCAACTGGTGTCCTTGATTTCCTTTCATATTCAAGTTCCAAAATATCCTCCTTAAATGTAAGGCAAGGTATGGGTTGACACCAAGACATGGAAGGATATAAGAACATATATTTTCATTATGGGATATACCTTACCCTTACCTTACCCTGACCTGACCTTCCACAACGGGGAAGCAATATTGATGAACGATCCTAACCAACCAGTTCAGTACAGGAAATTGCCTTTCTTTGAAACCAACATTTCCCTCCTAACTTGCTCTCTCTTCGAGAGAAAGAGAGTCAAACAAGTTCTTCAAATGAAAAGGCTATCATTTGGAAGAATTTGAATCTGCGAAAGTGCTAAGACATGCATTAGGGTAGTTTTTCCAGCACCACTAACTCACATCAAGGCTCTAAGTACCCTTGGTCTAAAGGATCCACTTACATTGGAAAGGAGTTGTAGCCTATCTTGACTCAACCCTTCACTTTTCATCTCCTGTTACAAAACTAAACATTATTTCCAGATATTCCATTGAAGAGAACCTAGGTATGTCAAACTACTCACAGATTACCAATTTAATTGAACGATTTGTAGATACACATATCGATGGCATGTTATGCCAGGTTGGTCTTATTTGATAGGACCACAAAAAATTAAGATCTACCAACCACTACTACCCGTTACTCCATGGATAAAATGATCCAGTAGTCCAGTCTCCACTCCTACCTAAAAAGGATGCCATACAGACATTGGAGAAGACGGAGCTATACAAAGACAAATCATTTCTTGAACAGATCAGCATTGCAACTACGATTGCGGTCCTTTTGAAATTCAAATTAGTGAAATGACTCAGGTAAATAAACAAGCATCATACCCAAAAATAAAGAGGGGTAAACTACCTATCTGGAGGTAAGTAAACTATGAAAGTCAAAGAAGTGAAATGACTCAGGTAAATAAACAAGCATCATACCTGAAAATGAAGAGGGGTAAACTACCTATCTGGAGGTAAGTAAACTATGAAATTCAAAGAAGCGAAATGACTCAGGTAAATAAACAAGCATCATACCCAAAAATGAAGAGGGGTAAACTACCTATCTGGAGGTAAGTAAACTATATTCTAAACTACCTATCTGGAGGTAAGTAAACTATGTTCATCCCATTTTCACTGTAAATGTATTTCAGCTTAAACCAAAAATAAAAGGCATATATGGCTAATAAACAAGGCTCCCAACAAACTATTAAATTGATCTCAAATCATACAAATGTTTCCAATACTGTAATCATGGAATTCATAGTCAAATTTTGCTCTGTTAACATGGCCACTATTGACAACAGTGGTAAATAAGATGGATGTGCATATCGGAGTCTCAACAATACCACAATAATATGAAAATAAAACCAATTTAACTTAATACTGTAAAGTGAAACCAATTTAAATTTAAGAAACAAATTTTCCTGTAAATAAAACCAATTTAAATCCTAGAAGCAGATCCCCATTTACTGTAACTTTGAGCTAAAAAGGGACAACCTCCCAACACGTGTTACATCAGTATGTTTTTTTTTCTCACAATGTAGGCAAACTATATGTAATAGACATTTGAAATAAAAATATTTATCCTCAAACGTTGCAGTCTTGGTGACTAAAGAGGGCTAGTATTTGAACAGGTTGCAGAAGACCAAATCAAGACTCGAATGATTTGAAAAAAAAAAAACATTAAAGATCAAAAAGCCATCTCAAGTATGCCAACGTAATAAACAGCAAAATAACCAGAAAATCAAACTCAAAACTTCATTGAAATTTTGAATGTAATAAAGGACACAAAATAACCAGAAAATCAAACTCAAGTCTTCATTGAAAACTTGTTTCTTTGAAATTTGAGAATCCCTAGGGAAACTGATATGCTGCAAATTAAAGTAGAAGTACATAAGACTGTTACTGAAACTCATTGCAACAGGGAACAATTTGTAAAACCCATCCATAATCCTCTTGTATCCTATCAGTGACAAACAAAAGAATACAACCCACATAAAGATGACATGAATATAACACAAATATGGAAAGAAGATCAAAACAATTTCCCATCACCCTCGAATTACTGAAGCTCCAGAGAAATGCTAGATTTAATATAAATTTAAATTGCAGCTTTGAGATAGGATGGAGTCGACATTTATTAGACATAATCTAAAACACAGAGACAACTAGGAGATGCAGAGGATAGAGTTACATTTCATGCTCAGAAGTTCTGCTGTTTCATAGACCCACAACATATAGGACCATACACTGGTCATTTTCACGTTGCAAATCATTTTCATGAGGGCTTCATGTGGTAGATTACTAGTGTAGTTTACGATACACCAAGCACCAAATAATAACCTCGACAGCCTTCTAAGTCAATCTCCAAACTCTAAAAATATAGAATAAAAATAAATGCTTAAAACATTATCCATTTTTCCTCATTTCAATCTATTTGTACAGAATGTTACAGACCAAGAATACAATAACATTTCGGCCATAGGAGAATTTCAAAGATCAATAGCCTCCCCGACCCTCTCACTTTCCAACTGTAAACCATGATCCTAAAACATTGCATGTTGCTTTATCACTGGAAAATACCCACCATATAAAATAGTCAAAGAAGAAGAACAAGATAAACCTAATAACTATTAGCCATATTAACTTATGAAGGATCATTCCTTTCTTCTATTGTGTCGAGACATGAGTGACACTAAATTCTCTACCAGGTGTAGAATTGTCTTCAGAGGTTAGATTATCTCTCCTCTCTAACAAGTAAACATGACTGAAAAAATTATTAAATCTATGAAAGAATAAGGCCTGTTTTTATCATATACTTTCAAAGATTTGGATGTGAATAGGTTATATACTTTTATAGATTGCAATCTTTATAGTTCAATCTTTTCATCTTTTCTTTCAAGAAAACCAAAAACAGTGCTTTTGAGCCTATTTCAAGATCAGCACAAAGGTTCTCTAATGTCTCACTCAGTTGTCTGAGAGAATGTGTTACAGAGAACTTATGTAGTTCATTCAAGTTTCTCACTTCGTTGTCTATTGAAGGAACAACCTAATTGCATTTCACTTTGACAAATTCCTCAATGTGGCATATCGTATTGTAACCTCCCCATTCATACCTTACCCTTACATATTGATGAACACTCCTAAACAACATGTTCGGTACAGGAAATTGCCTTTCTTTGAAACCAAAATTGCCTTGCTAACCTGCTCGCTCTTCCAGAGAAAGAGAGTCAAACAAGGTCTTCAAATGAAAAGGCTATCATTTGGAGGAATGTGAATCTGCAGAAGTGCCAGAAATCGAAATGTTTGAATCAGTTGACCAAATTGACCATGGGTAAATTGTTTTTTTTTGTATTACAGATCTAAGCTCACGCGATCAAATAAAAAATGTGAATGCAAATACCATGTAATGCTTTGATATATTACCCATATAATGTTTTGATTTCTCAATATGCTAAGTCACTCTGTTGAATCAAATATATAATAGACAATAAACTAATCAATGATAGAGAAAATAAAATGTCAAAGTGAGGCGGGACCAGTCTTGCAAATAAGTCTGCTATGCCTGTCAAGAGAGTGTCTAGCCTCTTTGTTCCAAGGTCCCAAAAGATGGTCCCAAACAATAGGGCAATGACTGTAGTGAAGAAAAATCGCACAACATTATAGTGTGGATTCCTCCAATATGACCAATGTTGCTTCCAAAGGCATGCCACGCACTGAACCTTGAAGGACCGTGAATATTGTGTTGGAAAACTCAGATCCTGTGAGCCAGGAGCAGGGGTGCTTAGCTCTTGAATAAGGGCTTGATTCCATCTGAAAACAGAACAACATAATTGTCAAATAGGGCTTTAAAAAAATTACAGTGGTAACATGGCCACTATTGATAACAGTGGTAAATAAGATGGATGTGCATATCGGAGTCTCAACAATACCACAATAATATGAAAATAAAACCAATTTAACTTAATACTATAAAAGTGAAACCAATTTAAATTTAAGAAACAAATTTTCATGTAAATAAAACCAATTTAAATCCTAGAATCAGATCCCCATTTACTGTAACTTTGAGCTAAAAAGGGACAACCTCCCAACACATGTTACATCAGTATGTTTTTTTTTTCTCACAATGTAGGCAAACTGTATATAATAGACATTTGAAATAAAAATATCTATCCTCAAACGATGTAGTCTTGGTGACTAAAGAGGTCTAGTATTTGAAAAGGCTGCAGAAGACCAAATCAAGACTCGAATTATTTGGGAAAAAAAAAAACATTAAAGATCAAAAAGCCATCTCAAGTATGCTGGCGTAATAAACAGCAAAATAACCAGAAAATAAAACTCAAAACTTCATTGAAATTTTGGATGTAATAAAGGACACAAAATAACCAGAAAATCAAACTCAAGTCTTCATTGAAAACTTGTTTCTTTGAAATTTGAGAATCCCTAGGGAAACTGATATGCTGCAAAATAAAGTAGAAGTACATAAGACTGTTACTGAAACTCGTTGTAACAGGGAACAATTTGTAAAACCCATCCATAATCCTCTTGTATCCTATTAGTGATAAACAGAAGAATACAACCCACATAAAGATGACATGAATATAACACAAATATGGAAAGAAGATCAAAACAATTGCCCATCACCCTCGGATTACTGAAGCTCCAGAGAAATGCTAGATTTAATATAAATTTAAATTGCAGCTTTGAGATAGGATGGAGTCGCCATTTATTAGACATAATCTAAAGCACAGACACAGCTAGGAGATGCAGAGGATAGAGTTACATTTCATGCTAAGAAGTTTTGCTATTTCATAGACCCACAACATAAAGGACCATACACTGGTCATTTTCACGTTGCAAATCATTTTCATGAGGTATTCATGTGGTATATTACTAGTGTATTTTACGATACACCAAGCACCAAATAATAACCTCGACAGCCTTCTAAGTCAATCTCCAAACTCTAAAAATATAGAATAAAAATAAATGCTTAAAACATCATCCATTTTCCCTCATTTCAATCTATTTGTACAGAATGTTACAGATCAAGAATACAATAACATTTCGGCCAGAGGAGAATTTCAAAGATCAATAGCCTCCCCGGCCCTCTCACTTTCCAACTGTAAACCATGATCCTAAAACATTGCATGTTGCTTTATCACTGGAAAATGCCTACCATATAAGATAGTCAAAGAAGAAGAACAAGATAAACCTAATAACTATTAGCCATATTAATTTATGAAGGATCATTCCTTTCTTCTATTGTGTTGAGACATGAGTGACACTGAATTCTCTACCAGGTGTAGAATTGTCTTCAGAGGTTAGATTATCTCTCCTCTCTAAAAAGTAAACATGACTGAAAAAATTATTAAATCTATGAAAGAATAGTGCTTGTTTTTATCATATACTTTCAAAGATTTGGATGTGAATAGGTTATATACTTTTATAGATTTCAATATTTATAGTTCAATCTGTTCATCTTTTCTTTCAAGAAAAACCAAAAACAGTGCTTTTGAGCCTAATTCAAGATCAGCACAAAGGTTTTCTAATGTATCTCACTCAGTTGTCAGAGAGAATGTGTTATAGAGAAGTTATGTAGTTCATTCAAGTTTCTCACTTCATTGTCTATTGAAGGAACGACCTAATTGCATTTCACTTTGAAAAATTCCTCAATGTGGAATATTGTATTGTAACCTCCCCATTCATACCTTACCCTTACATATTGATGAACACTCCTAAACAACCTGTTCGGTACAGGAAATTGCCTTCTTTGAAACCAAAATTGCCCTGCTAACCTGCTCGCTCTTCCAGAGAAAGAGAGTCAAACAAGGTCTTTAAATGAAAAGGCTATCATTTGGAAGAATGTGAATTTGCAGAAGTGCCAGAAATCGAAATGTTTGAATCAGTTGACCAAATTGACAATGGGTAAATTGTTTTTCTTTGTATTACAGATCTAAGCTCACGCGATCATACCATATAATGCTTTGATATATTACCCATATAATGCTTTGATTTCTCAATGTGCTAAGTCACTCTGTTGACTCAAATATGTAATAGACAATAAACTAAACAATGATAGAGAAAATAAAATGTCAAAGTGAGGCGGGACCAGTCTTGCAAATAAGTCTGCTATGCCTGTCAAGAGAGTGTCTAGCCTCTTTGTTCCAAGGTCCCAAACAGTAGGGCAATGACTGTAGTGAAGAAAAATCGCACAACATTATAGTGTGGATTCCTCCAATATGACCAATGTTGCTTCCAAAGGCATGCCACACACTGAACCTTGAAGGACCGTGCATATTGTGTTGGAAAACTCAGATCCTATGAGCCAGGAGCAGGGGTACTTAGCTCTTGAATAAGGGCTTGATTCCATCTGAAAACAGAACAACATAATTGTCAAATAGGGCTTTAAATAAATTACAGTTTCTTGGGAGAAATTATTGCTTCCAAAGGCATGCCACGCACTGAACCGTGAAGGACCGTGCATATTGTGTTGGAAAACTCAGATTCTACGGGCCAAGAGTAAGGGTTCTTAGCTCTTGAATAAGGGCTTGATTCCATCTGAAAACAGAACAACATAACTGTCAAATAGGGCTTTAAAAAATTACAGTTTCTTGGGAGAAAATATGTAACTAAAGATAGGGTAACAAAATTAGAGATGCACAATAAAAAAGCTCAAAGTTCTGAAACAAATTCCTACAATTATGTTAGACATACTCATAGAATGCTAATTTGCTGTAGATCTCAGCAGCTTCTTACACCATGTTTTTCCTCAACAGCTATGCAACTCACTTCCGGTGCCCATGTCGCTGGATTGTATCCTTCGCTAATTTGTGGTATTTCTGGAACGGCCTGGCCAAACAACCAAGAATCGAACAAAATTGAATGAAATAAGTTTTATGATTATAAAAAGAGTTGTAGTTTAGCAAACCAATAAAACTGAAAATTTAGCAATTATTCCCTGACTTGTTCGAGCCCTTTGCAACCCTTCATTTGTTGTTAGGCCAAGCAAAGAAACATAGAGAAGGCCTTTTGTCATTCATTTCCCCTGGAGATTCCCCACTTCTATTGATTTTTTCATATGCAATCATCTTCAAGCATTTAAATGAAGTCCCTAAATCCACCTTTTCCATTTCACCTACCATCCTTTCTTGACATCCAGGTTTAGGTTCCAAAATATCCACCTTAAAGTTTTCTGGAGAGGCTATAGTGGAAATGTTTGGCAATGTGACCGTTAACTCCCCCACATAAAGAATGTCTGGACTGCTTCTACATATTGTCCTTGAATCCGCCTTTGGAATTTTACCTTCCACCATCGCATGACTTCCAAATTCAAGTTCAAAATTTTCTAGAGAGGCTTCAGAAGAAGCATTTGGCAACACAGATTGTATTGTCATTAATTTCTGCTTGTAAATAATGTCTAGAATGGCCATTAATTTATTCGATGTCATCTCCAAACTTGTGCTTTCTGCTTCAGCAGAATTGCTTGCTTGTATTTGAGATTCAAGCTTAGAAGTAGCCCTCTTATGACGTGCCCTTTTTCTCTTGATTGCATCACTGCTCATGTTTATAGCTTCATTTCATTGTTAAGGAATCTTCATTGGTTGTATTTGTGATTCAAACTTCGAAAGAGCCCTATTACGGTGTGCCCTTTCTCTCTTGATTGCATCACCTCTCATGTTTATAGCTTCATCTGATTGCTCAGGATTCTTTGTTTCTACTCTCCATGTTTGTGCGTTGTAATTTGGGGTCACATTCCTTTCCCTTGCAAATTGATCACTCCAGATGATTTCATCACTTGCAGGCATCTTGATGTAGTTAAACGAAGTTCTTGAGTTTAGATTTGTGATTTCAACTGGTGTCCTTGATTTCCTTTCAGATTCAAGTTCCAAAATATCCCCATTAAAGGTAAGGCAAGGTATGGGTTGACACCAAGACATGGAAGGATATAAGAACATATATTTTCATTATGGGCTATACCTTACCCTTACCTTACCCTGACGTGACCTTCCACAACGGGGAAGCAATATTGATGAACGATCCTAACCAACCTGTTCAGTACAGGAAATTGCCTTTCTTTGAAACCAACATTTCCCTGCTAACTTGCTCCCTCTTCGAGAGAAAGAGAGTCAAACAAGGTCTTCAAATGAAAAGGCTATCATTTGGAAGAATTTGAATCTGCGAAAGTGCTAAGACATCCATTAGGGTAGTTTTTCCAGCACCACTAACTCCCATCAAGGCTCTAAGTACCGCTGGTCTAAAGGATCCAATTACATTGGAAAGGAGTTGTAGCCTGTTTTGACCCAACCCTTCACTTTTCATCTCCTACTACGAAACTAAACATTATTTCCAGATATTCCATTGAAGAGAACATAGGTATGTCAAACTACTCACAGATTACCAATTCAATTGAACAATTTATAGATACACATATCGGTGGCATGTTAACATAATAGTTTATGTTCTCAAAAGCCATCGACAATGACCTAAAAAGAAGGATCATTCCTTTCTTCTATTGTGTCGAGACATGAGTGACATTGAATTCTCTACCAGGTGTAGAATTGCCTTCAGAGGTTAGATTATCTCTCCCATATAATGCTTTGATATATTACCCATATAATGCTTTGATTTCTCAATATGCTAAGTCACTCTGTTGACTCAAATATGTAATTGACAATAAACTAATCAATGATAGAAAAAATAAAATGTCAAAGTGAGGCGGGACCAGTTTTGCAAATAAGTCTGCTATGCCTGTCAAGAGAGTGTCCAGCCTCTTTGTTCCAAGGTCCCAAAAGATGGTCCCAAACAGTAGGGCAATGACTGTAGTGAAGAAAAAACACACAACATTATAGTGTGGATTCCTCCAATATGAACGATGTTGCTTCCAAAGGCATGCCACGCACTGAACCTTGAAGGACCGTGCATGCTATGTTGGAAAACTCAGATCCTGCGAGCCAGGAGCAAGGGTGCTTAGCTCTTGAATAAGGGCTTGATTCCATCTGAAAACAGAACAACATAATTGTCAAATAGGGCTTTAAAAAAATTACAGTTTCTTGGGAGAAATTATTGGTTCCAAAGGCATGCCACGCACTGAACCTTGAAGGACCGTGCATATTGTGTTGGAAAACTCAGATTCTACGAGCCAAGAGAAGGGGTCCTTAGCTCTTGAATAAGGGCTTGATTCCATCTGAAGAAAAAAAAACAACATAACTGTCAAATAGGGCTTTAAAAAAAGTACAGTTTCTTGGGAGAAAATATGTAACTAAAGATAGGGTAACAAAATTAGAGATTCACAATAAAAGAAGCTCAAAGTTCTGAAACAAATTCCTACAATTATGTTAGACATACTCATAGAGTGCTAATTTTCTGTAGATCTCAGCAAAATCTACACCAAGTTTTTCCTCAACAGCTATGGAACTCACTTCCGGCGCCCATGTCGCTAGATTGTATCCTTCGCTAGTCTGTGGTATTTTTGGAATGACCTGGCCAAACAACCAAGAATCAGACAAAATTGAACGAAATAAGTTTTTTTGATTATAAAAAGACTTGTAGTTTAGCAAACCAATAAAACTGAAAAGTTAGCAATTATTCCCTGACTTATTCGAGCCCTTTGCAACCCTTCGTTCGTTGTTAATCCAAGCAAAGAAACATAGAGTAGGCCTTTTGTCATTCATTTCCCCTAGAGATTCCCCACTTCTATTGATTTTTTCATATGCAATCATCTTCAAGCATTTAAATGAAGTCCCTAAATCCACCTTTTCCATTTCACCTACCATCCTTTCTTGACATCCAGGTTTAGGTTCCAAAATATCCACCTTAAAGCTTTTTGCAGAGGCTACAGTGGAAATGTTTGGCAATGTGACCGTTAACTCCCCCACATAAAGAATGTCTGGACTGCTTCTACATATTGTCCTTGAATCTGCCTTTGGCATTTTACCTACCACCATCGCATGACTTCCAAATTCAGGTTCAAAATTTTCTAGAGAGGCTTCAAAAGAAGCATTTGGCAACATAGATTGTATTGTCATTAATTCCTGCTTGTAAATAATGTCTAGAATGGCCATTAATTTATTCGATGTCATCTCCAAACTTTTGTTTTATGCTTCAGCAGACTTGCTTGCTTGTATTTGAGATTCAAGCTTAGAAGTAGCCCTCCTATGACGTGCCCTTTTTCTCTTGATTGCATCACCGTTCATGTTTATAGCTTCATTTCATTGTTCAGGAATCTTCCTTGGTTGTATTTGTGATTCAAACTTCGAAATAGCCCTCTTACGGCGTGCCCTTTCTCTCTTGATTGCATCACCTTTCATGTTTATAGCTTCATTTGTTTGCTCAGGAATCTTTGTTTCTACTCTCCATGTTTGTGCATTGTAATTTGGGGTCGCATTCCTTTCCCTTGCAAATTGATCACTGCAGATGATTTCAACATTTGCAGGCATCTTGATGTAGTTAAACAAAGTTCTTGAATTTAGCTTTTTGATTTCAACTGGTGTCCTTGATTTCCTTTCAGATTCAAGTTCCAAAATATCCTCATTAAAGGTAAGGCAAGGTATGGGTTGACACCAAGACATGGAAGGATATAAGAACATATATTTTCATTATGGGATATACCTTACCCTTACCTTACCCTAACGTGACCTTCCACAATGGGGAAGCAATATTGATGAATGATCCTAACCAACCTGTTCAATACAGGAAATTGCCTTTCTTTGAAACCAACATTTCCCTGCTAACTTGCTCCCTCTTCGAGAGAAAGAGATTCAAACAAGGTCTTCAAATGAAAAGGCTATCATTGGAAGAATTTGAATCTGTGAAAGTGTTAAGACATCCATTAGAGTAGTTTTTCCAGCACCACTAACTCCCATCAAGGCTCTAAGTGCCCCTGGTCTGAAGGATCCACTTACATTGGAAAGGAGTTGTAGCCTGTTTTGACCCAACCCTTCACTTTTCATCTCCTATTACGAAACTAAACATTATTTCCAAATGTTCCATTGAAGAGAACCTAGGTATGTCAAACTACTCACAGATTACCAATTCAATTGAACGATTTATAGATACACATATTGGTGGCATGTTAACATAATAGTTTATGTTATCAAAAGCCATCGACAATGACCTGAAAGGAAGGATCATTCCTTTCTTCTATTGTGTCGAGACATGAGTGACACTGAATTCTCTACCAGGTGTAGAATTGTCTTCAGAGGTTAGATTATCTCTCCACTCTAACAAGTAAACATGACTGAAAAAATTATTAAATCTATGAAAGAATAGGGCCTGTTTTATCATATACTTTCAAATATTTGGATGTGAATAGGTTATATACTTTTATAGATTGCAATCTTTATAGTTCAATCTTTTCATCTTTTCTTTCAAGAAAAACCAAAAACAGTACTTTTGAGCCTAATTCAAGATGAGCACAAAGGTTTTCTAATGTCTCTCACTCAGTTGTCTGAGAGAATGTGTTACAGAGAAGTTGTGTAGTTCATTCAAGTTTCTCACTTCGTTGTCTATTAAAGGAACGACCTAATTGCATTTCACTTTGACAAATTCCTCAATGTGACATATTGTATTGTAACCTCCCCATTCATACCTTACCCTTACATATTGATGAACACTCCTAAACAACTTGTTCGGTACAGGAAATTTACTTTCTTTGAAACCAAAATTGCCCTGCTATGCCTGTCAAGAGAGTGTCCAGCCTCTTTTTTCCAAGGTCCCAAAAGATGGTCCCAAACAGTAGGGCAACGACGGTAGTGAAGAAAAATCGCTCAACATTATAGTGTGGATTCCTCCAATATGACCAATGTTGCTTCCAAAGGCATGCCACGCACTGAACCTTGAAGGACCGTGCATACTGTGTTGGAAAAATCAGATCCTGCGAGCCAGAAGCAGGGGTGCTTAGCTCTTGAATAAGGGCTTGATTCCATATGAAAACAGAACAACATAATTGTCAAATAGGGCTTTTAAAAAAATACAGTTTCTTGGGAGAAATTATTGGTTCCAAAGGCATGCCATGCACTGAACCTTGAAGGACCGTGCATATTGTGTTGGAAAACTTAGATTCTACGAGCCAAGAGCAGGGGTGCTTAGCTCTTGAATAAGGGCTTGATTCCATCTGAAAAGAAAACAACATAACTGTCAAATAGGGCTTTAAAAAAATTACAGTTTCTTGGGAGAAATTATGTAACTAAAGATAGGGTAACAAAATTAGAGATGCACAATAAAAAAAGCTCAAAGTTCTGAAACCAATTCCTACAATTATGTTAGACATACTCATAGAGTGCTAATTTTCTGTAGATCTCAGCAAACTCAACACCAAGTTTTTCCTCAACAGCTATGGAACTCACTTCCGGCGCCCATGTCGCTGGATTGTATCCTTCGCTAATCTGTGGTATTTCTGGAACGGCCTGGCCAAACAACCAAGAATCAGACAAAATTGAAGGAAATAAGTTTTATGATTATAAAAAGAGTTGTAGTTTAGCAAACCAATAAAACTGAAAATTTAGCAATTATTCCCTGACTTGTTCGAGCCCTTTGCAACCCTTCATTTGTTGTTAAGCCAAGCAAAGAAACAGAGCAGACCTTTTGTTTCACATTGCATAGATTGATCATGAAAGTGTTTGAATTCACCTCATCAAAAGCTTCAAAGATATCAATGTTGGGCTGATGGATGGTACAAACAACAGTTTGACCTGTATTGACTGTGTTGCGAACAATACGCATAACAATTGCTGCAACACGGGCATCTAGTCCTGAAGTTGGCTCATCCATGAAGATTATAGAAGGGTTGGAAACTAGTTCAACTGCTATGGAAAGTCTCTTCCTTTGCTCTGTAAAAAGACCTGTCACTCCAGGAAGCCCTACAAGGGCATCTCTCAGAGGAGTGAGCTCTACAAGCTCCATGAATTCAGTCACAAACATATCCACTTATTGTAACATAAAAAATATGTGAGTAAAAGATGCTTGCAGAGTCTCATTAATAAGAAAGATCTTCAGTCTGAAGAACTGCATGCAAGGGGGAGAAATTTAGAACAACCATTCTAGTTTTCTCGTCAACCTTGCAAGGAAGACGGAGCCATGCAGAATACACGAGTGATTCAAAGACTGTGACATTTGGAGAGTGGATATCATTTTATTCACAATACCCTAAGATGCGAGCAAATGTTTCTTGCTTCATGGGGAATCCAGAGATCATTGTCAGCCTACGTACGCTTGAAGCCCCAGCGGAACCAAGAAACCTCCATGAGCTGCGGAACGGTGATCCTCCTCAGAGAGGGTGAGGGTCTAGCAGCCGGATAACCAGACGTCAAACTTCTGAGGAAAACCAGGGCATGCATTTGAAATCCCTTGTAGATCTTCTTATACATCATTGTCAAATTCAAATCCTGGAACGACAGGTAGCCCACCAGGAGAACGATCAGTATGCCTCCGCATGACCAGATGTCGGCCTTGGCTACGTTGGTGACTTTGATATCGCCATTTTCGTCTCATAACAGGTTCTCTGGCTTCAAATCTTGGTGACACACACCCCTGCTCCGGCTGTGGAAGAAATCGACCACGCAAATCAGCTGCTGAAAAGACTTTCTTGCTTCCTCTTCCTTCAGTATCCCCTTTTCGACAACTGGATTGAAGAGCTCGCTACTGGAGTTCACAGGGTTTTTACCTATGTGAATCGAATACTAGGTTCCAACGAATTCATAACTATTTTCTAGTCATCGAACGGTTTAGCTTTTCTCAATCGTCTAACATATAATCTTAGGGTGCATACGGATGACACGTCAGCAAGAAGGGAAGTTCATTTCAGAGGGAAACGCCTTACTGTTACACTAAAAAATGTCACCGTGACTATTTACAGTTAGGATGGCTCTATCAACAGTCATGCTACCCTCTTAGGCAAGTCTTATGCCTCTGCTCTCCATGTCAAACTCCAAAAAAGAGAGAAAGTCTTTCTAAATGTATTTATCTCTGGGGACGCAGGTTCTCTCAACCTTACCTGCGGGGACGCACCCAATGTTCACAAAAACTGTGTCTTTGGACGCTCTGTATGTAAAGGGGCAGGTGCGTCCCCCTGAAAAGGTTAAAATGCGCAAGTTTCATCTTTAAAAAGTCACTTGTGGTCATTTCTAGAGCATTCTAGAAGGTTGTTCGACGTGTATTGAGCGCCTCCAGATGGTTCATGCACTCCTACCAAAGAGGAACTTATCCCATCAATAGGGGAGCTATCCCATCCAAAGAGGGGATTATCCCATTGATGGTGGACCTGATTAACTTCCTCTTGAACACTATAAGTACAGGCATTGGGCCAGAAGGAGGGGAGGTTGAAAGCTATACATTTCTAAGGGTAAATGCTGCAGGAATTAGGACTCCCATTTAGAAGCTTGTGAGGAGAGATTGCCATCTTTGCTTGTTCTATTTGGAAGTGGGTGAGCTTTGTCAAAGTAAAGGAGAACTCTTGTGGACCCTGGAAGGAGCTTGCACAACACCAAGGCTCAGGTTGTAATGGTTCCTTTTGATTACCTTTAATGCAAATTAGTCCATTCTTCTCAATAACTTGTTGTTTATGAGTTATTTCATGCACTCCTTGGTCTATATGTTGAATATGCTTTGTTTTATGTTATAATCAGGTACTATTTAATGGTTTGACTGTTGGTGATTGCAGGTTTTGGAGAAAAGGAGGAGCTCATCCAGATCAACAAAGCTTGGACTTCTACAACAGCGTTTGGACAAAGGTAAGAACAAAACACTTGATTTCTCATATCATAATGCATGTTTAGAGAAGGATAGCTCTAGTTTGTTTTGTTTGTCATTAGAATGTCTTAGACTTCTAGGAAGGTCGGTTGTGTCCGCACTATTTGACTGATTCCGTGTGACACTTACGGCATAATTAAAAATGAAATGACATTCCCCAAACTTTGATGTAGGTCACAGCCTACTTTAACCACATTTCTATAATTTATTTTACTTCATCTGTACAGAAAAACATAATTGACATTATCTAGCAATAATGGGTAGTACAAAATTAGCCCTAATTCATCAAAGCACGCCTAAAACTTGGAGGAGAGTTCCCCTGCATAATTGAATACTTCATACCATATGGAATAGATCATGCTTTTTTTAATCATGATGGTTGCAAGTTCGAAGGGCTCCACAACAAAAAAAGCTTGCACTTAAGCTTAATAAACAATGAATTTTTTGACTTACTGAAATGAGCACTAAAATGGAAAACAAATCACCAAAGAGATGGTTTAATCTACAGTGAAATTTTTACTTATTGAAATGAGTGCTAAAAATGGAAAACCAATTAGCAAGAGAAGATTTGAAGAACTCAAAAGAGATGGAAGGTAGACCAAAGGATTATGATGAAAGGTTGCATGAGGAAACTATCCAACAAAGGCCGACACAAGGCAAATACAAGGGATGATGATGGCAAATAGTCTGGCTGGTCTTTAAAGTTAAATCATGAAATAAGGTTGCAACAAACACAACAAATTCATATATTAGTGTAGACCTATCTTAACTTAGGATCTATTAAGTACCAAGAGGAATCAAATCTGTTGAGATGTAAATTTTTGGATCATAAGATGGATCTAAGTACAGATGAAGAAAGGGGTCACAATATTTCTATGTAAATATCATAGCTACAGTATTTCTATTTATGTGTAAATCTGGGTCTCTCTTTTATCTCTTTATATAGCCATTTAATATTAGATGTACATAACAAATCACTTATATATATAGAGAGAGAGAGGGAGAGAAAGATTTTTATTTATGTTTGTATATACATTTGGCTAAGTCTTTACTATTATTTGTTATAAATATTATATCTTTTTTGAAGCCAACATGTAAGCATTGCCCACATGACAAATGTGACAACATCTCTATCATACTGGACTGTAGATGCACCTCGCTACTCTTGGTGCAGCAAAAAAATAAAAGCTTGTGCATAAGGCATGAATAAGTGGAGTTGGGAAAACATATCCAGGAAGACATCTCGGAGGTTGGGCAAAGAAAACAGTATACTAAACCTCAACAAGCACATAACCTAGGACTTGGCGATTTTAATCTCACAACGTATCTGACCCTGGAGTAAATATATTGAAATCACTGTTGATGCAATCTCTAAAGATATTGAACCCTTAAGGTTCCTTAATTTGGCTTCCTCCAACAATTTGCTCAATTTATAAGTTCCAACACAAGGAGTTTGACTTTCACAGAACAGTTCTTTGTTCAAGAAACTTCCAAAATCACTTTCCCCTAACAGGGTTGCTTTAAAACATGGACAATAGAGATTCATCAACCTCCCAAGTATAAGAATTAGAAGTATCAGAAAAATTCTACAGTTATTCGATAACCTCAACACCAAGGCCAATTGGGGAGAATAACACTTGCAAACTACATGGTGTAAGATACAGAAATGTAAACACTACCACACAATTATAGAGTTTGTGAGGGAGGTCAGCCAATCATGCAGAGAACGAGGCAGCCCCAGGCAGGCCTCAAAGAGATGTACCAGATGGAGCAATTAATGACAGCAAAGGCAGGACAGGTGGCAGTGCAAACAACAATCCACAAGGGGCAGCCACACCACCTATAACAACAAGACAGGTGAAGCCACATTAATTAGAACATCACATCTCCTTCTTAGATATGAGAACGCAAAGGAAAGCTGATTGGGTGAGGAGGTGGGTGTAGGGAAGACTATTGATTGACATGATAACAGAAATGTTGATGTTGATGCAGATGACTAACGAAGTTGCTCTTACAGGGGAGGGGTTTCACAACAAGCAGCCCACGAGGGAATGTAGACCATGCCCCAGTCCATTGAACTCGTCATAGAAGATACAAGGATTATGACACAGTACATTTTGGCCAAGGTGGGGATCAACTGTTCTCTGGGGATGAGTCACCAAGTTGTGGATTCAATGGAGATGGAAAGCTGGAACCTGGGAAAGCCAGCACCACACCAGTGACTCCTCCCTCCGGGATTGAATCTGGTTACAAACTTTTATTTTCTGATACCTGTTAGTTAGCAATATTTAGGAAAATCTGAGCTTAAGTAATCCAATTCATCTTAGTACTTTTTTCTTGGAGAAGCCTAGCTGATAAACGCACCAATATGGAACTTTAATAGACACATATGAAAACTAAGTGCCATTAGTAACATTGCAGATGAACAATATACTCAACATTTCAGCACACACCCCGACAAAGCAAAATAATGCGATAGATCCATGTGCCATTCACACAAGTCCAAAATATTACAATGTAGAGTAGTTTTGCCACGCTACATCAAGAAACTTACATACCATCCGGCATAATCATACATAGAAATATTACAAGAGACAAGGAAATATAAGCAATATAGTTCTAACGTCAAATCTATCTGATGCTAGCAAGCAGTTTGTTGAGGAAAACTCTCCCCTGGTCTGTCTAGAATTACAGATCTATGTTAACAAAATAAAGAATGCCTACAAATCAAATTAAATTAAGCCGATGGATCAGAAAGACTACCATAAAGACAACAAAAATTCTGTTAAGATTTTAAAAAATTAAGGTATTTCTTGCCTCGTTTTTAAGAAAATATTCCATACAACATTACAAAAGCTTGACAATGGATTTGTTTCCAAAGCCCACGAATGCAGTTGAATTTTTCTCCGCCTGTTCCCACTCCAAACAATTACTACAAAAGATTTGTGCCACCGAAACAAATACCTTTTAGAAAATCACCAGGAGAGAGAAAAGCATGTAAATCAAGCTGCAAGCATACGCCACCAAGGCTCGTTGTTCATCGCCGTGAGATGCCAAGACAATCAATAAACTGCTGCAAGCTCTTGTGCACCAAAGCACGGTCAATTCCGCCATGACAAACATGACAAGTCCTTGAGGTGGGATAAAAAGCGCAGATGCCGAGAAAATAACCATTGGCAACATACAGTAGCCCACCAAGCTCAGACATCTGTACAGATCCAAGTTACCATTTCTCCCTGCCAACATATTGAACAAAAATAGAGGAACAGGGAAGCGACTGTCATCCAGCCCAAAATTACGCCGAAGTGAAGCTTTCCTGCTAGAAGCTGGCAAAGCCCAAATGCTATGAAGAAAAAAAAAGGGCCTGATAGGTCAGCATTCTCATGTAGATTGGGATTCACTCTAAAGGGATTCAAAAGGTTTAAGGTCTTCTTTGTTATGAGATGGGTATTGATCCCCAATTCAAATGGACTCTAACTGGAACTCCTGCGTAAAAAGCGCACAGATGTCAAGCAGAGTTTTTTTAATGGTATTTTAAAACATTTTTTTATTAAATTAGATGGCTGATTTTTGTTCAATCGTCTAACAAAAGATCTAACGGCTATGATTAAGACAGAAAGGCATTTGGGGGATTTCATTTAAGAGGGAAACGTCTTACGGCGTATATATATATATATATATATATATATATATATATATATATATATATATATATATATATATATATATATATATATATATATATATATATATATATATATATATATATATATATATATATATATATAAGTTTGAATTAATTATTTGATGGATTTATGGATGGTGGCTTACAAGCCCATGGTATTTGTACATAGTATTTGTAATGATGAAGCATATTTAAAGGCTTGGGGAAATCTAATGTGGAATGCAAGAATATCAACTTAGATCCATCTGAACTCATGACATGATCTCTCTTGACCCTTTGGTAAATCCAGATTTAAGATGGATCTAGGTTGGCTTTATTTGAAATTGATTCATTTTTTGATAATGATTGATTCTTAATTTGATGAAAATTTTGAACATTTTAAAGAGAGAGTGAACCCTCATAAACTCTAGAACTTGATATATATTTGAATTAAGGGAAAGCCTCTTAACCTTATCTTTTTCCTTGCCTTAATGCATAATGCAACTCCCTTCTTCATTTCTACATTTCCATTTTTACTCGTTATGATCTAAATAAACAAATTGTTCATTTTGAAATGGTTACCACCTAACAGGTATGTTTCTATCATCCCTTTGCAAACCAGTGAAACCCTAGTGAGCCTTAGACCAGTGCAAATACTCAGTTGCCCAGACAGTATCTGCATTGTTGTATTCTACATCACCACATCGATCTCCTCTTATAATTCATTGTTGGAGCACTAACAACCAAGATTAAAACTTAATCAGTGGCTAGGATCATCTTTGGATCTATCTATGTGAGTTTCTAGATTATTCTCAACGTAATTAATCATATTCCCTAAGTTTAGACTTAGGAAATATTTAAAAAAATGGTTAATAATTTATTTAAGACACGTCTAAGTGGAATTTTCATAAACGATTTTGGGGTTTTGGAGATCTCATGTATTCTAGCCTCTCCACCAAATTTTGTGGCTAGAACACATCTGATGCTACAAAAACTAACACTCCCTCTTAGCTAAGAATGTGTTATAGTGTTGCACTCCCTGCCACAACACCCTGTCTCTGCATCATCTCTTGTCACGTTGTTGATGTCTGGCCATAATGCCCACCAACCACTATGCAACTCTGACATACGCTGCATTTGTGTTGTTGTTGACGTTGCCATATTATTGCCAACACTACATCTGCACTGCAACTCTCTCTCATTTGTTGTTGCTACAACTGACAATCATCCAAGGTAATCTGCCTATGATACTGAAACGGGTTCTCCACCATACGCATCTGTTCTCTGAAATAAACGAGCTTAGCTCTTCCTAAATCTTGCGTGAGTATATCTATTACCTGCACTTCTGTGGGAACATACTGTAGTTGGACTACTCCACGTTGTACACAATCTCTGATGAAATGACATTGAATATCTATGTGTTTTGAACTGCAATGAAACATTGGATTCTCAGAGAGCTTTATGCAACTATTATTATTGCAGTAGACATTGGTCGCCTCCATCCCCTACCTAAACAAGCTCACTAGCAACTTCCAAAACCATATAGCTTCGCACATAGTTGTGCTTGTTTCCATATACTTTGCTTCTGTAGAGCTCAGTGTGATTGACTTCTGCTTCCTACTACACCAAGAAACCATCCCTAATCCAACACAGAAGTAATACCCAAAGGTACTTTTCTTGTCCACTGAACTGCCTGCCCAATTTTCATCTATGAATCCACATAATTTGACATCATCTCCTCGGGTATATCTCAACCCATACTTGATTGTGCCATGCACATACCTCAGAATGTGCCTCGCTGTTGCCCAATGTACCCTTTTCATCTCTACCATGAACTGACTAAGGGTATTGACTATGAAGCAAATATCTAACCTGGTATTGACTAGATACATGAGAGATCCAATAAGTTGTATATACAAGGTGGGGTCGACATCCTTGTCATCCGATGCATCTATCTTCTTCCAGTTGGTGATCACGAACGTAGAGATAGGTTTGCAATCCTACATTCTAAACCTCTTCAAAATATTTGTAGTGTATCTCCCTTGCCCAAGGAAGATCTCCCCATCCTTCTGCCACACTTCCAATCCTAGGAAATAGTGCATCAACCCCAAATCCTTCATATTGAACTCTGCTGCCAAATTCCTCTTGCAATCCTCCATGAGCCTTAATGATCATGTCAAAAAGAGATCATCCACATACAATACTAGGAAGAGTGGCTCACCCTCTACCACCAAATTGTAAAGGATGGGATCTGCGTCACTCTTGACGAATCCCATCCACTACAAGTTGTAGTCAATCCTACCATACCATGCCTTGGGAGACTGCTTGAGTTTGTATAGAGCTTTCTTCAGTCTGCACACATGAGTGCACCTCTCACGAGTCTCAAAGCACTCTAGTTGTTCTATGTACACTTCTTCCTTTATCACCTCATTTAATAAGGTTGTCTTAATGTCCATCTAGTGAATCTGCCATCCCATTTGAGCTGCTCGGGATATAATTGACCGGATAAAAGTGTATCTAGCAACTAGGGTGAAGGTCTCCTCATAATATATCCCTTCTTTATATGCATACCCCTTTGCCACGAACCTAGCCTTGTGTTTTTCCACATTGTCATCTGCAACATATTTGATCTTCTAAATCCACCTAGAACCTACAATTGATCTCTCTTTCGGCCTTGGCACTACCTCCCAAACATCATTCGTCATGATAGAGCTATACTCTTCTACCATGACATCTACCCATACTTGATGTTGTGCAGACTCTTGAAAGCCTGAAGGTTTTGTAACCTGAGCCACCAATGCTTGGTACCCGTTAGGTTGTCTACATTATCTTTTTTTCATCCTAGGAGCTCCAATAAACTCCTTTACATCTCACAATAACTAACGAACCTCTCTATTGACTCAACCACTAGTCGTGGGAGGTTCATCCAGCTCCTCCTCATCCTGCCTTTGTTGCTCCATCTGCTGAGAACTCCCCGGATTTCCTACACCTAAGGAAATATTAGTACTAGTCACAATTCTCAATCCTTGTGATTGTCCTCCTGCCTGTCCCACTGGCTTCCTTTTCTGCTAGACCAAAGGAACTTTTGCTAACTGATTTTGATCACCTGCATGCATCTCACGAGATCTCCTAAAAGCTTGGTCCTCAATGAACTTCACATCTCGCCTTACTACAATCTTCCTATTGCTAAGAATGTAGATCTTGTATGCCTTTGAGGTTTAGTTGTACCCAATGAAGAACCCCTTCTCTACAGTCTGATCCAGTTTGGTACGTTTCTCATCTGGCACATGGTAATAAGCAGCACTGCCAAAATTTTTGAAGTGACCAACTTCTAGCTTCTTCTTTGTGAAGACTCCTTCTGGCATTTTTTCCCCAATGCTCTACGAGGAGTTTTGTTCTAAATATATATTTTCATGTTACATGCCTCTGCCCATAGAACTTTGGGTAAATCTTGGTCATATAACATAACCTTTTGCGGCTCCGAAAATGATTTTTTTTTCCGCTCCGTTACACCATTATGTTGTGGATTATATGGAGTTGTCCATCCTTTCTTGATGCCTTCCTTCACACATAAATTTGTGAAGTCTTTATCAATATATTCTCCACCATTATCTGAGTGAAGCACCTTGATCTTCTTCCCTGTTGCATTCACCACAAGAGGTTTAAACTCTCTGAAATGATCAAAGACCTCATCTTTGGTCTTTAAGAAGTAGATCCAGGTTTTCCTGGAATGGTCATCAATGAAGGTGATGAAATATTCGATGTTGTTGAGATCTCTGGTGGACATCAAGCCGCAAATATCTGAATGTATGAGTCCTAACACGTCATAAGCTTTACTGTCGCTTCTTGGAAATGTTGCCTTAGCATACTTCCCAAGTACGCATCTTCTGCACACATCATCATGTTCTGTGCTAAGTGCTAGAACCCATGTTACTATTTCTTTGAACAACACGAGTGCTCCATGGTGTAGATGTCCCATTCTCCTATGCCATAACTCATTCAGATCCTTCCCGCTACTACTTTCACTGCCTATTAATGCCATTGGAGAGTTAATCTATAATAGGTACAATTTGTTACTTCGAACTCTAATTTGTCTTACCTTTTTCCAGCTTGAATGTTTGACATACACTTTCTTCCCTACGAAGTGAATACCATACCCCTTATCCTGTAATTGGGATACTGAAATCAGGTTCATACCCAATCCTGGCACATGCAATACATATGTAGTGTTGGTGCTTGCACCTGACTTCCTCTTAAGTGAATATCATACCCTTTATCCTGTAACTGGGATACTGAAATCAAGTTCATACCCAATCCTGGCACATGCAATACATCTATAGTGTTGGTGCTTGCTCCTTACTTCCTCTCCCCACTAGAGTACATTTCGTCATGTTTCCCATAGTAATTTGGAAGTCCATCTGCTCCTCCTTGTAGCTAGAGAAATATTCTCTAACCCCTGTCATGTGAGTTGATGCTCCACTATCTATATACCAGACACCCTATGAAGTTGATCCTGATAAGAAAGAAAATTCGTCCTCCAACCTGGAAGACAAATCTGAAGTCTCCTGAATGTCACTTTTGTCCATGGTTATGCTGAAGAATTTATAGTGTGTTATTCCTCTTTCACCTGACATTGGTTCTGCACTAGCAATCTGCTACAAAACCTTCTACATCTCGCTTAGAGATCTGCCCAACAAAATAACTAAGTTGCTCCCTCTGCCTCTGGAATCACTCGAACTGGAAGAATCAAATTTTTCTGCCCTTTCCTCAATATATATATATATATATATATATATATATATATATATATATATATATATAAACTTCCTCAAGCAACTTGCCCTCTTGGCGAAAAGATTGTGTTGCCCTTGGGAATTTTGGCCTGCTGCCCTTGCTAAATAACAAATTCCTTTCCTTCATTTATGAGCTCTCCAACTAATCAATTGTGCTCTGATACCATTTGAAATTTTTATCTATTGCAGTAACTGGAAATTATTCTTCTAACTGTAAATTTAACTATGCAGTTTATTTACTACGACAAACAACGAATAAAATCACAACTGCAATTTTCACCATAAAAATATCATGGAAAATAAAATACTAAAAACTAAGAAATTCTAGTGCACACTCAAGAATTTTGACACAATTATTTTTGGACAATTGTCCCTAGAAAAACCCAATGTGGGAAAATTGATGCAGCATATGAGGGTTTTATTATTATTCTTCAGCAACAGTTCTAAGTACAATAATTTTGATGATCCACTATGAAATGAAATGAAATGATATTTTAAGGTCCACGAGACTAAAAATAGTCTATGAGACCATTAGTTCCCTGTTTTTCACTTTTTGTAATTCAATCCTTTTCCGATTCAAATTGATGATGAGTTGGCCCAACCTTCCAAAAATCCCCTCGCTAAAAAGACAATGCCAAGAAATTGATGCTAACATATTCTCATAACTTTCTCTGATGTCTTTGAATGCGTCACATTCCAAAATGAAATGTTTTTTTTTATTCCACAGCCCCAGACGTGCAAAATGTACACACCCGTTCTTCCCAAACTTCTTTAGGCCTTTTCCACTATCCTATTTCACGCCAAAGTTGATGTGAGTTAGTCCTTAATTGAGCAATAAGAACCTTTGCTCTCCATGAAATGCTAGCTCCAATGAATTCTTTTTGTTGATCACAAGTGGGGTTGAATTCCTCAATGTAATATTTCTTCTTTCTACCCAATGCTTTTCCCCATACCTTTTTACGAAACTTCTCCATAACAAAATCCTTTAGCTCCTTGCTATTTGTGGGGCAGGCATTGAGTTAGATATTCCATTTTTTCATCCATGTGTAGTTTTGTTTCATCCATTTTTTCTTTCTTTCACTCACGCCTTCACTGAAGATAACATTAGGCCATCTACCTACTCTCATTTGCTCAATTCTTTTTAGATATCTTATGAGCCGCACCATAGCAATTGCTTCAATGGGAATTGCTCCTATTTAACTCAACATTATCTCATAAGGTACTAAAATTTTTATTTTGAACTTGCTCATGATTAAGCGTTTTTGGATTTTCTCAATTTGTTTCCATTTTGAGACGGGAGTACTGCTAGCCCACAATTCACACCCATATAGAATTACTAGACATACTAGGAGTACAAAAAGCACTTTAATCGTTTTCCAATCTTATAACTCTGCCTCTCTACATCTATTTTGAAGAGCATATAATGCTTTCGACCCTCCTAAAATTCTCCTTTCTACAGTCCTCCCAATTGAGTTTGTTGTTGAAATCAATCCCAAGGTACTTGTACCCATTTACTTCTTCAAGAATGTTGTCTTCAAAGAAGACAGTATATTGGCTCTGCTTCCTTTTATTAGAAAAAATCATTATTTTGGTCTTGCTAACTAATATTGACTTGCATCCCCACTGCTCTACAAAAATGCTCAAGGGCATATAAGTGCATTTGCAATCCATGGGCCGATTTAGAAATCAATACAATATCATCAACATATAAAATAAGCTTTATCACAAACTCCCCCAACCGAACACCATCTCCAGCTTGCATATTTAGCCACTCTTCCAATTTATCAATATATAGACTAAAAAGAGTAGGGGATAGAGGGCAACCTTGCTTGACTCCAATGTCACTTCTAAAGCTTTCTGAAATACCTGCTGAGGTTCTAATTTTGATTTTCACTTCTTCATAAAGTCTATGGACAACGGCTCTATAATGCACAAGAATTTCAAGTTCGTCCATTCTACGCCACTACTTATCCCTAGGGATTGAGTCAAATGCTTTTTTGAAGTCAATAAAGTAGCAAAATACTTATTCTTTGTCCTCCCAAACCTTTTCAACAATGTGTCTCAATGTGATGCCATGATCCACTGTAGAATGTTTCGGCCTAAAACCTGCTTGTCCTCTTGCCCTCTTTTCTTTTACTTCTGCCCACTTACTAATTTTGTCTTCTACCATGCTACCAAAAAGCTTTGCAAACAAAGGATTGATCATAATTGTTCTATAGTTGGATGGACTATTAACGTCTCCACTTTTAAAAAGGGGTATTACTAGGCTAGTTGTCTAGTCTCTTGGGAATCCTTGTTGAATGATGTTGTTGAATATTTCCATGATGTGCGATGCAAGAGCGTTCATTCCCCATTTTAGATACTCTACTTGAAGTTCAACGAATTCCTTTGCCTTTCATGTTTTCAGCTTCTTAATTCCATTCTCCACCTCATGTAATGTGAAGAGCTTTGAGTTTGTGTTGATCCTAGGGGGGGACTCTGCCTCAGATTCTTTCTCATAGAGTTGCCTTGCATATTTAAAAACCATTGGCAATCTAATATGAGGAAAATACTTAAAAAATTATTGTGATAATTTTCTCTCACCCCTCAACTAATTTATGCCTCTGAAATTACCTCCCTAGCCTCTGCGTTGAGCCTCCTGCGTCACCGTTTGCACAGTGCTTATGCAGACCCTGTGGGAATTTTGACCTTCGTTCCTTTACCTCTTCCTAGAATTGGAAAACTTCCTCTCGGAATTATGCTACCCTCCTCTTCCATCTGTTACTCACCCTATGGCCCTATCTTCTTTACTGAATTACTATCACTGAGAAAATCGAACTACCTGAGAAACTGAGTATCTACACTAGTGTATTCTCCATCACCACATCGATCTCCTCTTATAATCCATTGTTGGAGCACCAACAACCAAGATTAAAACTTATTCAATGGCTAGGATCATCTTGGGTCGATTTGTGTGAGTTTCTAGATTATTCTCACCTTATCTCAATTAATATTGATTAATTAACCATATTCCCTAAGTTTAGACTTAGGAAATATTAAAAAAACAGTTAATAATCTAATTGAGATAGTTCAAGGTGGAATTTTCATAAATAATTTATGGGTTTTGGAGATCTCATGTATTCTAACCTCTCCACCAAATTTGGTGGCTAGAACACATCCTATGCTACAAAAACTAACAAGCACTTTCGCATGAGTAAGGTTAAAAGTTACATATTACAATGTTTAGTCTGTCTTAGGTCATGAGGACTGTGTTTCCTTGATCCCTGTGCAGGTTACAGAACCACGTGATAAATGATGACTCGTGATAGTGTTTTTCATGAATAAAAAATCTCCATTAATCGTTGTAAGGTATTGATTGTTAATAATAATAAAATGTTCATATGTGATGGTTCTCTTTGAGGTTTTAATATATGCAAATCACAATAGTGCATATTTATTTTGCGCCATGCCATGGGGTTGTTACAACAATTGAGAGGAGTGGAACCAGCCCAATTTGTGTTATATCCAAAGGGTTTACTCATTCTAGTTGGATACCATAGTATCTTTACTAAGGAGGTTTTTGAATGTTTTCTATGTTTTGGATCAGACCAGTTTGATTCAAAGGACACTTGCAATAGTTGTATGTAGTATATTTGGCTTATAGGAGGGTTTGGAAATTTTGGAGTATCGACTCTCCTTACAATACGAAATCCACAAGTATCAATGCCCCATGCTCGGTAAGTTGGCATACTCTCTTATCATAATTGTGTACAGTGTACTCACTATGACTTCTTTTGATGTGACTTGTTAAAGAGTCTCATTGAATGAATTATTTGCTAAACCTACAACAACTCTTCCTAAAGATTGCTTGGAGTTGATGCATGTAGCTTGTCTTTTGAAATACTCATCTTAGTTTTAATATCTTTCACCTTTATTGTTACAAGCAAGGTTGTGTTAATCAAGGAATTCAATAGTAGAACTTTAGAGATATATTTGAAATTTTGGGAATTTAAATTATAACCAAGAGTAGAGACAAATACCATGGTTCAGTTTTACTAGATACACTATAAGTTGGTCTATGAGATTTATAATGTATACCCATATTTACAATAAAATGTGAATGGAGATAGTTTGAGATCTTGGATAGGAGTTTCTATGAGCTTACAATCAAACATTAGTCATTGGTCTTTGATAGAACTGTTGTTGGTCTATTTTTGGAATTACATTGTAAATTCATGTTCACATTAAAATGCAAATGGAGATAGTTATAGATCTCATGCAAGAGTTTCCATGAGATGACAATCAAACATTAATTTATTAGCCTCCAACAAATTCGTAGTAACTTATATTGTAGATTGTTATGTTGCCAATCCCTCCCACTCTTTCAAATTTAAGTTCAATAGTCACGGGGAGCACCATAAAGATTATAAAGACAGCTAGGAAGATGATTATAAACTGAGATCCAGTTGAAATAGGGCACTATGTATACTGGCACATCACCCTAAATGCTACCCTCCTAAGTGGAATTCACATCTTACTGTTGTAACAATGTATCAAAGGCTTCTTGATCCTAGCCAAATCCAACATTAGAAGGAACAATTGGAGCAACATATAGTAATTTATAGGATAGGAAATCCAATGGTAGCTTGAGCTAAGGCTTGACAATTAAAGATCACACTTGGCAGTTTGTACTTGTCGTATGTAGCATGTTGTGTGTTTCAATAGGAATTTTCTGTTAAAACAAAGAGGTAGGTATTCATGGATTAGTTCACTTGTTGCATGGGTTTTCTCTTGTAGCATAGTGGAAAAGGAAAGAAATGGGAGTGAGAAAAATTGTGTAGTTGTAGATCCACTAATAACATCCCTTTTTCTTCAATAAGTTAGCTCTTTTTGTTGTAGTAAAGGTGTTGGGGCAGTGTACCTTGTTTTGCATGCACACTTCATTGGCTACAATAGACTTTGATTTGTTTATATATTTGAGTACTATGGATGCACTCCGTCGATCTTCACTGCAATGTAAATACACTAATTCTAACCACCAGGATCTACACATAGTTTCAAAATTCTTCAGTTACCAGATACATATTTTGGATTACTTTGCATGAATTTGGCATATCTCAGAGATAAGATAATGTCCCTATACACCCTGCTTGCCCCCAGAATTTATATTGTCGATTTCCTTTACTCTCAAATCATATTATCCTTCAATGTTCAATTATTCTTCTTTGGGAAAAATGAGTTGAATTAGTGTAAGGGTTGAAGTTGTTCCAGTAGCTTTCAAAAGCGTGTGGAGTCGATCCCTAGCTAAAGACAATTCATGTATTGTTGCTCCATAACATTCCAGCCACACTCTAGGCAATATTGGTTCTATGATCATTTGCCAAAGTGCCCTTGATGTTGGCATGGACCTATTGGCCACTTTGTTGGTGAGGATGAATTTTTTATTATTATTATAAGTCCCCTTGCAAAAGCTGATCCGCGGGTTGCAAATGTAAGAAACTCTTTCTTTCCATTAGCCTTGACTTTCCAAACTTTTGAAGGAAGAGGTCTACAAGAGCATTGTGAAATATACACAATAACATTACATAGGAACAAAGTACAAATATAGGAGAAAATACAAGGGGATTGTAGGTTGGGGCACACTCTATAGTCCAGTTCCACAACCCAACAATATGTAGATTCTCACAATCCAGATTGAACATTATACAAGTTGATGACATAAAAAACAAAGAGAGGAAATTTTCACAATTGGACATGTAAGTAGTGAGTAGCCGAATTCTATGGTATCAAGGTAAGTTCATTCCTTTGGAAAACAAGTGCTTTAAATGAATCAAGGTCTAAGCTTTGAGAAGTCAATCATCCCATCGTTTGTGTAGTATTCCTCACCGTGAATCTAGAAAAGGAGGAACAATCCTCCAGCTAGCAATTGTGAGACATTCAAATAAAATGAAGATCACCAGGAGTTAAACTATATTTCTGATGCTAATAAGCCATTATTTCTAACTCTTCAAAGAGGTTTTCATTAGTCTGCTCTTGAAAATTGTGAATTGTTACTTTTGTGGGATTAAGGTCAATATGGAAATCAACACATTCCAGTTGTTTCCATTGCACCTTCTACCTTGAACATGACCCATGAGTAGATCACACTCTGCAATGCATGCATGAAAATGCCAAGATTCAACCCTATGTGTATTGATGTGATTTCAATCATGGTTTTGGGAAGGTATTCCCCCTGCACGATATTTTGATTTGTTCCCTAATCATATCCAAATTTCAACATGTTGTACACAAATTAAAAGAGTTAAAATGAAGCCTGCAACAGATATCAACATGTTGTAGACAAATTAAAAGCGTGTTGACAGTGTTGGAATTTTTTCAACCAAGGGGTCTCCTCGATGTGAAGTCCCAACTAGACCTCACACTGTTTGGAGTAGGAGCCCCAACAAGAAACACGATCAGTTGTCATTGTCCTTGGGGATTTGCCTTGGATGCAATTATTAACATAAGAGGTTATACAACATTATTTGGAACAAACAAGTAAGTTGACACTATGAGGCATACAATTGCAATGTATACAAAGTACTTTCATGACAAGGATAAAGAGAGTGGGCCTCCAGAAGAAAAGTAATAGTATTATCCTAAAAGATACAAACAAGAGCATAATAGGATCACAAGTTAGTCTGAAAAGTAGTTCACGAGACAATCACGATCATAAAACCAAATACAATACACCTTCAACAAGATAAGTACCAAAGGCATCGAAATAGTTCAATTTCCTTAGTACATGTGAGCAAAACATATACCGCAAAAAAATAAAAAAAAAATAAATAATAATAATAATAATAAAATAAATAAATAAATAAACATAGTCCTACTATAGTTACAATTTATGCATGAAAATGTGTTGGCTCATCAAGCTTCATATATTAAGTGGAAGTGCCAATATATACAAATACAATGTTGCCACACTAGCCCTATAGTGGAACATTAGGTCACCACTTGCTCCTCCAAAGAGAGTTCTTCTCTCCTATGCCAATGTTAGAGAAGCCAAGGTGAAATTTCAAGTCCCAAATGTTTGTGTGCTTGACCTATGAGGGTGTATTTATAACAAATGAGGTGACCCTTGACCTCCCCCATGACTCTTGAACTTTTACAATGAATTTTTGAATTCTTACATGACCTTTGAGTTTCTATAAGACTTTAGAACTCAATAATGACTCTTCATAATCCACGTGGAACATTTGATCTTCCACATATTTTCATTTGCTAATTTGGAAAATTACATAATCACATTCCACAAATTATGTGGCAAGAAACTATGACACATGTGTCTCTTGAGAGGACTTTTGATAATGATGACATGGAACTTCAAAATGATGTCGCATTGCCAAGCTGCTCCTTTGTTGCTTTCTTTGTATCTTCATGATAGTTCTTGCATGTTCTTTATATTCATCCTCCAAGGGGTTGATTGATATGGAGTTTTCATGTTCTTTATATTCATCCTCCAAGGGGTTGATTCACAGATTGTGTTGGAATGAGAGGTTGGCTTAGGGATTGCACAGTTGTGCAACTCAAGATGTCAAGGGCTAGGATTAAGGCTTGAGATTGCACAGTTCAGGAAGGTCAGGGCATGGTGATTGCGCAGTTGAGGGGCTCAAGGAGGTATTCTTGAGGATTGAGGCTTGAGGTTGCCCATTGCGCAGTTCCAGAAAGAGAGAGGCCTAGATTTGTGCAGTTGCAAAGTTTAAGGAGTCAAGATGGAAGCTTGAGGCTTGATACTACCTAATGGGCATTAGGAGCTTATTGGAAAGCAGGGTTTCACAGTTCCAAAGCTCAAGGGGTCAAGGTTGAGCATTGAGACTGCGCATTTATGGAAGGAAAGAACTGTGCATTACGCAGTTCCAAGAGGCAAGGTCTAAGCTTGACGGTTGAGACTACACAGTGCATGGTTCAGGAGGTCTAAGTGAAGCCAAGTTGCTAGGGCAAGAAGTTTTCAGAATTTGGCTAAGTGCGGGATCAATGAGGTCTAAGTGGGAAAGGGAAGAACCTAAACATGTTCACACACTCAAAACAATCGACGACACAACATTGATCACTTAGAACACATGAACAACATAATCCCCTCAATGCAACGACAATGTGACAACTTCCCCCAAGTACGACACTTAAGGTACACTTTGCGACAACAATGATGACACTTGTGCAACAATGCTTAAAACTTTGGAAATAAGTGTGATACGTGTCTACATGATAAATAGGACTCATTGGCACCTGATTTACCCCTTGAAACAAACCATAACTATGCTTATGCGATATGCAGTGCTTCCCATGCCAAAATATGACATTTACGATGGTAAGATAAAAGTGAAAACAACACTTGCAAATTGAAAACTACATTGAAAGTGGCACATGCCATAGCAAAAATAACATGAAAGTGACACTTATTGAAGTGAAAAAAAGCAAAAGCGATAGTCATAAGCATGAAAGCAACACTTGTGAAAGCAAAGGTGTGCAAAAGTGATAGTTGGAAAAACTCATTGAAATAGAAGTACAATTGCAACCAAACGTGATAGACCATCAATTGAAAGTGTGCACTCGCTGTCGTCATAGGTTGAACATCATACACACACTATCTTGGTGGATTTTGTTATGCATGTTCAAACTTGCGTAAAAGAATGCGCTCATGAACTTGTTACAAACTGAACATGTGTATGTAAGTGATTTCAACACTCATAAACTAAGAAGAAGACTTAAACACTTAGCATAACATTCATTAATCATGAAGCGTATAGATAGTTAGATCCTTGGTAGGCTCCAAAATTCACATGTAGGCAAAATTTAGGAGTGTGTTGATTGCAATGTCAAAAAAGAGTTAAAATCATAAGAACCCTTCAACATTTGCCTATTTATGTTTCCTGTTTTTTCATAGTATAAGCAGATTACTGGGTATGCCTCTATAACGGTTTTTGTGAGTAGTATTATGCAGAAATAATAGCATTTTCAAGTTGATATTTTCAAGGAGAGGATGTAATTTTCAGGGGAAAATATTTCCAGTCTTTGTATTGAAAAAAAAAAATAAACAAAATATAAATAATAATAATTTTAATAAAAACACCTCTAGTAATATGAGAAAATAAGGAAGGGTTCATTACAAGTGGTATCAGAGCTCTCAGATTCAACATACGAACCTAATGGGATCTATTGCAAAAGGAATGAAAGGTTAAAGATGTAACCCTAGAATCTAGGGGACTACTTCAATTTATGACTTACTTAGAGTAGAGGGCCATTTATTCCAAAAGCCTTGTCGACTATGTTATAGCGAGGAGGTATTGTGCAAAGGCCCCTACTGTTGGGGCTTTTATGGGCCCTTCTAAGAGACTCAACATATATTACTCTTGGAACAAATAGTGACAACTAGATGACAAGGAAATTCATGTTCTAAAGAGACCAACAAATAATAATAAAAATAAAAATAAAATGTTGGTAGAAACCTTACTGCATATGACTTCATAAACAATTCAACTTTTGAGCTCAAGTAAGGTCATCCCAAGTATGCCACTATTGATTCTTATGGTCCCACAAATCCCTCCATTATAAAAGACATTTCCTAGCCAATATATGCCAAGAATAAGTGAAAGATCAAGTTGACCAATTATACAATGAAATGTCTAAATAGGTGTTAGGTCCCTATAATACTAGTGATTACCTCATTACTATTGTCATTGTAGCCCCTATTGTTATTATTGTGCCCCTATTGTCCCCATAGTATTATTAGTGTGCCCCATAGAAGCCCACTATTGTTATTGTTGTGCCCTCATATTATTATTGGTATGTTGCCTTTGATTATATTGTGACTCCTTAGACTCCTATATATAGAAAGGAGGTTTAGTCATTTGTATCATCCAAGAATTGTTCATTTGTGTAATGTAAAGGATGTTTCCCCCTCGAAGGTTGATTTTGAAGTCGTTGATCTATCTTTTCTATCTTTTTGTGAGTTGGTTCATAACATTTGATATCAGAGCTTTGGATTCTAGGGTTTCGCTACTCCAAACAGGTCATTGTGGAATTTTCGTTGTTTTCTGTGACGTTTCAAAAGCTAAAAAAAAACCATTTGAGCCGAAATCTTGATGATCCTCGGGTCCAAATTTCAGATCTTGTCTTGCTATTTTTTTGGAGATATGATCTAAGGAAGTTAGGGTTTTTGTAGGCTTCCGAATTACATCCTAAACAGGTGACCTTGGGAAAATCGTCATAACTTTCTCTTTGAGTATGAGATTGAAATTTTGTAAGAATTTATAGAAAGAGGATGAACTATAGTTTTATGTTCATCATTTTCAGGTTTGAAAGTTGAAACAACGACACGTGGCACTTCGTACAAGTTCGTTCTACTGAAAAAGTGTATATTCAGGTCATCTTGGGAGATTGGGCATAACTCTTTATTGGAGAATCCAATTTTGATCAGACTGGTGGCGTTGGAAAGAGTACTCAGAGGGCTACCATAGTTCACAATTTCAGACCTTGGAGATTCTAAATTTCATAGATACATCAGATTCAATATCGAGCTCCCACAAAGTGTTTTTATTTATTTATTTATTTTTTTGTTGCATAAGTTTGGTTTGAAAAATTATTTTGAAGGAATTAAAAGGGCATAGTGAAGCATAATTATCATTAATTGATGCCTCGAAGAAAGCAAATGGAAACACCTAGCAAACAACTTGAAAGCTCTAGCATGACTCATGAAGAAGAGGAAGAAATGCAACATGATATATCAAAATTATGAGACCAAATGCAACAAAATACACTTTCACAAAAAGTAATAGAAGCTAAGATGGATGGTTTAAAGAAAGGTGTGGAAGCTAAGATGGATGGTTTAAAGAAAGGCATGGAAGCTAAGATGGATGGTTTAAAGAAAGACGTGGGAGCTAAGATGGAAGGCAAAATGGAAGATTTGAAGACATATTTGACAAAGTTGCTACAAGAAATGTTTACTAATGGTGAAAGGGTTGTAAAGGAAACTCATGATGAGAACAAAATAAATGTTAATCACGATTTCATAGACTCTAAAGTTGGATTGAAGACCCACCATGTTCCAAAGATCGATATGAGGAAGTTTGATGGCAGGGATCCCGTAACATGGATACTACAGATGGAACAATATTTCAATCTCCATAATGTGAAAAACACACAAAGGTATGCATTGCAACTTTATATTTGGAACCAATTCAGTTTGTATGGTATCGATGGCTTTGCTCTCGTAAACAAATTGTCACTTGGGCAATTTTTACGGAAGAAATGATAGCACATTATGAGGATACAAAAAGCAACATTTTTTTTAGCCAATTGATAAATCTCAAACAAAAGGGTTCAATGATGGAGCACATTGAGGACTTCCAAAAATTGAATATAAGGGTAAAATATATTTTAGAGGAGCATAGGATTGATGTGTTCATAGGGACTTTAAAGGATAACATCCAACATGAGGTTTGCCGTTGGGAACCTAATTCATTAGAGAAGGTATTCAAGTTGGTAGGAAAAATGGAAAGCAAAATTATGGCAACAAGGAAGCCTGCCACTCATAACTATAAAGATGGAAGTGTTGTTGCCCCTAGCCTTCCACAACCTACAAGGTTGACACCACAACTATTGGAAGAAAAAATAGCAAAATGTATTTGTTACAGTTGTGATAGCAAATAAACTAAAAGTCATAAGTGTGCTAAGAAGAAATTATTTTACATAGATTGTGAAGAGGAGGAAGAAAAGGAACAAGAAACGTCAAAAGAAGAGGATATACACCAGGAAAAAACCCTAGAGAAAGAAGAAATGAATCTGACCATATCTTGTAATGCATTGGTTGGAATTACCACTCCTCAAACTATCAAGATAGAAGGACATATCAAGAAGAAAAAGGTAATAGTGTTGATTAATTCGGGCAATAGCCATAATTTTATTCATTGTAAGATAGCCAAGGAATTGAATTGCTTCCTATAACCAGCACCAAAGCGTCAAGTGATGGTTGCAAGTGGAGGAACCATAAATTGCTCTGGAAACTAAGCTTAGGATCTATAAGATAGAGATAAAGAAACGTAACAAGCAACCCAAGAACTAGTAAATTGGAACGAGGAACTGCAGGAACACTTGTAGGAATTGACATGCCAGGTTCAACCCTCAGGGAAGGGAAGTGATGATGGTAGAAAAAGACCCCGTGAGACTAAGAAGGAAAGAAAACTTATCGAGTGTTGGTCTTGTGGGGAAGAGCACATAAAATGAGATTGTCCCCATAGGCATAGAAGGAAGAGAAACTATTTTTGTTATGTATACATATGCATGGTTGCTGGTTGACAGTATCATGAGTGTTAGACTCAGGATATGGAGTAAATTTTTGACTACTTGTTGATATCATTATGCTATGCCTTTAAATTTCGAATTTGGGACCGATTATTTTATTGTTGAGTATGCATGGTCATGCTATTTTGATTGTATTTTCTTTTATGGTTGTGATTATAGATTCTATTTTCCTTTTGTGATTTTTCTTTTATTGTTGCCTCTTGCATCACCTAATGATTTTTTTTTTACAACTGACTGTTAATTACATACTTGGGGGTCTTGAAGCAAGTTGGCTGAGGAGGAGGGAAGCCACTGATTTTTAAGAAAGAGGAAATACATGAATTACACACTGAGTATGAACGTGATAACAAGTACAAGGAAAACACACATAGTTGGAAAAATTACCACATGATAACAAGGTGACAACCAAACAAGCTGGTTGTGTCCATGGAAAGGAAGGACAACAAAATGGTAAAAGGGAGTCCTATTATCCCTTGTTTGATTACAAATCTACTTATTTATTTCATACATGATGATATATGTATAGATATATGAGTTAAAATTCCATTATGTCTGACATGATTGTCAGGGATTATTCGCAAGGAAGATGATTGTTTCCGGATGGCATGAAAAGAAGAATTTGGATATGACTCGTGCATTGTGAACATGGAGAAAGAAAGAAAGAAAGAAAAGAGGCAATATGGCCTAGTTCACATAAATAGAGACAATGTGGTCTTTCAATTTTACGTTACGATGTGTAATGTGTTGAGTCATGTGTATATGCATGTGTATTGTACATGTCTATATGTGTATGTCGTATTGTGTCATATGTATTGGTATTGTGTTATGTGTATGTGGCACTATGTTACATGTATGTTGTATGGCACCATGTGTATAAGTATATGTGTTTTTTAATTGTCTAGGCCCATGTAAAAGGTATTGTTTTTGGGTGGAGATGGGATAGTCTCTGGATTCCCAATATTTTTGTCGACATAAGACAACCTGGTATGGTAGTGCCCTTAATCACAAGTGGGCTTATATATATATATATATATATATCTATATATATATATATAATCGTCATTGGGTGGAGTTATAAACCTATAGATTCCATTAATGATTTAGGGTGGTGATGAACCTCCAGATTCCCTAGTTACTTTGGCACCCGATCCAACATGACTGTGGGGTGGGTACTTGGGCAGTCAGCCTGGAAGTCACCTAGAGCCCTTAAGTAGTATGGATGTTGAATTGGTACTTGGATGAATAGTCTGGAGGGCTCCTAGAGCATTGGAGCAATCAATTTGGATTGACACTTTGGTCGTGGAGGACATGCAATTGTTCGGGTGTTTGCCAAGTTAGGAAATCGACCCCATGGGCATACAAGAAGAAGTAATTAAATCAAGATAAGTGTCAATACTATATAGATCTTTTGAATTTTTAAACTATGAGCATGATTTATGATAGATTGGATTATTGAGCTAACCTGATGATATGTTCTAGTTTATGATGACTTGGTTTATACACTAGCACAATTTGATGTAGGAATTCTGGAAAATTCCAAATTCACTATAAGGATAGATTGCTAATAAGGTATAATTTACATTTATTAAATTTTCTCTTTGTGATGAGCCTCATGGAATTTTTGTGTCTACGATGCAGGAATATACCTAAGACAATTCACTTTAGATAAACAAACTTGGCCACGAGATGGAACAATATCAATGTGCAAAAGCCAAAAATTTCATTAATGGGGCCACTGTGGGACACTAGCACCAATGGTGTTAACTGATTTCCATAAGGCAGGGATATGCCTTGGTTTGAGACCCCTCCAATGCAAGGAAACATGAAAGGGGGGTGACCGAATTTCTTGAGGGACTGGAAAGCAGAGTTGATTTTGGTCTTTAAGCATAGCTGGTTGGAATCAAAAGCACATTGGGTGTGTGCCTTAAAAACATGAGTTAGGAATATTTCATTGAAGGAACAAGGAGTGCAAGGATAACATTGGATATTGGAGTTAGGGAACACTCCAAGGAAAGGGAACAAATCCAATATTAGGCTGAATCAAAAGACAACAAAAAAGGGCCATTGGAAAATGGATAAATTTATAAATTAATGATTATTGAGTGGTTGGGAGAGCCATTATGCATATAAATCCTATTGTAAAATTTGAAATGAGTTGTACATATAAAGCTCCATACCCATTGTGCTTATTCTTTTAAGCATTTAATATTATTATGTGTGGTCATTTATCATTGAGGATAGTGTTCCCCCAAGGGGGAGGGGTTTGTAAAGGCCTCCACCATTTTTTTTTATATAAACATGCACATGGGCTGAGTCAAATTGGTACAACGGATTAGAGGGCTAAGGTGGACAGGTTACTTGGGACAACTGGTAAACAAGGGTGCATAAGGCTAAGTGGCACTATGTGATTGGTTGGAAAGATTGCATAAGAAAACACAAAAAACAAGTCACTCAGTAATAACAAGGCTAACTAATACAAAAAAAGCTCGTGCAGAAGGGAAAATTACAACATTGATAGTCTCATACGATTTTGGTCAGGTTGGAAAACCATAGGGAGGCTTGATATTTCTTCTAAGACAACACAAAGAGAAAGGAGGAGGGAAGCGTGCAGGTAGGAGGGAAAAAAGGGCAATGCAAAAGAAAAAAGAAGGAGAAGGGTACAACTAGGAGGGAGGATCTCAACTGGTTATGTAGTGATTATGGGATTCCAAGATGTAGTGCCTTTGAGATTCTGGGTCTTATTGATAGCAACATTGGTTCCTTGCAACAATCCCTTTACGCCCTAGAGTCTTGCTCGGGGGTGGAAACTGCATGATAGAGGTTTGTTTGTAATCTGCCTAATGTTGGGAGGAGAGATTCCATCCCTGACTCCATTGTTATTTACATTTGAGACAAGTAAACCTCTTATGCTATTTGTACTATGAATGAATTTCAATGACAAAGTGTACTCGTATTTTCCTATACTTTATGCTCCTCAAGGTATGTGATAATAGATCACTTATTAGTGGTGTACTATGGAATTTTGTAGCTACATTCAACACTAAACCATCCCATTTTATATATCAAGATCCCCTGATAGCTCTGAACGTGAGCCCTTCCCCACAAGTAAGGTTAACGTCTATACATTACAATGTTTAGACTGTCTTGGGCCATGAAGACTGTGTTTCCTTATTCCCAATGCAGGTTCCAAAACCGCATGATAAATGATTAATCATGATAGTGTTTGTCATGAATTGAAAATATCCCTTAATGGTTGTAAGGTATTGATTGTTAATAAAAATTCGTTTTTTACGTGATGCTTCTCTTTGAGGTTTTAATATATGCACACCACAATCATGAATATTTATTTTGGGACATATCCTGGGGATATTACAACAATTGAGAGGAGTGGAACCAACCCATTTTGCATTATATCTAAAGGTTTTGCTCATTCTAACTGGATTCCATTGTATTCTTTACTGAGGAGGTTCATGAATGTTTTCTATGTTTTTGATGAGTCCAGTTTGATTGAATGGACACTTGCAATAGTTGCATGTAGTAGATTTGGGTTATATGAGGGTTTGGAATTTTTGGAGTATCGAATCTCCTGCTTTTATTATTATATGAACTCCACAAGTATCAACACCCCATGATCGATAAGTTGGCATACTCTCTGATCATAATTGTGTACAGTGCATTCACTGTGACTTCTTTTTATAGGACTAGTTAAAGATTCTCATTGAATGACCTATTTGCTAAACCTACGAGGGATATTCCCAAAGCTTGATCGAAGTTGATGCATGTAGCTTATCTTTTGTAATACTCATATTAGTTTTAATGTATTTCACATTTATTGTTACAAGCAAGGATGTGTAAGTCAATTAATTCATTAGTATGCCTTTAGAGATAGATTTGAAATTTTGTGAATCTTAATTATAACCAAGTGTAGAGACAATACCATGGTTCAATTTTATTGGATACACTATAAGTTGGTCTTTGAGATTTATAATGTAGACCCATATTTAAATTAAAATGCAAATGGAGATAGTTTGACATCTCAGATAACAGCTTCTATGAGCTTACAATCAAACATTAATCGTTGGTCGTCGATAGAACTGTTGTTGGTCTATTTCAGGAATTACAATGCAAATCCAAGTTCATAGTAAAATGAAAATATAGATAGTTCTATATCTCAAACAAGAGTTTCTGTGAGATGAAAATCAAGCATTAATTTATTCATCTCCAACAAATACTTAGAAACTTATATTATGGACTTTTATGTTGCCAATACCTCCCACTCTTTCAATTTTAAATTCAATAGTCACGGGGAGCACCATAAAGGCTATAAACATGGTTAGGAAGATGATTATAAACTAAGATCTAGTTGAAATAGGGCACTATACATACTGACACATCACCCCGAACACTGCTCTCTTAAGTGGAATTGACATCTTACCATTTTAACAATGTATCAAAGGCTTCTAGATCTTAGCCACATCCAACACTAGAAGGAATAATTAGAACAACATATAATGACTTATAGAACAAGAAATCCAATGGTATCTTGAGCTAGGGATTGACAATTAGAGACCATGCGACAGTTTGTACCTATGGTATGTAGCATGTTGAGTGTTTCTATAGGAATTTTTTGTTAATGAAAAAGGCAAGTATTCATGGATTAGTTCATTTGCTGCATGGTTATTCTCTTGTAACATAGTTTAGAAGGAGAGAAGTAGGAGTGAGAAAAATTGAGTAGTTCCAGATCCAATATTAACATCCCTTTTTCTTCAAGGACTTAACTATTTTTGTTGTTCAAAGGTGTTGGGGTAGTGTACCTTGTTTTGCATGCACACTTCATTGGCTACAATAGTATTTGAATTCTTTATATCTTTGAGTTCTATGGATGCGCTCCAACGATCTTCACTACAATGTGAATCAACTAATTGTTACCTCCAAGATCTACACATAGTTTTGAAATTCTCTAGGTACCAAATAGAGCCTCTAGATTACTTGCAAGAATTTGACATATCTCAGAGATAATATGATGTACCTATATGCCCTATTTTCCCCCAGAACTTTTATTGTTGATTTCCTTTACTCTCAAGTCATATTATCCTTCAATGTTAAGTTATTCTTATTCGGGACAAAGTAATTTAATTATTGTAAGGGTTGAAGTTGTTCCAATCGCTTTCAAAATCCTGTATAGTCGATCCCTAGCCTAAGACAATTCATGCACTGTTTCTCCATAACATTCTAGCCACACTCTCGTAGCATATTGGTTCTATGATCCTTTGCCAAAGTTCCTTTTATGTTGGCATGGACCTATTGATGACTTTGTTGGCGAGGATGACATTTTCTGCTATTATAAGTCCCTTGGAAATAGTTTCTGTGTGTGTTGCAAGTGTAGACAACTCTTTCTTTCCCTTAGCCTTGACTTTCCAAATTTTTGAAGGGAAATGTCAACAAGAGCATTGAAAAATAGACATGATAATAATACATAGGAACATGGTACAAATATAGGATAAAGGACAAGGAGACTGCATTATGGGGCTCACACTATAGTCCAGTTCCACAACCCAACAATATGTAAATTCTCATAATCCAAATTGAGCAGTAAACAAGTTGATGGCATCAAAAACAAAGAGAGGACATTTGCATAATTTGACAAGTAAGTAGTGAGCAGTCGAATTCTCTGGTATCAAGGCAAGCTCAATCGTTTGGAAAGAAAGTGCTTTAGATGAATTGAGTTGTAAGTTTCGAGAAGTCAATCATCCCATCCTTAGCATAATATTCTTCACCGTGAATCTAGAAAAGGAGGAACAACCATGCATCTAGCAATTGTAAGACATTCAAAGACAATGGAGATCATTAAGAGATGGACTATATTTCTAATGGCAATAAGCCATTATTTCTGGTTCTTTAGAGATTTTTTCATTAGTATGCTCTTGAAAATTGTGAATTGTTACTTTTGTGGGATTCAAGTCAATATGGAAATCAACACATTCCAGCTGCTTTCATTTCACCTTCTACCTTAAACATGACTTGTTAGTAGAGCACACTCTGCCATGCATACACTAAAATGCCAAGATTCAAGCTTGTGTGTATTGATGCGATTTCAATCATGGTTGTGGGGAGATCTTCCCCTTGCATGATATTTTGATTTGTTCCTTAACCATATCTAGGTATCAACATGTTGTAGACAAATTAAAAGAGTTAAAATCATAAGAAGCCAACAACATATGCCATTTCTATTTCCTGATTTGTCTTAGTATAAGAAGATTACTGAGCATGCCCCTGTAGCGGTTCTTGTGAGTAGTATTATGCAAACATAATAGCGTATTCAAGTTGATATTTTCAAGCAGAGGATGTAATTTTTAGGGACAAAAATTTCCATTCTATTGAAAAAAGAAAAAAGAAAAAATATAAATAATTAATAATAATAATAATAACAAAACACTTATATTTATCTTAGTAGACAAGGAAGGGTTTTTTATACAGAGGTGCTTTGGGAGGCCTTTGTGCATTATAGTGAAACTTAGTCTTCAACCTTATTTCAATAGAATGAATGCTACATTTGATTGCAATTTTCCTTCTTATATCCGAATTCAACAAGTATGCTCCACAGTAAATGTTTATATGCCTATATTGTATCATGAAAAAGAATCATGTTGGAATTCCTTGTTAAACCTAAGAGAATCATAATTGAATAAGTTAGTGATTTGTGGTGGAGATTTTAATACTACTTTACATCCATGGGAGAAAAAAGGAGGATCTAATGTTAAGAATCCATTTAGGGAATCAATGGAGAACCCAATATCTTCTATTGAGATAGTGGATATCAAGCCTAATTATATGAAATCCACTTGGAGCAATGAAAGAGTTGAGCCAGGGCATATTGGAGCATGGCTAGGCAAGTTTTTAGTGGATAGTCAATTTCTGAACTAGAGAATATCATTTTTTTCTAATAATAGCTTGGGAAGGATTAGACCATATCCGGTTTTTATTTCCTTGATCCCTAAGGTAGACTATGGCTCCCTGCCATTTCACTTTAATCCCCATTGGTTTCAAAAGGAAGGAATAATGGAGGTTATCCTTGTGGCATGTAATCATTGGGTAGAGGGCTCTCCAATATATAGATGGGAAAAGAGAATTAAATATATGAAGCTAGCGCTTAAGACATGGGTAAAATCAAGCCAATATGATTGAGGCATGGAAGTATGTAGACACAAATGCAACCTAGAAACCTTTCCAAATATTATAGAGCATGTCAATGTTTCTCAGGAAATTTTGTAGGAGGAAAAGAAGGAATTTGATCTTATACCATATATCACTAAAAAAAGGAGGAAATGTGGAGAACTAAGTTAAGGTGTTGTGTCTTAAAGCGAGAGATAAAAACACCAAATTCTTCCATAACCAGACCAAGATATAACAATTGAAGAATAACATAAATTGAATCTCAGTGGATGGACAAACCCTATTTGATTATGCAAAGATTAAGGAAGTAACTTCCAAACATTTCAGTTCCCTTTACTCAAGAGACGAGAAGAGAGATTTGGAGGCAATCCAAAGTATATTATAAATATTGCATGGAAAATATATTTAGAGGAAAACAAGGCTCTGCTTAAGCTAATGTCCAAGGAAAAATTTTGCAAGACTTTTGAACACCTTTAGATCAAAGAAAGCCCTAGAACTGAATGGATTCTCTGCTCGTTTTTATCAAAAGTGCTAGGAAATTATTAAGGCTAATCTCTATAGAATGATTGATTACACCTTCAAACATGGATATACAGGATGGGTCATCAATTCCTCTTTCTTAGTTTTGATCCCCAAGAAAGTTAACCCTACCTCATTTTCCTAATTCTGCCCCATCTCTCTCTATAATATCTCTTATAAGATAATCTCCAAAATCATAGCTTTTCAAATTAAGCCATTCCTTTGTAAACTCATTTATGATAGTCAAGGGTGTTTGTTATGGACATACATCTTTTGGATAATATCGTCTTAATTCAAGAATCAATCCACTCTAGTAAAGCTCATGAAGAAAAAGGGATGGTCATAAAGTTTTATATGGCCAATGCCTTTGACCGAGTGAATCATTTCTTTATTTTTTAGGTCCTCAATAAGATTGAGTTCCATAAAAAAATGCTTAAATGGATATTTTCTTGTATATCAAATCCATAGATTGCTCCCTTAGTTAACAATAGTTCATCTCATTTTTTCAAAGTTTCAAGAGGCCTTCAGAAAGGTTTCCTACTCTCTCAACTTATGTATATTCTTATGGCCAACTCATTGAGCAAGCACCTTGATTTTGAAAGGTGTGTGGAATCCCTCTCGGGTATAAGATTTGGAAACGATATGAAAAATATAAATCACTCACAATTTGCAAATGACACTTTTCTGCTTGGAGGGGCCTTAGTAATTATTCTTGAACAATTTAAAAATGTGTTGGACAATTTTTTTGTAACATTGGGAGGCTTGATAAATTTGGGAAAAATCAAAATCAAAATATACACTTAGAAAATCAATAGGCTGAGGCAAAGTCAAATCAAAAGGGTGTTGGTTTCAAAATGATTAATAAATGGACATCAATTAAGTACCTAGGAATGCCCATATGCATTAAACCTTCTCCTCACCCTTCGTGGGGTCCAATTTTATCCAAAATAAGAAAGAAATTTAAGTAATGGAGAGTTACTTGGTTGAATGTAACATGAATGATTATTCTAATCAATTTTGTTAACTAAACACTCATTTTATTCCAATTTACATCACTATTAACCCCTACAGGGTTCATTCAAGAAACTATCTAAAATCATTAGGAAATTTAAATGGTACGGGGGCAAGTCAAATTCAAAGAAGTTTCATCTAATCAATTAGGCAGTTGTTCGAACTCCAAAATTCCATGGAGGCTTGGGAATTAGAGATTTCTCCTTCATGAATATAGCGATTAGTGCAAAACTAGCTTGGCGACTTATATCTCCAAAGGACGAATGGTGGAAAAAAAGAATACATATAAATATTTTTTTGGTGATGGATTTACATGTTTGGATTCTCCTCTTTCAATCGAGGGCGATCAACAATTTTGAGGCCTATTTCAACTGCTCTCTCCCTTGACAAAGGAGCATCTCTCTTGGATTCTAGGTAATAGGTAGTTAGTTAGTCTTTGTAACTATATGATTATGGGATGGCCTCCTCTCAAGGACTTATCTTCTCTATGTCCTCTTTGTGAATGGTTGGTGCAACATAATAAGCTCACTTTAGCTGATATCTCCATATGGGATCGAAACAACAAGTGGGTGGAGTGGAATTTTTTCGAGATCCTTATCCATCTTATTGAGGCTGCAAATGTTCTTGTGAATATGCTTGCAGGATGTGGTCCCTTTCATCTTTAGGAAGAAGATGAGCAAGGATGTAAAATCTCAAATACTTTGACAAGGAAGGATATTTAGCCCTATTATTTCCTCAAGGAGAACCTCCAAAATCAAGATTGCGAGGAAGCATATGGCAATCGAGTGGAATTACTAAAATTAGATTCTTTCGATGGTCACTCGCCCATTGGAAAATTATCATAGCTGTGAATCTATCCAAGAGGGGAATTTAAGGCTCTTCTAGCCACCCATGTGCCTTTCTACTAAGGAAAATATTACTCCTCTTTTTCTAGACTTTAAGTTTTTAAAAGAGGTGTGGAAAATAACGCTTCATTCGATAGCTTATATGTTGAATTGGGCGATCTTTGTTCAATTTTTTTCGAAGCCTAGAATAAGAACTGTGATGGATCCTTGCAAGTGAAAAATATCTTTAAGCAAGTTTGGTTGGCTTTGTCCAAGTTCATATGTTGGAAAATATGGTTGACTCAGAATGGTTCTATTTTTGCAAAACAAATCCGCTCAACCTCTAAAGGTAGCATTAAGGGATCTATTTATGATGACATAACATATGAAATCAAGAAATGATCATTCCCTTCTTCATCAAAGGCTATATGTAGATGAATTAAAATGGATGGATAATGTGTTTTATTTAGATTATCAGGAAATGGTTACTCTTAATTGCAGATCGACTTCCAAAGCAGTTTGAAAAATAAGGCTTTTCGAACCAAACTTTAAGAAATGGTTGAGTGTTAGAACTTGTGATATTATATGTTTTGACAAAGTTTTGAAAGGGAATCTAGGTGTGGAAATAGTGGGAGGGGCTATTATCTACCTCGATGAAAAAATAGAAGTAACATTTTCTTGGAATTTGGGACATCAAACAAATAATCACGTAGAAGTACATGCCCTCCTTTAGTGTTTAATGATTGTTTAAGAAAGACATGTTTCTAGTATCTTGATCATTGGAGATTCACAAATTACCATCCATATTTTAATAAAGGAGACTGTCCCAAAAGACCTAGCTATAATGGTGATTTCTAAGAAGATTTAGAGGATCCTTAAAAAAATTAATGCTTATGAGTTCCACCATATACTGAGGAAAAATAACTTCTTAGTAGATTCCTCGGCTAAAGGTGATAACTCATTAGCTCGAGGGATACTAAAGTTTAATGATAACAAAATATTAAGGCCCTTACCTTAGATTATGATGCAAAAACTAAAAAAGAGGTGGGAGTTCCAGATGGTGCTCAGAAAGGTGACAAACCATGCAATGGTCTTAATGAACTGTAGTGGGTTCAATGGAAGTGAGAAGTCCAAATCGTGGGTGTCATTGCTATTCAATTATGAATACTATTATTTAGTGATGACACTAGATCTTTCCATAATTCAATTGATGAATGCTCTCACGAGGATACACAACAACTGCAAGTTCATGGGGTGCGTTGGTTTATTCATAATGGAAACGTAATCGTGTAGATTAATGGCAACACAAATAAGGAGGTTTGGCTCAGAATGAACATATTAAGTTCGTGTGAAGGAGTCCAGGTTGATGCGTCATTGACATGATGTATGACAAGTATTAAGGAGGTCTTAGTAATTAGGTTGAAGACATATTATACAAACTCGTTATATTTAAATTCTAGAGGACAAGGTGATGGTGATAAAGGTACAAATTTAAATTTAAAAATTCTTTTGAATGGAAAAGTAAGGATGGCCTTGGCGTTTTATCCTAGGTAATTTCCTGCATTATCTCAACTTTCAATATGGTGATACGGGGTTATGGTTATTTCCTGAAGACTATGTAAGGGTTATCTATGTTGGAGATTATATTGAGTGTGTTATTGTCCATATTTAGTCTAATTTCGATCCTGAGGGAGAGGGGGAGCCCCAAGGAAAATGAGGATTTATTTATTTTATACTGGATAACCCTCGAAATTGGTTTAGTGTGTATTTTGGCTATGAAGGGGGTTTGGATAGACCAATAATTTGAAGAACATGAAACACTTGTCAAGTTATTTAGTTTTTGGGGTGATGTTATGTTTGTGGATTTACAAAATTGGGGCTTTTGTGAGCTAGGGAAAAAGGAATTCCAAGTTCATCCAATCACACAAGTATTCTCATGGAAATTTGAATAGGATATATTGTGTATTTAGTATGCAACCTCCCTTATAACTTCACCTCCCTATATATGGTTGATATGGTTGAAAGAGATTTGTGTTGGGCTTCAAAATTTCTTAATTAGGACCAAATAGAGCAGGGTTGTTGTGCTATGGATTTTGTTAGTCTAAGTGAAAATTGTGAAATCTCATCCTGTAAGACAAAGTATTTGTGTGGGGACAATGAAGGTTATTGATCTTAAGCTTGTTTTTATTTTTGTGATGTCTGCATTATATTCAACAGGGAAAGACAAGCATCATAAAAGTGATTTGAGTTGGTTGAAAATTCAATATAAGGAAAAGTGTGTAGGTACAAGACTGGGTTTGTCACTTAGCTCTCTTCTAAACAACTATTGGGATTGTGAAAGCATTGGGATAGGAAGTATGTATATTCAAAGATGAGGTTAAACAATTAAAGGAGCACATCTCATTTCTTTAAAAGGATATCATGAACTTGCAAATTTGGGTAAATCAAATACTATCCAATGTGACCATATTTGTGGACATGTTAATTCACCTTTGAACAACTATACAGAGAACTAAATATGAAGTTCCAAGCCTTCGTCGACAAGTGAAAGAACAAATTTTATTCAACAACTCCGGTGAACTAGAGAATATTGACTTAAATGCTCCACCTCCCTCATTATGAATTATCATGTTTGGAAAATTTTGCAAATATTTTTAATGTTTCTAATTTGTAAACTATTGTGGATATTCGACTCAATAGTTTGTGACAACATATTTGATAAAATTATACTTAAAAATAAAAAATATACAATCTGGGGGTTTATTTCTATTTAGATTTATGCATATGTAAATTAATGTTTGTTGTGTCTGCATGCAAATTATAATTATGAACAAAATAGAGAAGAATGAAATAAAAACTCAAAAACCATGATGGACAGAACATATAACCTAGAAAAACCTTTCGGGAGAAAATCCAACTGGACAGTGAGTTCACTCTGCTCTCTTTGTCTTAATAGAAAATAGTTGCGAGTAGAAAAAAGTAAGGCCTATGGCATGTGGTGCAAAAACCCTCTCTATTTGCTCTCTCCCCATCTCTCTCAACCACTCTTCTCATCTATGGAACAAAATTCCCTTAGAAACAATGGAACCCCTTTTCCTCCTTGTGGCCCAGTTATAACACAACCTAATAACCTCCTAGTGGTTAGGTTTGAATCCTTCAATTCTTAACTAGAGTTACAAAATTGAATCTTCTAGAGTTTTCTTAATCATGATCACATGTATATCTTATTTTCCATGAGTAATGGGAGTTAACGTGGCATCTTATCGAATTATGGTGGTCAATTTCGACGGGTCAACTTCCGAGAGGCATAACTTTCTCATATAAACTCTGATTGAGGTGATTATTGAGTCATTGGAAAGGTATCAACATGTAACTTATGGAATCTAGGTCTATCTTAAGGTTGAGACTACAAAAAGTGTTCATTTAATTCCTCAAAATGGCTCCTAAAGTTTTTGAATTGAATTTTTCCAAACTAGGGCCATCAATAAAGTGGCCTTATGAGTTGATTCCTTTGTTTTTTATACTCTAAAAGCATAAATATGGATGACAAATAATATAATGATCTAATACATATCACACCTTCCCATTTTGGGAGCCCTTTTTCCCCCAAAAGATTATACTAAATGAGGTGAGGAAATTTTTCCTCCACCTTCTCTCGGGTGTACCATAAGCTTTGCCTAGAAGTTTTCCTTTCAACCCACTCTATCAAAGGTCATGTTGTGCTTATCTCATAGTTTTGGACCATTTTTGTAAAACCATATCCTTTTTCAACTTCACCTAACATATGCTGCCAAATCCTCTACAGAAGGTAGGACTTGTTCCTCTTCTTTATCTAGCATGGAAGGCTCATAAAATTTTATATTCTCCATATTCACCATTATGGAAATGCACATGTATGGGGGTAGCCTGAGTCTATAGGGTTTATCTCGAACTTTTCTAGTATCTCAAAGAGACCATACCATTGAGAATTGATTTTCTTACCAAGAACTTGTAGCCTCTCCTTGTTGAATTGTAACAATACTTTGGCTCCCACCTTGAACAACTTCTTTATTATATGCTAATCATGCCCAACCTTATATTTTTCATTCGACTTTTGTAGTGTCTCATCTACCTATGTATGGATTTTCATGACCTTCTCAACAATTTTTTCAACCCTCAAGGAATCCCCTAAAAGATCCCCCCTCACTCCTTGTTTCCTATATGAAATATCCAAAGGTTAAGGTGACAAATATCCAAAACAAGTTTCAAATGGGGACTTACCAATAGAAGTGTGGACTGCTATGTTATAAGGGTGTTGTATATATACCATATTTTCATCTCAAGTATGTGGATGCTTATAATTGTAACCCCACAAAAGTTGCACCAAAGTCCCGTTCACTACTTCTGCTTGGCAAAATGCATGTGGATGGAATATTGTATACCTCTATATCTATCTTCTCCCATAATGTAGTCCATAATGAACTGAGAAATCTTGTGTCCCTGTCTAAAATGATGTTCATAAGTATACCAAAGTGCAACCAAAATTTTCCAAGGAATAAGTTAGTTGCTTCTTTCCCACTAATTGTATTTTTACATAGCATCATAACCCACATATTGCTGAACCTATCAAATACCATGAATAAGTAGTCATGCCCCTTCCCGATTAGTGGTAAACCTCCATGGAAATTCCATGGAAATGATTTCCCAAGGGCAAGTGGGTACAAGTAAGAGATGATAGAGACTTCGTTTCCTATTACTAGGCTTGTTGGCACAACAATGGATGGATCCTCTTATGAACCTAGGTACATGTCCTTGCATCTTGGGCCAATACACATACCTCTTCAAGTCTGCCATTACCTTCCCTACACTCAAATGCCTTGTAACCTTGGAGGTGCGAGCCTTTGTAATAAGCTACAATCACTCGCCTTTAAGAACACATAACTTCTCTAGCATATAAAGTAACTTGTTGTAGAGATGGTAGTAAATGTTGTTTTCACCATCATGCACATGACTCTGGCTCTGCAACTACTAAAACACCTCCTTGAAGTCCTCATCCTTTGAATATGCCTCTCTGTATGCATCATGGGTGAATAGCCCCATGTGCATCAAAGTTATAAAATATGTGATCTTCAATGTGGGTATCTGTTACACATCATTTTGTCATTGTCCCTGTACTCCCCATTCCGTGATCCCAGAGGACCTCTATAGTGAACCCTACATGCTTCCCCTTCATGAAGAAACTCCCATTATATCCCTCTTCATGAGTAGAAAAATTCCCTTTTGCATCGTTTCCCAAAAATCTTCTGTTTTTCCCAGTTTACAAGACCGGTGCTAATGACCCGTGTCCTCCTAGTGTCGATATGCAGGGATTATAACTATACCTAGCGCCAACCGGAGCGACTGAGCCTTGTTCTAGTCACGCCGATCCTCTTTTGGAAAGTTTTTAAATAAGGAGTTGACGCTTCCAGCTCTAGAATCTTTGTAACGGAAGTCTGGTAAATGGTTGGGACAGATGGAGTCGAGGATGTTAGTTTGGGCTCCTTTCTCTTATTAGGATGGAACTACCTTAAGAGATAAGACCTTCTCCCATGAGAAGAGGGACCATATCCTGTTTAGTCAATTTAGTGTTCCTAAATTGATGTCATTAATTGTCAACCCGGGGCTCGTAAGCTGATGAAGTGAGGGTGTACTATATGTACTTAAGTAACTTTCTTAGAGCTTTTGTCGTTTTTTTTTTGGGGGTGTTGTTTATGGTTAACTTATCTTTGATGGAGTGATGGTTATAAACAGATGAGTGCAAGTGTGTGAAAAGTGAGTTCTAGATGAGTGAAAGTGTGTGTGAGTGAAGGTGATTTCTAATTACTTGCTGAATTTGTAAAGAAAAGAACTTGAAAGAAATGAGTAAATTAAAATGACTTGAAAGTAAATGACCACGTTCTAATGGCATTAGTCTCTATCCATACTGCTGCAAATAAAAGAAACAAGAAAATCACTTCAAGGATTGATGTTAATGATTATCTCCCCCTAACTCCCTGCTTCTACCACTTAGTATTGCGTAAAACACGATTAGGAGGTAGCTGAAAACAAATCCAAGAACTGATAAAAACTCTAATCTACTCTAAATGACAAATTGTAACACTACTAAGCTTTTTCCAACATACTGCTTCCTACATATGTGATTATGTGTAACAAGTGGAAAAAGTATTAGTATCACAAGCCAAGACTACTCAAATACAAGCTGCAATTAATTAGTGTTTTGTTCTCTTGAAATATAAGCCATTCATGATAAAGAAATCATAAATGAATTAGCATCCAACTTGTAAAACTAAGCTAAAACTAATCTAAAAAAACAGAGTCAAAAGGGGTAGCATCATGAACAAGACAACTGCAACTACCATTAGATTTTAAAGCAAACACAACACACTTAATCCCGAGACCTGCAAAGAAGTAAACCTGATCAGTGAAAATAAAGGCTACAGCAACACAGAGAAATCAAGCTGTACATAACTCAAGAAAAGAAATTCTGTTTGTAAAATAAAGAAATTGCAGAAATATGAACATGAAAATACTTTACAAGGCTAATACGAACAGGGGCCCTCCATCCATATTATCCACATAAAACTCAGATGCTCCTAAGACTTCAAAACATCGTTTCCATTACTTTATATGCAAAGATACATAATCCAAAAGTGCTGGAACAACTCTTTATAAAAACAGAGTTTGAAAATGTGCCAAAATTCTCACAAATACATACACTACAGCATCTGAAAAAGGTAACCTTAGCGTACACAGACGCAGGTATATATAGGCACCTGTAAGATGGCCTAATACGTAAACATAAAAACAGAAAATGAACTAACTGTCATGCGTATTAAAGATATAATTAACACGTCATAGGCTTCGTGGTCAAGCTGGAGGTCTTGGTCGATATGGGCAATGAATCTAACATTAGATCATGTCCCCCACGGCTTTCAAAACATGGACAGGTCACCTTTTCCACCGACGTGATCAAACAACTTACGTATCCACGTTGAGCTGTCTTTATTTGACCGAAACTTGACCCCCTTTGACCAGAGGTACAAGTGACGTGGCCGACTGAACTGATGGCACAGGAACCTCGAGCATGTATATTCCAACATGCCCACGTGGCTCATTCTGCAAAATAGCACGTGGATCTTTGAGAACAACAAAATGGCTGCGGGATCAGTAGATGTCTGCGGAATCAGCAGATGGCTGCGGAATCAGCAGAAAGCTGTGGAATACCTGCAAGTATGTCAAAAACTAAACAAAACAATTATCCATTAGCAAAGCTCACTTGATCATGTTTAATGACAACTAATGTAATGATCTGGGTGGAAAATGAGGTAAAAGAGAGAGGAAAGTGATGAAAGCAGTAGGTAATGATAGAGGATGAGGTGTAAAGTAGGGACTCTACATACCCCCACTACGAGGGCATTGCATGTCCTCATGCAAAAATACTGATCAATCAACCTGCTGTGATGCCTCTGCCAAGACATCCAATCTCCTCTTCTTTCTCTGTGTAGACACATTCACCCTTGGCTTCTTTAGTAGGCATCTGAACTGTAGGTTGATCAAGGCTCTGTTGAGCTTGTTGCATCTCTTCCTTAACTTCTTGTTATTTCTTTGCCACAGGCCCAAATGTAACATGGTGTTATCATGAATCATCTTATCCAATTTAGCTTGCTCTTTCAACTTCTCATTTTCTTGCGTGATATGTCGATTTAGAACCTCAATCTCAAAAAGTTCCTGTTTCAAGGAGTGGACTTGTTGTTCTAAAGGCTGAACATTACTAGGGCCAGCGGCTGCTTGCTCCAATGTTTCCAGATAATTATATACTTTTTGCTGCTTCGGGTCTACTTCAGGTGACTTTTTGGGACTTGGTTCATAATCAAATTCAGATCCATGTTCATGCTCAAGTTCATGTTCAAACGGACTTTCCTCACGTGGAGGAGAAGTCTCAATGTGCTCAGCGTGTGGAGGACTTGCAGTACCTTTTTGAGGTGAACTTAAGTCAATGAAGAATGACTGTTTACCCTTTGTGGCCCCTACTTTTCTATTTTGCAATCTGCTGCTCCTTCTTACAGAGGTGGCACTCTGTTTTTCTTTTGGTACCTTCTGCTGTTTTTCTCTTGGTACTTTTTGCTTCTGTTTTGTGAAGTTTGGCCATTCTCTGAGCCAAGGGTTGAGTGTCTTCCTCACTATTATCTTCAGGGATGAGGGAAGTTTCTTGGACTACAGATTTACCCTTATCTTGCTTACGTTTCTTCTTCCCTTCTTTCCTTTTCTGAGCAATTTCTTGAGCAAGTTCTGAGAGGGTTTCAGAGATAATTCCTTGGGCTGCTTGGTTATGATCTTCAGCAAATCCAGGATCAATATCCTGTTCAGAATGCTATATATCAGTTCCCTCATCAAACTGGTCTTGAACTGTTTCCTCTTGGGCAGTTGTTTCAGGCATAGTAGTATCAGGAACAATGGTTTCTGTTTGGGCAGTGGTTTCTTGGTTAACCCCCTCTCCTCTTTTCCTTCTACTTCTTTTTGGCACTTGAGGGGATCCTCCAGAAGTTTCTCCTAATTCTTGAAAATGGTTCCTTATGAGAAACCTCTCCCATGAGTCTCTTTTTGATTTTAATTGTTCCTCTACCAACAATTTCACAAGACCGTGATGACATAAATGTGCTTCAGCATTTCTAGGGTTCTTTTGGACCATTGCACACATTTTCTTAAGACTTGAAAAGATGAAGTAAGGGAGATTAATGTCATCACCTAGAAAATGCATCATAACCTTTGCATGATAGACATATAAGACCCCAAATCTACCTTCACAAGTGAAAAATTTCTGCACTAACAAGAGTAAAGTGGTCCACTCTTCTTTAACATATGAAACCGGAATCCCTTTGGTAAAGATACTTGTGTCCATACCTGGGTTTTTCAAAATTCGTTTCCACTGCTGATCTTGGACTGCCCGGTTCTTGAACCACCTTTCTCCTGTCTGTGGGAGTGAGGTAGCTTGAGCTATGCTGCTTTCATTGACTGTGAATTGTAAGTCTCCTATCTCCACGTGACCATCTTTTTCTTTGAAGGACCTTGCAAAGGCCTTTGTCACCTCCTTATGGTAGCCTTTGAACTTCTGTACACATTGTAGCCAATTTGCCTTTTGTAGAGCCTCTTTGACCTGAGGATAACCTTCCAAAAACTTTGAACCTTCCGGTTCTGCCCTCAAGAGCTTTCCCATTTGCTTTTACGGCTCTGTTCTATTTGAAACACGGCTTCACATAGTCAATTCACGGCTTTGGTTTCAGAACACGACTTCAACAAGGGTTTTACACAGTAAATTCACAACTCTGTTCTGGAACACAGCTTCAACAAGTGTATCACAAAGTGAATTCACGGCTCTGTTTTGGAGCTTGGCTTTAAAATGGCCTTACACAGTGAATTTACGGCCTCGAGGATTATGGGTTCAACTTTGAATATAGCCGTAACAGACCTCTACTGGTGTTTCGAATTAACAGAGAGGGAAAAACAGAGTATGGTGAATGGCAGCGTAGTGAGCACGACATAACAGAGTGTGGTAACAGCGTATATGGAATGAGACATGCAAGTGGAAAATGGGAGTGAAATGATATGAGCGTAAGAGGGTAGAAGGGTTAATGAACAAACAACGGCTATGTCCTTAGATCTCGGCTTCGAAATTACACTTGGCTGCGTGAGTGGAGACGTAGTACATTAGGTTACGTCACCTAAGTACGAGATCTTAATGGAAGAGGCAGCCGAAAGTGAGATTTAAAATCGTGGTAATTAAGGACTGATAGTCGTGGATGATACGTGGATATATGGTCTTATGGCTAGGCAATCATTACACTTAGTGGCAAGAAACATAATTTAGAGAACTTTACATAATGAAATAACTGTTAGCTTAGGATTTGAAACGTACCTCAGATTCCCCGCTTAGTTTTGCCTCTGATAACTTGCCACTTAACCCTTCACTGATTTTTGCATGACTATTATTGATGACTACTGCTGTAGAGAAATTTCAAACAGACTGTGTTTTTTATTTGTGCAGGTACAGAGAGCTGCAGAATCATTAGATGGCTGCAAAATCCTCAGATGGCTGCGGAATCTGCAGTAGTGGCCTCCAACTGCACAAAAGCACTTTAGTTGTAAAAAAAAATGACTTTATTGATGAGATGGAGTGTAGTGGGTGGATGGATGAGTGAAAACAAATGAGGTGGAGTGGAAAATGGATGAAATGGTGGTGATGATGAAATGAAATGAAATAAGGGAAGAAAGGGAATTTTTTCTTTAGAAAACATGAGGTGTCAGGTGACCCTGATTTTCACCTCAAGTTTTCTGTATGAAACTGCCAATCAGAGATTGGTTTTCAGGCTCATACATTTATTCTTTTTTTTCTTTTTTTTTTTTCAAAAACCAAAGCTTTAGGCTGATGGAGGAGAGGAATCCTTCTCCACCAGCCTGATTGCAGAATCTCCTTTGAACAATTTGACAAACTCTTCTTTTGAGAATGGCTTTTGATAGATTTTCAAGCGGTGTCCATTCACAATAAGAGGAGTATGGAATTCATCGATAGTTTTTACTCGAACTGCTCCATTGTTAAAGACTTCATCAATCTCATATGGCCCAAGCCAATGAGTTTGAAACTTTCCTTTGAAGTCTTTGAATTTTGAATCAAACAATAGAGCCCAATCTCCTTTCTGAAACTTCCTTTCTTTGATATGACGATCATGCCATTTAGATCTTTGGTGCTGAACTAGATCGGTCCTTAGAATTGCATCTTGTCTCATTTCATCTAGTTCATTTAGCTGGTCCATTCTGTGTCTTTGAGCTTCTGAGAGGCTTATTCCCAATTAGACTGCCATCTTGAAGGTCTTGATTTGGAACTCAATAGGAAGCAGGACTTCCTTTCCATAAACAAGTTCATAGGGGGAATGTCCTGTTGTGTTCTTCCATGTGGTCCTATAGGCCCATAAGGCTTCAGGGAGCCTTTCCGCCCAATCTCTACTATGAAGATGAACAGTCTTGGTGACAATGCCTTCAAGAACTTTATTGGTGGATTCCACTTGACCATTAGATTGCGGATGGTAGGGAGTAGATGTTCTGTGCTTGATCTTATATTCCTCCATCAGCTTTTCCATCAAATTAGATGTAAACTGGCTGCCTTGATCTGTCACAATTTCCCTTGGGACACCAAAACGAGTGAAGATATCCTCAAAAAGAAATTGAACAACTGAATTTTCAGTGGCAGAAGGCAATGCTTTTGCTTCTACCCACTTAGTAACATAATCAGTACAAACCAGTATATATTTCTTTTGCTTTGATGGTGGATTAATTGGTCCAACGAAATCTAGAGCCCATTTCTCAAAGGGTTCGATGCATACCTGAGGCTGTAGAGGCATTTCATTTGAAGGAGTTGGTTTCCCAACTCTTTGGCAGCTGTCACACCTTTTAACATACTGCTTTGCATCTTTAAAGAGAGAAGGCCAATAATATCCTAGAGAAAGGATTTTATAGGCTGTCCTCTTGTCCGCAAAGTGCCCGCCGCATGGTTCATCATGACATGCCTTAAGGATGTCAGGCATTTCATCTTCCCGCACACATCTTCTGATTATACAATCTGGCCCTGTTTTGAACAATTCATTAGAAATCGAAGCATAATGTGAACTCTCCCGAATGATTTTCTTTTTCTCATTAGGAAATAAGTGTAGAGGAAGTTTCCTTGTAACAAGATAATTAGCCATATCTGCATACCAAGGTGTCTTGGTAGTCACTGCAAACAAGTATTCATCTGGGAACTTATCTTCTACTGGAGAATCCTCATTAGTGTTTTGGATTCTAGACAAGAAATCAGCTACTGTGTTTTTCTTTCCAGGTCTATCTAACACAGTAATGTTGAATTCTTGCAAGAGTAAAAGCCATCTTGTAACTCTACCATTAGTGACAGGTTTGTTCATTAAATATCTTATGGCAGAGTGATCAGTATGGACAAAGGTTTCATAGCCGGTTATGTAATGTCTAAACTTGTTGATTGCATGTACCACAACTAAGAACTCTTTTTCTGTAACAGTATAATTTAACTCAGTAGGAGTCAAATTCTTACTTGTGTAATAAATGGCATAAGGGATCAAATCCTTTTGTCCCAAAACAGCTCCTAGAGCTGTATCTGAAGCATCAGTAGAGATGTGGAAAGGGAGTTTCCAATTTGGCCCCCTTAAGATGGGTGCTTCAGATATTCTAGACTTTAAAGCTTCAAAGGCAGATTGACATTCAGGATCCCACTTAAACTCACAGTCCTTGGTAAGCAATTTGAAAAGAGGGGATGCTATCCTAGTGAAGTTTTCAATAAATCTTCTGTAATACCCAGTAAACCCAAGAAAACTTCTAACATCCTTTTGGCAATTTGGAACAGGTAACTTAGAGATGACTTCAACTTTGGATTTATCAACCTTGATCCCATCTCCTGAAATATGATGTCCTAAAACAATCCCTTCAGTAAACATCATAAAACAATTTTCATGACTTAAAGAAAGATTTGTTTCCTTACATCTTACCAGTACTTTTTCCAAATTTTCCAAAGCTTCTTCAAATGTATTACCATAAACTGTGAAATCGTCCATGTATACCTTTACACAATCATGAATCGGATCTGAAAAGATTCCTAATACAGCCCTTTGAAATGTAGCAGGTGCATTGCACAATCCAAAAGGGAGTACTCGGTAGGCAAAAGTTCCCCAAGGACAAGTAAATGTGGTTTTGTCTTGATCTTCAGGTGCTACCTGAATTTGATTGTACCCACTAAAACCATCCAAGAATGAGAAATACTTTTTACCTGCTAAAGTGTCTAGTACCTGATCAATAAAAGGTAAAGGAAAATGATCCTTTAAGGTTGCCTTGTTCAATTCTCGATAATCAATGCAAACTCTCCATTTACCATTCTTTTTGGCACTATAACCAAGGGAGAAACCCATTGGCTATCTGAGATGGGGTAAATGAAGTTTACCTTGAGCAATTTCTGCAGTTCTTCTTTCACAATTTCCCTAAGATTTGGATTCATCCTTCTTTGTGGTTGCCTAATAGGTCTGCTATTCTCTTCAATGTAGATGTGATGAATACAAGTCTTAGGATCGATTTCTTTCATGTCAGTGTATTCCCATGCAAAGGCAGTGGAATGTTTTTGCAACAGTTTAGTTAATTCTTCTCGTTGTGGTCTTCCCAAGTTTTTGTTAATGTTTAATGTTTTTCCTGGGAGGATTTCAACTGTAGAACTACCAAACTCTTCCATTGAGAAGAGAGACATTTGTCTAGAGGAGAGATATTCAATGTCTGCATCTATCTGAAAATGTTCAGAGTCATATTCTGAAGATACTTCAAAATTTTCTAATGTATTGAGAATTTGACTATCCTCACTGATCTCAGAGATGGTGAGAACTGGTTGTATAGTATCTTCATCCTCTACCCATTCATCTTCTCCTATTTCTGTTATGGCTTTTGCTGGGGGATACAAGTTGAATTTGTTGGTGGAATTACCATCTGATATATACATGTCTCCAGACCTACAGCTTATGAAAGCATCAGCTGTGGCCAGCCAGGGTCTTCCTAAAATAAGAGGATGTCCTCCTAGATTGTTCTTGGGAGTTAAAATCATAAAATCAACAGGATATTCCCAAGAATCTAGAGAGACTGGAATGTCTTCCAATACACCGTCAGGTTTAATGATTGACCTATCTGCAAGCTGCAGTAGAGTGGGTGTAAAGAGAAGGTTAGGAAGCTTTAACTGATCCATGGTCTGTCTACTCATGATGTTGATCGCGGCCCCTAAGTCAATAAGAGTATTTGGGATTTCAACCCCATTAATATGAGTTTTGACAATAGGGCTACCGGGATCTACATACTTTTGCATGGTATTCTTACCCATCATTATGTCTGCAATTTTTCTAACTAGATGTATCCTTTTTGTATCTTTGGTTCTTTTTACTGTTTTCTTCAAACTCAACTCCTTTATTGTCTTCGCTAGAATGGGAATTTCCTTAATGGCCTGTAACAAGGGAATCTTGATACATACATTTTTCAATTCATCTAGGAAGTTATACTCAGGAACCCATATCTGCTTTTCTACCTCTTTATCAATTTGCAATCTTTCAGGAAAGGGAGGTGTAGCTGTAGGTGTAGGTTGCTCAACTAAGGGAGTTGTAGAGATTGATTCTTTTTCTTTTTCTTTTTGGATATTTTGGGTTTGAAGTGATACTTCAGAACCTTTATTGACTTTGAGAGATTCTTCCTCAGAAATGCTTGGTTGTTGAACACTTGTGGAAGGTTGATCTAGGATTCTACCTGATCTAAGTTGTACTTCATTAAGAGGAACAACCATGTAGGTAGGGAATGGTTGACCTTCCATCATATAAGCATTTTGAGGGTTCCTATTATTTGGATTCGGTAATGGCTGAGAGGGAAGTTGGTTAGATTTCTGCTGGGATTGAAGTGCTACTTGAGAATTTTGATTTTGTGGAGGAGTTTGCTGTTGTTGAGGGTATGGCAATGATAGTTGTTGACCTTGGTTTGGAAGTTGTGGAGCTTGCTGATTCTGAAATGATGGAGGATATTGATAGAATTGTGCAAATCTCCCATAAGGATTTTGCATGCTTTGCATCCATGCTTGGAAAGCATTTTGAGGTTGAGGCCAAGGTTGTTGCCAAGGATTCCAACTTGGTTGGGATTGAGAATTCACAGAGTTGTTAAACCCTTGATTCTGTTGTCCTTGCCAAGGTCTCCTTGCAATAAAACAGAGAGATTCGAGTGTATCTGGATCCTCTTGAAAGACTGCTTTGAGGCCAGGGATGGAAGGACAATCCTTGGTCTCATGAGTTTCTGAGCAAATTACACATGTTTCTACAACGTGTGCATCTAAGGGACATTCCCTTAAAGCATGTTTCTTTCTACATTTCGGGCAAAATATAGCCAAAGCTTCGGCTTCTGCTTTTTGTTTATTGTGAATCTTTAGGGTATCAAGTTGTTCACTAAGACTCCCTAAGATGTCAGTTTTAAACTCATCAAGCATACTGCCGATTTCAGCCCTACTCACTGATCCTGTTGCAGATATTTTTGCCCTAAGGAGAGAAGGATCTCTAGGCCCTTTTTGAGTTTTTGATTTGCCCCTTGAGAGATGGATACAAAGTTCGGCTATGTCATTGAGAGAAAGTTGAGAAATATCCCCTTTCCCCATCATGTTTAAGATGTCTATCCATTCATCCCTGATGGCTTTTAATAAGAGGGCTTTTAAGGTCTCTTCATCCAAGGTGTTCATTTTTGCTCTTTTCAAGTTATATTGAAACCTTTCAAGTAAATCTTCTAGACTTTCATCCTCTTTTTGTATCATTTTAAAAACCTCGTCCTTGTGATTAGTAGGCATGCAATAGTCTAAATACCTATCCAAAAATGTCTGTTTCATCTCATCCCAAGTCCTAATGGATTGAGTGAGTAACCCCATAAACCATTTCAAGGCTTGATCCTTCAGTGTTGAAGGGAACAACTTGAGTTTCTGAGAGTCATCCAGGTAGTCATAAGTTCGACACACCATTTCAAACTCAAATAAGAATGTTTCAGGGTCCTCAGTCCTTAATCCATGGAAGTTAGGGAGGACAGATGGTGATATGTTTTTCATAGTAGCTCGGGAATCCTCATTAACAATGGGAAACCCAAATGAATTATCCCCATTTCTATTTCCTCCTCCTATGGGACCTCTACCTCCGTTATGGTTATTGTTGTTTCCTCCTCCTCCTCTACCCCTACCTCTACCTCCTCCTTCTTCCTCTGCCATGATGATTCTCCTAGGGATTTCAAAATCTTCTGGTTCCTCTACAAAAGGTGAATGAGAAGGGATTTCTCCTTCTTCTTCAGATGATTCCAATTCCTCAATTACAATTGGTCTTCCTGTAGGAGAAAGAGAAGAGTCTTCTCCTGGTTCAAACTCAATAGAAGGTGTAGGAGAGTCAACTCTTGGCTCTTGAATTTCAGGAATTCTAGGACTAGGAGTTTCGGTTGGAGATAAGGGGGGTGTCTCTTGTCTATCCCTTGAAGCAGATGGACTTGTAAAAATTGAACTTCGAGCTCTAGCTAAAAACCGTCCTCTAGAATCTCTAGCTCTATGCATGTCATTTTTTATTTTTTCTTCAAGTCAAGTTAATAGTTCTTTTTCTGATCTTCCAGTTCACTCTAGGTGCAAGAAGAGAGCATACTCAAGAGACTACTAAATCAATAACTTTCTCCTTTCTGATCCTCCAGATCACTTTAAAGTGCAAGAGGAGAGCATACTTGGATAGATTATTAACTTCTTTCCTTGAAATTTTTTTTTATGTTTTTTTTTTCTCTAAGTATGGCTACTTAATTTCACTTCCCCGGCAACGACGCCAAAATGTTTAGTCAATTTAGTGTTCCTAAATTGATGTCATTAATTGTCAACCTGGGGCTCGTAAGCTGATGAAGTGAGGGTGTACTATATGTACTTAAGTAACTTTCTTAGAGCTTTTGTCGTTTTTTTTTTGGGGGTGTTGTTTATGGTTAACTTATCTTTGATGGAGTGATGGTTATAAACAGATGAGTGCAAGTGTGTGAAAAGTGAGTTCTAGATGAGTGAAAGTGTGTGTGAGTGAAGGTGATTTCTAATTACTTGCTGAATTTGTAAAGAAAAGAACTTGAAAGAAATTAGTAAATTAAAATGACTTGAAAGTAAATGACCACGTTCTAATGGCATTAGTCTCTATCCATACTGCTGCAAATAAAAGAAACAAGAAAATCACTTCAAGGATTGATGTTAATGATTATCTCCCCCTAACTCCCTGCTTCTACCACTTAGTACTGCGTAAAACACGATTAGGAGGTAGCTGAAAACAAATCCAAGAACTGATAAAAACTCTAATCTACTCTAAATGACAAATTGTAACACTACTAAGCTTTTTCCAACATACTGCTTCCTACATATGTGATTATGTGTAACAAGTGGAAAAAGTATTAGTATCACAAGCCAAGACTACTCAAATACAAGCTGCAATTAATTAGTGTTTTGTTCTCTTGAAATATAAGCCATTCATGATAAAGAGAGCATAAATGAATTAGCATCCAACTTGTAAAACTAAGCTAAAACTAATCTAAAAAAGCAGAGTCAAAAGGGGCAGCATCATGAACAAGACAACTGCAACTACCATTAGATTTTAAAGCAAACACAACACACTTAATCCCGGGACCTGCAAAGAAGTAAACCTGATCAGTGAAAATAAAGGCTGCAGCAACAAAGAGAAATCAAGTTGTACATAACTCAAGAAAAGAAATTATGTTTGTAAAATAAAGAAATTGCAGAAATATGAACATGAAAATACTTTACAAGGCTAATACGAACAGGGGCCCTCCATCCATATTATCCACAGAAAACTCAGATGCTCTTAAGACTTCAAAATGACGTTTCCATTACTTTATATGCAAAGATACATAATCCAAAAGTGCTGGAACAGCTCTTTATAAAAACAGAGTTTGAAAACGTGCCAAAATTCTCACAAATACATACACTACAGCATCTGAAAAAGGTAACCTTAGCGTACGCAGACGCAGGTATATATAGGCACCTGTAAGATGGCCTAATACGTAAACATAAAAACAGAAAATGAACTAACTGTCATGCGTATTAAAGATATAATTAACACGTCATAGGCTTCGTGGTCAAGCTGGAGGTCTTGGTCGATATGGGCAATGAATCTAACATTAGATCATGTCCCCCACGACTTTCAAAACATGGACAGGTCACCTTTTCCACCGACGTGATCAAACAGCTTACGTATCCACGTTGAGCTATCTTTATTTGACCGAAACTTGACCCCCTTTGACCGAAGGTACAAGTGACGTGGCCGGCTGAACTGATGGCACAGGAACCTCGAGCATGTATATTCCAACATGCCCACGTGGCTCATTCTGCAAAATAGCACGTGGATCTTTGAGAACAAAAAAATGGCTGCGGGATCAGTAGATGGCTGCGGAATCAGCAGATGGCTGCGGGATCAGTAGATGGCTGCGGAATCAGCAGATGGCTGCGGAATCAGCAGAAAGCTGCGAAATACCTGCAAGTATGTCAAAAACTAAACAAAACAATTATCCATTAGCAAAGCTCACTTGATCATGTTTAATGACAACTAATGTAATGATCTGGGTGGAAAATGAGGTAAAAGAGAGAGGAAAGTGATGAAAGCAGTAGGTAATGATAGAGGATGAGGTGTAAAGTAGGGACTCTACATATCCCATCCATTCATGCTATATAAACCTTCCTTTTTCCCAAGCACAAGCTAGTGTTGGTGTGCTAGTGCTAATTAAGTTTGGAGTAATCAGTAAGTTATTCATAGTTGTAGCTCTCTAGTTGTGTGTGAGGGAGAAGTATGAATTTGGTTTAGTGTGAAGACTAAAGGGAACAGCCCTAAAATGACCATTATTGAGGCCATCATGGAATGCTAACAGAAGTGTGCGGGAACCCGGATTTGTCGGAGGAGAACAACAACGTCAAGACAACGATTGTAATCTCTTCTTGATTTAATATATATGCAACTATCGATTGATTTCCTACATAATATGTCATCTCACATGTTTATGGCTTAATCTTTCTGGACCTGTTAAGTAGGTTGAATACAATTTGTCTATTATCATGGTTGTTGTTTACTTGTTTTAGGTGTTTGAAGAAGGAAACGAGAGATAGCTGGAGCGAGCAAGCAAGGTCGTCATCAAACAATATAAGCGTACTAAGAGGTAGGCCCTCTTAATTGGTTATAACCTAAGGAAATATTTCATATAATGTCTTGTTTGTGGCTAGACATGCTATTGGGCTAGAGGAATTGTTTGTGTCCGAACTTCGAATTTTACTTCACCACAAATTGGCGACTTCACTGGGGACACCAATCCTTTTGTTTGCTTGTTTGGAATTTCATGGTTTTGTGTGAACTTTTCTAGTTTCACCATTTCCCTTTAGTTCTGTCTGCTTTTCTTTGTTTATTGCTCTAGGTTTGAAATTCACAGTAGCAAGTCTGGTCCCAACTTTTGATTTTTGATTTTTGATTTTTTTTCTTTGCATCCTCGCTTAGCATGCTTATTTCGCTGACAGTCACACCGATTAGCGTGATATGCTCAGAAACATTCTCGTCGACCCCTTCTGGAGCTTGTTGTTAGTTAGGCAGTCATGCCGATGCTTGTAAGTGAAGATTAGGGTTCATCCCAAATCTTGGCCGGTGTGTCTTGCTCTCTTGATTTCTGCCTTGTAAGTTGTTTAGACTGTCTTCTCCCTGACTGGAAAGGTTCTTTTCACTTGGTTTATTTGCTTGTTGACTTGCCTTATTTTCACTTGATTTCTTGGGTCCTTGGATGGTTTTTGGCCCTAGGGCATCTAGGTTGTCATCCATTCAATTGATTGTGAATTCAGTGAGTCAAGCTGTTGGTGCGTCTATTCCTTGCATTTCATTTATAGTTCTCTCATCGCTTTGGGTCTCCATTACACAAGTTTGAAAAGCTCCGTTTGCCTGTCTAAGCGTCTCTTTTCTGGCACAGATCACATTGCTTGTCTTGTTTTTGGTAAAATCATTGCATCATTAGTTTGAAGGAAATTCTCTTTGTTTTTCATTTGCTTGAGAATCGATTGTCTCGAAACTTTTTCATTGAAGTGTTTTATGAGAAATTCATTTCATGAAAAGTACAAAATTCTAGTTTGTTGCATCAAAATGTTACGCTAATTAGCATCATTGAAGACTAGGATTTCATTTACATTTGAAAAGAAAAAAAATTCTCTTTACTTCTGAAAGGACTGTTTGTAGTGTACTTACTAGGAAACTAGGAATTGAAATGATTTTTTCATTAGTTTATTTTTTTCAAAAAGTGAAGTAGTGAAAAATAATTTTTCTTTCGGTTTCTTGATTGTTTGCATTTGATTGTGTTTTCTATGCTTTGTACTGTAGACAATTCATCAAATTGAAAGGGTCTTGTCTCATTTAGCTGCATTTAAGACTTTCTAAGTCACATCGCTAAGGCCTGAAAACTGAGACATAATTCAAGATAAACTTTAAAATGAACTCAATTAACCTAAGGCACATTTGAAACCTAATGATCATATCTATAAGGTCTAGGCTAGAGACGTGTTCCAACGTCTTTAAACCTAGCAGCTGTCATTAGCTTCGACACTAGAAAACGCTAGTACGGACTTGTGCTCCCCGTACTGTCAAGTATATAAAGGGAGACCCCTCTAGGCTGCAATCCTTTATCCATAGGAAGCCGAGTCTTCCGCCTTGAAAATGTGATACACCGAACACAACATTCGGGGAGATTTCCTGCCCATACTTCTCAGTTCGCTGGGAGGTATTCTGTAGTTCACAATTTCCTGGTAATCCTTTTTACCTAGATCATCCGGAGTAGTCATTTGATCTTTTTGACTCATTAAACTTAAAATATCATTCGAGTGCTTGTCCTTTCGAGCTCGTTTCCAATCGAAAGTGATAGAGTCATCTTTGCTTCTTTCTTGACTCTTAAAACATGAAAGAGCACTAGTTTATTTATGCGTCTTAAAAAATTGTTGCCCATGATCTTATAACATCCTGTTAGTCTTTTCTAGACCAAATCGTGAGTTTTCCTTAAAGTACATTTTAAAGCCTTGAAATTTATCTCTCTTTTCTTGTTAACTAAGACAAGGTCATCATGGCTGAACCATTTGGTTCACCTAGTTCCTCTTCCTCTCCTCCATCTGAAAGATTGTCTGAGGAGCCTTTTCCTGAATTACTAGAGTCACTTAAGGACCAAGGTGTTGAACTCAGAATCATTTTGAGCATTCAACCTTTGTCATCTCATCCTCCACCTACTTCAGATACTAGGTCACCTATTGATATTGGCTTGGAATCTCTGGACAATCCCATCCAGACTCCTGAGAGTTCACCGACTACTGACAGTCAGCTTGGACTGGTTATATATCCTCTGAATCCTTTGTTCGACCCTATTGTGATATCATCACAATGTCCATACAATTTGTACGATCAGCCAGGTGTTCCTTTGGAATTATCCCCTCGTACATCTTCGATCGTTTGTCATCATTTGTTCCCAGCTATGGAACCCGAAGGCGAAGCTCCAGTTACCTCTCCGGATCAATTAGAAGTTTCTACTCCACACACTGTCGAAGAGGAAGAACATCAATTTCCTCTTGAAGGTTTCCCCTACACAGGAAGCATTCCCATCAGTGTGTATCGGGATTTGGCACCTAATTATGTGACTTTAGCACAGTTGGTCTCAGGTACACCTAGTGCCTCATCACTTTATCACAACCTTGTTTGGGCATCTGGCACCATGCCTACTACAGGTCCGTTCATTCAAAACCCAACCTCCCAACAAGCGATGCTTTTTGCCGTTACCTCAGTCCCGGTGCAACCCACTGTTCTGAACCCTCTTGTCTTGACCGTCCAAGTCACCCATCTAGTTCAACCGATGGTCTCAAGGCATGTTGTTGTCAGTTCTTCGACCCCTCCAGTAAGTGGCCCAGCGGTGCCACCAACTGGGGGGTAGAATTTGAGTATTTCCATGATGTTAGGCATAACCAACGTGAGTAGCTCACAGACTCACATGGTTGGGATGAACCAACCTTCTTCTGATGTTATCCAAAACCTTGCTGGTCCTGCTGGATCGAGAAATGTCTAGTACCAATAGGTCCAAAATCCCGTTGGTTCGCCTGGGTCAAGTAATTTCCAGTATCAACAGCCTTATGAGGGTCAGGTTTAGTACCAAGCTCCTTATCTTCCATATGGTTCTCAAGGAATGGTCAATATGCCTTACGTCCTTTAGCCTAAACAATATGTTCAACCTAGTCCATCCACTTTTTCGGGTGGCTATGGCCAGATATAGTTCGAAAATTTTCCACAAACTATTAAAGTACCTCTGTTGCAGTAAGGACAACCTCTAAAACAACAAGGGAAACCTTTGTTGCAGCAAGGGCCGTTCGCGCAGTAGCAGGGACAGATGATGCCACAGCAAGGGAAACTGCAACAACCGCAAGGGAAGCCCTCGCAATAGTTTCAACAAACCATGTAGTATGCTCCACAAACTTCCCAGCCTATGTCTTCGCAAGGCCAACCTTTGCAGCCGGAGGGACATCCTTTACAACCACAAGGTCAATCCTTACAACAGCAGAGCCAAGCTGGGCAACAAAAACCCTTATATACATATCAACAGGGTCAACCCTTATAGGGACAAGGTCAGGGTCAAATCCTGCAGCAGCAGGTCCAAAATCCCTATGTCCAAGGACAACAAGTGCATAATCCTTATGTCCAAGGATAGAAGGTCCAAAATCCTCTTGTTCAGGGGCAACAGGTTCAAAACCCATATGTTCAAGGACAACAGGTGCAATATCCATATGTCCAAGGTGAATAGGCTCAACAACCCTTCAACTTGTATGTTGCTTATCAACAACCTATGGCAAGACAATTCCAAGGCGTTCAAGGTCAAAATCCTCCCTATGGCCAAGGTAACCTACAGTGGGGGCCAAATCAAATGCCATATGGCCAAAACCCTCCACTATGAGGACAAAATCCTTATCAGCAGGGATGAGATCCTCTGGTTGGACCCGCCTATCAACCTCCAATGCCTTTCAATACTCAATTTTCGTTCTTGGCTACAGTAGAGTTGCCAGATGTGTCTCAACTCATGAATGATCCAATTCTTCATTCACCATACTGGCCTCCGGTTCGTCCAAGCCCCGGAGCGATTATCCCAAGTTCGATGGGAAAGCAAAAGAAGATCCTAAAGCCCATGTGATGACATATTACCTCATCTCCGTATTTTCCAACAAACTCTTATAGGTGTTGCAGCCAACTGGTACATCGAGATCCCTCAAAGTACTTACCACGACTTCAACTCTTTAGCCATGGCTTTCCTCACGCATTTCCAGTTGTTGGTTCGCTATGAAACTGGAACCTATTTTCTTACATTGCTCAAGCAAGATACTATGATGCACATCTTCGATCACATCCATGAATGGAGATGTAGATGTCACCTGATCAAATTTGAGATTGTTGATCAGTTGCTAACAGAATGGTTTACCAAGTCATTCGTCGCTCCAATTTCTCACGATATAGCTATGGGTGGATGCGTTACCAAAGAACAAGCCATTGCTCGTGCCCAATACTTAGACCTTGTTTATTCTCAGTCTGGCACTTTTTATGGGTTATTGCCCGATGCTTCGCGGCCATCATCCAATCCAACGACATCGAAGTCACAGGCTACACCTCATGTTGATGGAGTAATTGGTTCAGTGTCCTAGACCCTTGCAAAACCTTCTACCAAACAGAAATCGGTCTTGAACACTGCTTCCAATAGTTCCTCCCAGAATCCACCTGACCCTAGTAAAACCTCAAAGGTCCACACTGTCTAGTCTACCACAATGGAAAAACCCTCAAAAAGTAAGAAGAAAGGCAAAGGTAAGGGTAAATCCGATGCCCCAAAACAGGGTCCTCCTAAGTCATCTGTTGGTGATTCTTCATAACGGAAGCCTAAGTAGTTATGCCTCATTTGTGAGGAGGATCACTACTCTAAGGATTGTCCTCGATGGTCCGAAGTTAGTCGTTTTCTCAAAGGGACCTCAACTGTCCTGAAAGAGCTATTTCACTCTTAGTAGACTCAAATGGTAGATAAGCCTCAATCATCTCCTTCCTCAGGATCTCAAGTGTTCATGATGAGTACACCTATTAATGTGGCTACTCGATCAAAAGATTATCAAACTCTTGCTTCGACAACCGGGAAAGAGAAAGAGGCCACCCCTTCTTCTTCGGCCCCGAGTTCTGGCCCTCTTCATATCGAGCACCCTAACCCTGATTCTGCCAGTCGGCCACCTTCTCGAGGTGTACTAAGAAAGTCCTCGTACAATCCCAACTCTCAAGCCACTCAACACTATAATATTGTTGAGGATTTGGATCAGGCGCCATCAACCATTTTTGCTCTCGAGGTACTCCAAAGTTGTCTGTCTTAGCAGAAATCATTGTTGTCGGCTATTGGGGGTATTGATCCTACCGATTGCAATTTGATGTGTTTTGATCTAGAGAACCATGTTTCACGACTGCCTCATCAGATCTCCTTTCTCATTTAGGTAATTATCAATGAGAAAACCATTCATAGGACCGTCATTGATGAAGGTGCTTCTACCTGCATCATGTCAGTCGCTCGCTGGAAGGCAATTGGTTCTCTTACTTTGAACCAATCCCCTAACACTTTGGAAGCTGTCGACGGGCGTGATTCGTGACCATTCGGTGTCTTACCCAACCTTGCCATTACTTTGGAGGGCAATATAGTACACGTCGAGGTGGATATTGTTGATGCTAATCTCAATTATAATCTTCTACTTAGACGGAGCTGGACCCATGCCATGCATGCTGTAGCCTCCTCCATCTTCCACGTCATTCGTTTTCCCCATCAAGGGAAGATCGTCACAGTCGACCAACTGTGTTTCTTTGCATCTTCCTCCTCGGATGGCAAAGTTTCGTATGTTAAGCACACCAGTGATCCTTACGAGAGTGTGGGGGCAAGAATTTTTAAAGATTCTACCTTGATGGGAATTTTTCCGCTCCCACTTCCTCATGTTGCCTCTGTCAACATGATCTCAGTCAAATTGGGTCATACCTTCATCAAATCTTGCTGATCCCTGGGAAATTATTTCGGCCTCAAGTTTCGTATCCTTTGATTTTCCTATTTTGAGGACTTCTTTCGATACGCATTCTCAATCCCCATGGCTTAGTGCTTCAGAATCTCCTGATCCCTTAGCCAGGACTTTTCTTGCTGATGAGAGTATCATGGAAGTAATGTCTCTAGAGGAACCACCTTGGAATGATACTCATCATCGTTCCTCGTTCCTGCCTAGCCCAACAGTCGCGTCTACTTGTCTCAAAGAGTTCTCTTCTTAGTTTCTTTCCCTACCACTTCAGGTGCCGATCATGCCTCATGAAGCATGGTCAGAAGGAAATTTGGGTAACATTATCCAAATGATTCCAATTGATATGTCTGTCAAGCCTAGTGTCGAAAATGTCCATATCGGGGTAACTTGTTCTCCAGATGAGATCAATATTTATACTCGTCTTTTTCAAGAATTCTATGATGTTTTTGCATGGTCATATGGGGAAATGCCTGACATTGATCCTAGCATCATCGTGCACGAAATACCAACTTATCCTCACACGAAGCCCATTCGCCAACGACTCTGCCCAGTGCACCCTAGGAAAGCAACAACTATCAAGGGTGAAGTTGAAAAACTTCTCAAAGCTGGATTCATTTATCTGATCCCTCTTACAGATTGGGTGTCTAATATTGTACTGGTGGCAAAGAAACAAGGCATGATCTGCGTTTGCGTCAATTACCGTGATCTCAATCATGCCTGTCCTAAGGATAACTATCCCACTCCCTTCATTTATCAGATCATTGATGAATGTGTTGGGAGCAAAATTTTTTCCTTTATGGACAATTTTTTCTGGTTACAACTAGATTAACATTGCACTGGCCAATTAAGAAAAGACGACTTTTATCTATCTGCGGGGTACTTTCATGTACAAAAAGCTCCCTTTTGGCCTAAAAAATGTTGGGGCTATATTTTAGAGGGCGATGTCCTACGCGTTTCGTGACATTCTGAACATCATTTAACCTTACTTGGATGACCTTCCCGCTCATTCTCGTAAGCGCCAAGATCACCCTGACCATCTTCAGCTTATTTTTCTTCGCTGTAGACACTACAACATTCGGTTAAACTCGCATAAATGTGTTTTCTGCGTCCAATCTGGATGATTCCTCGCCTTTATTATTTCTAAGGAAGGCGTTCACCTTGATCCGCTTAAAGTCGAGGCCATTCTTAATTTACCCCCTCCTTCTTCATTGCACCAATTGCAGAGCCTGTAGGGAAATGCAAATTTCCTTCGTCGTTTTGTACCCAATTACGCTGGGTTAGCTTCAGGATTTACTCGGTTGCTAAAGCAAGGAACGCCCTTTGTCTGGGATGAGATTGCCCAAAAGTCTTTTGATGACCTTAAGGCTATCCTCATAAATGCTCCTTTGCTGCATCCCTCGAATTATCATCGCGATTACTTCCTTTATCTAGTTGCAGCCTCTAACACCATTGCTATGGTGTTGGTACAAGATGATGATGAAGGCAATGAATATGTTATCTACTACCTCAATGAGTTGACCTCTATGTTGGGTTTGTGCCATGATGGCTCAAACTCGTATTACCCTCAGGCCAATGGTCAAGTTGAAGTTGTGAACAAAGTTTTGGTTACAATGATTCAACATACTATTGGGATACATAAGTCCAATTGGCATCTCATGCTCTTTTAAGCTTTGTGGGCTTACTGAACCTCAACCAAGGACGCAACTGGTTTCACACCATTCCAGCTAGTCTACAGTTTGGAAGCAACGTTACCGATTGAGTGCGAAATTCCTTCACTCACGTTAGCTGTCGAACTTCTCCCCAAAACCTCACCTCAAGAAGAGCGCCTCTTATATTTAGAATGGCTGGATGAGACTCGTTGTCTTGTTGCTTTGGTCATCGAAGCACAAAAGAAATGAGTCAAGTCCCGTTTCGATCGGTCAATCTCCCCTCACGCGTTCTTTGAGGGTGATTTGGTTTTACTATACGATCAAGCTAATGATAAGCTGGGGGCAGGTAAGTTTGAACGCACGTGGCCTGGGCCCTACATTGTTAAACAGGCGTTGTAAAAAGGGGCCTATGAGCTAATTGATTATGAAGGAAATCCTCTAGACAAGCCCCAAAATGGGCTTTACCTCAAAAAGTACTATGCTTAGGTAATCTTGCATGGTTACTTGTGTACATTAGTGTGTCATTCATTTTTCTGCAGTGTGGTTTGGTGTGTTGGTTTTAAAACAACTACCTTGTTTACTATGTTTTTCCCTGCTTTGCAGATGTCTGTGACTCCTCACATCAGTTTCGCTGATGGTGCTTGCCATAGTACCCGAAATCTATCCTCCGTAGCATGGGACATTTATGACCCTCATGGTGATTTGATTGATCTTCAAGGTATTTGTTTAGGTCGCACAACTAATAACATTGTCGAATACAATGTAGTTATCGAATTTTTGTCAGAGGCTATTGCTCTTGACATTCGGGAATTGGTTGTCAACCTGGATTCATAGCTTGTTGTCCTTCAACTCAATGGGAAATATTTTCGTCAGAAACTCTCAGATATTGAGAATGTATCTACGTATTCATCTACTGGAAATAAATTTTGATTACATTACATATCATCATATTCCTAGACGCATGAATACATTAACAGATGCATTAGCTAATTATGTGTTAGATAGACATTTACGAAACATGTGAAAAACCAAAAACAAATCATTTTGTACCATAGTAAGCAAGAATATACAACATATATATATGGAGATAATGTTTAATACATAAAAACTCCAAAAAATAATATGTGTGTTCAAATAACATTTGCGGCTTGCAGGCCTCATATATCCGTGGCACCTTGGACCTAGGAACTAATTGACATGGTGATCATGGTAACATAAAACTGCTCGTGCTACACGAGTTAGCAATCGATGGATCTAATCTGATACCCCCACCATATGCCTCTGGTACTGGCGTGGGATGTCTCCCACCCGGGCATACTCTGGGATACCACGAGTCAACCCCTCAAGGTTCCTCGTGATCCCCTCCTCATTGTCGCTTCCTTCCTCATAAGGAGCAACATCAAATTGGTGAACGTCGTGCCTAGTTATCGGGGACATCCCAGTAGGGCGCTCCCTTAAAAATTGATCTTTTACCTTCATTGTCGAAATCCTCCTCATCTAGAAGCAACATATTTAGATCTCCGTTGATGTCGGTACTGCTGTATGGCCAATCCTCCACTACGATCAACTGTTGTCATAGCCATGAGAAGAAGGTGGGCTTGTAGGACATATACTGGCCCCCAGTGATCCTAGGCATTAAATGACTCCAACGAACCATCTGTTGGTCTCATGGCATTGATGGATCTACCTCAGTTAGCTGGTACTAGAACAACGGAACCCGCTCCAGGAAGAAGGTCACTAGTACAGATCCAAAGCAAAATTGCTTCAGATTCCCCGCCTTAGCTTTTGACAGCTGGCGTTTCATGTTGATCTTCATGGTTTCCGCTCAATTGAAGATCGTCAGTGCTGTTCAGTCGATAGCATATAGAAATTTTTACTTGTTAGTCTCGTGCTCTACTTCGGACCTAGCCACTCTATTGATAGTCAACAGTAGCACTCTCAGTGTCAGATCTCGCACAGTGGCAATCTCAATCTTTCTGCTCTTGGATTTGAGGGATTTTGGGCAATGTTCGGCAAGTAGCATGGATATGCTTGCCCCAATCGATCGTGACCTATATAGGTTGAATTCTTCCCCTCTCTGGGACAATCCTATGATGAAATAGATGTATGAAGTTTCCAACTCCAGCTCCTGGTCACCAAAATATAAATATTTCCCGATTTATGTCCTAGAGACTAATTAGGTATCGAAGCAGCTTAGGTTGAGCCCGCAACCCTGGTGTGAGAAAGAACTTGAGGAGCCCACAGTTCTTCAAGGCGTCCAATTAGTTTGGATCATTCATTACCTGGGTGTCCACATCTTCATGCTCATGTTCTTTCCAGTCTACCATTTTCGATGATTATTTCATGCAAAAACCATGTATTTAAGTCAATAATAATTTTTGGAAACTAAAATTTGGATTCAAATGATGGATTTGAGAGAAAAATGGTTTTTTTCTTTATTCAGAGTGTCAGCGTGGTTGGGCGTTTTAGCACCCTCGGTCGGCGCGATTCCATACCCAGAAATCGTGTCGGTCGAGGGCGATTTTTTTTTGCTAAAACATCCCTCAAAAATCCAAAAAATGGATAAAAACAGGAATAAACAGTATGGAAATGGATCTTAGGGACTTGGCTCTTACCTGCAACTAGCAGCTTGGCGAATGACCTCCCAGATCTCCCGTAATCTGCTCCAGAAAAATTAGGGCAAAAGTGGGTGAGAAGTTTTTCACAACAAGGTAAATGGTAAAAAATATTTACTTTTCCCTCCTTTTATTCAGTTTTTCATGAAATATTAGGGTTTTAAAGTATTTTTGAGCTATTTTACCTCAAGAATTGGATAACGCACTTTACCTTTTTTGTGTAGTGATAGGTGATGGATGTTCAATGATGGTACTGAGTCACGTTTAAGCTCTTTTCTCGACTTGTAAAACTCAAATGAAAATATTGCTGAGTATTTCCTGTTTGACTTGTAAAAGAGAATAAAATGGGGGGTCCGCTTTCGAGCTCTTTTCCGACCCTTTAAACATGAAAATATTTCTAAGCTCTTGTCCTTTCGAACTCGTTAACGGATGCGAAACATCGTGCGCCCAATATGCGTTTACCCCTTTTTCGGGCTGGGATGCACTATTTATGAAAAAGGTACTCCTTGAATGAACTGGTCAAGTGGTTCTCTCGAGCATTGTTTTATACCTTTTCGGGCTCGAAAGACATAAATGTACGAAAAGGGACCATGTGGAGTTTTATTTTCCGTGTCTGTTTTCAAACTCTCTAAACATGAAAAAGATACTGAGTTGCACCTTTGTCGGACTTGTTAAAACATACAACGACATTAGATTCGTCACCATGACGAACATGAGCTTCTCATTCCTAGGGCTCGTTAAAATTACTAGGTCAAATTCGTCCAAAGGATGAACTTATAGTGCAAGCATATGCTATCCCCTTCAAGTTTACGATTAAAAAACAATTTGGGTACTTGCCAGGAATGGTGGGGTAAAATTTGGAAATTCAATCAGTTGTGTCGGTAACTCACTCTTGAACATGACACTTTCTGCTTCGTGTCAGGTTGGGATATCCTCTTTTTATCATTGACCTTCTTGGGTTGGGATGTTTATTTTTTCCTTCCATTTGATCTTTGCCTCATTATCATGATCACCGATCCTATGGGTCCAAAAGCTGCCAAACTTCTAGTCATGTCACCGATATGTTCAAGAGTTGTCCTTCTGCAGTTACGCTTACCCCTAATTCTCTGTATCATCCAAAATAATTTTTCATCCCTTTGTCTTGTGTCAATGATGTGGGATACATCATGGGTCTCCTACGATATGGTCGCTTCCTGCTGACTTCAGCTCATTATCCAGGAAGTTGATCGAGAGACTCCCTTCCAATACCTTAGAGCTTGCATGCCCTAATGGAAAATTCTTTGCACTCAATGACAAGTTCACGTCATTGGCTTTCGATCGGGTGATTTCACCGGTGTTCGACTTCAGTTCCTTTATTCACATTCCGTGAATTGTGATGATAGTACCTTGAGGACCATTATCATTATTGGTGGTTTTTCTCGCGCTTGTTAACAATTTACATCATCGACTGGTAATCAAGCGATTTTCTAGCATGTTCAATGTCAACACATCTATTCACATGTTAGAATTTGTACTTTGATCGGGTTGTGTTGGAGCGCAAGACCCTGGGCTTAGATTACAAAAGTTCAGGTTGTAAGGTGATGTGACATGATCACGTTGATATACATTTCTCTTTTAGATGGGTGGCTGCGACCATACCATGAGTTGTCATATGTGATCCTTCTTATTATTGGATGGTTGCGACCATACCTTGGTTTTGATATGATCCTCTTTATCGGATGGTTGTGCCCATACCTAGTTCCATTTGCATGATCTTTCTCTAGATGGTTGTGTCCATACCATGATTCATGTATCATTTGACAGAGTTTTCAGTTATGTAAATGTATTTGTACTTGTTTGCAGGTTTTCCAACGACAGACTCACGTTCCCCGCACTGATTCATAAAGAATTTCACCCGTCGCTTAAGTTCGACCTTCATGCTTTAAGGGGCATCTGTTACACAACATTTTGTCACTGTCCCTGTAACCCCTGTTCCATGATCCTAGCGGACTTCTACAATGAACCCTACATGCTTCCTCTTCACGAAGAAACTCCCATTATGTCCCTCTTCATGAGCAGAATAATTACCTTTTGCATCATTTCCCAAAAATCTCCTGTTTCTCCCAGTTTACAAGACCGACGCTAATGACCCGTGTCCTCCTCACGCAGATATGTAGGGATTATAACTGTCCCTAGTGCCAATTAGAGCGCTTGAGCCTTGTTCCAGTCGTTTCGATCCTCTTTCGGAAAGTTTTTTAAATAAGGAGCCGAAGCTTCCAAATCTAGAAGCTTCGTAACAAAAGTCTGGTAAATGGTTGGGCTGCATGGAGTCAAGGATGACAGTTTGGGATCATTTCTCCTATTAGGATGGAACTACCTCAAGAGATAAGACCTTCTCCCATGAGAAGAGGAACCATCTCCCACCCATTCATGCTATATAAACCTCCCTTTTTCCCAAGCACAAGCTAGTCTGGGTGTGCTAGTGCTAATTAAGTTTGGAGTGATCAACAAGTTATTCACAGTTGTAGCTCTCTAGTTGTGTGTGAGGGAGAAGTGTGAATTTGGTTTAGTGTGAAGACTAAAGGGAAGAGCCTTAAAACTACCATTATTGAGGCCATCATGGAATGTTAACAAAAGTGTGTGGGAACCTGTATTTGTCGGAGGAGAACAAAAACATCAACACAACGATTATAATCTCTTCTTGATTTAATATATATGCAACTATCGATTGATTTCATACATAATATGTCATCTCACATGTTTATGGCCTAATGTTTCTTGACCTGTTAAGTAGGTTGAATACAATTTGTCTATTATCATGGTTGTTTTTTTCTTTTATTTACTTGTTTCAGGTGTTCGAAAGAGGAAATGGGAGATAGCTGGAGCGAGAAAGCAAGGTCATCATCAAATGGGATAAGCGTACTAAGAGTTAGGCCCTCTTAATTGGTTATAACCTAAGGAAATCTTCCATAGAATGTATTGTTTGTGGCTAGACCCACTATCGGGCTAGAGGAATTGTTTGTGTTCGCACTTAGAATTTTACTTCACCACAGTATCTCTGAAAGAATGTTGGCTAACTTGTTTGTGTTTCCCTACTTATACTTGATCACTAACTGAAACGGTTATAGAAACTCCATCCACTTGTAATGCCCGGTATGTTGTAGCTTACTCTAGGGTTGTTGCAAGTTTGTAATACCAAAAATAGTGCTTGATTGATCTTCTTATTTAGCTCCTAAAAGGTGCTATGTCGATCATTTCCTTACTTGAAACTCTTGCCACTTGTTTTTATGGCATGTAGTGATGTTGCTACCACTAAAAACGAGGCTATAAATTTTCTAAGGTATTATGCCACCCTAAAAAAACTCCTAACCTAAAAAACATTAGTAGGCACCAACCATTTCATTATGGCATCTATCTTGAGAAGATTTATTTTCAACCCTATTCGCCTATCACATACCCTAGATACATCAAAGGCTATTGTGCAAATTCACACTTCTTGAGATTTGCTAGCAATTGGTGCTTCTTTAATGTCTCCAACACTTGTGTCAAATGTGAGATGTGCTCCTCCCAAGTAGCACTATATAATGATATGCCATCCAAATAGATAATAGAAAATGAATCTATAAAAGGGCATAGTATATCATTCGGTAACCTCATAAACATCGTTGGTTCATTGAATAGGCCGAAAAACATGACTAACGAATCATATAAACCTTGCCTAGTTTTAAAGGTGGTGTTCTAGGTATCTTCTTCTATGACTCAAACCTAGTAATATGTAAACTTTAAGTCCAACTTGGTGAAGTATTTTGCTTGGTGCAACTAATTCAATAAAATCATCTATTATAGGTAGGGGGTACCTATTCTTGAGTGTAATTTTGTTCAATTCCCTATAATCTATACACATTTTACAAGTCCCATCCTTCTTTGGCACAATAATGATGGGTGACCCAAACGGTAACATACTTGGTTGAATGAAACCCTATTCCAATAATTATTACAATTGTTTATTCAACTCACTTGCTTCTATGATATACTACCTCTACAACCCAATGTTTGGAAATGGGGAGTCTGGCAATAGCTAGTTCTTGTGCTCCACTTCCCTCTTTGGTGGTAGCCCTTTAAGCTCTTGGAACACATCCTTGTATGTATGTTCCAACTCCTCAAGTTGTTGTTTCTATTTCTTAGTACACCCCTACAGGGGTGCATTTTCTCTCACCAACTCTTTTATAGATTGATTTTCTCTTAAAAATAATAAAATATACTTCTTGCCAAAATTGATCAATTTCTTCGCTCAGTTGGTACTTACCACCAATATTTTTGACTTGCCTTTGTGCGTTGATGGTGAACATTTTTCCATACTCAACGAGACGATACTAATTGGCTTTCAGCATGGATATTCCATCCCACATGTACATGTAGTGAATTCCGAACACCCCTCCACATATATCATGGGGAACTACATCTACTTTTACTTCATCAATAAAATAAACATTGATAGCAAATATAATTTCTCACTGTTTGGTTACCTTTATTTCTACATGCTTATTTACCTAACCCAATAGATATGGACTTAAATGATAACAAACATCCAATTCCAATTTTTTGACCAGCTCTGTTATAATGAAATTCACTTGTGATCCTAAGTCAAACAGAGCATCAACCTTGGCCTTTTTAACCTTTATATTATATGGAAGAGCTTGGTCTTTTCGTTCTGTTCTTAATTCTAAAGGTTACTCCTATTCACCTCCTTCTGCACTTATGTACAAATGATATTCTCATCCATGTCTGAGCTACCTTTTCAACTTGGTTGCTCAAATTAGTAGCCATGTGATTCTTCTTCTTATTATCATTATTTTTTCTTTTCTTTGGGTTAAGCTTTGATGTAACTTCCAACATCTCTTCCTTTGTATGACCATCGATGTTATAGTGGTTGTTGGGGTCTTTTCACTGGTGTGCTATGGTTATCGTCTTCTTTCTTCCCCCCCTTTCCACTTCTTCTTCCCCTCCATAGAAGCGTCTTGGTGCTCCTTCTACTTCGATCCACTTGATTTCCCCTTCTTCATGCCTATGTTCTTAAGGTATTGTGCCTATACATAAGCCTCGTCCACTGATATAGGATTGAAAAACATCACTTGCTTCCATAGATGGATGTGTACATGCCCCAAATACTCAAGGAGTACATCTAAATTCTTTGGGGAGATACCCAACATTATGGTCATATTTCTATATTATATGGTGTATTCTTGTACACTTTGCCCCTGTTTTTTCTTGAAGTAGTGCCACTATATCCAATAGTCCTCTACATATCCGATAAGGTAATTGTGAGTTTATGAGGGTTTTAAAGTCCTCCCACTTAGACATTGGAGGATCTCCCTCCAACCTCAAGGTCTCTGTGTGGCTTTCCCACCAAGTGAGGGCACGACCCTCTAATTTCAACCACACAAATAAAGTCTTATATTCTTCCTCTATGTGACAAGCATTGAAATGAAATTCTAATTGTTACAACCAGTGATTTAACTTCAAAGAATCAAACTCACATTAATATGGATTCATATCAACCTTCACTTCCATTTTTAATAAGGACAATGAATGGTTCATGGCACTTGAAATGGGTTGATATTGTTTGGGTCATTTCTCCGAATCATTCCTTGTTTCTTTCCATATCCTGATCTCCCCTATGATAAGACCTATGTGTTAGAACCCCCATATTCTCCAAATAACCATAGCTTATTGGTTAGTGACACCATGAGGATATTCACGTTATAGTTTATATCTACAACTTGTGCTTTTGTCCATGAAAACCTCTCCTGTGTAGGATCACGAGGGTTATTCATACATTTGTCAACCATGAATAAGGTTTAGTGAATTTTGGCTTAATCGATCTAAATCCTCTGCAAATATCCAAAATATACCTAAAGAAACATACTCTGTTACCAATATGATATGTAAGTTTTTGTGGATATCCACTAGATAGTTTATCACAATAGATCCCGTAAATTATACTTAAAAATCTAAAATCTACACTACAAGGGTTTATTTCTCTTTATATTTTTAGATACGTAAGTTGTTGTTTATTTTTATATGCATGCAAATTATAATTATTCATAAAATAGAGAAAAATGAATTAAAAACTCACAAACCATGATTGACACAAGATATAACCTAGTTTCCCTATCAAGAGAAAACCCAGATGGAAGGAGAGCCTGCCTTGCTCTCTTTCTCTGAATAGAAAATGGCTACGAGTACAAAGAAGTATGGCTTGTGGCTTATAGTATACTACATTGCCAAATCCTCTCTATGCATTCTCTCCCTATTCCTCTTCGCTACTCTGCTTGTCTATGGAACAAAATGCCCTAGGAAAGAATGGCACCCCATTTCCTCCTAGTGTCCTAGTTATAACATATCCCATTAGACTACTTGTGGTTAGGTTTGACTTCTTCAACTCTTAGCTAGAGTTATAATATAGAATATTCTTGAGTATTATTCATCATTTTCACATGGCTAGCCCCTTTTCCATGAGTGATGGGGGCTAAAATGGCATCCGCTCAAATGATGGTGGCCAATTTTGATAGGTCAACTTCTCAGAGGCATAACTTTCTCATATGAGCTCCAATTGAGGCGATTATTGCACCATTTGAAAGGTATACACTTGTACATTATGGAATATAGGTCCATAATAAGGTTACGACCATAAAAAGTGTTCATTTAAGGCCTCAACGTGGCTAATGAAGTTTTTAAACCAAAAGTTTCCAAACTAGGGTTGTCGGTAAAAGTGGTCTTGTGAGTCGTTCCTATATGCTTTCCAATCTAAAAGCATCGAGATGTATGAAAAACAATATAATGATCTAATCCAAATAATTTTTTGTCATATATATCCCCTTAGGATTTTTTTTTTTTTAGGTTTTATAGATATTAGAAATTTTGAGGAAGTAAACTTTTCATGGCTAATCATGCTTCTTAGAACATCCATTAGTAGAAAATGAGAAATTAGTGACTAAGTGACTAAAAGAGTTTCACCACAACTTTTCCAAGTGAAAGACTATAAAAATGAGCAATCTTAAGTGACTCAACTAAAAACAACTAACAAAAACAAATAATTTAGTCTCGGGTTAAAATATACGACTAGCTAATAAGTAATACAACTAAAAATGACTAACGTGAATGACTAATTTAGTCTAGGAACATAAATACGATTACCTACAAGTACTGAAATAATACAAACTAGTCATTTATGTTAGTCGTTTTAATTGTGTCACTTCAACAATCTAAACTTACAAGTGATAGGGGATTTAAAGTCTGTTATAGATGGTTGAAATATTATACTTACTTAAACTCTTCTTTATTAAATCATTGAATGATTAGAGTTATGGAGCTTATTAGAATCTTTAGGGTCACATATTTTGATAATATTCACATGGAATTAAATTGAAAGGTTAGCAGATTATACAAAGTGGCAGTGGGCTTATAACTGGGTCAAATACATTACAAAGAATAACTACAAGGAGAAGTGTTGGTTAATTAGTAGAGGACACATTTCCTTTAGTTGAAGACTTAACTTTTCATGCATATCTACATTTTGTATTATTAGGGTCGTATCAATAATTGAACGTAGGATACTAGTTTTCAACTTGGATGTCAAGTTGTTTATTTAGTTTGAATGTACATCGTGAACATAGTAGTACTAGAATCTTATGAAATTGTTCTGAATCCTATGGGGATTTTTCCCAAACATTGCGTGTGGCACATATTAGAATATAATGTATTACATGTGAATCAGATTTAGTATATGTTAGATGATGTAAATTACACCTTTGCATTAGTATTAATACAAAAATTGTGTTTTTTCCTTTTGGAAAAAAAAATCAAGGCATTTCCCACCACCTAAGTCAATAATTACTAAAAAAAATTATGCCTAAATCAATAACTACTAAAACAATTAATTTCTAAATTCCTCAACCTAAATCAATACTTTCCCACAACATAAATAATAATTTATAAAACAATAACAAATCATTGCTCGTCATGACTACAAAATCAATGTTCATTGCGACTAACCACCTAATTGTGTCTGGAAGTGAGCTCATTTGAAAAATCAAGGTTTATTTTAGTGACTAGCTCCTCATGATTGAAAAATCAAGGTTCATTATAGTGACTAACCATTGTGTTCAAAACCTGGGTGCCAATTTTTGCATTTCGCGAGAAGGGGGAGGATTATTTTGGTTTTGATAGGGTCATTTGGAAGTCTTTTCCATGGATACAAGAGTATTATATAGAACTTGGAGGCTATTGAAGAGGTAGAAAAATTCACAGTTGAAGGCGTCTGAAAGTTTGGAAGTGAAATATCAAGTTACACTCTGCATTTTCCCCTCTTTAACTATAACTCTTCTAATCTCTTCTATGAACCAGTTAAAAAACTGGATAGAGGCTCCTTGATTGATTGTTTGGCTGGAACGAAGGTCCTAGGTGGAGGGACCAATTTCCAGGGGGTGCAAGAAGAGACATTACCAATTTCCTATTTCTAGCCTACCCCAACAATGTACTAATGTCCTTTTCTTGCAAAACCCATATCAGTGTCTTAATATGAGTAGCTTGATGAAAAACATATATCAATAGCTCTAATCAAGCTTTTATGTTTCTAACCTTAAAATCAACATGTATTCCCTCAAAATAATTTGCATCTTTCCATCTATTTGTAAGATATCTTTCCTATTTTGAATTCTCATGCTACTAAATTGCCAAGTCCGATAATAGAACTAACTGATGCCCACTTAGAAATTTTAGAATTTTGTTTATCCATCTTTATAGAAAAGGGACATGGCTTGTAATTTTTCCTTCTTAAAGGCTTTAGGAATGTTTTTTAGGAATATCTATCCTATTAATGTAACCCTAGGGACTTGCATCTAGCCCCAACCAGTTGATATGTTTCCTTGAGAAGGAAAATGTGTTTTTGTAAGGATTTGAACCTTGGTGGGGGTATTAAACACCCCTACTTTATCATCTAACTAGGCTGCTATTGACACTCTTCAATTTGTTGATCTCATTGTGACCAAACAAAAATACACTAAGGTAAAAGAACCCAAATATTTGATTCAACTAGGGAAAACTATTCAAAAGTTGGGCAAGTCCAAAAATATAGTAGTACACATTTTTGTGAAGAAAGGAAATTCTCATAGATATGAAATAAATCCATGGCTTTAAAATGTAGAATATCAATTTGAGAGAGCTATGGTTTAAAACATGAAATTTTTTTGTACAAATAAGCCAAACAATATTTTGATCTTCTATTCAATGGTGCCATGATCCACATGTCTACAAACACAACTTGGATCCAATTTGTTCCTTACTAAAATTTGCCATGGATTTTCACTATGCATCTTGGCACTTGTGTCTTCACTTTGGTTCTCAATACTTCCATACTTTCACTTTTCTAGCATTCAAACCACAATCTCTCCCTTTGTAACTATGATTATGTATTCTACTCCTACAACTATAAAGTTCTATAATCGATTTCATTACAATTCTGCTCCTCTCATTGCTATAATGGAATATTTAAATTTTTAGTCTTTAGGCAATTTAGAAATTCTTCTTGTGCCAAGTGGCATATGATAATTTTGGCTTAGATTTGGTAGTTATATTGGTTTTAAGTCAAGTGTTGTGGATTTTAATGCCATAAAGTTTAGTGCTAGAGGTGGGTGTCCCTGCAGCCTATTTTTTGTAACAAATACTCACAAATATTTATTATTAATAATTAAAGGAATAAATTTCAGAATTTAAGACACTTTTTCTGTTGTCATAGCAAAGCATATTTACCACTAGGAACATGGACCCCTCAACTAGTTATAGATCTAGAAGTATTAAATAATCGACTGTAGGAATTATGGAAGCCAACACTCAAGTGACAAGTCCCTATACCCACAGGTCTTATTCTTGACACAAGGTTGTAATGACTGTCAGAAATCAACGACCAAAATGAAGAGGCTCACGTTGACATACAAAGGTTTATGGCCCATAAATTCATAGCAGTGAAGCTTAGGAACTTAGTAATAATTAACATATGAAAATGAACATTAGTTACAGATCTTGAAAGTAGATTTTAAGTGCTAAAATGCTCAACAATATAGTAACTAACCACAAGGAAGAAAACACCAAGATTTAGGGTCGATACCCAAGGAAAAACCCCACAATGGAATCCCATAATTGCCGCTTTCCAATAATCCCACAGTTGCTTCAAATTTATAGATGTTGAGGCATTGTTGAGCTCATGCATTGACATGCCCAAAATAAGAGCATTTACAGAAATAAAGGATTTGTGGTTGTTTCTAAGATATGGAAGGAATTTGACAACAAATCACTTGATTTTTCCTAGATCCTCGTAATATAAGGTTGGGTTGAGCTCTAGATAGGGTGAACCCTTTCTCAGATCAAAGTAGTAAATGGTCAACTTGGCCAGTGTTTTTAATAAATTATGACTTTCCTCCATGGTTAGAAACCAAACCATTTTTATTGATGTTGTCAATGATTATAACTGGGAAAAAAGTGTGACTTCAAATACAATTGATGTTTATTTTGAGCAATTATTTGATTCACTATTAGAATTATGGAAAGGAATTGAAGGAATTCAAATTTTAAGGGATGATAATTCAATCCAATTTACTTTAAGAGCTTCTTTATTGTTTATGATACATGATCTTCCTACATATGGCACTTTGACTAGTCTCAATGTTCATGGATACCGTGGATGTCTAGCTTGCATCTTCAATGGTTTTGTGAGGCACTCAAGTAGTTTGCATAAGTGTATTTATAGTGGAAATCATGCTTACCTTAAAATGGAGCATCCATAACATTGTCAAAATTCACGTTTCAAAGGTTAGGAAGAGAATTGTGAAGGACCATTGGCAATAACAGGTGATTACATTATTGAGAATGGAGAAAAAAAAATGCAATTTATTGAAAATGGTGGCATTCGTGGTAGTAAAAATGATCCACTCAATGGTAATGGTGTAATATGAGTGTGAATATTCTATAAGTTGCCATACTTTAAGCATATAATCATTAGGCATAATGTTGACTTTATTCATACCAAGCAAAACATAACTTTTGCTATTATAGAAACTATTTTTGGTGCATATGATACAATGTCAGCATGACTAGACCTTCAAGAACTAAAGATTCTTTGAAATGTTTGGGTTGAAAACTATGGTGATGGAGAAAATGGAGAATCTATTTCTCCTTATGTGTGGACAAAGGAACAATGTGCAAAATTCTTAAAGTTTATGTCCCAGACTTGGTTTCCTACTGGATATGTAAGTAGTAATATTAGAAGCCAAATAGCTTAAGAGGCCTCAAGAACCATGACTATCATGTAATGATCGAGGATATTTTACCTATTATATTCATATCAAGTTTGTAAAAGGTGCCAAGCATGGAAAACTTTAGGGGCTAATATTCTCAAGTTGACTAATTTTCCATGCTTTTTCCAAAAAAAAGATTCGTCAATTTCCATTTTTTCTAAAAATGGTTCGCTCAAATTTTGTATTATAAAATTATTTTACCTAAAAGATCGCTTAAATTTTATAGACACTGTATATAAAATCAATATAAATTTGAATATTTTTACAAATATATCTCCAAATATTTTGTAGTTTGCATATTAGGGACTAGTAGGATTCATTGACGTTTCTAAACTTTAAGATAAATTTCCATCCTTAAAATTTTCCCTCGTGCCAAAATTAAAAATTATAAGGTTGGGCTTAATATTAAAGAGAATCAGTTTGCATGTGTTAGATCCTTCAAACATTGATAATATGAGGGGAGAGGTTGTTGAAGTCATTTGCTTATTGGAACGATAATTTCCACCAACAATATTCAATATTTCTATGCATCTTCTTATACATCTAGAACATGAACTAGAGCATTGTGGCCTGATATGAACAAGATGGATGTATCTTATAGAACGATGTATAGGTTCTAAAAATGTTTTTTCGTAATAAGGCAAAAGCATAAGGTAGCATGTGCGAGGGATATTTAATGCAAGAGGCAATAGGATTTTTCTCAGAATATATGAAGGATTTCAGTGATGTCAATCAACGTGTATGGGATGATGACGAAGATGAGAGAGGTGCAGGTGAAGTATTAGAAGGAAATGGTCATTGCTTCAAGCTATCAAAAGAGGAAAGAATTGCGATACATGTCCATTTTCTTCATAACACATCCCTCATTCAATAATTGGCACAGGTGAAATGTTATTTACATGATAATTTATTTATTTAGTTTCATTTAACAATTAAATTATATAATTCTTACTATCTTATATGTTCATATTCTATGTGGAAAATACAAAGAAGAGATTTGAACAAGGATGCATTTGTCTCTAAAGCATACACTTTAGGATTTGAATATTAGAGATGGTTCTTTTCCAAAATTTGATGTTTGGATATTTGATGCAATTAATGATGCACAACAAGGTCAAGATATAACAATTGAAGAAATTGAGCTTTCACAACCTCCAAATATATGTGCTTCTTCTTTCTGTGGGATCTGGGCCTATGGTAATCATTTAAGAGTGGAAGAAAGGGACACATGAAAGAAAAATTGTGATTGTATTGTTAATGTTGATTTTCATCACAACATTGAAAAGAAATTTTATGTTGGATTCGTACAAGAAATTATTCAAGTTGAGTAAGGTGAAACTAGTCCTATATTACTAAAATGTAAATGGATCAAGCCATCCACAATACAACATGACAAGTATAGATTATTACGTGAAAATACACATCAAATTTGATCGAAGACCAATGAGCCATATGTTTACCATCTTCAAATTATCTAGTCATTTTTAATTGATGATGTAACAAGCCCAGGGTGGTTGTATCTCCTTTAAACAAACCCTTGTTCAAAAAGGAAATTCATGGAATATGTTGATATAATGGTCGATGGAAATTTTAATAGTTTATAAGAAACATTGGAAGAAGAATTTGAAGACGACAATAGAGTTTTTGAAGAAGAAACCTTGATTCGCAATACATAGACTAAGATAGAGAATATAATGCATGGCCAAGACAATGCATTGTACAAGGACGTTGAAGAAAATCACGCTGATGCATACATAAGTGATCAGGATCGTGGCAATGCAAATGATCACGACGATGATTTGTCACCTTATATTTATGGAATAAATGTTTATGATAGAAATTGATTTTATTGTGTTGGCCATGGGATAAAGTAGCATTGTATTGAACATTGATAGGAAATATTATACCTATATGTATTTGATATCATGATTGCAAATGTCTGTTTAAAATATAAAAAAATGCAACATGCCTTGATTCTAATGTTTTGAGCCTCATAAAATAGTACCACTATCTCAAGGGAAGTTGATAGCATGGAGGGAATGGTTTGGACATTGATGAGGAAGCTTTTGGTGCATCCATATGAGGACATGATGGTTGTGGTGGTAAGATAAAAGCATTTGGTGTATAACTTGAGAGATTTTGGGAATGTATAGTTGTTTAGAACAAAATGTTGAGCCACACTAGTTCAGTGGCGATTGTCCTTTAATCCTCTAACAAAATGGACATAGGTCAATCAAATTAGTTGGTAAGAGGAAGGTGAGGCAATTTATGGGGTGGGAACCTAAGCATATACATAAGTCTAGTAAGATTCCCTACGAAGTCCATACAACATGATTTTGGGCTTTCAAAGACATTATGTACTTGATTTAGAAAGATGGATTCCATTATGGTGCTTATTTTTTATTAATAGAAGAGAAAATACCATTAATGCATAGAACATTAACCTAAGATCCTAAATTTATATAATGTGAAGATATGTGAGTTATTTAAGTACATTCATGTTTTTCTTTCCTTTTCTTTTTGTTGCAAAAGGGGTGTACAACGCTTCAGTTGGGGTGTATCATGAGCACCATAATTGACATATTTTATTTTCTTTCTATGACATTTACCTTTTGAAAACCCTTGAGCTTTGGAATCATGAGAAAAATATCCATTGAAATAACCAATTATGTATCCACTTGTAGTTTATAAATTAATTACATGTAATTTAATTTGGGAGTGTTTTATCAGATTTTAGGATGAATATTTGAATTTCATGTATGTACGATGAACATGTGTTAGGATTAGGATTGAAAATGAGTTACACTTTTCCTATTTTTCTTGCTATGGATGTCATATTAATCATAGAATCGATATTTACTTCTTCCATCAACAAAGATCAATTTTCCACCAGCATGGCTATCATTTTGTAGGATTAAGCATAATTTTTCTTTATTGGGACATGTCTCTTGATTGCAGACCTTTAAGAAAAGTATTTTATGTCTAGTCTTTATACATCATGCCTAGATCCACCTATAGGAGGACCTACAATATTGCTGGTCCTAATCGCTGCTACAAAACTACCATGGAAGCCTTGTGAGTTGATGAGATCTTGCTATTGAAAGGGCTGAAAGAATTTGTCATTGAAACACCTACATGACTGCTTGAAATCTATGTTTATTGCTTGTGCTTGAAGATGATGGTTGTAGGTAACATTTGCTATTCACAATTGTTGTTGTTACATTCTAAGTTTTTTGTTGCCCCTATTGAGAAAATTTCTACATTTAATACTACCACCATGTTCTTTTATATCCAACCTTTCTTGTTATAGGTGACCTCATGCCTCTGCAAATAGTTGCTTCAAAGTATATATTTTTTTATTGAATATATATATTTTTTTAATGTGAAATTTAGGACATAAAGGTTATGAAGAACAAGGGCTTGAAACATAATAGTGACCCTAACAATGAAGAAAATGTGACAGAATACGAGTGTGTTCGTAAAGAACACATCACAAAAAGTGACGAATATTTGTCATCTAATGTCGAATATAATTAAGTACTTACTCCTTATGACCCTTCACTTCTATGCATATTTCAAGAAAGTTGTATTAATATATTTGATGATGTAGGCCATATATGATTTTCATTATAATTTGATAAGTTTTTTGTTTTATAGGGAAAAGTTGGATTCGACAAAAAATGAGAAGAAACAAAAGGCAAGTAAAGACATGTTGCTGCAAACTCGTAGAAGCCAATGCCTTGGTAGACCAATACATGGAGATGGAGTTGATGATACTAATGATAATATTCCTAATATATCAAATGATCATGTGCAAGGTGTTCATGAAAGCATGGTTTATTCTGGAGAAGTAGGCTTGCAAGAGCTTTATTTAAAGTTAAAGCAAATATTTGAATCCAAATCTAAGGAGATATCTATGTCACCTAGTGCCACACGTGCTGTGGAAAATAGCAAAATGTTCAACCTTCTACCATAGAAAAAACACCATCTCCGCCAAGCAAGGCGTTAGGAGTTAGTGCACTTTATGTATCCACAAGTATGAGTGATTTTTCATCATCCAATCTTAGTTCTAAACATGCATTAAATTTCCATCAAAATGCGAAAAAATATTCAAGGTCTGTATAGGTCCACATAAAGGGAAGCCAAAGAAAGAAAATTAAAAGGGAAGAAGGCTTACTTGGTTGAGGTAAAATATGGCCAATCTACTGGACCAAATGCTTCAAGGTAGGCCACAAAGGTGGGAAAAAGAATATCTTCTCATTTGGATGTTACCAAATCCAACTTTATAGATCAATATCTAATAAATTTTGATCAAGTGATCCAATAAATGGAAAATTCTTTTGAGACTAGTGGAATAATTTCTATTAAATATTACAAGTAGAGTGAGAATTTTGATGAATAACTTCAAGCATAAATGCATAAAATTAATCTTGGATGGAAAAGATAGGGATAATAGCTTGAGTCCCAAAGGGTGGAAAGATTTGAAGGAAAGTATGCATGTTGAAGAGTATTTGGCAAAGAGTACAAGAACGAAGAAAAAAAGAAATCTTGTGAAGGATCGATACTTTTTGGGTTGGGGTGCGTTGTGAGCCAAACAACACATGTTTTTAAGTATATGTTTGTTTTGTTGATTATTATACATTTTATTATGCATGTTGATTTGATTATATATGCAACTAATTATGCATTGATAGTAATTTCTAGGCAGGGGGAACTAATAGAGAACCAGTTTTGAGTGAAATGAATCAATATATGACAACAGATTCTAAACATCATTATATGTCAAAAAATCCAGATAGTTACTTGCCATTTATTGAAGTCAAGAGAAGAAAAATTAGAGACACATTTTCCGTTGGAAACCATAATGAGGATTATAATCATGCAATGAAATGTATAACTAGGTTGCAGAGAAAATTTCAACCATAGCCTCGTCCATTGAACCTCTTGTTGCTGCATGGAAAAAGTAGGAAGTTGTTGTAACGGCTATAACAACCCTCCAAATTTTTTCCTATGCTTCAATTTTGGAGCATTCCTTCTAAACCACAACAATTATTGGGTTTGGGTGCGTTGTGGCCAAACAACACATGTTTTTAAGTATATGTTTGTTTTGCTGATTATTATACATTGCATTATGCATGTTGATTTGATTATATATCCAACTAATTGTGCGTTGACAAGAATTTATAGGTTGGAGGAACTAATAGAGAACCAGTTGTTTCTAAAATGAATGAATATATGGAAACAAATTCTAAACATAATTATATGTAAAAAAATCCAGTAGAAAGTTACTTTCCATTTATTGAAGTCAAGAGAGGAAAAATTGGAGACACATTTTCTATTGGAAACCATAGTGAGGATTATAATCAGGCAATGAAATGTACAACTAGCTTGCAGAGAAAATGTCAAACATAGCCTCCTCCATTGAACCTCTTGTTGCTACATGGAAAAAGTAGGAAGTTGTTGTAGCGGCTACAACAACCCTCCAAATTTTTTTCCTGTGCTTCGATTTTGGAGCCTTCCTTCTAAACCACAAGCCAAGTGAGCAACTACTGATCCAGGTACTTGTGCTTTGAATGAGCTTTATTATTTTCATCTTGGCTTGTGTTTTCTCACATAGATCTTTTGTAACCCACAAGATGATCTCATGACTTGGTTTCTTGACAGTTCCGGGCTTGCCTTAGAGATTTGTGCAATTCTCGAGGGCAATTAGCCTTGCTCTTGGGAATGTCGCAATCTTGACTGCTAGTGAGCCTTGGGCTCAGAAAATGCGTAGTACTAAATGGAAGCTAGCCTTGAGTTGGGGAATTTCTTAGAGAGGAAAGGCAACCCAGAGCTACTGAGCCCAGAAACTGCGCAAATCTCACTGTGCTCAGAAACTACGCAGTGCATGAGCTAGAGAGTTTCCTAATCCTTCCGAGAACTACACAATCTTTCTAGGCAATGCATGGTATTTTTCTCAAAAAAGTAAAAGGTAAAAAGAAAAAATCATCCCTAAAAAACAAGGATCTATTTTTAGTAACCTGAAGGAGGCACTTGAGTAATTTTTTGAAATTGTCACCAAGTGTCGCTTTTTCCTTGATTTTAGGCATGCACATCATAAACCCTAACTTGACCAAATCTATTTAATCGATGCTGCTTGATCTGATTTGCACACTCGATCTTGGATCTCTAGCATTCCCAAGGAGATCAAGGAGCCTTCGGTGTGATCGTCGTCGCTTTTCCGGGTGAGTTTTGCTTTTCTCATCTTTTGTTGTTTAGCTTGTGAGTGTTATTTCACCTGTTTCTTTGAACGACTACTGGTGTTTTAAATTGTTTTAGCTTGTAGAAGTGTTGTTTCAAGTTTTAGATTGCCTTTCCCAAGTTTCGCATGCATTTTCCCGTTTTTGGCCAATAGTCACCGTTCCGATGACTCTCTTCACATGCTTTGTTTTCCTTTAGTTTAATTGATTCCTACACTTGTTTCACATGCATGGAGAAACACTTAGTTATATCTACACTCAGCTTCACATGAACCTCCATATCTGCTTATTTTTCACACTCCCCATGGGCAGATATGGTTCCCCTTACCCAGATATCACACTTCACTACTTGTATTGCAAAATCTTGGAGCTCAAGGCCTCTGCCTTAGCTTCTGGAATTGCGCAGAGCTTAGCTTAGGCTGGCTCCAACTGTGAACTATGCAGTTGTAGGAGCCAACCTCACAGCTTGGGCATTGAGATTACACAATGTGCAGTCTCTCCCAACCTTGGCCCTGACTGAACTGCGCAGTTCCAGTCATCAAGCTTCATGACTAACTACTGGGACTACACAATGCGCAGTTCCCATAGTAAGCCAGTGACCTATGTCATCCAAAACTCACAATCCTTCCCATTGTGAGCCCGATTTGCTACTTGATCTTGTGTTTAATTTGTTTTTCTTGTAGCTGACATTTGCTTTCCATGAGTGTCCTCCCTATCCCATAAGTACATTAGTTGTTAAGCATCTCTCTAGCAGTTATATTTAACATTGTATCCAAGAGAGCTGCATCAAAAGAAATCACTGAGAGCAATACTGGGGAAGTAGTTGAGTAGATATCATTGGATTTTCTAGTATATACAGATACTTAGCTATTCATTGAGAAGGGTAAAACATTGAAATGGTAGTAGATTAAAGACACTTTTTTAGAGGACTTCAAGGAAGACCTAGAGGAACGATAGGTTTATCTTAGCATCCAATGGTTAGGGTTATACAAGGTTGCATGCAGGTGCCTCGTCTTCCCATGTGTGAACATCATCAGTTGGATTGTCTCAAATATAGATGAACAAGCTATGATATTAAGCAGTGCTAGTGGGAGGGAGCTTGCCACCTTCAGGGAAACGAACTTTCAGCAGATGTAACACCTGTGCCGGTGAAGCACATGGACTCACTCTTCTATGCTACCCATAGCTATGTGAAAAGAAGAGATATTGTCAAGTGCTGGGTGAAAGAGTCATCGAAGTTTATACATACACTTACCCATGTTTACAAGACAAAGTCCCTCAGGAAGGCTTACTATTTCTTTATCATCTTTCCCTGCAAAATATATGGTCAAGATAAAACATAAACCTTTCCTAAAGGGTGGGTGGTCTTACTGGACCAATTGGTGAATGACAGAAGGCCATTCAACTGGTTTGATTTTTTGGCTCATTAGTTGAAGACCCATGTGGATAAGGCTCAAAATCCGCCCAAGAATGAGCAAGCAAGGTTTTACATGTCCACATACTTACTGGATGCAATCTATGACCAACAATAGTTCCTTGGCTTGAGATGGACATGGACACCAAAAGAGATTGTTGTCAACATCTATTGCAAGTTTCTTTTCGACTGCAACTATCGAGGAGTGATGGAAAGGTTAACTAACCATTTTATCATCCTTTTGTACAAGCTTATCTTTAAGCATGATCCACCTTGCATGTCCCGATAAGCAATGGAGGCGATAGTAAAATTGAAGATTGGTATCCCTCACCAGGTGGCACCTTCATCAGAGTGTTTGGCAGAGAGAAGCCTCCACATATTCTACCAAGGTATACCACTGAAAAGATAATCATTCAAGAAGTGTCATACCACCTTGCTACATGGTTGTCAACAAGACTACATAGGAAGAAGAAAGCACCATGGCCCACTCTTCCTTTGAAAATTAGGTGATACGAGATTAAGAGCGTGAAAGATGAAAATGCCGAGGTTAAGGACATAGTGAAATTCAAGTTCGTCACCAGAGACTTTAATTTGTATGATCCCCACGATATTTGCAAGGACTAATGTGTGAGAGTGTACTTTCCATGGATCCACGGGAAATTTCATTGGCCATAGGAGGACCCTCAGAGGTACTGCTACAATGCCTCCAGACTCAATGAATCAGTAAGTATAGCAACAACTTGGAAGGATTCTCCACAAACAACAACAGCTCCAGAAGCAACAACAACAACAACAGAAGGCAACAATCTAGTGAAGGACAGGGGAAAGTGGAAGGTTGTTGAGAATATAGAGGGAGAAAAAAGCTACAAGATGTAGGTAGATCCTATCTTGGGAGAAGGAATATTTGATAGTAGAAGCAAAGAGGGAGCAACAGATGAAGAAATAAAAGCAAAGGAAGAGAGAAAGGTAGAGGATGTAGGAAGAAAAACTGAAGCCGCGTGAGACGAAGAAGAAGTTGAAGGAAGAGCAAGAGTTGAGGAAGAGAGAAAGAGAAGAGAAGCAGAAGCAAGAAGAATAATAAAATCAAGGCATGATGACAGAGGAAACATTGCCAATACAGGTTGATGAGATGGAACATCTAGCAACTGAGGAAGAGGGTGAACAAATGCAGGATCAGGAGCTTGCTCAACAGATTAAGAAATTGATTGAAGTGACATACATGGAGTTGGAACAAGAGCCATAGAATGAATACATTGAACTTATGCCGAGTTCACCAGAGGTCATCTCTCAGTCTCCACCATCTCCAGGGGCGAACCAATCCCGAGCGATGAAGGAGATATTGTTCTCCTTGATGATGATCTGGTCATGGATGTGTATAATCCATCATTTTACGAGTTGCAGAATAAGATTGTACAAGCAAGGAGGAAGCACTTTCCAGATGATCACGCATCACTTGCATTCATCAAGGAAAGGGTGGTAGTGGCAGACACCAGGAAACATCTAGCTGCCCTTGCTGAAGCCATCTTGGCCTATGCAGGAGCAACAAGCTCAAATTTTAAGTACTTGATGGTCGAGAATGAATAACTAGCAAAGAATTTATAGGCTACCAGGAAAGAGGTAGAACAACTCCGAGCATCAACACATAATGCACTTTCCTCATTGGAGGTAATGAGGACAACAATACTTATTGAAATATCAACACTTGAAGGTACCATGCAGAAGCTCTATGATAGATTTGTCACCGTGCATAAAGAAATTTTCCGTGTGCATGGCCTATAACAACAGAGTAAAGAGTTTGTTCAAACTCTCAAGAACATACATGCTGCCATCACCCATGTACAACAGTGGAAAATGCAGTACAAAGGGTCCTTGCTTGACTTAGTACAGAAGATGAAGCCACAGGCAGAGCTGGAGAAATAAAAGGTCTAGATGTTGATCTAAAACTACGAGCAACTCCCCATTCGTCGACAGCATACATGGCTCATATGTGTCGTTGTACAATCATTTAGATGTCATGGTGAGGAAGCACAAGATCCCATCAATCAGTTCCCTCTCCGATGTTAAACCCAAGAACCAAGTTCGACTAGAGATCGATGAGTACATGGAGCGGTTAAGATAAGAGGCCGCCAAGGAAGGCTTGGAGCTAAATGCACACAACATGCAGAAGCACATCGGTGGTCCTGTCAAGGTCAACACCATGTTGCACATGCTTTAGAATGAGTTGGATACATGTTCCAATACCATATACCCAGATGCCATGGAGGCAAGAGTCCTCTTCCAGAAAGACACCATCAAAAAGTTTGGGGACACCATCACACAATACCAATCTTGACACCAATATTTGACTGAGAAGCATCAAGTGGATGTTGTTGAGATGGAATTTCCCCAAACTCCAGAGTCATATTGTTGTGTCTTTCTAGGCTATCTATAGCCTATTTTTTCTTATATGATTACATGTGGAAAATATAATATTATTTGTAAATATGATGTAAGTGAAATTCCAAGTGTCAATAGTGGAATGTGAAAAGTCATCATGTTATGAAATGAGTTACTTGTAAAGAAGTTGAAGAGTCATGAGTGGAGTCAAAGAGTCACAAAGGGGAATGTCAAGGGTCACCCCACCCTTTGTTATAAATAAAACATCATAACTCATAGAAGAGGCTTTTGGGAGTCAAGATTTTGGCTAGGCTTAGGCTTAGAGAGGGCTTGGGAGTATTCTTGGCTTCTCCATAACATAGAGTGAGTATAATTCTTTGGAAGAGTAGGTATTCTTGACTGTAATGTTCCACTTTTGGGGTTAGTTTCGTCAATGGTGTATGTATGGATGGAACTTTCAGTTATAATAAAAATATCATAGCCAACACGCTTTCATGCATATGTTGCTAATGTAGTTGGACTATTCTGGTTGCGTTAGCAATGTATGTTATTTAACTTACACATACACTTATGAACGACTTTGTATGCATTTGTATGAATCCTATTGAGTCCGTGTTATTGGATTAACTCATCACTTTAATTTGTGGAATATTCCACATTTATCTTGCGATGTCATTCCGCTCATGTGTTCCTTTCAAGCTGCGTACTATTACAACTTCTAAGGGGCGCACTTCCTTTTCCCCTCCATGTGTCAGAACCTTCATGCATTAGACTTGAATCTCTACAGGGTCACACACTCGCTTTCACCCAAAGTTATCATACTTTCCTCTGTGTGCTACGGCCCAGGCATTACACTACCACCCACTGTTGGGACTCCTACTCCAAATGATGTGAGATTTAGTTGGCAGGTCCAACAATGTCAACATTGATGGCACTAGAAGGGGGACCAAATGACAAGCTGAGCCCTAGAATTCTGTTTTGATTTTTTGCACATATTTCATGACTTATATCCAAATAAAAACTCTGATATTTTTTTCTAACTCTTCTCATTTTGGAGTATCGACGAGTATTCTAGATGAATTGTCTATATATAAGTTCAATGGAGAGGGTGGAACAACCTTATTTAGGCACATGATTACTTTTTTGGCTTCTGTGACAGGCATGGTGTCTCGTTTGATGATATTTCCTATGGGTTGTTCACTTTCACGTTCAAAAGGCACGCAAAGCAATGGTGTCACATATTGCCTGCAACTTCTATACACTCTTTTGATCACTTTTTTAGAGAATTATTTCATGCTTTCGTTCTTTACGAATGTAAAGTCCTTAATAGGAAAATCTTAGCATTGTGAAAATCACCCAACGAATCTCTTCAATATTTTCACAATTGTCTTATTCACTACTGTTTTGAACTTCCTAAAGATGAAGTTGACTGGGAATTCTTGGACAAAATATTTCAATATCTTGTTCATGTTTCTAAGAATCCACATGAGTTAGAATCTTTCAAACCTCTCCCAACATACCTTGGTGTTAGAGCTTCTAAATATGAGATGGACAAGGTTGTTGGCCCAAGTGACCTTCTGTCCCCTTACCATCAAATAGCTCTAGCTCTGTAGGTTGAGGTGGGAGATGTTGAGAATCCAACTTTTGATCTATCACCATCCCCTCCTACCCCACATGCTCTGGATTTATACAAAAATTTAGATTGTAAATTCGATGGTTGTCATGTGGTCTTATCTCCTCATCCTCCATCCTTCGATCTGTTTGATCCTCCAGATTCTGATGTGTTGTGTTCATCCATCTCGGATCTCATATGTGATGTTCATGAGGATCAAGTTCTGGACAGAGTTGGTGTTGAACAACAAACCTATGATATCATTGGTTATGAGTATGTGTGGGAGTCTGAACAAGAATCTGCGGTGAAGGATGACCTCCTTCTGTCTGCACCTTGTCTGCTTTATCCTCACATCTTCCATGATTCTGTCAGTTTTGTTCCATCTTGTGAAAATTCATTTCTGGATGTTTCGATTTCTGATCATTCGCAGAACACGTGGAATGCCAATTTTTCATTTGAACACGAAGAGGACTAATATATCTTCCTTGATCATCCCAATCTCTCATATTACCTTTCCAGAAACATAAAGGGTGAAATTTCTTATTCTTCACCATCCCCTCTTTACGATTCATCAGATCATGAGGATGCCAATGTTAATCATCTCGAAATTTCTGATCGTGGTTGTCATGATCTTTTCATTCAATCATGATGCTGATTTGTCTACTGTTGATATTTCTAAGCCATTGGTCTTTGATGATCCATCTTCCAATGAATTGGAAACTCCTCAAGATATCGAGGCACTTAAGCCCAAGCTGATGGTTATGTCAGGTTCTCGTAGCCTTGAGGTCAGTTCCACTTCGGATCAGAAATCTGTTAAATATTTCCAGGTTCCTCATCACTCCGTTGCTCACATTGAAAATAAATATACCTTACCATTTTCACATCCTCCACCGAAATCACACGATCCTATTTCTCAAGCATTGGAGGAGTCATATGTAGTAAGCACTGTTGTGAAACAAAAGTTTTCTTATTTCTTTATGTTTGCTCATTTTTCAAGTTCGAAGGCGTGTACATACTTGTCTCCCACTTGCAATGTGTTAGGACACCATGTGATCCGGATTTAAACAGGAACGCAACAAATTATAGAGATAACCATATACATAAAGATGCAGCGGAAATAATACTTCATTTCATTAATGGAAAATACTGAAATATGCTTACAAACAGAAATGGAAATAAACTAGCTAGGGCGATGGTAGCTTATCTCTGAGAAGAGATGTGATGGCTACATGCCTCTGAACTGTGTTACAATGAGGCTCGAAGGCCTATTTATTGTTGAGAAACAATGGAAAACCCTTAACATTCCAAAACCTAACCCTAGGAGATGAAACGCCAAACTGTGGGCCCCGTTTGGGTAAATTGGTACATCAACTTCCCAGGGTCGTAACTTTGGCATACGATCTCCGTTTGACGCGTACAATAGCTCGTTAGAAAGATCTATCCGAGCACTACCACTTTGGGAAGGGAAACATGGGTCCATGGACCCATGTTGCCCCCAGATTTCCCAAAAAACATCGTTTAGGGCCTCAAAACGGCTCCAGAAGTTCAGGACCCGAAAAACTGCTAAAAATAGTAAGTTGTGCTACAATTAAGGAAACTGAAAATGCTGAGAAAGACAATGGTGGGGGTCCAGGTGGACTTGGCAGGTGGCCACCAATATCCACCTGGATCATTCCTCCCCCCTTAGGAAGCAATGGTCCCCATTGCGTTGAGCTCCTCCATGAGATGAGGAAACTTCTGCTGAACTTGTTCCCTGGTGAGCCACTTGCCCTGCTGAAGGAGTTGGCCCGCTTTGACAACTCGATACAGTTGGATATTCTGTTGGCGAGTGTTCTTGATCTGTGTGTCCATGATCCGATCAGTTGCAGCTTGTTCCATGCAATCTGGATTTAATTCTGTGGCTTTGAGCTGTTCTGCAATGTCGGATGTGTCTAGCAATGGTGGAAAGTATGGCCGAAGGCAGTCCACATTAAATACTGGGTGCAGGCCAAGGAATGGGGGAATGCTGAGCTCAAATGCATTGTCTCCCATAGCCTTAGTAATGGTGTAAGGACCATATCGGAGTGGTCTCAATTTTCGATAGGCTCCAGTAAGGCGTTCCTTTTGCAAATGCAACCAGACTTTGTCGCCCACCTGAAACTTGTGTGGCACCCGATGTTGATCATGTCGCTGCTTGTACTTGGCATTTGATTTCTCAAGAATGTCATGGACCTGCTGGCGAATATGTTGGATGCGCTCAATGAAGCTGGTGGCCTTATCTGTTTCGGACTGGACATGAGCTGAATTCATGTGAGTAGATGCAAGTGGCATGGCCACATCAATGGGGCATAGTGGCTGGAATCCCAAACCCACCTGAAAAGGGCTATGGCTAGTGGAGCTGTGAAGAGCTCGGTTGTAGCTGTGCTGAACGTAGGGGAGGCTCTCGTCCCATGTGCGTGGATGCTTTGAGTTATACATGCGCAGAATGTGCACAATCATCCTATTGACAACCTCTGTCTGGCCATCAGTTTGAGGATGGAAGGCTGTGGACTTCGTGAGTTTGGTGTCCAGCATTGACCAGAGACTGGACCAAAAGGTGCTGAGAAACCGACTGTCTCGATCTGAGATGATAGACTGTGGGATCCCAAAGTGCACCCACACTCGTTCAAAGAAGAGTTTAGCAGTGGCTTCTGCTGTGATATTCTTCTTGCAGGCCATCATAATGGCCATCTTTGAGAACCTGTCGACGACCACAAAAACACAGTCATTTCCATGCTTAGTGGAAGGAAGGCCTGACATGTAATCCATGGAGATGGATTCCCAAGGTCGACTAGGGGTAGGCAACGGGGTATAGAGGCCTTGCTTCTTAATGGTCGGTTTGGCAATGGCACAGGCAGTACATGATCGGATGTACTTCCCAACATCCTGTCGAAGATTCGGCCAATAGAAATAGTTTTGCAGTACTGCCACTGTTTTCTCGACCCCGAAATGCCCAGCAGCCCGACTGTAGTGTGCTTCCCAAATCATCTTGGCACGCTCGCTTGAAGGAACACAGAGGTGACCGAGGTGGCATAATAGGGCATCCTGGAGGTGAAAATCTGCAACCTGCCGACCCTCCAAGAGTGTCTGGTATGTGTGGCCGAATTCTGGGTCGCTTTTGTAGAGAAGTGGCCAATCAGAAGTCTCGTGCCCGTAAGAGTTGAGCACGGTGGTTAGCGCCATGATCGGTGGTCGACTGAGGCAATCTGCAACATTATTGGTGCTGCCCTTTTTATACTTGATATTCAAGTGAAACTGTTGCAGGTATGTAGACCACTTCTGATGGCGATCATTCTGCAATTTCCCTTGGGTCTGTATGAACTGCAGAGGTCGGTGGTCTGTGTGGATGACCGTTTCCTTCCCCAAAATGTAATGCTTCCATTGTCGGCAGGCCTGTACAATGGAATACATCTCTTTATCATAAGTGGGGTACTTCCGGACTGTGTCTGAAAGTGTTTCACTGTGATATGCCACTGGATGTCCATGTTGAGTAAGGACTGCCCCAATAGCATAGTCAGAGGCATCTATCTCGACCTCAAATGGTTGTTGTAAATCTGGTAACGCGAGCACTGGTGCTGTGCAGAGGCGATCCTTCAACTCCCTGAATGCCTTCTGTTGAGATTCAGACCAAAAGAATTTTGCTTTCGCCCCGCCCTTGGTGACTTGACTCAAGGGCCAAGAAATATGAGAAAATCCCAACACAAACCTGCGGTAGAAGTTGGCAAGACCTAGAAAGCTGCGGAGCTCTGTTAGAGTGGTTGGAGAGGGCCAATCCCTAATGACTTGGACCTTGGTTGGATCGACATGCACCCCCTGTTCATCAATGATGTATCCCAGATACTGAACCTCGATCATGCCAAAAGTGCATTTCTCCAAATTGGCACATAGCTTGTGTTGCCGTAGTGTTTGGAGAACCTGTCAGATGTGGTGGAGGTGCTCTTCCCAACTCTGGCTGAAGATCAGAATGTCATCCAAGTATACTACTACGAAGGAGTTGGTGAATGGCCGCAAGATGTCATCCATTAGCCTCATAAAGGTTGCAGGAGCATTCGTCAATCCGAAAGGCATGACCAACCATTAGAAGAGGCCCTCCTTCGATTTGAAGGCAGTCTTCCACACATCTGAGGGTTCAATTGGTACCTGGTGATATCCTGACTTCAGATCGATCTTGCTGAAATATTTCGCCCCCTTTAGTTGGTCTAGGAGGTCATCAATCCGCAGGATCGGGTACCTATTATGAACAGTGATCTTGTTCAACGCCCGATAGTCAATACAGAGTCTCCACGTCCCATCCTTCTTCTGTACCATCACTATCGGGCTCCCACAGGGCGAAGAACTCGGACGGATGTGACCTTTCTGCAGGAGCTCCTGAATCTGCCTCTTGATTTCATTGTTCTCCAGAACGGAGCACCGATAAATTGGTCCATTGGGTAGCGGCGCACCTGGGGTCAGATCGATGGAGTGCTTGACTTGACAGTGCAGAGGAACCCCTGCCGGGGAGGTGAAGATGTCTTCGTACTCCTCCACAATCTTGTCCATCTGTAGCTACCATGCAGAGGGACCCCGTTTGGAGGCCGCAGCCACTGTCTTCTTCTTCCCTTGAGGGCGTATCATCAGGAAAACAAATTTCCTGGTTTTGGAAATGATCTTACTGCATTGTTTTGCAGTAATCAAAGAGATGGCGGCAGGTGGTGCTACCTCTGGTATCCTGAACAACTTATTTCCCAATGTAATAATAACAGCACGGGGCCTTGATTCATACACAGCATGTCGCTTCCACAAGTATGGTTGTCCTAGTAATACATCACAAACTTCAAGGGGAGCAATGTCACACAATACCTCATCCGTGAAGGGCTTGATGTTGTATGGAAGGCGACACTGCTGGCTCACGCGAAGATCTCGCCCTTGGTGAAGCCACCCAATGGTGTATGGTTGTGGATGTGCTGTGGTCGATAAGCCCAACCGCTTCACGACCTCTGCCGAAATGAGGTTCTTTTGACTCCCGCTATCAACAATGAACTGTATCGAGGAGCCCTTTACCCACATCTGGGAGTGGAAGAGACGCTCCTCCTCCTCTGGATCTTCGGGTTCATTTTTCTGGATCTTTGTGGTAGCAACAGTGACGCTGGGATCCGCATCAATGATCTGCTTCCCTTTTTCATACCCCTTATCGGGTTCTGACTCAGAGTCGGAACATGCATCTGATTCTGAAACCTTTAGCTCAGCCACCAGTGACTGCTTGGCCCGACACTCACTTGTGTTGTGAGTGGAGCTCTTATGGAACTCGCACCATTTTCCAGTGTCCTTTCTCGGCTTCGCGGCGTTGCTCTTTGCTTGCAGCTTCGGCTGGTTGTCTTGGGTTGTCCCGCCTTGGCTTTGTCCTTTGTTCTGTGGTTTAGGGGCACCTTTCCCCTGCTTTGGATTCGCAGATCCAAAGTCTCGCTTCTTTTGTTTAAACTTCTGCTCGACCTTGACGGCATACCGGTATGCTGCGTCGAGTGAGGGGATGTTTAGGAACTGTATTTCTTCCTGGATGTACTTGTGCAGGCAGCCACGATATTTGAGTATCAAATGTTGCTCCGAATCCTTGATACCCAACTTTGTGCGAAGGGTATGGAAAAGATTGTTGAACTCTGGCACGTCTTGGTCCCTTCCCTGCCGCAGCGTGGTCCACTTTATGTATTCATCCTCATAGCTTCCGACAGGGTAGTACTGCTCCTTGATGGCATCCCGGAACGAATCCCAGGTGGGTGCGTCTGAAAATAGTGAGCCAGTACTTTCATCCTTCTGCTCGCAGTAGGTTTCCCACCAGTCCTTGACGTGGGGGGCTGCTTTGAGAAGAGCAAAAACAATCTTTTCCCGACTCGAAAATTCATGAACAGAAAAATAACCCTCTAGCAGATTTAACCATTTATCTACGGCATCGACGTCTATCTGACCCTCGAATATGGGGATTTCAAAATTAACTTGTACCTTAAAGGGTGTGGCGTTTCCATAGGAGCTGCTGGAAGCTGATGCGCCGCTTCTGGGTAGCCGCTGAAGGATCTGCGCAAAGCTGTCCATCATCGCGTTCCGTTGTCGCTCGAGCGCTTCTTCGAGCAAGATTTTGATGGGATCTCCTGCCCCCTCGTCTTTCTTCTCATCCGCCATGGGAGGCCGTCGGGATTTGCGAGGCTGGTCTTGCAAAGGTTCAACCAGTTCAAGCCCTAACTCCTTATATCCCGACCCTGTTGGGGACATGCAAAGAAAAACAGAGAAAAAGCAGACCGCTCTGATACCACTGATCCGGATTTAAATAGGAACGCAACAAATTACAGAGATAACCATATACATAAAGATGCAGCGGAAATAATACTTCATTTCATTAATGGAAAATACTGAAATATGCTTACAAACAGAAATGGAAATAAACTAGCTAGGGCGATGGTAGCTTATCTATGAGAAGAGATGTGATGGCTACATGCCTCTGAACTGTGTTACAATGAGGCTCGAAGGCCTATTTATTGTTGAGAAACAATGGAAAACCCTTAACATTCCAAAACCTAACCCTAGGAGATGAAACGCCAAACTGTGGGCCCCGTTTGGGTAAATTGGTACATCAACTTCCCAGGGTCGTAACTTTGGCATACGATCTCCGTTTGACGCGTACAATAGCTCGTTAGAAAGATCTATCCGAGCACTACCAGATTTCCCAAAAAACGTCGTTTAGGGCCTCAAAACGGCTCCAGAAGTTCAGGACCCGAAAAACTGCTAAAAATAGTAAGTTGTGCTACAATTAAGGAAACTGAAAATGCTGAGAAAGACAATGGTGGGGGTCCAGGTGGACTTGGCAGGTGGCACCAATATCCACCTGGATCACCATGATACATCAACATAGTGCCTTACATGTGCTTCTTCATTTTAATATTTCTGCGGAAGCATTCAAGATTCAAACGTTTTGGTTTGCATTGTTTCATCTTTCTTGTTGGTTGGTTTAATTTGATATATTTCTTATCGACTATGCTCTCGCCTACAAGTTCCAACCAATGCACCGATGGATGCATTGGAAGTATCACTTCACATGTGTTGGCTTATGTTATGCTTAGGTTAGGAGTAGGAGTAGTTTTGCTTTTCTTGTTTGTTTATATTGTCTTGCTTCTTTCCTTTGTTTTCTCGCTTTTGCACTCGTAGGTTAGTCTCCGCATGAAACTGTGTTTAGATTCTAAGACAAGCAAGGTGAAATCCAAGAGGAACTTGTGCAACTATCAACACTTGGTTATATGTCTATTCCCTCTCTTTATGTGAATCTTTCATTTCTTCTAGTCGATGATACCTTGATGGAAAATACGTTTCTTTTGGAGAGTGTCATGTTGAAACCACGATGCTTGCATTCTTAACTAGTAACGCCTACTCTAATCAGTTTTTTATTTTTCGGTTAACCCTTATCAACTCAATCAAGTTGACTAAGGAGAGGGGGAAAACCTTAACAAGTATGTCAGAGATATATATAAATATCCTTCTCTGAAGGGACAACCTCTTCTGCTCTCAATAAGTCGGGATCCCTCTTCCGCCTCATGAAATAAATAAGTGCCTATGCACAGCGTTGTGAAAAATGAAAAAAAATAAAAATAAAAAATAAAGGGCGAAAGAAGAGAAAGGCTTCTTGCATAGAGAGGTGAAGCAAGCAACTTCGCCGGGGTACTGTCCAGGCTCGCTAGCAGCGGAGCAATGCTTGTGTTCCTGAAGTGACTCTACCAGGGTACTGTCCAGGCTTGCTGGCAGTGGAGCAACACCAGAGATGAAACTAAAACTTTGACAATGTATTTTACTTGTGCATCTATATAACCCTCATCCCCAATCGAAACAACTCAGTTTGACTTGGCTTGGTATGTGTGCATCCGATAAAGAGAATGGTAGGGGCTACATCTCTAACTCAATCTAAGTCAATAAGCTATGATAATCGAAGAATTGAACAATACTTCCAGAGGAGCTAGACTTGCTTTGCACAAGAGAAGGTCCATATAGAGAGCTTGAGTTCTACTAGTGTGTCGCCAATGTTGTAGTAGCTACAACAACCCTCTAAATTTTTTCATGTGCTTCAATTTTGAAGCCTTCCTTCTAAACCACAACAACTCATCTGGCACTGATCTAGGTACTTGTGCTTTGACTCAGCTTTATTATCTTCATCTTGGCTTGTGCTTGCTCACTTAGTTCATTTTCTAACACACAAGTCGATCTCATGACTTGGTTTCTTAACAGTTCTTGGTTTTCCTTAGAGAATTGCGCAATTATTGAGGGAAAATGGCCTTGCTCTTGGGAATTGTGCTGTCCTGACTGCCAGTGAGCCTTAGGCTCAAAAAATGCACGGTAGTTGATGGTAGCTAACCTTGAGATGGGAAATTGTGTAGACAAGAGAGGCAACCCAGAGCCATTGAGCCCAAAACTGCGTAGACCTCACTGTGCTCATAAACTGCATAATGCAAGAGCCAGAGAGTTGCCTAGTCCTTCCTAGAACTGCGCAATATTTCCGAGAAATGCATGGTAGTTTTCTCGAAAAAGAAAAAGAAAAAGAAAAAGACATCCCTAAAAATAGGGATGTATTTTTATTAACCCGAAGGAGGCACTTGAGTCATTTTTAGGAACTACCACCAAGTGTTGATTTTTCCTTGATTTTAGGCATGCGCGTCATAAACCCTAACTTGACCAAATCTATTTAATCTCATTTCACACTCAATATTGGATCTCTAGCATTCTTGAGGAGATTAAGGAGCCTTTGGTGTGATTGTCGTCGCTTTTCTGGTCGAGTTTTGCTTTTCTCGTCTTTTGCTGCTTTTTTTGTCGCTTTTTGTTGTTTAGATTATAAGAGTGTTGTTTCACCTATTTCTTTGAATAATTGCTAGTGTTTTAACTTGTTTTAGCTTGTAGAAGTGTTGTTTCAAGTTTTAGATTGCCTTTCCCAAGTGTCACATGTGTTTTCTTGTGTTTCACATGCTTTGTTTTCCTTCAGTTTAATTGATTCTTGCAATTGTTTCACATGCATGCAACAAAAATTAGTCAAATCCGCACTCAGATTCACATCAAAACTTCATATCTGATTGTTTTTCACACTCTCCATTGGAAGATATGGGTCCCCTTGCCCAGATCTCACACTTCACTACTTGTACTACGTAATTTGGGAGCTCAAGGCCTCTACCTTGGCTTCTAGAATTGCGCAGAGCTTGGCTTGGGCTTTCTCCAATTGTGGACTGAACAGTTCTAGGAGCCAACCTCCCAGCTTAGCCACTAAGACTGTGAAATGCACAGTCTCTCCCGGCCTTGGACTTGACTGAATTGTGCATTGCACAGTTCCAGTCATCAAGCTTCCCAACTGATTTTTAGGACTACGTAGTGTGCAATTCCACAGTCAGTCAGTGACCTCTATAAACTAAAATTGTGAAATCCTTCCTATCATGAGCCCGACTTGCTGCTTGATCTTGTCTTGAAATTGTTTTTCTTTTAATTGACATTTGCTTGCCATTAGTATCCTCCCTGTCCCATAGGTACAATAGTTGTTGAGTGTCTCTTTAGAAGTTAGAGTTAACATGGCATCCAAGAGAGCTGCATCAAAGGAAATCGCTAAGAGAAGTACTGGGGAAGCAGTTGAGCAGATATCAATGTATTTTCCAGTATATGCATATACTCAGTTGTTCATTAAGAAGGGTAAAACACTGACATGGAAGCAAATCAAAGACACTTTTGTAGAGGAATTCAAGGAAGAATTAGAGGACCGACATGTTTATCTTAGCATCCATCAGTTATAGTTATACAAGATTGCATGCAGCTACCTCGTCTTCCCATGTGTGGACATCATCAGCTAGATTGTCTCACACATAGATGAACACACTATGACATTGAGCAGTGCAAGTGGGAGGGAGCTTGCACCTTCAGGGAAGAGAACTTTCAGCAAATGTATCACTTACCCGAGCTGGTGAAGTGCATGGAGTCACTCTTCTATTCCACCCATAGTTATGCGAACACAAGAGATATTGTCAAGCACTGGGTGAAAGAGTCGTCTAAGTTTAGATAGACACCTACCCATGTTTACAAGACGAAGTCCCTCAGGAAGGCTTACCATTCCTTGATCATCTTTGCCTACATAATATATGGTCAAGATAAAACGAAAACCTTTCCTGAAGGATGGGTGGTCTTACTGGACTAGTTGGTGAATAATGGAAGGCCATTCAACTCGTCGGACTTGTTGGCTCATCAGTTGAAGATCCATGTGGCCAAGGCTCATAATCAACCAATCAAATGATTTTTTGAATGTTTTTAAACCAGAGGTATGTTCAATTTTTTTTTAGTAACCTAACAACCTGCCTGCCATGTAGCTACCAGTAAACCTTTGGGTGTCTACGACATGTCCTCATCTCCATAAACTAGGTCGCAACCATGCGTATTTATGATCAAGATGGATATTGTTGGACACCCGCCTATTCCACTTGGATCCACAACACTGTTTCCTTTTAGTTTATTAATTTCAAGCACAATTCCCTATTCGATAGTTTTCTACTTTTGACATTTTTTCGGGTCCTGAACTTTCGGAGGTGTTTTGAGGCCCTAAACAACATTTTTTGGGGAAATGAGAAATGCGAGCCATGCAACCTATGGTTTCATTCAAAAGTTGTTGTCCTCAGATAGAAATTTCCAACGTGTTATCATGCACGACAAACAAATATCGTATGCCAAAGTTATGACCCTGAGAAGTTGACGTTCCAACTAATCCCAATGAGGTCCATAAGCTTTTGGTGCTTCATCTCCTAGGGTTAGGTTTATGGATGTTTAGAGTTTTCAATTATTTATTGATGATAAAAAGGCTTGAGAGCTTCATTGTAACTTAGTTCAAAAGGCATGTAGACATCACATCTCTTCTCAAAGATAAACTACCATTGCCTGAGCTAGTTTGTTTCCTTCTTACAAGTAAACAATTTTCAATAGTTGCTAGTTATTAATTGAAGTTATGTTTTGCTGTATCTCTATGTTCTTTCTTAAATCTATATTTCATTTCATTCCTTAATAAATTTAGATCAGTGGTATCAGAGTTTTCTACTCTTTCTCTATTTTTTTGTGCATGTCCCCAATGAGGTTGAGGTATGAGGAGTCGAGACTTGAATTGGTTGAACCCTTGTAAGACCAGCCTCACCAACCCTGATGGCCTCCCATGGTGGAAGAAAAGAAAGATGAGGAAGCAGGAGATGCTTTCAAATTGTTTTTTGAAAAGGCCCTTGAGCAACAAAGGAACGAGATGATGGATAATTTTTCCCAGATCCTTTGATGGGTATTAGTGGGCGAAGTCTTCATCCAAAGGTCACTTCGCAGGTGTCGTCCCCTTTAAGGTATAAGTTAACTTTGAAATTCCTATATTTGATAGGGAAAAGATTATGCTTGCACTCCTCTAAGCCACCCCCCATGTCAAGGACTGGTGGGAAACTTACTGTGAGTAGAGGGGCGAGCAAGAAATCTCACTACTTTCAGCCACACACTCTTGGAATTCTTTGTGAGATGCTGTCAAGAAAAAATATTACCCTATCAGGAGCTATGAAGACAAGTACATAAAATGGACCACACTATGATAGGTAAAGGACTAAGGCATGCCAGATTTGACAAATATTTTTCATACCCTATGCACGAAGTTGGGTATCAAGGATTTTGAGTGGAATTTTGTACTTAAGTACCATGGCTATTTGCATAAATACATCTAGGAAATATTGGAGTTCTTGGACATATTCTCACTTCGCGCAACGTACCGATATGCTATCAAGAATGAGCATAAATTTAAACAAAATAAGTGAGATTTTGGATCTGCAAATCCGAAGCAAGGAAAAGGCACATTTGTTTGGTTAATTTAGTGTCCTAAATTGATCTACATAAATTATCAATCCGGGTATCGTAAATTGATGAAGTGTAGTGCACTGATTGTGCTAGATGACCATTCTTACTTCATTGTTTTTATGTTTTATGTTGTTTTGGGGGTTTTTGGTCCTTTAATCCCTAATGATTTACAATCTAACAAAAATCTTAAATCTAACTTCTGTAAAGACTACTAAGAACCTAAAGAAATGAGAATTAAAAGAGCTTAAGTAAGATCTGGAAGCAAAGTTCAATCAAGAAATGAAAATAGAGTTTCTATTTCTGCTCTTATCATTATTTCCAAATCATGAACTTAAAAAAACTGAAAAGTACAATTGCAACTACTATCTAATCAATTACAAAAACTAAATGAAATACTAAAACTAAAAGTGAAATTGCAACTAATGTCTAATCTATTATGGAAACAAAACTAAATGAAATACTAAAACTGAAAGTGAAATTGCAACTAATGTCTAATCTATTATGGAAACAAAACTAAATGAAGTATTTAGTTACTCCGCCTCTCAATTTTGGGAGAAAAACCTCCTTGTGATAACATTTTGAGGAATTCTGTACTTCATTATTCTAAGAGAAAATAAATGTGAAAATGCAGAAAAGACTCATTGCATGAATGAAGTATTCAACCACTTAGTTTAAGATGAGTTATCAACTAGAAGGGCACTTCAGAAACATTCGTTGACCCCATGAGTCAATAAACTAGTAATAAAATGGCAAGAACAGTAATGGCACTAATCAGTCTAATTGAAAACTTAAAGACTAGTGAAACAATAAATGAAACAAACTACATTACACTACTGCATTTCAACTTCTAACTACTGATAAAAACTTGAAAGAAATTTAAACAAAAAGAAGCTATTCTACACTGAAAGAAGCTATTATGCATTAGTAAGAAAATGATAAAGATTGCATTATAAACAAGGTTAGTGTGAAAATGATTATGAACACTGTAAGAGGAAATGATGAATTTATAGTTTAGCTAGAAAAGACAAAACAAAATAAAATGAAACCTCAGTCAGCACGAGGGCCCTCTGCAACTGATCAGGTTATGCTTGCTTAATCAATCTCCAATAAATTCTTTCACATATCCATAACACTTGCGGTGTTTATATTAAAAGCAGAAAATGAGTTTTTTCAAAATTACAGAACATTAAGTTTGAGCTTAATACATGAGGAAATTCGAACTCCTTCTGAGTTCTTTACACCGGTATTTATAAGAAAATTATGCAACTGTTTGTGGAGAAAAGAAAGCTACATTGAAAAACACGTAGAAGACAGGCACACATAATTTTCTTCCTCGGCTGCTGGAGACATAAATCTAAGATGATGGCTGTTGGATTCAGTTGCACATATGGTTGTTGGAGTCCGTGGGTTCAGGAAGTTGTTTCGGATAATGCTTCCCATCACTGTGAAACATGTTGATTATCCACGAAATAGAGTCATGTTGCCTTCGGTCTCTACGTTTGACTTCTCCATTGACCAAAGTCTTGTACCATCTTGTTATAGACATTTTTGGTCACTGCAACCCCAATCATAAATGTCCATAAACCAAGGGCTCTTAAGTCCCTCAAAGTGTTGTTCCAACCTCTAAAAGAATAAGGTCAACTGATTACATCTTCTCCCAGAAGTTCTCCATGAAAAAACTGGTCAAAACTGGACCATCTCACCTGCTCCATGGTCAAAGGGTGCTGCATCCAACCTAAATACACACGGGAGGTGCGATGCATACTGAAAATCCCTTCTATGGGGTGCGATGGGTGAGAGTGGACAAATGGCAGGGTCAATCTGCAAGGTGGAGGACCATGGAATCTTCCAGAAACTTCTCCTGTGACACTTTCCTCTCTGCATTCGCCCAGGGATGAGTAAGAGATCATCAATCTCAAAGTGGAATCAAGAACTATCAGAGAGAGGACACTAATCAAATCTCAAAAGCTGACTCACCCCCCTTGCAAACATCTATATATGGATCCCTCATCCCAGAGATCCGAGGGCTGGAATTTTGTATCATGTAAGGAAGTGCTACTGGTTTCTTGGTGTAACATCATAGTGTTGGGTGATCTAAGCTTTTCATGAGGTGAAGAAGGGCTTTCTTGCTGAGAGGATGATGCTGGGTCAGAACAATTGGTTGTAATCCTCTTTGCTATTCTTGATTATTAATAAAGCTATTCAAGTTTTCCTCCACATTCTTGTATGATTGATGATATATGCATTTGTGTGGTCAATATATATCTGGTCCTATATTGTTTATGATAGTAGATCTATGTTCTTGGATAGTGTTATGCTGCTTTGATTCTACAGGTGCTCTTTGAAGCTGGGTAGATGAGGAAGCGAGTGGCAAAGATCTATCAGAAGAGAGAGGAATCAAGCGCAAGACAGAGGTTGGTCTCCTTCTTTCCCCTCTTATCTACTTATCATAAAGGAAAATGAAAGTGGTTTTAGTTTGTTTGTTTCTAAGGTAGCTACCAGCCTTAGGGGGACTAGCAGCTCTGCATAGACACTAGATTTCCCGATAACACATCTTCCTTGTCGACCTAGGCTAGGTGAATAGGAAAAGATCCATGTCATGATGATTTCCAAGCTGCCCATGTAGTTAGTTTCTCGTTCTGACACCTGGAACTTGTTAAAGCATGGAAGTAGCTGCGGAACAACCGATTAGCTACAGAATACGTTGCGTTCCGTAGGTAAAAGACAAAAACTTATTCAAACAACAAAACATAAAAGCATAACATGTAAATCACTAAATGTGCTGCTTAAGGCAATATATACTACTCATTGATGATAGGAATGCATTTCTTCATGGAAAAACAAAGAAAAAGGGATGAGAAGAGTTGCTAGGGAAAAAGTAGTTTTGAGGCTCAACAACATCATACCACAAAATAAGGGAAAAAGCAAGTTGGAGTGACCTAGGAATACCCATTGAAGCCATAAGTAAAGAATAACACCACAAAGATAAAGAAGGACACAGGAAAGTGGTGTGAGTTCCACAAGAGCCCCACCCACGACAAAAATGAGTTTCATGCCAAGTAGTCACTAGTGGACGAGCTAAAAGCTTCAGAGTCAGATGCATGTTTTGACTCTGAGAAAGAACCCAACAAGGGCAATGATAAGGGGAAGTATATTATTGATGCAAATCCTGGTGCCGCCATTGCCACCACCAAGGTCCAGAAGATTGAGCCTGAAGATATTGAGGAGGGGGAGCATCTCTTCCACTCATAGATGTAAGTGAAGGGTTCTCTGCTGCAGTTCATTATCAACAGTGGGAGCCAAAATAACCTCATATAAATAGAGGTCATTAAGCAGTTGGACCTACCGACCACAACGCACTCACAACCATACACCACCAAGGACGAGATCTCCACATCAACCAACAATGTCGCCTTCCCTACAACATCAAGCCCTTCAGAGACAAGGTACGATGTGATGTTGCCCCTCTTGAAGTTTGTGATGTTTTATTAGGCCAACCATACATGTGGAAGCATCATGATGTGTATGATTCTAGACCTCACATTGTTATTGTTAATTTGGGAAGAAAATTATGCCGGATACTAGAGGTAGCCCCGCCTACCGCCACTTCTCTGATATTTTCTAACCAATGCAGTAAGATCATATCCTAGACCAGGAAATTTGTTTTCTTTCTGATTCTCTATCAAAGTAAGGTGACGATTGTGGCCACATCCATGGTCCCCAGCAAGGGTTTCTCCATGCAACAAAAATAAGTTGATAAGGTCGTGAAGAGTACATGGACATCTTCTCCACACCAACAAGACTACCTTTGCACTGTCAGGCCAAGCATTCGATCGATCTAACTCCCAGAGCACCTCTACCCAATGTGCCAATATATCATTGCACTCTTCTGGAAAACAAGAAAATCAAGCGATAGATCCAGGAATTGCTACAAAAAGGGCACATCTGACCAAGTTCCTCACCTTGTGGGAGCCCAATTATACTCGTACAGATGAAGGATGGGACCTGGAGACTCTGCATTGATTATCAGACGCTGAATAAAATCATTGTCAGGAACACGTATCCGATCCCATAGATAGATGACCTTTGTGACCAACTCAAGGGGGCCAAGTACTTAAGCAATATTGCTTTGAGTTTTGGCTATCACCAAGTTCCAATAAAACCCCTATATGTATGGAATACCACCTTCAAATCTAAGGAGGGCCTTTTTATGTGGTTGGTCATGCCCTTCGGGATGACAAATGCCCCTATAACTTTTATGAGTTTTATGGATGACATCTTGTGGCGTTTCAGTAAATCGTTCATGGTTGTATATCTGGAAGAAACCCTCATCTTCAGGAGGAGTGGGGCAGATCACTTGCAACATATTCGATAGGTCCTTCAAATTCTGCGATAGCACAAACTATATGCCAACTTGGAGAAATGATCCTTTGGCATGAACCAAGTCTAATATACAGGCTACATCATTGATGAGAAATGTGTGCATGTGGATCCAACTAAGATCCAGGTCATTTGGGATTGGCCAGCCTCGACAACTCTAACAGAGCTTCACAACTTTTTGGGCCTTCCAACTTCTACCGAAGGTTCGTGTTGGGATTCTCTCATATCACTTGGCCTTTGAGTCAAGTCACCAAGGGTAGAGCGAAATAAAAGTGTTTTTGGTCTGAGTCCCAAAAAAAGACATTTACTGAGCTGAAACACCTCTTTTTCTCTGCGCTTGTACTCACATTGCTAGACTTGCAATAACCATTTGAAATTGAGACAGATGCCTTCAACTATGTTATTGGTATAGTTCTCACCCAATAAGGACATCTACTAGCCTATCACAGTGAGACACTCTTTGATACGATTCAAAAATACCCCACATATGATAAGGATATGTATTCCATCAGACAGGCTTTCCAATAATGGAAACATTACATTCTAGGGAAGGAGACGATCATCCACACAGATCATCAACCTCTTGAGTTTATACTAACAAAGGGAAATTGCATAATGATTTCCATCATAAATGGTCCACATATCTACAATAATTTAATTTGAAAATTAAATACAAGAAGGGCATCACCAATAACATTGTAGATTGCCTTAGTCGACCCTCAGTTGTGGCACTGACCACTATTCTCAACCCTTGCTGGCACAAGACTTCTGGATGGATGCGACTGTACAAAAATGATCCAAAATTCACCACCACATACCATATGCCAATAGATGGAAAGCAAGTACCTGATTTCCACCTACAGGACACACTGTTATGCTACCTCAGGAATCTTTGTGTTTCTTCAAGCAGACATTCCAAGATGATTTGGGAGGCAAACTAATGTTGGGTTGCAAGACATATGACAAAATAGTGGCAATACTGCATAAGTATTTTTTTTGGCCAAAACTCTGACAAGATGTTGGAAAATATATTAGATCCTCCATTGCATGTACCATAGCAAACCAACCATTAAGTAGGAAGGCCTATAGACTCCTTTTCCTACTCCTAGCTAGCCTTGGGAATCCATCTCCATGGATTATATGTCTAACGTTCTTTCTATAGGGCATGTTAATGACTGTTTATTTGTGGTCATTGATATATTTTCTAAGATGGAGATATTGGCTTCTTACAAGAAGTGTATCATAACATAAGACAATGCCAAACTCTTCTTCGAATGAGTGTGGGTCCATTTTGGGATATCACAAACCATTATATTAGATTGGGACAACAGGTTCCTGAGTGCATTTTGGATGAGCCTGTGGTCTATTAGCACCTGGATTGACCCTCAGGCTGAAGGACGGCAATGCCAATGTAACCACAAACCACGCTTAGCCAAGCAGCTAGCCCTACTGGGCCAGGAGAGGGCTCTCTCCGTAAGGATCTTAGCCAAATTGACTAGATCTAGAAACTGATATTAGGCTAGGTATAGTAGCACAAGTTTTGATTTGATTTTGAAAGGGTTTTGGCGGATTAGGAGGAGCCAAACAGTTAGGGCAAGGAAATTAGGTCAAAATTTCAGGGTGTTCGATGGGGCAAGATAGGCACAAGGCTCAACACTCTAGGGTTTGATGGGTGAGTTGATTCAAGACAGGTGAGGAGCTAGAAAGAGCATGTAAACAACATGGATTCTTCCTAAACTGAAGAAAACATAGACTGTGAATATTTTCCCAAAACAGAGCATAAATATTATGGGTTCTGCCTATCAACTTGAAAACATCCACTTAAAAGCAATGAAATGATTGATGAAGCAAAAAAAACATTTTAACATATGATCATAATAGATAAAACTGAACTGAACATCATACCACATGGATCCCAAAGAAATAATTGCAACTTTTCATTAATCTCCTATTGAAAACTGATACAAAATGATGTTTACTCAAAGCATAAGCATCCAACTGAGTCCAACCCATACAATGATTGAGGAAAAGCATCATATAGACCCCAAACAACTCATCCTAAGCTCAAGGGGTCGAATCCATGAGAAGAGGAGCTGTTTCTAACAAGATTTGAACTGCAAACAAGAATATAGGGTGGTCAAAATGACTCATCCCTAACCCAAACAAATTGATACATTACACCTCATGAACTTGTTTTACCTGATGAATCTACCTTAGTAAGCTCTAGAAACATCATAATTACATTCAACTGATCAATTACAAGGATAAAATCATGATTTTCCAAGGTGAGAGTGAAAATTGGCACAAAACAGTGAAAAATTGGACAATTTGTCAAACGTGCAACACCAGTGCTAGGCATGCAGTGCCAATGCTAGGCGTGCAGCGCCAATGCCAGGCGTGCAGCGCCAATGCCAGGCGTGCAGTGCCAATGCCAGACGCGCCCTTCAACTTTAGCTACACTTTGGAGACCTTCCCAATGTCCAAATTAGGCCCATAATAGCTTGTTGGAAAGCTTTGCCTATCTACTTTCTAGAACAACTTGAATTTCTGAATTTGGATGTCATTTGCCTAGTCAAAAATCAATTCTCCCAACACTACTCAGCGCGCAGCGCCTAGGCCAAAAAGAGGGCAGAAAGGTCATTTTTTGAGGGTTTTTGGCCTTTTTAACCAACCAATTCTCCTCCAAATCCTTAGAAAAAGTACAGGGTGTATGTACTCATCACTAGAAACCCAAAAATGCTGACCTTTTCCTCATTAGATGCCCCAAAAAAGAGCGCAATGCCCAAGGCGTTGCGCATTTGACCTCCATGACTGTGCTAAAAATTGTCTGAAAATCTCAGCAAGTAACTTCATGCCCCAAAATGGTCAAAGTACCCAAAAATGTGTTTTTATAGCTGATCAAAGATTAGAGGCATGTAGGGATGCCTCAGAAAGCATGTCAAGTCTCCTCCTCTCCTCTTGCTTGGTCAATTTGTCAATTTTCTCGTGAGCTCTTTTGAGCTTACTCCTTGCCACTTGGTTTCTCCTTGCATAATACTTGGCCATCTTCCTTTGCAACTCAACATCTCTATTTGCTTTGTCCAAGAGGGTCTCCAAGTGTGTGTTCACTTTCTCAAGCCAAGACTCTCTGTTTTCAGCTATGTCCTTGACCAATTGCTCATTTAAAGTGAGTTGCTCCTCCAATTCTGCCTCCTTTTGTCTTTCAAGCTCTAAGGCCTTTTTCAATCCTCTTGTTCTTGGCCTTTTTCTTTGTCCCTGTTCATCATTTGGCTCTCCATAGTCTCCATAAGCCTCATCAAGCTAAAATTTGGCTTTCTCAGCTTCCCTCTTTGCCTTGATGTACTTGATTTGCATCAACTCCTACTTAACTTCTAGCTGCTTGTTCTCTTACTCATAGAAGGAGATACCATATTGGGCTCTTTGTAAATTAACCTCAAGCTCCCTGATTTTGGCATCCTTTGCTCTCAAGGCAGCTTGAGAAGATTTGTTTTCGTCCTCATCACTAGTGTCCACAAGGAGAAACTCCTTTTCAATGTCATGCTCTTCATGCTACTATTTGACCTCTGCTTCCTCTACCATTTTTTGCTTCCTCTACCATTTTCTCCTTCCCTTGTAATGTTGATGACGAAGGAAAGGACCCTCCCACTTTCCGTGGGGTCAACACCTACCTCTTTCCCCTCTGATAGGTGAAAGAAAATCGCTGCAAACTTTTCCTCTTTGTTATACTACTCTGACCATGCTCAGTGTGTACATCATGTCCCTCGTTGTCATCATGCTCATCAAGTCCCCCATCACTGTCATCATCTCCAGTGGGTGAATGAATGGGTACATGAAATGGTGTGTAGATGGTGTGGAGGTGTCCGATGAAGAATGACCTATTGAATATGAGTGATAAGTATGTTGTGGTGGATGAGAAGAAGTAGATGGAAGAGTGGAGGATGATGGAGGAATGTGGGGAGCTGGCTGAGTAGGTGTTTCATTAAATATCTCATTAGCTATGAAGGCCTCCCAAGTAATGCCTAGCTGATATAAGTGATGGAGGACTATCATTTTGATAAGAGAATGATGGAAAATACTATGCATCTGATGAGCTAGGTTGTTTTTCTAAGAAATATATGTCATCTTGTTAATACTCCTGAAAAGGTAATATGGAAAATTGAGCATTCTTACCCTGGTAAAGTGCATGAGTAGCCTGATGTGGTATGAGTATAGTCAGGAAAACCTAACCTCACATGTGAAATACCTCATGATGATCTTCATCAATGGCACATATTTGTCCAAAAGATAAGAGAAAGGGAAAATTATTTTTTTATCATTTTTGAACCTTGTTTTAAGATATGGCTCATAAAAATTGTGATGCAGCTCTTTCTGCTTGAACCATTTCTCTCTTGCATTTAGAATTCCAGTGGCCTGTGATATGATCACTGAAGATATAATGAATGTGACCCTGGCTAAAGTGACCTGGTTGTTTTGCAAATTGAGGGTGAACTGCTGATGAAAATTCACTGTCTCGACCTTTTAACAAAACTCTAAACAATCCATGTGCCTGAAACATGATACTGCAAGTGGTGATGCCATAAGTTCTGTTGTATTAGTGAGTTCAAATCTAATAATTCTCCCTCCTTTCTTGATTGGCCTCCTGGGCTATCCTTCACCTTCTTCTGAACTACTTTATTCTGCTATGCTTTGTAGGTGAAAACATGAGGAACTTGTTGAAAATTGGCAACAAGAAATTGCTAAAAATAGAAGTGCTAAAAATAGTAGTTTGGGCATCAGTGCTGGATTGGGCAACAGGGAATGAAAAATGGAAGTGCTAAAAATGGAAGTTCTATTTTTAGCAGTTCAGGATGGATTCCTATTTTAGTCAGTCCCTGGACTAAAAATAGGAAGTAAAATTTGAATTTGATATTAACAGCAGTTTGTAAATTAATTAATTCATCTTGAGTTAATTACTTAAGGAAAAACAAACTTGAAATCTATGTGAGGACATGCAGCAATTTATCTATTAATTGATGAATTTATCCATCAGTTAAAGAGATAAGGATGAGTTGTAACTATGAGTTGTAATTAGTTGGCTCAGTTAACTGAGTCAGTCTAGTTAGATTAATTTAACAAGTTGTTAAATTAATGAGATTCAGTTTGTTAATGCTTGCATGCATGTAACAACTAGTATTTTCAGATAACTGAATATTATAGCTTAAATAACTCATGCATGTCAGTTCAGACAAAGACCCAGTTGAGATCATAGATGGGACAATGTACTATCAGTTGGATGAATATTTTTCCTATAAAGGAAGCTCATCCATGATGAGGATTTATCTCCTTCAAGTTTGTGCAGTTAGATCAGAGGTTAGTGAGTGTGTGAAGAGGCCAATTCACACAGGTGGCATCACTGGACCCCAAGGAAACTGCACAAGGAAATAGGAGGCTTGGAGGGTAGAGGAGAAGGTTTGTGAGAAGCCTTTGTCTGTCTATGAGTAGTAGAGGGATTGTACTAAGAGCTGGATAGCTTTCGAGCTGAGGCTTTGTGTAATCCAGACTATATTTCCACTTGTATGATAATACATAGATGGGGTTTTAGGCTGGTGCTTTCCCCGGGCAAATTCTTATGTGTTATGTGTGATTGATTCCTTCTTATCAGTTATATGTGTTCATGCTTGATGTTTCTCATGGTTGATTAAGCTTCCGCTAAATTGTTTGTAGAAGTAGATCAAGTGTTTTGCTTTAGTACATTGCATTACCAGGTTGATCTACAGGTGGGAAATTTCTACAAGGTATTAGAGCTAGCTGGTTTGTAGAAAAAGTTATACATGGTATCAGAGCTAGCTGTTTTCTAGGAAAAATTCTAGGAAAATTCTACATGGTATCAGAGCACATGTGATCAAGGAGAGAACAATATACTGAGAGGAGATTTCAAAGTTTTGAGTTTTGGGCCGAGAGTTTGCAGAGCAGATATGAAAATTTTTGTACAAAATTTTTTAGAAATAAATATCAGATTTGGATTCCTTGCAGAAAAATACCCAAAATAAAAAAAAAATCCGCTGAATTAGAGTTTGGATGACGGAGATATTGCTGATTTAAAATCAACTCTTTTTCTAGAAAATTTCGTGACGGCGGGAAAGTGGAAATAGATTGGTGTGCTAGCCAAGAACCTGTATGCACTTGAGGTACAAGATGCATGAAAAGCCTTGAGGAGCAAGGCAAAGGTTATAGACTTGGTGGTTGAGAGGGAGAGTATATTACCTCTCAACATGCAGCACTAGAAGAAGTCTCAGACGATTGTGGAGGAGCCACGATTGGTGAAGTAGCTTCAGGAGGTTGTGGAGCAGCCACAACTAGAGAAGCTGAGAGGAGATTGAGTAGAGACATCTACTGATGCAGAGACCTCTAGTAGGGGAGAACTTCGAGCCATGTGGGCAGAGGGATCACATGCAACCATACCTCTAGGTAGGAGGTGGGGCGATGTGGAGTGATCGTCCCAAGGAGGAGGGGCAGGATCCTTGAGGTACCCAACCTCTTTGATTCAACTTTGCTACAAGAGCCCTGATGTGGAGTAGTAGGAACTGATTGATTGGGTAGAGACAGATGTGGATGGAGCGGCAGAGAGAGCTACAGTGCAGGGAATCACAGGACAACGCAAAGAATGCAGGCTGCAACAATGCGAGAGGCACAAGTGTGTTGCACAGTGCAGGGTAGCACAAAGAAGGGTGCAATGATGCGAGATGCATGGAGATGTTGCAGTAGCGTAGAGGTCAGAGAGGGAGCACTTGTCAACAACATGTAGAGCTGCAGCATCAGAGTATGTTTCTAGCGCAACAGAGAGGTCAGTTGGGAGTTTTTTTTTGTTCCGAGAGTTGCTGGAGCAACCACACTTAGTAGATGTGTTGCATGCAGAACATTCAAGAGGTACATGATCGGGTTTAGGAGGAAGCCTTTCTTGTTGAGAGGGAGTGTTGAAAATTGGCAACAAGAAATTAAAAAAATAGAAGTGCTAAAAATAACACTACTAAAAATAGTAGTTTGGGCATCAGTGCTGAATTGGGCAACAAGGAATGAAAAATGGAAGTGCTAAAAATAGAAGTTCTATTTTTAGCAGTTCAGGATGGATTCCTATTTTAGTCAGTCCCTAGACTAAAAATAGGAAGTAAAACTCGAATTTGATATTAATAGCAGTTTGTAAATTAATTAATTAATTCATCTTGAGTTAATTACTCAAGGAAAAACAAACTTGAAGTCTATGTGAGGACATGCAATAATATATCTATTAATTGATGAATTTATCCATCAATCAAAGAGATAAGGATGAGTTGTAATTAGTTGGCTCAGTTAACTGAGTCAAGTCCAGTTAGATTAATTTAACAAGTTGTTAAATTAATGAGATTCAGTTTGTTAAGGCTTGCATGCATGTAACAACAGGTATTTTCAGATAACTGAATATTATAGCTTAAATAACTCATGCATGTCAGTTCAGATAGAGACCTAGTTGAGATCAGAAAAGGGATAGTGTACTATTAGTTGGATGAATATTTTTCCTATAAAGGAAGCTCATCCATGATGAGGATTTATCTCCTTCAAGTTTGTGCAGTTAGATTAGAGGCCAGTGAGTGTGTGAAGAGGCCAATTCACATAGGTGGCATCACTGGACCGCAAGGAAACTGCACAAGGAAATAGGAGGCTTGGAGGGCAGAGGAGAAGGTTTGTGAGAAGCCTTTGACTGTCTCTGAGCAGTAGAGGGATTGTACTAAGAGTTGGATAGCTTCTGAGCTAAGGCTTTGTGTAATCCAGACTATATTTCCACTTGTATGATAATACAAAGATGGGGTTTTAGGTTGGTGCTTTCCCCGGGTAAATTCTTATGTGTTATGTGTGATTGATATATTCTTATCAGTTATATGTGTTCATGCTTGATGCTGCTCATGGTTGATTAAGTTTTCGCTAAATTGTTTGTAGAAGTAGATCAAGTGTTTTGCTTTAGTACATTGCATTACCAGGTTGATCTATAGGTGGGAAATTTCTACATGGTATTGGAGCTAGCTGGTTTGTAGAAAAAGTTCTACATGGTATCTGAGCTAGCTGATTTGTAGGAAGAATTCTAGGAAAATTCTACAAAACTAATATATGTGCCAAGATGAGTGAAACAGTGAGGAGGTGGAGTGAAATACAGTGAGGGTGATTGGAAGGTGACAAAGTATGAGAAGTACTGCAATTTTGATTAATGAAATGATTTTGGAAGCATGCAAGGGAGTTTTGCTAGGGTTTCAACTTTTAGAGTGCCAATTTGCTTTATTTGATGGAGAAAAAGAAATGTTGGGCCACTTACTTGTTGAATGCAAGTAGTTGAAGCCTTTGTGGCTTGGAGCAGGTGAAGGAAATGATGTTTTGGCACCCCTAGGGTTTGCCAGGCTCCTTTGGCCAAATGTGCAACACCTTCTCCCAACGCGCAATGCTCTCAACAGGTGTTCCCTTCACCCTACAAGTGCGCATCACCGTTAAGTTTAACTCAGGATCGGGCTGGCAAACGCACCCTTGACCCTACAGGCACGCAACACCTTCTCCTAGCGTGCAACGCTCTCAGTAAGTGCGCCCTTCTGATTTTTTCCTCCTTCACTCAATCTCCTCTTTGCTAAGGATAACTTAGAATGCAAAGGAACTAATGAACTTTGAGAAATGCCTTTGAAACTTTATATAGAGGATGATTTTGATTTTTCTCATGAAAAGACCCACTTTATAATGTTTGTTTGGAACTTTTTATTTTGTTTTCAAATCTCTGTCTAATGTTTCTCTTTCTCGGTCTCTTTTTAGGTGGATGTAGCTTTGATTGAGCTGATTTCTTCAATGGCTCACTTCTTGCAGCAAGGAGACATGCTTGGGCAGCATTGGGAACAATTATTACATATAATGACTTAAATTACATCAGCAAACTAAAATACTCTGTTTTCATCTCAAAAACATGTTTTTGAGATGAAAATTACATCAGTGAAAATGAGAACTTTATACAATAACCATAACTTCACTATTTGTTTATTGGTCTTCCTCATATTTTTGCTACCCTTTATTTACATGTGAAACTATGCTTTTGACCTTGCAGTGAACCCTAAGACATACCTAATGGAAAGACCTTGGAAATGAACCCTAAAACCTAATGGAAAGACAACTGCCTTGACACCTAAAGTAACATATTTGAAACCTCAACTGAATACAACATGGAGATGGGTCAACAAATGTACCTCATGAGGGAAGATTTGATTTTTAGAGAAGAAGACAACCATCAGTGGACCATTTTGACATGACCTAATGGAATGATCCAAAATTTCAGTATGAGACACCTAAAATGAAAATGCAAAGAGAAAATTTGATCCTTGATGGAAGTATGCATATACTGACACTAACATGGTCATTTTTGGACACCAAACTCACCAAGTCGATGACATTCCATCCCCAGACTGATGGCCAGGTAGAGGTTGTCAACATGATGATAGTGCAAATACTATTAATGTAAAAATCCAAGCATCCACGAACATGGGATGGAAGTCTTCCATATGTGCAACACAACTATAATAGATCTCTCTATAGCTCAACTGGCCACAACCCCTTTCAAGTGGGCTTGAGATTTCAACCATTGTGCCTGATTGATGTCTCCATGCCTCTTGCGACTACATAGACAAAATTTGAACATGTATAGTCCGGCACCGATAAAGCCACTAGTTTTATTGAACGCATCCAACACATCCATTAGTAGGTTCTTGATATCCTGGATAAAGGCAATTCCAAGTATAAACAACATCATGATCAACATCGCATTCGACATAAGTTTCAAGTGGACAACAAGGTGTGGTTGGATCTACAAAAGGAATGCCTTACCAAATCCCATCAGAAGCCTCAACCACTTTAATATGGGCCTTACACCATAACTAAGGTAGTGGGTGACAATGACTTTTAGCTAAGTATCCCTCCATTCATTGGCTTGCACCCCGTATTCAATGTGGACCGCCTTTGGAAATACTTTACACTATGTTGGATACACCAGACATTGCTGAGTAACTTACACTAATAGAGCTCAATCTAGATTGCATCGAATAGGCCACAACTATTTGGATGATGGACATACAAGTTAAAAACATTCACTAATAAAGGATCCAATTGTATTGGGTTGTCATAGCTGGCTAGCTGCTGCACCAAGGCAAGTGGCTCACTAGGGACCAAATTCAACAGAAGTTTTGTCATCTCATGGAGGAACTTAACACAATGAGGACCATTGCTTCCTGGGGGGGGACTGATCCAGGTGGATATTGGTGGCCACCCACCTATTCCACTTGGACCCCCAACACTATTTCCTTTCAATTTTCTAATTTCTACCACATTTCCCTATTTCGGTAGTTTTCTATTTTTGGCATTTTTTCGGGTTCTAAACTTTCAGAGTCATTTTGAGGCCCTAAACGACTTTTTTTTTGGGAAACAGGTAAATGTGAGGCCAAAGACCTCACATTTTTAATTGAAAGTTGTTGTCCTCATATATAAATTTCTAATGGGCTACCATACGTGCTAAATGGAGATCATATTCCAAAGTTATGACCCTGGGAAGTTAACATTCCAACAGACCCCAGTGGGCCCCACAAGCTTTTGGCGCTTCATCTCATAGGGTTAGGTTTTTGGATGTTTATGGTTTTTTGTTGTTTATTAATGATAAAAAGGCCCGAGAGCCTCATTGTAACTTAGTTCAGAAGGCATGTAGTTGTTAAATCTCTTCTCAAAGATAAGGTACCATCGCTCGAGCTAGTTTGTTTCCTTCCTACATGTAAACAAATTTCAACAATTGCTAGTTATTAAGTGAAGTTATGTTTATTGTATAATTGTATTTTTGTTTAAATATATATTTCGTTTCGTTCTTGCATAAATACATATCAATTTGAACCACGGATCTCTTAGTTTTCTCAAGACACATGATTTCGATCACCAATTAAGTTGTCCCCTGGGACCAAGGTTATGTTATGTTATTGTGCCTCGAGTCTATAATTTTCATTAAATTTGTAAGTTGGATTGGATTTGCCTATATTCCTTAGAGGCAATCCATCACTTCTAGGTAAGGCCACAATGTTATTCAAGTCACCTCGAAGTTAATTTGAAATTCCTTTTATTTCCCAACCATTGAAAATCTACAACAATTCACTGATAAAACCTTAGTCCAGGTTTATAAGTCTATGCCTCAAAGTGACAAGGAGATCCTGCTAAGGGCTATATTTCCTTCAAATGCTTCAATTCTCCAACCCATTGTTAATTATCCTCTCACACCCTTTTCATAAGTTTCCCAACAAACCCTATATGCAATCTTATGTTTTGATGCAGGAGCATTCAACTCAATAATATCATTGTATTTTAGTAGACATAGGAGGTCTTGTGTTTTCAAGGAAGTTGGTTTCCTAAGTGTTTAATTAATGTAATTATTTAGGCTTTTGAGTGATTTTAATGAAAATAGGATTTAATTGAATATTGTGAGACATATTTGTAAATATTTTCGAATGTAGGAGAATATGAGAGATATAGGATAGTTGAGAGATTGAGGGATTTGAGAATTAATTGTAAAACTCAGATTAGAAGTTAGTTCATGATTTTATGGATTAGAGAGGATCCTTAGGGATGAGGAAGAGATTTTAGGATTTTGTTGAGAGGTTTATGGATCTAAACCAGGAATTGGTTTTAGAATCTCTTTGTATAAATGTAAGCCTAAAAGGCATAATCAGAGGTTAGATAGGTTGGATAGGTTAGATAAGTTAGATAATTATCTGGTTAGCTGGTTAGACAGGTTTGATTGTAAACCTATGGGAAGATTGTAAATAGAGGCCATTGACATTAGAAGATCGGGCCAAAGATAGAGAAATTGTATAATTGGGTGTTTATATCTATATATATATATATATATATATATACAGAGGATTAATTCAAAACTGTATAGATGTGTTATTCGAGTATGGCATGATGAATTATGAATGGATTGGAATTCAGTACAATATATGTATGCAGGTGGAGTTCGGTGAAAATAGAGAGGAGAACAAGACAGTGGATCGTAATGGACCTTTGAAACCATTCGAAGAACCAAAGTAATGTTTTAGAGGGACTGTGTTAAATAACATGTGAAGTTAAGCTCAGGAGGGAGTCGCGCAATGGAACAATGGAAGGACGAAGAACCATTGAAATAACCGAAACCACAGAGAAATGTTGGAGAAATGGCGTAAAACCCAATTGGAAAGAAGAATGAGAGAATGAAGTGTGCACATGAACTGTTGGATCTAACAGATCAACTGATGGGATCAAATCGCATGGAAGGATCATTGTTAAAATCCCGCATCACAACATTTAAATGGTAAGGAATTAATATTGGCCCACAAGGATTTGCAACATGTGACATCATTGTGAACCGTTGGATCTTATGCCTTGATCAACAGTGGAGGAGCTTTAATAAATCTTGCATCGCAATGTTTCATTGATGAGTGAACTAACCTCAGCCACAAGCGATTGCGATATGCGATTGCGATGTCCGATGCGATTGGAGATTTAATTGCATCGTAAGTATCTATGGGAGATAGACCTTGGCCCTTAACCAATGCAACATGCGATATGAGAAGGTGCAATGGTGCGAGCCGATAAATATTGCGATATATGATGTAAGCGGACCAAGGAGCATTGCAAAGTGAGATAGAAGAGCGGACCCGAGAAAGTAATGATTGCAGTTTATGTTTATTGAAGTCTAGGTGTGTTAACACATCCCAAATGCGAAAGGAGAAGTCTTAAGAGTCCCATGAAACCTCGAGAGTGCGATTGCGATAAGGCATGCATTGAGAAATGTGCAGAGTCCGAGGAATAAGTAGAAAGGTATGGTTTACGTATGTTTATTGCGATTTCTATTATAAAATATTCATAATAGAAATGAAGCACCGATAGATGGTTTCATGTGGTAAGTATAATTATAACTAAAGTAAGAGTGGGGATTGGATATATGTGCGGCATAAGGATTAATGGGAGTTCATGAGGGTGCATTAGATAATAACGAAAAGTTAATGAGTGAACGAGTCCTGATGAAAGGATGAATGAAGGGCAAACTGTGTTTAGTTAATAAATCATTCTACAGAGATTTATTAAAGGGGCCTTAAACCATTATTCATTATTGAAGATTTGACTCGGTAGAGAGTTAAATTCATGGGGCAAAACAGATATATGAATTTTGACATGCATACTATGGGTATATGCAGGTTTTCCTGTGTCAAAGTGGTATCAGAGCAGAATTGTATTTGAAACATTTGTTACTATGGCAACACAAAGAAATTCTGTGTGACAATTTCTTTGAAAGAATTTAGAACATAGTATGTGTTAAGATGTTTACGTAGGCAAGAGGAGATCAGATTTTAATTTGACACATAGTATGCAGATAGAGGTAAGGTATAGTAGAATATTGGGACTTGCAAATGCAAGAGAAAATCTACAACCCATTCGAAGTATAGAAGATGGTGGAACAAGATCACACAAAGATCTTGAAGGTGAGATGCCATGTTTTGTTTTAAGTTGATTTGAAGATTGGAGAATGTGTGGTTTTTATATTGATACACAGGTGACAACATAAGAAGGTGAGAAGGTTGCAAAAATCTAGAGCGAAGAGTGCTCGAATTGGTTCCAGAGAAATGCTAATAGACTAAGCTCAGAGGAGAGAAGCTTAGTGAGGCATAGATAGCAAGAAGTGGAATTGTTACTGTAGAGATATTGTTGCAGATCACAAAGGAAATTCCACAAAAGGATGTGGGTAGAATTGTTGAGTAATAAAGGAAGCTGGTAAGACTTTCTAATTGAAAGAAGAGGTGGTCAGAACAAAATATTTCATGGTGATTAAAATACAAGAGGACAGTTGTGTTCTTGAGAGATGAAGATGAGTTGAAACCTAGAAGGAGCAGAGGGGAGTACTCAAAGGAGGTTCAAATATAGAGAACCAAGTTCTTGCCAAAAGACCAAGTATAGAGGAGAGCTTGGTAAGGTAAGTGGCAACAAGGAAGACTTGCTGTTGTAGAGGCTTTAGTGCAGCTCATAATGAATGAGTGAGGGGCTCATGAAGATAGAGATGTAAAAGAAGATGGCTACTGATAGTCATAGCATAGGTTCTGAAGAAGACCACAACAACAGAAAGATGAAGAAGGAGGATGCCAAGAAAAATGGCAAGAGAATGAGTCAAGAGGAACTTGACAAAGAGATTGCTGAGATGAAAGAACAACTTGATGTATTGATGATGATACAAGAGGAAAGTCAGAGATAAGGTTGGGTCTTAAAGAAGAAGCCAATAAAGTGGCATAAGTTATAGAGGAAGCTAAAGTAGAGGCAAGTAAGGTGGCTGATGGGAAAACTCAGAGAAGTTGAGTTGGAAATGGAAGTGTTTATTTTTGAACCAGAGCAGGGTGAAGTTCTGGGTGAAGAATAGGAATTATTGATGAATTTATGAACTGTTGGACAAATGCAGACCAGCAGGAGAATGTAAAACCTTGTATTGTTGAATCTAATAATTTTGATGTGATTACAGGTTTTGCAGAGGGTGAGCAATCTTTTGAAGTTGTCAAAAGTATGGAAGAGTATCTTTTAGAAGATAAAAACTCTGAAGTAAAGAATGATGGAGAATGTCTCGTGAATGAAGAAAGCAGTGAATTATTGCAGCAGAAATAACTTAGTAATACATTGATGTTTGAAGCTATGACAACACATGAAAAATTTCTTGTGGAAGGAGATGAAATTTAGTCTGAAAAACTGAAATGTGAAGCAACAGTTGAAATTGTTGAACCCTGTAATTTTCAAATTGATAATTTGTGTATAAATGCAGGAATAATAAGTAATGATGAAGTACTTATGAAGTGTCACAGAGAAATTGAATTGCTGGAGTATTTGCTGGGAAATTCAGAGTATGATAGTGTGATTGCAGAGGAAGGAGTTCATTACAGTGAACAAAATCATAAAGACATCATTAGAGCAGATGATGTGGAGGAGAGACTAGCTGACAGTCTCGTGAGTCCTACTGAGAATTCAAAACAACATACTGATGTGCTGACGGAGGAAGAAGAATTAGAGCAACATACTGAAGTGTCACCAAAGGAAGAAGAGGCGTTGAGGCCTTATATTTTTTATTTTAACAATTGTTTTATGAGTGTAGGTTTAGTTGCAGATGCTGGAGAAAATTTGGTATAGATGAGCAACGAAGAAACGATGGTAGAAGGGGATTCTGTGGAAGAATATAATCCATGGAACAGAGATGTTTGATTGCTGGGCAGTCAGGACTTAATACAGAAATAAATAACCATGAAAGAGGGTAAGGATGAAAGGGAGGCAATCAGAATAAATGAAGAAAAAGTAAGCATAGGAGAAAGAGTAAGTGATAGAATTCGACAACTTCAAGGAGAAGAACAACAGTTTGAAGAGTTAGTGGACATCAACAACAACCTGAAAATAAGAGAAAGAAGTAGAAGTAAGTGGCGGAGTATGGAACAGTCCTAGGATATGCTGGAAATGGATATTGAAGAATTATGGTAGCTAATGATGATACAGTTCATATGGAGGAGATTGATAGCAGCAGGAAGGATGATCAGTCAGAGTTTGAACCTGATTGACAAGGAGAGGAAGATGAAACAAAAGAAAACAGACATACAACAACAACAAAGGTGCAAGGCATTTGGGCAGCTACAAACTAAAGTTTGGGACCCTGGAGGTTTTCTATCAACTTATGAACGCACATGATCTGGAGATCATGAATATTTTCTACTTTGGCAATTTGATGCAGGAGCATTCAGCTCAATAATATCATTGTATTTTAGTAGACATAGGGGGTCTTGTGTTTTCAAGGAAGTTGGTTCCTAAGTGTTGAATTAATGTAATTATTTAGGCTTTTGAGTGATTTTAATGGGAATATGATTTAGTTGAATATTGTGAGACATATTTGTAAATATTCTCGAATGTAAGAGAATATGAGAGATTTAGGGTAGTTGAGAGATTGAGGGATTTGAGAATTAATTGTAAAACTCAGATTAGGAGTTAGTTCATGATTTTATGGATTAGAGAGGATCCTTAGGGATGAGGAAGAGATTTTAGGATTTTGTTGAGAGGTTTATGGATCTAAACCAGGAATTGGTTTTAGAATCCCTTTGTATAAATGTAAGCCTAAAAGGCATAATCAAAGGTTAGATAGGTTGGATAGGTTAGATAAGTTAGATAATTAGCTGGTTAGCTGGTTAGATAGGTTTGATTGTAAGCCTATGGGAAGATTGTAAATAGAGGCCATTGACATTAGAAGATCAAGCCAAAGATAGAGAAATTGTATAACTGTGTGTTTATATATATATATATATATATATATATATATATATATATATATATATATATATATATATATATATATATATATATATATATATATATATATATATATATATATATATATATATATATATATATATATACAGAGGATTAATTCAAAACTGTATAGATGTGTTATTCGAGTATGGCATGATGAATTATGAATGAATCAGAATTCAGTACAATATATGTCTGTAGGCGGAGTTGGGCGAACACAGAGAGGAGAACGAGATAGCGGGTTGTAATGGGCCTTTGAAACTATTCGAAGAACTAAAGTAATGTTTTGGAGGGACATTTTTAAATAACATGTGAAGTTAAGCTCAGGAGGGAGTCGCGCAGCAGAACAGTGTAAGGACGAAGAACCATTGAAATAACCGAAACCATAGAGAAACGTTGGATAAATGGCATAAAACCTAATTGGAAAGAAGAATGAAAGAATGAAGTGTTAATGCACAGGAACCGTTGGATCTAACAGATCAACGGATGGGATCAAATCGCATGGAAGGATCGTTGTTAAAATCCCGCATCGCAACATTCAAATGGTAAGGAATTAATCTTGGCCCACAAGGATTTGTGACATGCGACATTATTGTGAACCATTGGATCGTATGCCCTGATCAACGGTGGAGGAGCTTTAATAAATCTCGCATCACAATGTTTCATCGATTAGTGAACTAACCTCGGCCACAAGCGATTGTGATATGTGATTGTGATGTCCGATGCAATCAAAGATTTACTCGCATCACAAGTATCTATGGGAGATAGACCTTAGCCCTTAACCAATGCGACATGCGATATGCGAAGGTGCGATGGTGCGAGTCGATAAATATTGCGATATGCAATGTAAGCGGACCAAGGAGCATTGCGAAGTGCGATAGAAGAGAGGACTCAAAAAAGTAATGACTGTGGGTTATGTTTATTGAAGTCCGGACGTGTTAATGCATCTTGGATGCGAAAGGAGAAGTCTTAAGAGTCCCATGAAACCCCATGAGTGCGATTGCGATAAGGCATGCATTGAGAAATGTGCAGAGTCTGAGGAATAAGCGAAAATGTATGGTTTACGTATGTTTATTGTGATTTCTATTATAAAAGATTCATAATAGAAATGAAGTGCTGATGGATGGTTTCATGTGGTAAGTCTAATTATAACTAAATTAAGAGTGGGGATTGGATATATGTGCGGCATAAGGATTAATGGGAGTTCATGAGGGTGCATTAGATAATAATGAAAAGTTAATGAAAATGATGTGAATGAGTCCCGATGAAAGGATGAATGAAGGGCAGACTGTTTAGTTAATAAATTGTTCTACAAAGATTTATTAAAGGGGTCTTAAACCATTATTCATTATTGAAGATTTGACTCGGTAGAGAGTTAAATTCCTGGGGCAAAACAGATATATGCATTTTGACATGCATACTATGGGTATACGCGGGTTTTCCTATGTCATGTTTATTTGGGGAATACAATGTTGAAACTGTAGATGAAAAATCCTTGGGGTTTCTTGGTTTAATGAGGAAACTTGAAATTATTATGGATATTACAACCTATATTTTCCAATCCATCAAATTCCAGCCAAATAATTTTTAGGACACTAAATATTTCAGATACTCTTGTTACCTTGTTCATGAGTTTTTATACTTACATGTGGAAAAATTCATTCATCTAACCCTAAATACTCTTAATGCACAAAAAAAAAACCACAATTCGTTGTTTGTTGCACTGATACTATCAGAAGAAAAGATCAAAATCAAGGATTTTCTTGATACCTTTCTGCTTTCATGTCCATTTCCCTTACTATTTTAAATTATTAGCCTCCACCTAAAATCTTGCTTGAAATTAAGAAATGTCTACAACTCAGTCCCAACAGAAGAGTAGGATACTTGTTTGTGTTTGCAAATTATAAAAAGATCAAATTGTATGGTTTAGAAGTTCCACCTTATCAGTTGCCAATTTTCCTGCCTACGAGGGTTTTTCTTTAGAGTTCATAAGGCAAAGTCTCCATGTAGATCAAATTCATTTCATGTATAGGCACAAGGAATACACTTTCAAGCTCAAGAAAATAGTGGGACTATTCATCATTAACACTAGACAAGCTTTGGGGAAAGTGGAGAATCTATTGAATGCAATGAATTTTAACAAAGGGAGCATTTGGAATTATGATCCTCATCATTTAATTTCAAATAAAAGAGTTAAAATTGGTTCAGGATCCTATATTCATGACAATTTTCCAGATATGGAGAAATTGACAAACAAAGAATTTTGAATGGGTGGTTAAATGTTTCAAGGGAAAACTATAGATGAAATATAGGAACAACATGAAATAGCTATGAAGACTTCGCTATTGAAGGAGAAAAGTTTGGAAAGGGACAAGTTAGAGCAACTTGATATCGAAATGATAGATCAACATGAAGGAAAGAGATCTAGATTTGAGGAGGAAACAAATGTTGATATCACATATATTCAATTGAGACACCAACCTTCTCAGGAGCCATCCTTTCAATTGAAGTTGTAAAATCCATATTTTCTAGCACAACAATCCAACGAAGTGATTCTAAGGTCTATAGAGACTGCTCCATCAAAAATAAAAATTTTGCAGGGGAAATATCAAGAATTGAGGGAAAAGAGTAAAAAGGCATAGGAAAGTCTAAGAACCCAAGTTTGGTCATAGTAAGCTTGGGAATATCAGAACAAACTGCTCTAAGCAATGGATGTGTAAAGGAATCAACTGAACTGATCACTTATCCATCCTACTACTCAGTCGATTCAAGCTGGCCCAGAATTCAAGGCCATGAATGTATCCATCAATGTAAATTACATCCCCCTGCTTGACAATATTTAATTTACATAGGAAAATTGAAGAAATGACTTACCGTGATCTGAATAAAAGTGCTATGACTGTTTCAGAAGTGGAGAAATTGCTTCAGAAAGTTTATAATCAGTTGAAGCAAGAAAAGGTCACATATAGAGGCAAACAAATGCAAGTGGAGGAATACAAGTAATTAATTGTAAAGTTGGGAATTGACCCTGCAGACAATGAAGCCATTAAAAATATCCTATAGGACTAGGAAGCATAAACACAAGTCTTAAAAGGAATTTGAAAATGCTAATGTCAAAATTTTTAGACCTTATAACTCCTCCAAGTAGAGAAAGAGTAAGAGTAGTTTCTAACATAACTTATGGAGAGGAATAATGAGATTTTTGAATTCAAGCTTCTGTGATCCATAACTTGTTAATTCATGAGAATTTTTGGAAAAAATCACATAGAGAGTATTTGGTCGACGTGGTTTGAATCCAAAGCCTTATCCTCAGCTACTTTTAAACCTAAACTTTGGAAAAGATTTGTTTATGATACCTGCTCCATTTGGCAGCACGGGCCTGACAAGTTAGATAGCTTTTTCGAGCATCTTAATAATCAATCTAACTCCATAAAGTTCACCATGGAATGAGAAGTGGATGGTTGCCTTCCGTTCCTTGATGTCCTCATTTCTAGAAAGGTTGATGGTTCTTTCTCCCATCAGGTGTATCGAAAAAATACTCATACTGAGCAATATCTTCATGCAAGTTCCCACCATTTTACTGCTCAGAAAATAGGTGTTCTCAACACGTTAGCCACCTCTGCTTTAAGGATTTCAGATGAAGACCACCTTTCTAAGGAAAAGTCCCATCTCCTTAATGTTTTTGTCCAAAATGGTTATTGTAGGCAGTAGGGTGTTAAATCTTTCCTCAAAGCTGGAAAGGGCCCTAAGGTTAAAACCTACACATTTGATCGACATTCAGGAGTTCACCTCCCCTTCATCCAAGGGACGATAGACAAGATTGTGAGAATCCTGAAGAAACATAATGTTCCCTCAACCTTTAGACCCCTCAACACCGTTAGAAGCTCCCTAAAGTCAGTTAAAGACCAGGTGAATCCTATGGATTCGAAAGGTGTTTATGTCATCCCATGTTTATGTGGGACCTCATACATCAGAGAAACGGGTCGATCTATTAACCAAAGGATTAAGGAACATGCTGCTAATATCAAACATGAGAGGACCAAATACTCGGCTTTAGCAGAACATGCAGTGAATACTAAGCATCACAAATGAATTGAGGAGGCTAAGGTCGTAGCAAAAGTTTTTCATTTTCATCACCGCAAATTTATGTATAAATTTTGAATAATATGACACTTATTCAACAGAGATTATCCCGATTATACACTATTGCGGAATACATGCATAATACATAACCTCCTCTACGTTGATCATCAATTTACAGAAGCAGAAACAATAACATGCACACATAGAAGCATCAATCACACATATTAACACAGTATTTTCCAGGGGAAGGCATCTCGCTAAAAACCCCAACTATCTGTATATTATATTGATTGAGAACATGCAACTAAATAGTACAATACTCCTCACAAGTACTCAGTACTATCTCCACTTGTTACACACAATACAACTCAGATCTGATCTCCAAATCTCCTCCACTGCCCTTCCTCCATTGCACAATACCTGCTGAGAATGAATGAGAATGGCCGAAACAAACTCGTTTTTACCTCAAGAGAATCACCTACACTGGGAATCACGTGAGAACAAGCTATATTTCTTGGTATTGGCCCCAACACTACGTAGTCTTCATTGGCATTACTCAATCCATGCATGTGCAAAATCTCATGCACAACTGATAGCAATCTCAACCTCTAACACCTGTCTCCACTGAACTATACATGCACTGAGTTAACTGATGTATTCTTCAGTTGCATTATGAGTTAATAATTAGTGAATTAATTAATAACTAATTCACACAACTCATCACTTAGTCTATTGATTAGTTAGACTAAATACAACTAGTTCAACTAAGTCAAACTGAACACAACTCCATTAACTGTTCATCCAACTCCACAGAACTCAACCACATGAGTTCTAAATGATGTCCTGCATGCAATAGCTCAACTGACTCATAAGAAAACATATTTCCTTTTGACAGCTGCATGTGCCACATCTGTAGCTCAAACTAAAGTGCTCCAAGAGGATAAGATAAAGTTTATAGTCTAAACATTATTATGAGACAATAATATTTGACTTTTCTATTTTTGACTAGCAGTCTAAAAATAGACTTTGATCACTCCTGCTGTGATCACTCCTGCTGTGATTACTCCTCCTGTGATCACTCCTGCTGTGATCACTCCTACTGTGATCCAAAAATAGACTTTGCGCCATAATTTGCCTGCGAGCCCACTTAGTGAAGGTGACTCCTTTCCACTAAGGTCCATCATCTTGTTGCATTCTCAACAAGCATTTCTTGTTGCACACTTTTCAACACTCCTTCTCAACAAGAAAGGCTTCCTCTCAAACCCGATCCTGAAACTTTGGAATGTTTTGCATGCAACACATTTGCCCGGTCCACTTTGCTCCAACAACACTTGGAACAAAAACACTCCCAATTGACCAATCTGTTGGGCTAGGAACATACTCTGATGCTGAAGCTCTACCTGCTGCTGACAAATGCTCCCTCTCTGACATCTACTCTACTGCAACATCTCCATGCATCTCGCACCATTGCACACCTCTCTGTGCCACCTAGCACTGTGTAAAACACTTGTGCCTCTCACATTGCTGCAGCCTGCTAGCTATGCGCTGTCCTGGGATTCCCTACACTGTCTCTCTCTCTACTGCTCCATCTGCATATATCTCTACCCAATCAGTCAGTTCTTGCTACTCCACATCAGGGCTCTTGTAGCAAGGTCTCATCCAAGAGGTTGGGTACCTCAAGGATCATGCCCCTCCTTGGGATGATCAATCCACATCACCCCACCTCCTACCTGGAGGTATGGCTGCATGCGATCCCTTAGCCCACCTGGCTCGAAGTTTCCCCCTACTGGAGGGCTCTGCATGAGTAGATGTCTTTACTTGATCTCCTCTCAGCTTCCCTTGTTGTGGCTGCTCCACAACCTCCTGAAGCCGCTGCACCAATCGTGGCTCCTCCACAATTGTCTAAGACTTCTCCTGGCTCTGCATGTTGAGCGGTAATATATGCTCCCTCTCAACCACCAAGTCTCCATCAGTTGCCTCGCTGCTCAAGGCTTTGCATGCATCTTGAACCTCAAGAGCATACAGGTTCTTTGTTGGGTACCCATAATACTAGTGATTACCCCTTTACTATTGTAGTTATACCCCTTATTTATATTGTTGTGCCACTATTACCCCCATATTGTTATTTCTGTGCCCCATAGAATCCCTCTATTGTTATTTTTGTGGCTTTATATTATTATTGTTAGGTCGACTGGATTATATTGTGACTCCTTAGACTCCTATATATAGAAAGGAGGTTTTGTCATTTGTATGATCCAATAATTGTTCATTTATGTAATGTAAAGGAGGTTGCCCCCTCGAAGAGTCTGAATTCTAAGGCGTAGATCTTTCTTTTCTATCTTTTCTTGAGCTGGTTTCATAACATTTGGTATCAGAGCTTTGGATTCTAGGGTTTCGCTGCTCCAAACAGGTCATCGTGGCATTTTCGCTATAATTTTTTTTCTGTGACATTTCAGAAGTTGCAAAAAAAAACCATTTGAGAAGAAATCGTGCTGAACCTTGGGTCCGAATTTCAGATCCTTTCGCGCGATATTTGCGGAGATATGCTCTGAGGAAGTTGGTCTTTTTACAGACTCCTGAATTACATTCAAAACAGGTGACCTAGGGAAAATCATCATAACTTTCTCTCTGGGGATCGGATTGAAATTTCGTAAAAAGGTACAGAAAGAGGACAGACTGTAGTTTCTTGTATATATTTTTCAGAACCAAAGGTCGAAAATTGTACACGTGGCACTTCATACAAGTTCACTCTTCTGGAAAGGTCTATAATCAGGTCATCTTGGGAGATTGTGCATAACTCTTTCTTGGAGAATCCAATTTGGATGAGACTGGTGGCATTGGAAAGAGGACACAGAGAGCTACTACAGGTCACAATTTCAGAACTAGATGATTGGAAAGTACAGAGCTACATCAGAGGCAATATCAAGCTCCTACAAAGTGGAAAAAGGTGTGTAGATTTTTTTAAATTTTTGCTTAAGCTTGGTTTGAAAATTTATTTTGAAGGAATTCAAAGGGCATAGTAGAGCATTATTATCGGTAACTGATGTCCCGAGGAAAGAAAATTCAAAACACCTAGTAAGGAACCTGAAAGCTCTAGCATGACTCATGAAGAAGAGGAAGAAATGCAACATGATATATCAAAATTACAAGACCAAGTGCAACAACTCTCCCTTGCACAAAAAGGAACAGAATCTAAGATGGATGGTTTAAAGAAAGGTGTAGAAGCTAAGATGGAATGTTTAAAGAAAGGAGTAGAAGCTAAGATGGATGGCATGGAAGCTAAGGTGAATGGCATGGACGCTAAAATTGATGGCATGGATGATAAGATGGAAGAATTGAAGATAAATATGAATAAGATGCTACAAGAAATGGTCACTAAGGGTGAAAGAGTACTAAAGGAAACTCATGATGAGAACAAAAGAAATGTTAATCATGATTCCATAGACTCTAATGTTGGATCAAAGACTCACCATGTTCCAAAAATCGATATGAGGAAGTTTGATGGCAAGGATCCCACCACATGGATATTATAGATGGAGCAATTCTTCGATCTCAATAATGTGCAAAACACACAAAAGGTACGTATGGCAACTTTATATTTGGAACCAAATCAATTTGTATGGTATCAATGGCTTTGTTCTCGTAAACAGTTTATCACTTGGGCAATTTTTACGGAAGAATTGATAGCACATTATGAGGATACAGAAAGCAACACTTTTTTTAGCCAATTGATAAGTCTCAAACAAAAGGGTTCAATAATGGAGCACATTGAGGAGTTCCAAAAATTGAACATAAGGGTAAAAGATATTCCAGAGGAGCATAGGATTGATGTGTTCATAGGGTCTTTAAAGGATAATATCCAACATGATGTGCGCCTTTGGGAACCTGATTCATTAGAGAAGGCATTCAGGTTAGCAAGAAAAATGGAAAGCAAAATTATGGCAACTAGGAAGCATACCATTCACAACTATAAAGACGGAAGTGTTATTGCCCATAGTCTTCCACAACCTACAAGGTTGACACCACAACAATTGGAAGAAAAAAGAGCAAAAGGGCTTTGTTACAATTGTGATAGCAAATACACAAAAGGTCATAAGTGTGGTGAGAAGAAATTATTCTACATAGATTGTGAAGAGGAAGAAGAAAAGGAGCAAGAAAGGTCAAAAGAAGAGGATATATTCCAGGAACAAAGCCTAGATGAAGAACAAATAAATCCGACCATATCTTGTAATGCATTGGTAGGAATTACCACTCCTCAAACCATCAAGATAGAAGGACAAATCAAGAAGAAAAAGGTAATAGTGTTGATTGATTCAGGAAGCACCCACAATTTTATTCATTGTAGGGTAGCAAAAGAATTGAATTTCTTCCTATATCCAGCACCAGAGTGTCAAGTGATGATTGCAAATGGAGGAACAATAAATTGTTCTGGAAAGTGCCATAATATCAAGCTATCCATGGGAGAATATGTATTGACTAGCCCAATGCTTTCCATTCCAATGGGAGGTGCTGATGTTGTACTAGGAGTCCAATGGCTACAATCCTTGGGTACAATAGCTTTTAATTTTCAAGAACTTTTCATGAAATTTTCTGTGGAAGGAAAGGAAGTTGAATTAAGGGGTATTGTAGGGAAACCAGGAAAGATAATCAGCTCTAATGGCATGACAAAACTTCTAAAAAAGGAGCAAAGAGGTGTAATTGCACAATTATGTTCGCTAGATGTTTCCACATTGGAATCATCTATTTCTCTAGATCTCCAAAAAGTCCTGGACAATCATTCCAAGGTATTTGAGACTCCCAAAGGTCTCCCACCTATGCGTGATCATGATCATGCTATTCATCTGATTCCAGGAAGTGTTCCTCCAAACATCAGGCCGTACATATATCCATATGTCCAAAAAAGTGAAATTGAACGTATGGTTGAAGAAATGCTAGAAGCTGGTATAATTCAACCGAGTCAAATTTCTTTCTCAGCTCCAGTAGTATTGGTGCACAAGAAGGATGGATCATGGCGCATGTGTCCAGATTATAGGGAGCTCAACAAGCTCACTATTAAAGATAAGTTCCCCATTCCTGTCATTGATGAATTACTGGATGAATTGCATGGATCAATTTACTTCACCAAGTTGGATCTTCGTTCGGGATATCATCAAATCAGAATGAAGATTGAAGACATTCCTAAAACGGCATTTAGAACTCATGAGGGTCATTATGAATTTTTGGTCATGCCTTTTGGCCTTACCAATGCACCTTCAACATTTCAAGGTTTGATGAATTCAATTTTCAAACCATTCCTTAGAAAATTTGTGTTAGTATTTTTTGATGATATACTAATCTATAGCAAGTCTTGGAAGGATCATGTTGAACATGTTGACAAGGTGCTACAACTATTGGAGGAGAAACAATTATATGCAAAAAGATCCAAATGTTTCTTTGGAGTCCAGGAGGTGGAATATTTGGGTCATATTGTATCTCATGAAGGAGTTAAGGTAGACCCTAGCAAAATTAAAGCCATTAAGGAATGGAAAATCCCCACATCCATAAAGCATCTGCGAGGATTTCTGGGTTGACAGGGTATTATCGCAAGTTCGTTAAGAATTATGGGAGAATAGCAGCACCTCTAACAACATTATTGAAGAAAGATTCATTTTCATGGACTCCAGAAGCAACAAAGGCCTTTAAACATCTTAAAGAGGCAATGTGCCAAGCACCGGTCTTAGCTACACCAGACTTCACAAAAACCTTTATTGTGGAATGTGATGCTTCAGGAAATGGAATTGGTGCTGTTTTAATGCAAGATGAAAGACCCATTGCTTTTGAAAGTCGTCCAATCAAGGGAAAGTTTTTAAGCAAAGCTATTTATGAGAAGGAAATGTTGGCAATACTCCATGCACTTAAGAAATGGCGACCCTACCTAATGGGAAGACACTTCAAGGTAAAAACGGATCATGATAGCCTTAAATACTTTTTAGAACAAAGATTATCCTCTGAAGAGCAACAAAAGTGGGTCACAAAGATGTTGGGTTATGACTTTGAAATCATCTACAAAAAAGGGAAGCAAAATGTGGTGGCAGATGCACTCTCAAGAAAGGATGAGGATATGGAAGCATTGTTTTTTGCCATTTCTATTATCCAACCAGATTGGATAAACGAAGCAAAGGAGGAATGGAAGAATGACGAAGAAGTGTGGGCACTTATTCGAAAGCTACAACAAGATTCCAGTACTTCTGATACATTTAGCTGGCAAAATGATTCGTTATGGTACAAAGATCGCTTATACCTCTGTAAGAATTCCCAACTAAAACAAAAGACTTATGGAATTGCACACTTCTCCCTTAGGAGGGCACTCAGGATTTTTAAAAACTTACCACAGGGTTAAGAAGGAATTTTTTTGGGATGGCCTTAAATCAGATATTCAAAAGTTTGTGGCAGAATGTTTGGTTTGCCAACAAAATAAAGTTGAAACAATTAAGACACCAGGTCTATTACAACCTTTATCCATTCCAAGCCAACGTTGGGAGGAGGTTTCAATGGATTTTATCACAGGTTTACCCAAGTCTGAGGGAAAGAGTGTCATCATGGTGGTAGTTGACAGACTTACCAAGTATGCACACTTTTGTGCATTATCACATCCATTTAAAGCCAGTACAGTTTCTACTGCATTTATGGAAATAGTTCAAAAGCTACATGGAAACCCAAAGATTATTGTAAGTGACAGAGATCCCATTTTCACTGGAAATTTTTGGACAAAATTATTTTCTTGTCTTGGTACTCAGTTAGCTCACAGCTCATCTTATCATCCTCAATCTGATGGGCAAACTGAGATAGTAAACAAATGTTTGGAAGGATATCTTCGTTGCTTTGTATCTGATAAACAGACACAATGGGTCAAATGGTTGCCTCTGGCTGAATGGTGGTATAACACTTCCTTCCATACAGCAACAAAAATGACCCCATTTATGGCACTTTATGGGTACCAACCACCATCAATCACATCATATTTAAGAGAAAATTCTAAGGTTCAGGCAGTGGAACATCACATCGAACATCAACAACAAGTCCTCCAACTTTTAAAGGATAACCTCGTGTTGGCACAAAATAGAATGAAACAACAGGCAGATCAACATCGCAGTGAAAGAAGTTTTGATGTAGGTGATTGGGTATTCCTACGACTACAACCATATAAGAAAATGTCCCTAAAGCAAGCTAAGAAGGATAATAAATTATCACCAAAGTATTATGGTCCGTACAAGGTGTTGGAAAAGATTGGTACTATGGCATACAAATTGGAGCTTCCTGCAGCTTCTCGATTGCACCCAGTTTTCCATGTTTCATGTTTAAAGAAGGTTATAGGCGACAAGCTCCCAGTTCAAACAATATTGCCAGAACTTGACGAGGAAGGAAAAATTATATTGGAACCGGAAGCAGTCACAGAAACAAGAACTCGACAACTACGAAATCAATCAATTTCAGAGTATCTTATCAAGTGGAAGAACTTATCTGCTGAAGATTCCACATGGGAGGATGAGAATTTTATGCAGAAGTATTCAAAACTGCTCAAGCGTTGAGGACAACACTTTTTTGAAGGAGAGGGGCATGTTGGGTACCCATAATACTAGTGATTACCCCTTTACTATTGTAGTTATACCCCTTATTTATATTGTTGTGCCACTATTACCCCCATATTGTTATTTCTGTGCCCCATAGAATCCCTCTATTGTTATTTTTGTGGCTTTATATTATTATTGTTAGGTCGGCTGGATTATATTGTGACTCCTTAGACTCCTATATATAGAAAGGAGGTTTTGTCATTTGTATGATCCAATAATTGTTCATTTATGTAATGTAAAGGAGGTTGCCCCCTCGAAGAGGCTGAATTCTAAGGCGTAGATCTTTCTTTTCTATCTTTTCTTGAGCTGGTTTCATAACATTCTTGACCCGTGAACCAATCTTCTTCACTTGTCTAGTGATGATGTGTCTAAGGAAAACCTTTCCCTTACTGAAGACTACATCATAGCCTCTGTCTTCCAGCATCGTGATCGACACCAAGTTTCTCTTCAGTCTTGGTACATACTTGACATTGATCAAGGTAAGGCGAGCTCCATTCTCCCTCTGAAAAATAACCGTGCCTACACCTGAGACACTATACTTCTCATCATTACCCATCTTTATGAGTATCTAGAGATCTTTCTCCTCCAAAGTACTGAACAAACTTTTGTCACCGGTCATGTGGAAAGAAGCTCCACTGTCAAGAAACCAACCACTTCCCACCATGGATGAAACCATGCATGCGAAGAGTGTGAAATCCAACTCAAACTGTGAAGCAAGTGCCTCACCTTTAGATCCTTCCCTGGATCCCTTCTTGGATTTCTTCTTTGGGCAATTAGTAGCATAATGACCCAACTCGTGACAACGAAAGCATCTCACCTTCGACTTGTCAACCTTCTTCCCATCATTGGAAGAACTGGATTCAGAAAGAGAACCCTTCTCCTTCCCCTTCTTTGCCTTACTCGCTAAGGCACAGTTCTCCTCATCATGCATGCATGAAGAACTATCTCTGGTGCTCCGTCTGATCTCCTCCTGCACAAGATCTGACCAAAGTCTCTCCCATCTTGGCAATTTCTCCCTTCCATTCACCGAGTACTGGTAGCTATGCCAACTCTTAGGAAGGCCAAGGAGTGCTAGACTCACCATATCCTCATCCTCAAAAGTTACCCCCACACTTCCCAGCTCATCCCGGCATTGGGTGAACTTCATGAGATACTGGGGCATACTGTCTCCATTCTCACACCTAATGTTTCTGAGTTTATCCTTGAGCGCCATTCCACCAGCTCAAAACTCAACCGCTTCTAATCTAAAATTCGTGAGAACAAAGTATTTCTTGTACAGAGACCGACTGTATGGGCATTCACCAGATATCTCACCTTCCAAAAGAAGGATGAATCCAGAGGCTACCTAGCCTGATTACAGACTCTTCCTGAAGAAATAAAATGTAATCAGTTTCTGAATAATAGATTTGATGATCCATCCTCGCTTTGATATCCTGTAGAACTTTTTCTACAAATCAAAGAGCTCTGATACCATGTAGAAATTTTGAATAATATGACACTTATTCAACAGAGATTATCCCGATTATACACTATTGCGGAATACATGCATAATAAATGACCTCCTCTACGTTGAGCATCAATTTACAGAAGCAAAAACAATAACATGCGCACATAGAAGCATCAATCACACATATCAACACAGTATTTTCCCGTGGAAAGCATCTCGCTAAAAACCCCAACTATCTGTATATTATATTGATTGAGAACATGTAACAAACATAGTACAATACTCCTCACAAGTACTCAGTACTATCTCCACCTATTACACACAATACAGCTCAGATCTGATCTCCAAATCTCCTCCGCTGCTTGCCTGCCTCCACTGCACAATACCTGCTGAGAATGACTGAACCAAACTCGTTTTTACCTCAAGAGAATCACCCACACTGGGAATCACGTGAGCACAAGCTATATTTCTTGGTATTGGCCCCAACACTACGCAGTTTTCATTGGCATTACTCAATCCATGCATGTGCAAAATCTGATGCACAACTGATAGCAATCTCAACCTCTAACACCTGTCTCCACTGAACTGTACATGCACTGAGTTAACTGATGTATTCTTCAGTTGCATTATGAGTTAATAATTAGTGAATTAATTAATAACTAATTCACCACAACTCATCACTTAGTCTATTGATCAGTTAGACTAAATACAACTAGTTCAACTAAGTCAAACTGAACACAACTCCATTACCTGCTCATCCAACTCCACAGAACTCAACCGCATGAGTTCTAACTAATGTCCTGCATGCAATAGCTCAACTGACTCATAAGAAAACGTATTTCCATCTGACAGCTGCATGTGCCACATCTGTAGCTCAAACTAAAGTGTTCCAAGAGGATAAGATAAAGTTTATAGTCTAAATATTATTATGAGACAATAATATTTGACTTTTCTATTTTTGACTAGCAGTCTAAAAATAGACTTTGATCACTCATGCTGTGATCACTCCTGTTGTGATTACTCCTGTTGTGATCACTCCTGTTGTGATCACTCCTGCTGTGATCCAAAAATAGACTTTGCGCCATAATTTTCCTACGGGTCCACTTAGTGAAGGCGACTCCTTTCCACTAAGCTCCATCATCTTGTTGCATTCTCAACAAGCATTTCTTGTTGCACAATTTTCAACAATTTAGGGAAGCCATTGAAATTGAGCGATCCTTTAATAGCGTTAATAGGGATGACGGATGGAAAATCAGTAGCTATTGGATTCCCACCCTCTCCTATTAATTTTTCTCCTCTTTTTTTGAGCTTTTTCTCTTTCTTTATTTGTTTCATCTTTTTTTTTTCACAGAGGATTCCCCCTCTTTTTATTTATTTTTATTGTTTTATAGTTATATTATGTATTTGTGATCAATTTCATTTATTACTATTATTATCACTACTAACATTATCGTTATGATTTATTGATTTTTATTCATTATTATTATTAAATCTATTTATTTATTTTTTTAATAATTTTCAATGTATTTTTGTTTATTTATTATTTATTGTTTATATTTATATATTATTTGATTTAATAATTTGTTATATTTTTATTTCATTTTATTCTATTTTTATTTATTAATTTTTTTTGAACACCTTCACTTTTTATTTTTATTTTTATATATTCTTTATTTATTTTATATTTTATTTAGTTTAGTTTAGTTTATTCATTTAGTTATTTATATTTTTTTATTTTTATTTTACTCATTTCTTCCTAATCGAATAAAAACTATATATAATATTAAATAAAGAATGAATAAGTTTATTAATATATTAAATAATTATTTAAATAAATTAAACTATTATTTATTATTTAAACAATTTACACTGATCCCCTTCCCTGCTCTTATTTAGCTGTTTAGTTGGTTTTCAATATTATTCCCCCCAGTCAAATATAACCATTTTTCTTTTAACTGTTAGGTTGACCTAGGTTCTTATTTAACCCTCCTCTGAGATCTGTCTCTTCATCTTGTCCTAAAGATGAACCACACTGGCTGGTTCGAAACGCGTTGACCAAATACTGTCTATGTGATTTTTTTCGAAAATTCTCATGAATTAACAAATAATGAGATTATCGAATTATAAAAGAATCAGTACTGGAGAAATCGAAAAAATGGCATGTTTGCATAACTTCATCTTCCATTTCTATAGATGTTCAAACTCCACAAGATCCTTCATAATAGCTAGCTAAGACTTTTTCAGACCTTGAGATAAATAAAATGGAAATGAGTAAAATTTAGGAGATTATATGATGTCAAAAGGAGGAAATAACATAGATGAAAATGCAACTATCAACAAAGGAATAATCATTAAGGTTTGTAGAAGAAAATAAAAACAAATTGGTAGGTGACAAGCAACCAACATTGGAAGAAATAGACAAATGGAAAAGCAAATTGAAAGGAGATGTACCCCTAGTAGAGGCAAAGTGACCTATATGGGATGAAATAATTCAAGAAGTGAGAACTATATGGGGATATGTCGATATAGTTACAAAGCAAAAGGCTCTACTCATTAAAGTTAAACCAACCATAGATAAAGTTAAAGATGAGTTGAGTGATAAGATTCCAAAGGAAAACCAAATTATCAAGTATTTAAATGACTATACTGGAAATGAATTAAGGGCTCTGGAAATAATAGACATGACTCAAACTATTGTAGAGATTAGAAAGGTCATAAAGAAAAATTCACTCAAAATTCAAGCTACAAATTGATGTAAAGAAATGAAGAAAAGTATATCCTTGTTTGATAACAAATTTGACAAAAGAATAAGAGTTGGACTTCAAATCTATTGGGACCAACAAGGTAATTTTCTCTCTTTGGATGCATACATAAATTATTTGGTTTCTACAAATAATAAAGCATGTAAAGTTCATAGTCAATCTAGTGCTCTAAAAGCTCAAAACATCTTCAACTATCTACAAAGAGATTTTCAATTGTTATGGCTGGTGAAAACTTTGTTTCTAGCCAAACCAAACTATACAATGTATACAAATTTGAAGATAGCATGTGATGAGACCATAACTCATCCTTATCCAGACTGAATAGAGTGGAGAAAGTGCTTGAGAATGATCGCATGAAGATATTTATGCAGTTTGATTTATGGAACCTGAAGCAAGGAATCGTGTCATGGAGATTCTCCAGAATTATCTCATTTTTTATAAGTTTGTTTAAGAATTATTAGATTCTCATTTATGAGAAATTTGTATGTAATTATATTTAAAATAATTGTTAAGTTTTAGTTAAGAGACAGTTAGTTTGAAAAAAGGCCTTGTGTTGTTTTAATCATAATGTAAGCCAAGGAGACGGGTGCACTATGAAATTGATATTATCTACATGAGTATAGCTTTGTGCATCTCTAGAAAAACCATTTCATGCTATCTTTGTATATTGCTTCAGTGATAATTTGCCAAATGAAAGTGTTGTTTAGTAAAATTTTAGATTGTGTTAGCGGTGCAATTTAATTAAACTAAATTTATAATTTAAGTTTCACAAGTAATATGTTGTCATGCAACCCTTATTATTTCTTTTGTAGTCCTTTCTCAACCTCAATAATAAATAATCTGAGTCTCTAATCAAAAGTCTTCTTTAAGTGTGACAGGAAAACAAATCTCCATAAATTGTTGCTTTATGTTGGAGATAGGTGTGTTAATGTGGAAGTGTGTGACAATTTCTCTCTTCATTGTTATGAGTTTGTATATTCTGTTTAGAGTGAATTTAAAGTAACATATCATACCCCTTTTTTTAGGCCTCTAATTTGGTACAATGTGCCTTATTGTCAGAAGTCTTGTTGTGTTTTTTGTTCCAAACATCGTAAAGACATGGAATATAAATTTATTTAATTTTGGAGAAAGATTGGTGTTTGGTGTTGTGAATGTAATATATCTTAGTGTTATACATAGGAAGTGTACCCAACATTATAGTGTATCATAATAAGAAATAAATCCCTTTTGAAGATTTTGTGGAAAATATTTGTAAGTTGATGTTTTATATGATCTAAAAAGTTCATTTTATGATGTGTGCAGGTAATTTACTTGCACCTTGCTTCGAAAGTTGGAATATAATGATGGCTATCTTAAAGAATTTTGCATTAGTCAATAATGAATGTTATATAAGAAAAGAATGACACTTTATTTTGTTTGGTTCTCTCAGTACAACATGAGTGTATTCCCAATGAAATCCTTGGGATGGATGTAATTTTCCAAGTATGGAATGGGGAAGACTGTTGTTTTTGTACTTTCAACATTGCAATAGGTTGAACATGTTGGAGGACAAGTTGCTGCTCTTGTCCCATGTCATACTCGAGAATTAACATATCAGGTATTTTGAAGAATATATATGATTTAATACTTTTCTAAAAATAGGTTTTTCACATTGACTTCACTAAACCATTGCTTAATTACACATGCATGGTATATATATATATATTGACTACGAGTTATGATTTTTTTTCTTTCGTAGATATGCCATGAATTCGAGAGGTTTATCAAAAACTTGATATCCTTTAAAGTGGTTGTATTATATGGAAGTGTAAATATTAAAACACATAAATCATTACTAAAAAATGAATGACTAACATATAGTTGTTATAAACCCTCAAAGGATAATGCAATTAGAAAAAGAGAAATATCTAAATCTAAAAAATGTTCGGTATTTTATTCTGGATGAATGTGATAGAATGCTAGAATCTCTCGGTATGAGTGTTAACCACTCTTTTAAATATCTTGTGATATACTTTTTTTGTCACTGCTATATCAAATATTTATATTTTATGCCTCCAAGTAGTTTCGCTGCTATATCTCACATTACTTGCTATGTAGACACGCAGAAAGATGTCCAAGATATTTTCAAGATGACTCCTCATGAGAAGCAAGTTATGGTATTCTCAGCCACATTGAGTAAGGAAATTTGACCTGTTTACAAAATATTTATGCAAGTAAAGTATTTTGTTGAATTGATTTCATGTTAATTAACATTATGTTCTTTCCTTATCAAAGAAGCTAGTTAGTGGGTGATGATTAATGTGTTCAATTTTCTTAGTTACATGCACAATAGTTTTTTATTAGTCACATGCAGTTGAGTTTAGTGTTTATGTAAAACCTTCCAGGGTAAATGTGCATATAAACAACATAATAGTAACACAAATACAATAAGCATATAAGCCATCAAAATCCATATATACATCAGTACATTTGCACATGAAAGTCAAGGGAATGATTTTTTTCATTAATAAATGCAATGAACCAACTGGTGATGGGACTACAACATTCCACCTGACCATAGATTGGATAAGCCAAGTATCTCTTCAGCCAATCACCCCCGTTCCATATTCCAAGCATGAATGTGGGATCTGTAGGTTTTAACCCCGTACAGAAATTACCTGCATACGAATTCTAAAACACAGAAAATAAATAATGCGAGAGCAGAACACATAAAACACATATACACAGAAATTTTCCCCCCGATCCCAAAACCGGGACTACCAGCTTGATTTTTCATTATTTTCCTTTCAATGTTATAATACATATTTATACATGCTGAAGCATCTAATACCATGGACCGAAAACCATCGCATCCAAAAAACATGTGCGAAAATCATGCATAAAACCATAAGTGGGCCCACCCAACCTAACATAGGGTCCAAAACCAAAATTTTTCGGGGGCGCTGCCCCGGACCCCATAAAGTGGGGTTATGGGTGCCCCTTAAACCCCCTGTTAACTACGTGGAAATAATATAACACAACCCAACATTCTCCCACTTGTTGTTTTCTTTCCACAGGGGGCCACAAGAGAGCCTAGTCATTTTTCTAGCCCTGAAATGCCCATTGTCTCTCTACACCAAGAGAACTTCTCAGAGCTCACAGATTTTGTCAATGCATCTGCAGTATTCTTCAAAGTGTCCACCTTTACCAGCAACACCTTTTTTCTTCTATCATATCCCTCACAAAGTGATACTGAACATCAATGTGCTTTCTCTTTGAATGATATGCAGGGTTCTTTACCAAGAAAATTGCACTTTGGCTGTCACAATCTATCCTTATAGCTTCCTGTTCTAACCCCATACTTGAACACAATCTCTGCAACCAAACTGCTTCCTTTCTTGCATGAGTGGTTGCCATGTATTCTGCCTCTGTAGTTGACATTGCCACTATAGATTGTTTCTTACTCATCCAACTAACTGCACCTCCAAATAGGTTAAACACATACCTGCTTGTAGATCTTCTCTGATCTAGATCTCTAGCCCAGTCTGCATCAACAAAGCCATGAATATCCAACACTCTATCCAATCCTGGTCTTCCTTGGTAGCACAAACCATAATCACTAGTGCCACGCAAATACCTGAAAACCCGCTTCATTGCTATCCAGTGCTCCTTCCCTGGTTTTGACATAAACCTGCTAAATACTCCCACTGCATGTGCAATGTCTGGTCTAGTACAGACCATTGCATACATCAGGCTACCGACCGCACTTGCATATCAAACATGGGACATGTCCTCTTCCTCTTCTTGTGTCTTGGGACACTGTTCAGCAGATAACCTCACACCCACAGGAATGGGAACCTTCATCGGTTTACTATCTTGCATATTAAACCTCTGCAATATTGTCTCGACATACTTCCTCTGGTTTAACCAGAGCTTCCTCTTTGCCCGATCTCTTTTAATTTCCATGCCCAAAATATGGTTTGCAGCACCAAGATCTTTCATGTCGAATTTGGAGGACAATTGGGTCTTCAAATCCTGGATAACTTCTTTGTCATTTCCAACCAACAACATATCATCCACATACAAGACCAGATAAATAACATGGTCACCAATTAATTTAAAATACACACAGTGATCTGCTTTGCTTCCGATGAAGCCAAGTCCTCGTATAAATGTATCAAATTTCTGATACCACATCCTTGGTGACTGTTTTAACCCATATAGAGACTTCTTTAACTTACATACCAGTTCTTTCTTATCCTTCACCGCAAAGCCTTCAGGTTGCTTCATGTAGATCTACTCTTCCACATCCCCATGAAGAAATGTTGTCTTCACATCCATCCATTCTACCTCAAAATCAAAAGCAGCTTCAACATATAAAAGTAATCTAATAGAAGTTACCTTGGCAACATGAGAAAAATATCACCAAAATCAATTCCCGGCACCTGGGAATAACCTTTTTCTACCAACCGAGCTTTGTATTTCTCCACTTTTCCTTCTGCATTTGTCTTCTTTTTGAACACCCATTTTCTGCTAATGGGTTTCCTTCCACTCGACAACTCCACTAGATCCCAAGCCTCATTTTTGTGCAAAGATGCCATTTCATCAACCATGGACTCTTTCCAGAGTTTTCCATCCTCTGAATCCACTGATTCCTTCATAGTTCTGGGATCATCATCAGTAACAGACAAAGCAAAATTTGAACAGAAAGCAGATGGACAATACCTTTCTAGCTGCCTTCTTTCTCGAATTGATCTTCTCACAATCGAAGTTTGTGGCTCTTCATCTTTTGATTCCTCCTCTGCTGTAGAGTCTGATTCTTCCTCCTTTAGCTCAAACTCTATCTTCTCAAGTTCCTCTGGTTGGACTTCATGTTTAATAACATCTCTCACCTCTCTAAACACCACATCTCGACTGTACATAACCTTCCTTGTTACTAGGTTCCAAAGCTTATAACCCTTTAAACCATCCTTATACCCAATAAAGATGCACTTTTCAGATTTACTATCCAACTTTTTTCTTTTCTCCTTTGGAGCATGTACATATGCATCACATCCAAATACCCTCGGATGTGAAAGAGAGGGTTTCTTACCAGTCCATACCTCTTGTGGAGTCTTATCCTCCAACGCTGATGAAGGTGACCTGTTGACCAGGTAACATGCAGTATCCACCGCCTCTGCCCAGAATTCCTGTCCTAACCCGGCACCACTGAGCATGATTCTTGCCCTTTCCATCAACCTCTTGTTCATTCTTTCTGCAACTCCATTTTACTGAGGTGTATATGGAGTAGTCTTTTGCCGTGCTATACCACACTTCTTGCAGAATTCTTCAAATTCCTTACTGCAAAACTCTCCACTATTATCTGTCCTCAGCACCTTTATCTTCTTCTCTGTCTGGTTTTCCATTAGAGGCTTAAATTCTTTAAACCTATCAAAGACTTCAGCAAGGATAATTTTAGGGGCGAATGTTCGCCCTTTGGCGAAATTAAGGGGTTTTAAATTTTTAGCGGGCGAATATTTTGTATCATAGTACATTTTTACAAATCACCTCAAATAGCCCACCTTATTTTAAGGGAGAGGGTAAAAAAGGTAAATTTAGCCCTTGAAATTAGGACTTACAACCTTCCATTCGCCCATTTTCAAGAATAGGTTTTATTTAAGTGAATTCATTCGCCCATTTTCAAAAATAGGTTTTATTTAAGTGAATCCTATGGGCCAAATACCATATTTATAAAAGAGGTATGGTAAATTAATAAAAATATAAATAAATGAAAGGTATGGTAAATAAATAAAACATTTTTTATATTTACTCCATAAGTCACCTTAAATAAATAAAACCTCTTTTTATATTTAGTCCATAACCCTTGTTCTATTTATGAAGGCTCAAGAAAGAGGTTTTATTTAAGTGAATCCTATGGGCCAAATACCATATTTGTAAAAGAGGTATGGTAAATTAATAAAAATATAAATAAACGAGAGGTATGGTAAACAAATAAAACATTTTTTTAAATTTACTCCATAAGTCACCTTATATTTACGAACACTCAAAAAATGGGTTATATTTAGGTGAAACCTCTGGCCAAAATACTATGGGACAAATACCATGGACTAGATTGTTATTAATACAATGCAAAAAACCATTATTAACCCTAATATTAGAATTAAACCAAAATGGCACATGGTATTGACCCATGGTATTCACCTGGAATGTAGCCTATTGAAATGGGGGAATTAAACCATCATGTAGCCTATGCTAAGATTCACTAGGACTTTACAAAGCTTTACAAAGTTTTATTATTTAGTGAAAGACTTGCCAAGATTTTACAAGATTTTATAATTGAGTAAAATATTCGCCATGCTTGGTGAAAGATTCGCCAAAAAATTATATATACATATTATATTATTGATAAAATCGCCTTCCATTTTTCCTATATACCATGGAGATTCGCCCATTTATTATATTTATAAATTTAGGGGGGGTTCTTAAAATTTTCTCTGGACTTCAGATTTCTTCTTAAGGAAATATATCCATGTATTCCTTGAGAAGTCATCTATAAATGATACATAGTACACAGACTTACCCAGTGATGGAACCTTCACAGGTCCAAACACATCACTGTGCACAAGCTCTAATACATGTTTTGCCCTCTTACCACCAGAGGGGAAACTCACCCGATTCTGCTTCCCGTATACACAATTTTCACAGAAATCAAAATCCAAAGAGCTATTACTCATACCTTCTACCATACCTTTACCATGAAGCATTTGAAGGCCCTTCTCTCCAATATGTCCAAGCCTTTTATGCCATTGCATGGTCTTTTCTCTAGAGACCACTAGATTTTCTGCTCCACTTTCAGGAACCAGAGGACTGTTGCACCCATTAACAACAGTGCTACCTTGCAGCTTGTACAGAGTTTCAATTTGAACTCCCTGCATCAATACCAGTGCTCCTCGAACCATCTTGTAGGTGTCCTTCTTGAACACTGTTTTTACACCTGCATCATCTAACTTACTAACAGAAATCAGATTTCTGGCTAATGCAGGAATATGCAGAACACCTAGAAGTGTTCTAACCCTTCCACCTTGCAGCTTCAACTTTACTTTTCCATGACCAATGATTCTAGCCTTCCTGTCATCCCCCAAGAAGACATCACGACCATCATATTTCTCACACTCACAGAACCACTCTCTATGGGGAGTGAAGTGAAAGGATGCACCAGAGTCAATCAACCATGCCTCATGATCTACATGTGTACTTGAAGAAGCCAAGTACACATCCCCACCTTCATCTGAGGTGGTTTTCACTTCTGCAGAAGGAGCCTCATCAGATTGCTTTCCTTTGTCAGGAGCTTTAGATTTACAATCCCTTTTGAAGTGGCCTTCCTTTCCACATTTCCAGCACACCACCTTTACAGGTTTTCCTGGAGATTTAGATCTCCCACTCGATGACTGATTTTTGTTTCTGTTCTGGGACCGTCCTCGTACAGGCAAGGCATCACCATTTTGGCTCTCCACAATTTTCCATTTCATCTCCTTCGTCAGCAAGGTTGAGACTATTTCATCAAACTGAAAGGTAGTTGCATTGCTACCTATTGCAATAACCAGACTATCCCATGAATCTGGTAGAAAACACAACAAACTGATGCACTTATCTTCATCTAAAATTTTAATATCAATAGATGCTAACTGACTTACTACAGTATTAAATGCATTCAAATGATCTGTCACCGAGTCTCCATCTTTCATCCTCAGGTTATATAGCTTTTTCCGCAGGAATAGTTCATTCACCAGAGACTTAGATGGGTACAAAGTCCCTAACTTCTCCCACAAAGCCTTTGCTGTAGCTTCCCCTGATACATTCAGCAATACTAAATCTAAGACACATAATCGTATTATGCTCTTTGCCTTCCAATCCAACTTCTTCCATTCTTCATCGGGCACTCCCGTTGGTTTAGTACCTAGATCTACCGTGATCCACTGATCTTTATCCACCAACAGATCCTCCATCTTGAGTTTCCACAACTCAAAACTCTGACCATTAAATTTCTCGATCTCTATCTTTCCACTGCTTGCCATCTTCTTTCACCACCAGAATCAATCTCACAGATCTCCCATTGACAGGGTCTACCATAGGCCTAAGCGAAACCACTTAGCAACAAAGGCGTCCCATTGAAGCCAAATCTGCTCTGATACCAAATGTAGGTTTTAACCTCGTACAGAAATTACCTGCATATGAATTCTAAAACACAGAAAATAAATAATGCAAGAGTAGAACACATAAAACACATATACACAGATATTTTCCCCTGGATCCCAAAATCGGGACTGCCAGCTTGATTTTTCATTATTTTCCTTTCAATGTTATAATACATATTTATACATGCCGAAGCATCCAATACCATGGACTGAAAACCATCGCGTCCAATACCATGGACCGAAAACCATAGCGTCCAAAAAACATGTGCGAAAATCATACACAAAACCATAGGTGTGTCCGCCCAACCTAACATAGGGTCCAAAACCAAAATTTTCCGGGGTGCTGCCCCGAACCCCATAAAGTGGGGTTACGGGTGCCCCTCAAACCCCCTATTAACTACGTGGAAAGAATATAACACAACCCAACAGGATCTTAGAGAACACATCAATCAAAACTAATCCAGGGCTTCTAGAGGCCACCCACCTTAACCCATAAAACAATGATTCCACCTCACGGTCAAACATCACCAAAAACCATCATTAGATTTGTCTCCATCCAAGCCTTCTAGGGCTTCCAAAGCGTTTGTCCATCCAAGGATTCCAGAACTAGTAACTCAACCCACAACTTATATAGGGCTTCCAGAGTGTTTTTCCAACCAAGGCGTCCAGAACTAGTAACTTAAACCATAACTTATACAGGGCTTCTAGAGCATTTTTCCAACCAAGGCTTCCAGGACTAGTAACTCAACCCACTAAGGAATTCTAGAGCATTTGTCCAATCAGGTCTTCCAGGACTAGTAACTCAACCCAAGCTATTACAGGGCTTCTAGAGTGATTGTCCAACCAAGGCTTCCAGGACTAGTAACTCAACCCAAGCTGTTATAAGGCTTCCCGAGCGTTTGTTCAACCATGGCTTCCAGGACTAGTAACTCAACCCAAGCTAAGTAAACATGAGAACCAACCAAAATAAAGCAATGAAAGTAAACCCACAATCACCATGGATGTCTAGGATATGGCAAGGCTAGGCAATCCACTGTCAATCCCAACAATCCTCCATGCCAATGACAGATCATAACCAAGAAACCACATGCATGTTCCATGCTTGCCAAAAATAGTGAATAAATCATACATGAAACTCGGTACCTACAAGCAATCTGATGTAGCTGCTAGTGTCAATGCCCTCTTGTGCTTTCCTACTCTTCCTTTTCCTTATTGCTCCAAGAATCCAAGTATACCACACCCTCTAAGAGTGCTCCAAGAAAACTCTAAGTGTCCAAGATTATAAGAGAGAGAGAGAATAATGAGAGAGCTCCCAACACTGAATTGACAAAACGTTCACTCTGAAAGGAAGAAGCTTTCCAACTGATCCTCAGAAGCATTTTTATTAATGAGGCCTCTATTTTCTTCATTTTCCTCCTCACATGCAACATGTGACCTTTCACCTCCTTTTTCTCCTAATTTTCATTATTTTCATAAATAAATGTGCCAAAATAACTTTTTCCTTTTAATGCCTTAGCCATTGCCTTGGACACTTTCCTTAACCATAAGAAACCAAATGAAACCCACTAGGATGTCTTGCCCACCATTCAAATTGGAATACGTGTCCCATCATCTGTGGTATTTATATATTTTTACATGGAATTTTCACAAGGGATGTTACAGAACCCTCCCCCATGGGGGAACACCGTCCTCGGTGTTAAATAACACCTATAACTAACAAGACTGTTGAAAACAAAACATACTGCCCATGGAGCTTTATAACACAACTCATTGCAGTATTTGCAATGAAATACCTACTCAAAATCAAAACCTCATGACAACATGATAATATATCGCATACTGGAGCTTTATAACATAGCTCATTATCGTATTTTCAATAACCACATATACACATATACACATATGGACATTTTCTCAACCAACAAATAAAATAATACGATGCCTGTATCCGTAACAAGGAAATCCAGAGGCTCACACCTCCATCCTCAAAGTAATACCAGGATTCATCTCCTTCCTAGGAAGTCTAGAAGCTACTTCAAAGTCAAATATGCATCGAATGTTTAGTGCTATAATCCCGTGCCACTTGTCCTCTCAGTGAACAACTATCGACTCATTGTTCTAGGACACATTCCCAATGTGCATCTGATTCCATTTGACAATGCTAATGACCGAAACAAATACATCCCCGAACTTCCCTTCTCTGCTACATAGTCCCTTGGGAAATCTAGTTAATCCCTTCCGTGCAGTCACTCACCTTCCAAGTTCCGCTATAACCCCCATCCTGGGAAGTCTATCCCTTAGCAAGACTTCCTCGCATTGGAAGATACAAAATCCAAGGCATATCCCTGCCCCAACACATCATACCGGTCATAGCATGCTCATCGAAATCAATGGACACTATTGGGTACCATTGGCCCACAATGGCCCTGCTCTTGAATACTTTACCAGCATGCTGCTACATGTTCCAATTTCTTTTGCTGTTGCTGCCAATTCTTGTAGTCGATTTCAACCACCCAACTAGGCATTTTCATACTTCCTATACCAAGAATATAACTTCCATTAGATCCAAAATAAATTGAAATAAATTCAAATCATACCTCATTGATAGTTCGTCAATAAGGTACACTTGGAATTCTATTCGCTTCCCGTCACAAGAATTCAAACTAGTATCTTTGACCAAATCAACATATATAAAAATATCACATCAGGTTATCTCAAAACACAACCATCATAGGTCAAAATCATAAATCACATGTAACCATCATAAACCAGAATCATAGATCATAAACCAGAATCATAGATCATAAATCAGAATCATAGATCATAAACCAGAATCATAATTCAAATGTAATCATCATATACCAAAATCATAAGTCACATGCATAATAAAATTGAAATACAATATCGATACCTATCCTTACTTCTGCCTTTGTTCTTTATATAGACATTGGATCGGTTACCACACCCAACAAACACCCAGTGCCTTCTCCTCTACCTAGTGCACATACACGTAGTAAGCATCATAGACATACAACCACACCTGACACACAACACCATGCAATACATGCACCTACACTGACGCACAACTCATACACCTAAAACCAATGTACAACACAGTGCATCCATCTGTACCTGATGTGCAATACCACCCAATACATGTACCTACGCAAAGTACAATACAACGAGTACACACGTCGCAATACCACGACTACATGATGCACATACATAATACCGCATGCCCATAACACATCATGGATGACATGCACACATACCACACGTACACCAGTACCATATGTACAACATGTACACAGTACCACTAGTACACTACACCACCTGCACAACGTGTGCAAAACATCACATGTACATGGCACCACATGCACAATGTGTAAACAACGCCACATGTACACTACACCACTATACAATGCGCACACAATACCACATGTACACAGTACCACACGCATGACATGTATGCGACACCACATGTACACAACGCCACATGCACAACATGTACATAGCACCACATGCACACAACACCACTTGTACAATATGTACACATCACCACACACACGCGACACCACTTGTACAATCATGCACACCACACCATATGTACATAGTACCGATGTACCACATGCACGCAACACCACTTATACATAGCACTACATATCCAACATGTACATAACATCATCTGTACACATCATTGCATATCCAGCATGCGCACAACACCATATGCACACAACACCGCATATCCGTCATGCACACAATACAATATGTACACAATACCACATATCCAACATGTACATAGCACCATCTATACCCTGTATTGAATATGAAACATTCATACAACATTATTTGTACCATCCTGTACATAACATTGCCTAAATAACATGTACACATGCTATGCATACACAACACCACAAGTGCACACATCGTAGATGCAACATGTACAACATATACAACGTATGCACAACAATAGTACCAGACATCCAAAACCACACTGTCCTTACCAAGAAACCTTGCTTTCGGTACCTTATCCATGCTTATCCTAACATGCCGCAGACCACACTAATTTCACTTTGCTGATGTATCCCTCAGTATAAACTTTCCATAACATAAGCATATGCATAATAGAAGCATACAATATAAATTCATATTCACATGATACTGACCTCATATATTTGTGGTGACTACTCTTCCCAATTGATTCCTCGTAATACCAAGAACCTCTCCATGTCATTCTCCTGCATAAGAAATCATTCCTCCACAAGTATGATCCCTGACAACCTTGTCATAAAGTAACATAGATACATGGATACATACACACATATATAAACGTTAGCATAAAACAATCATGATCCTGTCAGAAAACGACATACATACATACATGTATACATATATAAACTTCAACATAATCATGATCATAAAATAATTACTAGATAACATAAGGTCTAGGTTAAGATAAATTCCTTTATTCATACAACACATGCGCAACATTGGGAACAACGGTTCCCAACATAGCCAAGGCATATGCCGCCTCAAATCCATTTACTTTACCTTTTCATGTTACCTTTCTCATGACTATGCTGCTACCATCCATTTACCACAATGGACCCAGCCAATCCAATTGACTGTCATAACCTTACCTTCCAATGCACTTACTCATGCATTGAGCTTCATCTGAATCTTGCATTACCTTTTGGGTACCACACACCTCTCCCCGAGCTCCATCAATTTTCCTCTTTTCCAACCAATTCCCAAGACTCAAACCAATAAAAGAGAAGACAAGAAAAAAACCAAGAAGAAGACCATGAAAGCCCATAATGATATGACACTACAAAAAAGTGGCAAGGCCTTGCACCAGACATAAACAAAACCACAAATCAAGCTCAAAATACCAAAAGCACAAGATTGACACCATGACTCAATCCCCATGGTTCCCAAGGAAAGCTCAACCTAAGCCATCTTCAAGATTTCATGGCAGTCTGTCTTGCCATGCAACTCCCTGCATCATGCCGCCATAAAGACATAACTGTCAATGTATAATTAAGCATAATAATACACTAGTTACCTCATCTAATTGTGCCAAGCACGATGCTTGTAATTGAACACATCCACACCATCTCTCAAGGGACTCCAATCCTTTAACATTTCCACCTGTAACTAAAGACTAGCTAATATACCTGTCAAGTGCATGTTCATGAATATAGAACATATCCACATAATGTTAGACAAAATCAAGGTTAAGAAGACTTCATGTGTGCAAATCACTCATTCATTTGAAATTAGGGTTTCCAAACATAGCCAAAGGAATTCTTGCCCAATTCCTTTCTTTTACCTTTTTACCTTGTTGGAATCGAGGCTTACTATATGCCGTCACACCACCCAACTGTTAGTTATATAGACACATCAACTATTACCTTGTCATGTTAATACCAACCATGTTACCTTGCAACTGCTCACACATGTCAAACACATGTTCCAAATATCAAGACAATAATATCTATTAATTTGAAATCAACTGTTACCAAGGCTAACAATCATGTCATAATCCATATTCGAATCATAGTCATCAGTCATAATACTACAACTATCACCTACTATACTCAAGTACATATCAACTGTCTCAACACATATATTTTAGTACAATCATCTTAAAACAAGATCATTTGAACACATACTCATATTATGCAATTCATTAAACATTTATACCATGTTAAATAAATCAACTAGATGACATAGTCAACAACCAAGTACCAAATATATGACATAAGCAACTGATACCTTAATGTATCTCAAGGAGGTGATCTTATCTGCACAATCAGTCTAGTTAGCATGATATAACTTTACAACACATCATCTTAAGCACCCATAAGATCACGATATCCATAACAATATCTAACTAACATGTTCACATCGTAAAATCATATACATATGCATAGTCAATCTAGATTAGTATGACACCATCTCACAAATATGTTGGTTCATACCTAAATATCGCAACCATAACCATCTGCATAGGTCAAACCAGGTTAACACAATACATATAACATCAAGATCTTCAAGGCAATGAACATAACCATCACGCATATGACCAATCCAAATTATAACATCAATATCTCAATGAAATGACCCTAATCATCAAGTTAATAACATATAACAAAAATAAGCTATATATCGTACTCATCAACAACATACAACATAATCATCAGGTTATCTAATATAAAACAACAATATCAATGCATACAAATACAGGTTACTATCATTCTTGACTATCTGACACATGTGCATATAACCACACTAATCATCTAACATATATCATGTATGTAACCATAAAATCAAATACATGTTCATAAACCTAATGTATATAAACCTAAAGCCTATAATAATCCTTAACTTACATACTTGCATGCCAAACATACACTAACTGTATGACAATCTGCTCTTATCCCAAAGTCTAATGCTGCAACCTCATTATGATGTTCTGCATCCCTCAACTAGCTCATTAGCATCATAACAACCAATAGCATCATGATGAACTAAATTGCATACAATGAATTCACAAGGCATGTTTGACCTACTATACATGCATAATCATAGCCACGACCATACATGCATAACAACAACCATTGCTCCATTGTACACATTGCCACATGCAACCAACGATATGCATAAGCAATGCCAAATCAACTGCATCTAAGCATAAATGCATGTAGTTAAACATAAGCGATCAATTATTGTAATCAACCTACAAGACTGATACATGTAATCAAAATATTCAAAAATGTAACCTAACATACAAGGATGTAAGTAGGTATCATGAAATCAACATGTAAGCGACATATAATTCATACACAGTCAGTCACATGTTCCAAAAATCAAGACATCGTGTCTATTAATTTGAAATCAACATTCACCAATACTAACAACCTATAAGCATACCCCCTTACTATCCATGGTCCACACTAAGGTAGAAGGAGGAAGCTACTATAATGGCCCGATCTCCAATGTCCAATTATGGAAATGGGATCTCCAAAGCTCTACTAAATTTAACCACACTTGAAAAGAAATTGATTTTTATTTCTCATACATTTGTATGAGACTAAGTAAAAAACATTGCACTTATTCCACTTGTAACATAATAACTAAAAACATGTCACTTTTCCATTTCCTTACATGCAACTTTTCAAATTCCTTGCACGCAACCTTTCAAATTATCTACATGCAACTCTTCAAATTATTTTCATGAAAATAGGAATAGATAAGCTACATCCATATTATCATACTACAATATTATCCCATCCAAAAAAATAACATTTTCTTCAAACAATTACTATACTTTTACATTTTTCTTCAAACAACTACTATACTATAATATTTTTCTTCAAACAACTACTATACTATTACATTTGCATGTAAGCATTTCTTCAAACACTTTACATGAAAACTAATATAGAAAAATATTTGCATACAAGTAAGCATATATCAACTATAAGAATACTATTACACATCAATACTATCCCCAACCACAAACAACATACTCATTGGGGCATTTTATGAAACAGTTTGTATGCAATTAATCATTGAACCATTTAAGCATTTCATCAAACACTTTGCATGAAAACTAATATAGCGAATGATTCAATACATATATCCTAAACTGTAGTAGTACACGTTATTAAAATTGAACCATATGGTCATTGGTATTTTCCCTCACTATGGTTCAAGTTTCAACTTATGAGATTTCATAGATGAAAAGTTATAACAAAAATATCAACACAATCCCATCTGGTGCACAATTCAAGGAGTATCCAGAAAACTCGATTTCCACTGGTCATATCTCCTAAAATATAGATAATAAATGTCTAAATTTTTTATCACAATATTATTGGGATTTCCCTTCATTGTGGAAAAAATTTCAGCTCCTGAGAGTGCCCATAAGAAAAGTTATAACAAAAATGTCAACATGATCTGTTTGAGGCCTGATTTTAGGAGCATTCAGAAGGCTCTACTCCCTCTACTCATATCTCCTAATATATTGCGACCCAATATCTGAAATTTCTACCACATAATAAATAGTATTTCCCCTTAATGTGGACAATTTTTCAGCTTCTGAAAGCCTATAAAAGATGAGTTATTGCATAAATTCCAACATGACCTGTTTAAAGGTGCATTCAGGAAGGTCATCTTCCTTAGATCATAATTCCTAAAGTATTGTGAACCAATATCTGATTTTTTTACCACATTATAAGTGGTATCTACCTCCAATATGGAAAAATTTTCAACTTTTAATATGCCATAGAAGAAAAGGTATAACAGATATGACAAAAAGGTCTAAAATTTAACCTTTGTTCTTAATTTCACCTATGATAGAGCCCATCCAGTCCAAGTGTTTGAACCATGCTTTGATACCACTTTGTAACACCTTCTAGGGTAAATGTGCATATAAACAACATAATAGGAACATAAATACAATAAACATATCAACCATCAAAATCCATATATACATCAATATAATTGCACATGAAAGTCAAGGGAATGAATTTTTTCATTAATAAATGCAATGAACCAACTGGTGATGGGACTACCATGTTCCACCTGACCATAGATTGGATGAGCCAAGTCTCTCTTCAACCAATCACCTCCATGCCATATTCTAAGCATGAATGTGGGATATCATAGAACACATCAATTAAAACTCATCCAAGGCTTCTAGAGGCCACCCACCTCAACCCATCAAACAATGGTTCCACCTCACTGTCGGACATCACCAAAAACCATCATCAAAATGGTCTCCATCCAAGCCTTCTAGGGCTTCTAGAGAGTTTTTCCAACCAAGTCTTCCAGAACTAGCAACTCAACCCACAACTTATACAGGGCTTCCAGAGTGTTTGTCCAACCAAGGCTTCCAAAACTAGTAACTCAACCCACAACTTATACGGGTCTTCCAGTCAGTTTTTCCAACCAAGGTTTCCAGGACTAGTAACTTAACCCGCCAAGGGATTCTAGAGCATTTGTCCAACCAAGGCTTCCAGGACTAGTAACTCAACCCAAGTTGTTACAGGGCTTCCAAAGTGTTTGTCCAACTAGGGCTTCCAGGACTAGTAACTCAACCCAAGCTGTTACAGGGCTTCTAGGACTAGTAACTCAACCCAAGATATGTAAACATGAGAACCAATAAAAAAAAAGCAATGAAAGTAAACCCACAATCACCATGGTTATCCCGGAAATGGCAAGGCTAGGCAATCCACTGTCAATCTCGAACATCCTCCATGCCAATGACAGATCATAACCAAGAAACCACATGCATGTGCCATGCATGCCAAATCTAGTGAAGAAATCATACATGCAACTCGGTACCCGTAAGAAATCTGATGTAGCTGTTGATGTCAATTCCCTCTTATGCTTTCCTGCTCTTCCTTTTCCTTCTTGCTCCAAGAATCTAAGTATGCCACACCCTACAAGAGTGCTCCAAGAAAACTCTAAGTATCCAAGATTATGAGAGAGAGAGAGAGAGAATAATGAGAGAGCTCCCAACACTGAACTGACAAAAGGTTCACTCTGAAAGGAAGAAGCTTGCCAACAAATCTTCAGAAGCCTTTTTATTAATGAGGCCTCTACTTTCTTCATTTTTCATTATTTGCCTTCATTTTCCTCCTCACATGCAACATGTGACCTTTCACCTCCTTTTTCTACTAATTTCCATTATTTTCATAAATAAATGTGCCAAAATACCTTTTTGCCTCTTTAATGCCTTAGCCATTGCCTTTTCCAATTTCCTTAACTATAAACAACTAAATGAACACCCACTAGGATGTCTTTCCCACCATTCAGCTTGGAATGTGTGTCCCATCATTCGTGGTATATATTATTTTTACATGGAATTCTCACAAGGGCTGTTACAGTTTATTTTTATTTTAGAAAACTTTACTTAAGTGCTCTGACTTATTTATGCACATAAAATTAAACATATTTATTCAGTTTTGGATACATTTTTGTAGATTTCAATGCTTATGTTTATAAATTCTTTTTGAGTAGGCAAGTTCTTAATTCCTAGTGATTTTTCTTGGTTCTTTTCAACTGTGAAGAATCTGAGACTTGTAATTATTGTAATATAAATATTTGATGTTGGGTTTGCCTATTACTCTAGAATTCTCTTTGCATTCTCAAGAATGGAGCTGCATTATGGGGAATGTAGGGCTTCACTTTATAACGGTGGCCATTTCACATGTGATAGAGATATGGCTACATGTGGCCTCAATTGATAAATTTTGTAACAACAATATAAATAATCAATTCATTGTAGTAACAAAGCATTAAATTCAGAACTCAGAGACAATATATTGGGCCATGATGCTTCCAGCTGAGCATTTCATTCCTTTTCGTTCCACATATGCTCAACTTGGATCAAGGAGAAGCTAGCGTTGTGGCACTTTTGGCTCCTCGTTGCAACACCTCACCTAATGTTTCCCTGACATTTGTTTCCATTTACAACCTATGGAGATATACATTGATGATGAGGCAAAGTTGACACTTCATGGAATAGTTCAAGTGTTTATTTACATGTGTACTATGCAAATCAAATTTACGTTGTTATCAATCATTTTGTGTACTTCAATTTTTTGATACTTACATCTTGTCATTGCTTCAACACTAGATCAAGGGGAGTGAGCTGGAGAAGAACAATAAATTTAATGACATGTTTGATGCGCTAGACTTCAACCAAGTGGTGATATTTGTTAAGAGTGTGAATAGAGCTATGGAGCTAAAGAAGCTACTTGTGGAGTGTAACTTTCCTTCCATATGCATTTACTCTGGGATGACATAGGAAGAAAGGGGTGTATATTTGCATGTATTTTCATAATATTTACTATTTTATGTTGGTTCAACACCATCATATTTCCTGCAATTGATCCTTTAGAGCAATGAAGCTTGTTTGTGGTGTTAACTAAAGGCCACGATATGGCTATTAGCTCTATAGGACTCAATGGAAATGGGGACTAGGACTTCCCTGGACATTATGCTTAAGTCTAGAAGGGTCAAATCAACCAAAGAAATACATTGGGGTTTGATGATTATTAATTATGTTTTATTATGCTCATTATTTCTAAACAATTACCATATTTGGTTATACTACGGTTTGATGATTTTTCATTACCTTAATTGCTTTAGTATGGTTTTAAAATTTAAAATTGTTTTTATTTCTTGAAACTTCAACTAATGGCATATCAAACTCTTGTTTGTATCTGCATTATTCTAGAGTGGCCTGTGTTATGTTTCTTTAATTTACTATGCCTTGCTAGAAAATATGGCACTATTGTAACTAATTTCAGTTCCAACATAGTTTTCCATTTCAAAAACAAAGGTTTTGAATTGGTATACAAGGATTGACGATGGCAAGGTTAGCTTGCCTACACTACATCTAAACCGCTATCTCTACTTTTATGATGAGAAATACTTTTCTTTGTAGTATTTCCCTATCTTACTTTGTACCTCTAGTTTCCATTTTATCTTTTGGTACTTAGAAGGAGCCATGTTATTCTCCACAACATCTTACCTCTATTTATACATTTAGTGTTGAATAATTCTTCTCTATACTTCTATTTCTACCTATCACTCATTAAGAGGAGCCATTATAAATGGATTAAAGGTAAGGCCGACATTCAATCCTATTTAACAAGTGGTTGTACTTAACCTTTAATTTCAACTGGGGACTTATTTACCCACCCTCAACTTAGGGCTTTTGGGATTTCATTCGATTGGGACTACTGAGAGTATGTGAATCCTTAACTAGTTTTATAAGGATGATTTTGGGAAGATTGAGGAATGGCACCTTGAATTTCCATTTCTTGTGGTGTCAAGAATTTGTAGGTCCCTTGGGTTGCTCCCAAGGTTGAGAGTGTGGGGTACCTTGGAGGTATATATATATATATATATAAGCCTCTTGAGTATGGAAGTAGGATTGACTCTTGATGATAAAGAGAATTGAACCCATAGCCTGAAGAGAGTTGAACTTGGGATAGATATCATGGCTCATGTATTCTTGAGGCACCCCTTGGGGTTAAATGTTCAGAAACATTGTCCCACCCTCAAGCACTTGAGTGAAAATATGAGATTACGAGTACCTTGTGAGTGCCCAGTTTTCTAAACATGTCACAAGTGTGATTTGAACTTGGATGGGGGGAAAAACAAACTCTATTAACCACCAAAGCTAGACTTAAGTGACAAAGCACTTGAATGTCATTATAAAATTCATCTATTTGGTGGCTAGGCCTATTGAGATATTAGGTTTATTACATCAAGAACTCATTAATTTGCTACAAGATACTTTGATATCCCAGAATTGAAAGTTTTAGCTTTCATCCTTCTGGCTGAACTTATCTTATTTCTTGCTTTTGATAAAGTTGCCTCTTTATTAGGCTGTTGATTATAATATTATTCATTAATTTGCTGTGATATATTAAGTGATCAATAATTCATGATTACTGTGTGTGTGTAAATTGATAAGATACAAAGGTTTTGAGGAGGGTCATAAGAGGATATTAGTTGCAGTTGATTTGGCTGGCATAGGAGTTGGCATTGAGCATGCAAATATTGTTGTTGGATAGCAAATGCCATATTCTATGGATACTTAATTGCCTAGGGTATGCCTACATATATAGCGGATGTTTGTACTTGGTATTCCAATATTTATAATCTTTTATTCTAATTTTAAGATATAGAACTAAAAGTGTTGTTTTGATGTAGGTTGGAAGAGTTGGTGCTAGGTCCCTATAATACTAGTGTAGCTGCCTCATATTGTTATTGTTGTGCCTCATGGAAGCCCACTATTTTGATTATTTAGCCCTTACATTATTATTGTTATGTAGGCCCTAATTATACTTTGACCCTTTACACTCTTATATATAGGAATGAGGTCTTGTCATTTAAATCATCAGAGAATTGTTCAATTATGTGATGTAAAGGGAGGTTTCCCCCTCGAAGAGGCTTATTATCTAGTCATTGATATATCTTTTCTTATTTTTCTATGCTATTTTTTATCTAGATACATAACATTTGGTATCAGAGTTTTTGATCCTAGGGTTTTACTGCTTCAAACGAGTCATTGTAGAATTTTTTTCGCTATAATTTTTTTTTTTTCAAGCCTCAGACCATGAAATTGCTATCACGTGGAGGAGAAATCTTGATGAACATATGGATTCCATTTTGGACCTTTTTCGTTATATTTTTAGGGATATGGTCCAAGGAAGTTAGAGTTTCTGTGTGCTCTAGAATTCAGTCTCAAACATGTGACTAGGGAAAATTGTCATAAATTTCTCGTAGAGCATAAGATTTGAATTTAGTAAAAAGTGAATGAAAATGAACTTTTTGTAGTTTTTTCAGATATTATTTAAAAGGAAAAATGTTAAAAAAATGACACGTGGAATTTCATACAAGTTTGTGTTACTGACCCAGTCCATAATCAAGTCATCGTGGGAGATTTAACATAAATTTATCTTGAAGATCAAATATTAGTCTAACTAGTGGGGTTGGAAAGAAGACACATAAGGATACCGTATGATGAATTTTCAGACCTTGAGAGGTTGAAATCACAAAATGAAATAGTTTTTAGGCAATCTTATCAATAAGCTCAAAATCAAGCTCTTAAAAGGTGTGTTTTTGAACTTTGCATAACTTTTGTTTGAAAATCAAATTGAAGTGATTCAAAGGGAATATTGAAACATAAGTATCATTAATTGATTCCAAAATTCTTCTCAAACAAAAAAATTCTACACCCATTAAACCCTCAGAAAGTTCTACTATGATGTATGAAGAAGAAGAAACACAACTTGATATATCAAAATTAAGGGACCAAGTGCAACAATTTTCGCTATCACAAAGAGCAACCAAAAATGAATTGGAAGTGATGATGAATGTTAAGATGGATGGTTTAGAAGAAAAAATAAAAGGGGACATGGAAGGTTTAAAAACAAACATGGAAGGTTTAAAAGCATACATGGAAGGTTTGAGGGAAGGTTTGACAAAGTTGCTATAAGAAAGGACTCCTCATGGTAACAAGGTAGTCCATGAAACTCATGATGAAAACAAAAGGAATGGAATCATGATTTTAGAGACTCCAACTTTGGGTTGAAGTCCAGCGGTATTCCAAATATTGATATGAGGAAGTTTGATGGCAAGCATTTGGTAACATGGATACTATAGATGGACCAGTTCTTTAATCTACACGATTTGCAACACACACAAAAGGTGAACATTACATATTTATATTTAGAACCCAATCAGTTTGTGTGGTATCGATGGATTTTCTCTTCTAAATCACTTTCCACTTGGAGATTTTTCACAGAGGAATTGATAGTGCATTATGAGGATATAAAGAGCAATACATTCTTTAGCCAATTGATAAATCTCAAACAAAAGGGTTTAGTTGGGGAGCACATTGAGGACTTCCAAAGATTGAATACCAAGGTAACTTATATCCCCATAGGAGAATTTTATTGATGTCTTCATAGGAAATTTAAAGGATAACATTGAACATGAGGTTTGCCTTTGGTAACCTAAGTCATAGGAGATTTCATTCAAGGTGGCATTGATGGTGTTGGATCTGCCACCATTCAGGGGATCTCCTCGGTATAAGGTCCCAACTAGACCTCACACCTTTTGGTGTAGGAGTCCTATCCGTTGTGATGCCCAGGTTTCCATTTACTTAGAGATTTTCCTAGGCTCTTATTGTTCAAGACATGAGAGTGTTACACTGGTACCTTCGAAAAGTAAGGTGAGTGTGCTTGGTGAGTGTGTAGCATAACTGTGTCTATGTTCTCTTACTACAAAAGGGGGGAAAGTGATCCTCTAAGTGAGAGGCAATAGTACCACCTAGGAAGAGACACACACGAAACAAGAAAGGTCTATCTAGCATCCAACAGAATAGTCCACAATGGATGCGACAATTGTTAAAACCAAAGCAAAGGGGATTACCCATCCACCCTAGCGGAGTAGTCTATAATAGACATGACGGTTGTTATAACTAGTAAGCGAGGATGGCCTGTCTAGTATCCCGCGTAGTAGCCCAAAGGATGAGACAACAATGATAAACAATACAACACATTCCCAATAAGATAAGCACTAAAAGAACCGAAATAGTTCAACTATATTAGTACATGTGAAACAAACATGAATTACAAATTCTCAAAGAATAGTCTTACAAACATCTACAAGTAATGCATGGAAACGTGCTAGACTGAATAGACTTAGGTATTAAGAAAAAGTTCCAAGACACATATTTACATCATACACCACTGGCCCCAGTAATGGGACATTGGAGCCACTCCTTGCTCCTCAAAGAACCAACTGAAACTCTCTATGCTTCGTGGGAGGAGCCAAGGTAAAAGGTCCTTTCTCATACAATTAGTGGGGTATATGTAACCAAGGGTGATGCTTGACCCTTGTGACTCTTGGACTTTCCTCTTCTCTGTTTAACTTCTTATGAATTTTCAACTGAAATGACTCTTCATGTTCATGTGTGTCCATTAGACTTCCACTTTACATTACATTCAATTTACAATAGATATGGCCCACAATAGTGATGTGGCCTTTGACAACTCATGACACAACTTGACATGCCACTCCTGAAGTGGACTTGCTTGCTGAGGTGACAATGTCAAGTCGTTGTTGCTATTGAGTGATAGATGTGTTCTTGGATGTGCTCTCTCTTCTCCTCCACATAGCTTGATGATGCAGGGTCTTCAATGATCTTTGGTCTCTTAAGGTGGTTGAATGCATGTGCTATCTTCGCTTGTTATTGATAAGATTCATTGTCCATCTAGCTGTGAGTGAGTCTTCTAGCATGTTCGCTCCTTCCTTATATTCTTCATCATCTCGCCATGATCTAATAGTGTACCTGTTCGTGTAATTCACTCATGATGGGATGACATCAAATCCAAAAACCTCCTAGTCTAAGATGATGCATTGTTATCCATGGTCTAGGCCCGAGATAGATGACAAGCTAGGAAAAAGGGCCCAGTAACTATGCATTGTGCAGTTCCAGGTGATAGGGAGGAAGACTGGTTTCTGAGACTGTGTCGGGAAAAATTATGTAGAGGCCACTAGGAGGCAGGATTGCACAATTCATATCATCAGTGGTTGCTGCAAGGTGGGACACTGGGAGGCAGATTTGCGTAGTTTTCAGAGATAAGTTAGCACTGGGAAGCAGAGGGACTTGGGAGGATAAAACTACAGATTTTTTGGGATCAATGAGCCTTGACTGAGGGAGGACACTGGGAGATAATTTAGTGTAGTTTTGGGAGGCAAGACAAGATTGGGACTCTACGCATTGTTGGGTTCCAATAGACAAGGAGGAAACTTGGTGACTGATCTTGCGAAATGCACAATTTAGGTCGGGCTTGAGGAAGCTACTACGCAATTATGGGGAGGAAGGTAGGCTGCTTAGCTTTGGAATTGCACAGTGAAACAACCCCAGAGGATAGTGATCACGCACTGTGCATTTCCAGGTAGCAAGGTTGCATCACAGAGGGTTGAGACTGTGCAGTGCGCAGTTTAGTTGTGGTCCAGTGAAAGGGAGTTGCCTAATCAGGAGGATTTCCAGAAAAGGGCTAAGTGTGGGAGGCAAGTGAACTTTGTGAGGAACTTGAAACTTTGATCACACACTTAGCATATGTGACGATACAACAACATAGGCCACCGAAACAACAAGACAAAGCATTACCCTCTGTGAGACAGTCTAGAACAAAAAGCGACAAGTGTGACACTTGAGATAGACCCTAGGACGACCTTGACGACACTTGTGTGATAGTGCTTAAAACTTTGTGTGTGAGTACGATCAATGTTTACATAACTAGGAGAACTCGAACACACAAAGACAAACCTTTGAACTCACTAGAAAGGGACCGCAAGCGTGATAAAGTACTCCAACATGCTAAAAGATGATAGTTGATCAAACAATAAAAAGAGGTGAAAGGACTTTAAGGAAGCTCATGAAATGAGCTTGAGTGCTTGCAACAATAGAGGAAAAGACCAAGGAAGGCTAAAAAATTTGGTGTAAGCCAAAAATTTCGGAGGGTGTTGCAGCTGCTACAATACTTGGCGACACATTGGTTGAATACAAACTTCTCTATCTTGGTTCATTTTTCGTGCAGGGCCTTGGTCCTTCGAGAAGCATTGATTCAATTTGAAGATTAATTTAGTTTCTCCACTTACGCTATGACAATCATGGATCCATTGATGCCTTCTCAGTTGAAGACAACATAATATTCAACGAGATCACAATGTTTCGAATCGGGAAGGGTAGTTTAGCTTGCGAGCTTATGATTTTTAGGGTATATTTTTCATCTTTGGTGTTGCTCCGCTTTTAGTAGGCATGGACACCTTGGCAGAGTCACGCATGAACACAAGCATTTCTCCACTACCAGCGAGCTTGGAAAGTACCCGATGAAGTTTCCTTCTTCACCTCTCTACGTAGGAAGCCTTTCTCTTCTTTCACCTTTGTTATTTTAAAGAGAATTGTGCATAAGAACTTATTTATTTTTGGGATGGAAGAGGGATCCTGACTTATCGAGAGAAGAAGAGGTTGTTCCTTCAAAGAAGTGTATAAATACCTCTGATTTTGGTTTTCTCATTCAGATTTTTCCATTCTTTGTTTATACTAGTTGGATAAGATTGAAAACACCAAAGCAAAAAATAGAGTACAGGCCTAAGGTTCCGAGACTAAACGCAGGTTCATGGTTGGACCAAAACTCTCCTTACAGACGGGTCGTATTTTCCTCCAGGACTTCATTGGCCAAAAGTTGTAACCAAATACAAAGAAGACAAACCCATGATTAGCCGAGGATATGGTGTCACAAGACTCTTTGAGCTTCAACCACACACTTGGAAGCCGTAAAGAGGTAAGGCACAATACTTATTTACATAAGAATACAAACGAAAACCAAAGGAAAACAAAACAAAAAATAGTTAGAAGACTATGTACATAGTGTGGGGCACGGTCCTGGATGTCATTGAAAATAACATTTTAAGTCTTGGCCATTGGAAAGAAGAGAGTCAATCTTCCCATTAAGTGATTGAGTACGGTATGTGTGTTGGCCAAGATTCTCATGGACAATGTAAGGACCAATCCACAGGGATTGAAACTTAGTGTGCTTGCCTTTTCCTCATGGGCTTTGTCCCACTTTAAAACTAAGTCACCCACACTAAAGCTAGTCTTCCCTGTAGACTTTTTGTCAAACCATCTCTTGATACGACTATGATGGAGTGAAATTTTTTCTTTTTCTTTCAACCATTCTTCCTGCAACTTGTGTAAAGTGCCTGTTATCACCCCAAGAAACTCTCCTAGGTTGTATATCAGAGATGCTCGGGAACATTACAAACTCAACAAAAATGTTGGAAAATTGGTGGATGAATGAAAGAAATGCTGCATATTCAAGCCAGATAACCACTTCTACTATGCTTGACCCCAGACATGGGTGAACACCCCCAGAATACAAGGATTTTAACCACCAATTACTCACGGTTTTAAAGAAAATGTGATGATGGAGAACACTGATCACACCAGCAGATGCACAAGACCCTGTGATGGCTAGCTGCAACCAGTTAAAAGGTCTGTAAATCTATCTCCTAATGCATAGACAGGATGATAGCTCTCTGGCATTAAACAAACAGAAACCTGCATACAAATTCAATGATACATGCTAAATTCAAACACAGAGGTGGGATGACAACCCCTCTAATGCCAAATATCAACAGCACATGAATAAATGCATAACAGGCACAACCTGGAACAAAGAAGAAGAAGTGGACAGTGAGAAATTAACAACAAAAGAAGCTTGCATTAGCTAGAAATGAAGACCAGACACTGCAGGTATCATAACATTTACAGTCTCTAGAAGTTGAAGCTTACAACAAAATAACACTCATCAACCCCATTACATATTTCTTCTGGGTATATATATAATTTGTTTACAAAAAATCTCTGCAGACCCATGCGTGGAGGGGTCATAACTAACCACCAACCGCATTTATAGACTATTATGGGCCTCTGATACATTCTGACTGTTTTAATTAACAAATTTGACATTCTCTGGTACTTTGTTGTACTCCTTGAACATGTGGAATGTTTCATGAATAAATGTCCATAACTGCTGAAGGTGTTGAACTGCTCGAGGATCATCTTTTCTTCCTCGGCTGTGCTGCTCTTTGAATGTGCTAGCTGAGGATTTAATGCATAGATAGCTGGATCGTGGTCTCCTTCCTCCTTCAGGCACAGGATAGGCCCAAAACACGTAAAATGCATGAACAATGAACTAGGAGCTGAGAACGAACGCCAGCTGTTGGATTGCTCAGACGAACGGCTGAGATTTGAAGGCGGGAGGTGATGGGAAGGCACAAAGGCGCGATTGATTATAGGACGTCGGATCTGACAGATCGGACGGTGGAGATCAGGCTACGTGGGCTATAGGAAGACATATGCATGGGAAGAATGTGGATCGTCGGATCATGTTGGGCAGATTCGACAGTTGACGGGTAGCAAAGAAGCGAGAAGGTTAGTGAGCGGGGACCTACTGGATGGTGGTAAGCGGTTTCCCTGCACCGCTCACGGGAAAAGGTGGTTTATGTACATGGAGGGTGCAATACAAGTTAGCGAGTGCCGCATGTCTGATCTGACAGGCATGAAACCGCTTTCCCAGCGGGTTATTGCGCGCGCAGATCTCAGCGGTGGGCGGTACGAACGCCGTCAGATCATGGGGCAGAAGATCAGATGGTGGAGAATCAGGCGTGCAGGTTATGGGCGCGTGGGACCGTTAGATCGGATGATGTGTGATTGACGGTGAGGATTAAGGCAGAGAGTAATATGGAGGCATGAGGTCACATGTTACGGTGATAAGGGTTTAAGCTACAACGCTTAGGGGCTCGGCCGAAAAAAGGTTTTAAAGGGTTTTGGAGGCAAAAAAAAAAAAAAAAGGTGGCGGGAGTTATAAGGATATAAAACAAATGAAGGGGGGAAAGATTTAATGAACTGCTACTAGCCCCTCCTTGCAGAAAACATCATGGCCAAGCTGTCCTTGACCCTAAAAAATGCTCAAACATGTAGCAGAGCTAACAGTGCCCATCCTACGTTGAACTAAAAGACACGACTTTCCCTGGGATTCTTGGGACAATTGGAGAGCAGCCAAGTAAATGTTTTGTAGGAGGATGGCTTCCTTTCCATACACTAGGAAGTAAGGGGAATGATTAAGAGAAGGCTTAGGTGTGACTTGGTCAACCCCTAAATAATTAAATAGAGTGGAGTGTCAGTTTCGCTGCTAAGAGAAAATGGCCTTTTTAATGAAGTGAATGAGATTCTTATTTTTGGATTCGGAAAGGCCATTCCCCCATGGATAGTAGTTATAAGAATGTTTCAAGACAACACCATTTTTCAATGCAAACTCATAAATATTTAATGAATAAAAGTACGTTGCATTGTCAAAAACAAGTGACGTAGGAATGCCAAACCTGGAAATGATATTATGCCGTCAGAAGCTAATGAATTCCTAAAAATTCACTTGTTTCAGCGGAACTGCCTCTGTCCACCGCGTGAAGTAATCTATAATAGTCAGGATATAATGGTGCTGCTTTGATGAATGTGGGAAAAATTCCCCAATGATATCCAAGCCCCACTGTTGGAAAGGTTCTTCCAATGCTACAGGCTACAGTGGGGCTGCTGACCTCCGATTTCGGTTGGCACACTTTTGACATATCGAATACTTGTGGGTGTAGGCATGCACATCCTTGAATAATGTAGGCCAGTAGAAACTGGCCCGCATGATCTTATGTGTTGTGGTGTTACCCATGAAGTGTCCCTCGGTTAGTCCGTTGTGGAGATCATGCAACATCTTATCTGAATCTTGTGCCTTCAGGAACCTGAGCAATAATCCATTATGGTGCTTTCTGTATAACACCCCATGCACCAGTTTGTATGATAGAGATTTGAGTCGAAGTGCCCTCTTTTGCCACATAGAAAAATGAGAGGGCACGCTGCCATGCATAAGGTAGCGACGCACTTCTTCGTATCAGGAGTTTCCGTCTAAAGTGGGAGATTCTCGTTGAACATTGTAAATTTTTATTTCTTTCTCCCAGGCTGCGAGCTCTTCTTCTTCGTCTTGTGCATGAACCGATTCTGTTGCTAACCTACAAAGACCATGACCTTGATGGCATGAATTGGTTTAATGTCAAGATCATGCTCTTACAATTTTGTCATCTAGTTCGCCCTTCTCTCACCCAACTCTTGCTGAGCAAGTAGCAATTTGACTACTGGGTGTGGAACAAAGATAATGCAATGGTTTTTCAGCAAATAGGGTCTGAAGTGCTTCACTGCCTTGTATAGTATGTAAGCTTGTTTGTCCACGGTGAGATAGTTGAGCTCTGGTGCTTGCAGAATCACACTCATGAAGGAGATGGATCGCTCATTGTTCAACACGTCCTTTTGAGTGAGTACAATGACGAGAGAAGTGTTGAAAGTGAAAGTATAGAGCAAGAAATCTTTGCTTAAGTCTGGGCTATATGGTGCTGGTGCTTCTGCTATGGCTTGCTTAATACAATCGAATGCATCCTTTTTCCTTTTTCCCTAGCTGTATGTTGCATCCTTCTTAATCATATCCTATATGTGTTTGACGATCTATGCATAGTTGGAGATGAAATTTCTGAGGAAGTTAATCTTCCCCAAGAAAGATTGCACAAATTTATTGTTTATGGGGTGGCGAATATGCATGATGGTCAGAACTCTGTCTGGATCTACCTTGATCCCACTTTTAGCGATAATGTGTCCAAGCAGGTTACTCTCAGACACTGCAAATATGCTCTTCTTGGGATTCAAGGATATCCCGTATTTTTGTCATCACTCAAATTTTTTCTTGAGATGGCATAGGTGGTCTGATTGCTGTCTTGAGAAAACTGTTACATCATCAAGGTAGACCACCACGGTCTATTCGATAAGTCTATGAAAAGAGATTTCCATGGCACGCTGAAAAGTTGCACCTGTGTTAACCAACCTAAATGACATTCCGCAGAATGTGAACGTACCCACTTGGTATGGAACGTAGTTTTAAATCTGTCAGGCTCTACTACCAAAACCTGGTTATATCTAGAAAACCCACCAAGCAAATAAAACATCTCTTGTTATGAATATAATTCATAACAAGTAAATAAAGAAAATAAATGTAAATATTAAATAATCAAATATTGATTAGGTTAGATAGTCATTAAGTTAAGTGAAAAGGCCTGTCTAAAAGACATGCCTAGTCACGAAAGGACACCTAATTAGGTATATATATGCGGGTCCTCATTGTAACATTCATCACTTATGCATTTTTATATATAATAAATTATTATTATAAATACTCTTGTGTATTTTTACATTCAAGCCAAGAAGCTATCAGTTTTGATGCTTCAGTGGTATTAGAGCCATGGCACACAATATAATCATGCGGGTCTTTGAACGTTGTTCGCCACACAATGTGCCTTTACGTCCTGAATGTGTTGAGCAATTTAGTAAAATTCAAGAAGCATTTTACCATTTAGAAAAATCATATGCAGAAGTTAAAGCATGTCGAAAGGAAATCAATAATAAGGAAGATGATAGCGATGGTGAAAAGAAACAAGGTGAAGCATTAGATGATTATAATGTTGAAAATGAAGATGTTGTATGAAATGCTCAAGATGATGAGGTTATTTTTATTATATCCAAAGAAATAACAAAACCTTTGAGGCAATAAGGGCAATGGAAAATAACATGAATGAAATCGAAAATCAAAGTGGATACGTGACAACTGTAAGTGAACGCAAGGAAGAAAAAAATGAATCTCCAGGATTTATTCATGAAGAAGCACTAAATTATGAAAAAAATTAGGCGATGAAAATTCTAGATTATGATGAGAATATCGGTGTTTTTAAAGATAAAGATGAGCCTGCTAGCCAGAAGACTATTGAAGAAGCTGAAAAATATGACGAATATGAAATTAATGACAAGCCTTTCCCTTAAAGGATGGGAAGGAACAAAAGCAATGTGAAGTTTTTATAAGTGGTCATGATAAAGATTCTTTTTCACCAACAAATTTCATTGAGTAGGTTGATGAAGTGATCCAAAAAGAGTTGGTGTCCTTACTAGAGCATGACAATGCAAAATATCCCTTGAAGAAAACTCAATCAAGGAGAAGAAAAAGGGTAGTAAGGGTGCTCCCAATGGAAGGCCCGTTCCAATTCCTTATATAGATGATTTTGATGATGAAGAATTAAATGAGGCTACACAACTAATGGAAGAAGAAGATGATGAACAAGAGGAAGAAAGGAAAGTAACATGGGGAAAGGGAAAAAACTGATATTATAGTGCTAATAATATTGAATATGAGATCCAATATTGTGAAGATGAGCTACCGACAGTTCAAGAGGCTGAGGTACTAAGACTACAAAGAAAAAAGCAGAATCACTTCGTCTTGAAGACTTTGGTCTAGATTACGACAAGGAAGACAAAAGGAATGCTGATTCAGATGCCCATGAGGAAACCCTGTAGGAGGCTGCGAAGCGACATGAAGGGGGACTTGAAAGGAGGAAATCAAAGAACATTTCAGATAGAGAACCGATCATTTGAGGAAGTCAAGAAGGATATTAATGCATTAACAAAATAGCAATAGATGGAAGTTGTAATGAGTGATGCTCCAGAGTTAGTGGGGCTGCTATCAGAATTTAAGGATGGACTTGATAACCTGAAATTTTTTTAGGTTCTATTGCAGAAGGTGAAAGTTAACAAAAATGTAACTAAAGAAGGCATGAACTATATGGAGGTGAAGCAGCTAAAGTTGCTGTGCTATTGCCAAACCATTGTTTTCTACTTAATTTTAAAAGCAGAAGGTTGTTCTGTCCGAGATCATCCCATGATTTCTCGTCTTGTGGAGATATGAGATTTCTTGGATAAGATTCAACCCATTGACAATATACTTGAGAATTAGTTTGAAGGAATACTCAAGGAAGACAACATTGATTCAATTGAGGGTGCTCTAGCAATATATTCATTGGAGTTTATCTCAACTGAGGATTTTATGTCAGAATTCAAGACAAGTGTGGTTAAATCCAAGTCAGATCAGTTTGTGCAGGATTGTGAAGATAGAAATAAATCATTGACAGATTCAGCCGTGCCCAAAGAGGATGTTGTTAATGAAAAACTGTCATCCGTGACCTTGGAGCAAGAGAAATGCTCAGTGACAATGGTACTTAATGCATGCTTTGGATTGAAGTCTGAGATGAAATAAGCTAATGAGGGTGGCATTGCATCACTTGCTGTGATGGAATAGTGTCAAGAGGCCATGTTTTCTCTTTATTATTTGATTCAACAATTTCCACACAAATTTTGTCCACAGGGTATTTGTGATGATTCCTCATTCTGACAACCCAACTGTTTATGAAATAGTTGTGAAAACAATTATAGACGTTTTAAAGTCCTTTGTATTTTCAAGGGACTGCACTATAGCTGTTGGCATTAGTTTCTATGTCGTTGCTATGATATGCATTGTTGAGCTAGAGCTTGCCCTCTTATTTTCCATTGCTATTTTTTGTCAATTGAAGTTGTTGCTGGCCATCAGGCCTTACAGGCCTCCCATCAACGACCTCAATGACCTGTCTGCTATGTCACTATTGCAAGGCCAAACAGGCGACGTCCGTGTTTCCCTGGCTTCGTGGCCTAGAATACCAGCACTCCGTGATGTGGGTACTCTGTTATCATCTCGATTGCTATGGGTTGGCGTCATTGGAGCCACGAGGTCACGGTTTTGAAGTAACACAAGCATAGGAGAGGCCATGGTGTGATGTTGGGAAAAACACGGGAAGGGTCACGGTCAACAGACGTGAATCAAAATGGATCGTTGCCTGCTATGGGTTTTCAAAAAAGAAAAAATTGATTTTATGTGAACACTTTAAACTATAATGTATAGCACTATTGTTTAATTAATTAATTAATTATTTAAAAAGAAAAAGAAAAAAGAAAGCCACTACTGCAGTCAAGCTGGTACCGGTCGAAAGAAAGCTCAACAGGTGTGGCTCAATTCATAAGCGGTTCGATTCATATGGGTGTGGTGTCGATTCATAGGCCGATTCGATAGCCATTAGCTATATATAGTTACGTTACAAATTACGTTAACATAATTTAATTAATTAAATTATTTTATATAAAAAATTAAAAAAAATACTATATATATATAATTTAAAAAAAAATTAGAGTTATATAAAAAAAATTAGAGTTTTTTAAAAAAATAAAAAAATTAGAGTTATTAAAAAAAAATCGATAACCCTGGATTCAAGACAATGTTACCAAGCGAATTATATAGGCAGAGGTGCCAATGGCGTCAAGTTACTTATGCCGAGATGACAAATGAAAACTAAAGGAAACTGCCAACAATAAGCTTTGAGGACAAAGCTTCTGAAGGAAGGGGCTATGTTATGAATATAATTCATAACAAGTAAATAAATAAAATAAATGTAAATATTAAATAATCAAAATAATGAATAGGTTAAACAGTCATTAAGTTAAGTGAAAAGGCATGTCTAAAAGAAAAGACATGCCTAGTCATGAAAAGACACTTGCTTAGGTATATATATGCGGGTCCTCATTGTAACATTCATCACTTATACATTTTTATATATAATAAATTATTATTACAAATACTCGTGTATTTTTACATTCAAGCCAACAAGCTATCAATTTTTATGTTTCGTCTCTGCTCCAGATACTGTTTGCAGTATATGCTCCATGGACGACACTAAGTAGTTGTCCTTGTCCGAAGCGTGATCAAGGTTGCGGAAATCTATGCACAGGCGGATCTTCCCAGACTTCTTTCTAACAGGGACTAAGTTGGACACCCAGGTTGAATACTACTCTATATAGATGATCCGAGCATCTAGCAACTTGGTCAGTTCTTTATGTATAAGGGGCTCAAGTGTTGGATGGACTTTCCTTAGTTTCTGCTGAAAAGGGTTGGCCCCTTCTTTGATTAGTATAACGTGATGGATAATTCGTGTGTCATATGTCTTATGATCATCATATGTCCACACGAATACATCACAGTACTTCTTGAAAAGGCGGATAAAAGCTTGCTGCTCTTGTGGTGTACACGATGTACTGAGATTCACATACTTCAAATTTTCTTCTTTTCCCAAATTGATCTGTCCATGCGACAATGTCGAGCTGTGGGTCTTAGAATTTATAGGTCCCTAAAAACGGTTCTACAAGTCATGCAACTTCTCCATTAATACCACGCCCTTAGGGATGAGGTTTCCTTTGCTTGTACTAGTTGCGTCCTGCAGAGTCTGCTTGTGCTTGTCATTGTTTATCACTGCGGTTTTGAAGACACCAACATTCGCCATGAAATGCAGTATTTGTTCATCATCATAAAAAATGCGTAAGTTAGTGATGTTGTCTGGGATAGATGTTTTATACAAAGTCTCAATAGAAAAACTATCCCTTAATGACAACATCCTAGCAACTACATTTTCCAAGGCATCTGTAGCTTCATTACACATTGTTGGCACCCAAATAATATTGAAAGGTTGGAATTGAGAAATGAGTCTCCATACCTATTTCTGGTAACTCTTAAGATGCAGTGAAACATAATGTATAGTGTTACGTACTTGACACACCACAATTTTTGAGTCACCTACCACTTTCAGAACAACAACCTTGAGGTCAATGAATTTCTGTAAGCCCAAGATGTGCGCTTCATATTCTGCGTTGTTTTTCATGCACTCGAATTCCAAGCGACTAGAGAGCATATGTTTTCTTTTTAGTAGGTCTATTAGAACACAACCGGCTCTAGATCCCTCCTACATTTTGGATCCATCAAAGTACATGGTCCACAAATCATCTGTATAAGGACCGCTTGCCGTATTAGTACTATTGCTACTACTAGTACTACTGCTACTACTTACTGTACAATTTTCATCTTCACCAGTTGGGCATGGAAGGAGGCCCAACTATGTCTCTAATGGGATAGAGGATGGATCTACAAGATATCACCCCAACTGTGTCTCTAAAAAGTAATTTTCGAACATGAGTTCTATGAAAGCCAATGACTCATTTTGTCCATTCAAGGGAGTCACGTTGTGCTTTATGTATCCTTTTGGCAACACTCAGATATGGTTGTTTCTGCCCTTATGCGGAAGCCATATGTGTGATCAGTTAATGGCAAAGTATCCTTGCAGCTTGCTCGACCAGTACCTACTGAGCAATACCCTGTATGCTTCCGGGATGTCCACAACTACAGTACTGATGCATTGATGAACTCACTCATTATATGTTTTCCGGATGATCACATCCCTGAGTTCACCAATTGCTAACACATAAGTTCTGTCCAGTTGGATGATATGTGCACTAGTCTTACTCCATTGATTGTTGATATTCTTATCGATGGAGAGTGGCATGACATTGATCGATGCATTAGAATCAACCAAGTAGTTGTGAACATTGAAATTCAAGATCTTAAATGATAACAATAATGGTGGGTAGAGCGAGTTAGCCTCCTCCATGTGAAGCACGTTAAGCACATATGCAAGAGTGTCAGGAGACTTACTAGATCCCTTGTTTGAAGAGGTGGCTTGACCAGTAGAGGTTTCCCCAAGTGATTGTAGAAGAATGTGGGACATTAGAGCCACTCCTTTCTCCTCAAAGGACTAACTGAAACTCTCTATGCTTCGTGGGAGGAGCCAAGGTGAAAATTCCTTGCTCATACAATGAGGGGGGTATATATAACCAAGGGTGATGCTTGAACCTTGTGATTATTGGACTTCCCTCATGACTGTTCAACTTCCTATGACTCTTCACATTCATGTGTGTCCATTGGACTTCCAATCTACATTACATTCAATTTATAATAGATATGGCCCATAATAGTGACGTGGCCTTTGAAAACTCATGACATGACTTGACATGACACTGCTGACATGGAATTGCTTGCTGAGGTGACAATGACAAGCCACTGTTGCTGCTGAGTGATAGATGTGTTCTTGGATGTGCTCTCTCTTCTCCTCCACATAACTTGAGGATGTAGGGTCTTCAATGATCTTTGGTATCTTTAGTTGGTTGCATGCATGTGCTCTCTTTGCTTATTACTTATAATATTCTTTGTCCATCTAGCTATGAGTGAGTCTTATAACATGTTCTCTCCTTCCTTATCTTCTTTATGTCTCGCCATGATCTAACAATGCACTTGTTCCTACAATTCACTCATGATGGGACGAAATCAAATCCAAAAACCTCCTAGCCTATGATGATGCATTATTATCCATGGTCTAGGCCCAGGATAGATTACAAGCTGGGAAAAAGGGCCTAGTAACTGTGCATCATGAAGTTCCAGGTGACAGGGAGGGAGACTAGTTACTGAGACTGCGCAGAGCGCAACTCAGGCTTGATTGAGGAACTCCTGAGCACAGTCTTCACTGTTGGGAAAAATTGCGTAGAGGCCACTGGGAGGCATGATTATGCAGTTGAGATCATCAATGTCTGTTGCAAGGTGGGACACTGGGATGAGGGTCTACGTATTTTTCAGAGACAAGGTAGGATTGGGCAGCAGAGGGACCTGGGAGGATAGATCTGCATAGTGTTAGAGTTGGTCTGGTCTGTCCTCTGTCAGAGATCAAAGCTCTTTCTGCATTTCAATTTTAGGTGTCCCACTCCATCCACTCAGCTGCATTTAACTAGGGACATGTCATGATCTGACGGAGAAAGTCATGCTACTCATTTTCCCTCATGTCTGGCCCTTGCTGGTTCAGGTCTTGATCCACAATCACTGAAATTCATGATAGCCAAGGTCTGGTCATATTACAGGTCAAAGTCCTTTTTATTTCTGGGTCTAGGAAACCATCAATGTGGTTTTTGAAAAAACATGTCCAGAATGAAGTCATGCAGGCCAGAGGGAGATCTTATACAGCTATGGTTCAAGAAAACATCATCATCACCTAAAGAGACATCAACTCTTCTTCAAAACTTTGTTTTGAAGAAAAGTCAAACAAGGTCAACTATGACAAAATTTTCCAAAAAATCGACAGTTGACATTTTTAGATGCATTCATGGATTTCAAAGCCAGAGGCCCAGTCACACAGTCCATGCAAAGAAATGCCACAAATTTTATCATGAGAGCCAAAATTTCAAAGAAAAAGGGAAAAAACAGAATGTTTTAAAGTCAATAAAAAGTGCAAAACTTGAACATTATAAAGTGGGTTTTCAAAGAAGAAAAAATTGAACCCAACTCTCTCAAAGCCTATATATATTTGTTTTGACCCAAGACTAATTCATTGTGTTATGAAAAAGCTTGAGAGAGGCATTGTTGAAGAAAAGAGAGCTAAGGAGGAGGAATTCGAGTAAGGAGGGTAGATTGCTAGGTGGCGCGGCGCACACACCAGGGCGCGCGATGCACACAGAGGGCTCGACACATTGGCAGCAACCCCACAATGCAAAATCCACAAGGGCGCCGTGCACTCAGGGCGCGCGACGCATTGGGCTTGGCGCGCGATGCACACAACCAGGTGCCTAAAAAACATTGCAATTCATCTCAAATCTCGGCGAAGTCAGCGAATCAAGAGATTTTCAGAGCATTCATCAATGTCATTGGATTCAAAGGGCAACATTAAACTCAGGGTACAAGCAGCAGTGATGGCATCAGAAAATTCATCAAATTATGAGGGGGATACACACAGTGACACATCTTCAGGAGAGGGCCCATAGGAGACATCACCGGAGTGGCAGACATCTTAGAGACGAGCCCAACACCCTCACAGAGCTACAGGCATGCCCACTTGCCATGTCTTGTTTCCAGCACTTGGCATGTTATGAATTTTGCCAAAGGGTGGAAAATGTCAGAGTACATCATGAGTTGGCCCGCCTTTTTGCACTTCATATACAGGGAGGCCAATCTGTACTGGCTGGGGTCACTTTCACCTTGACACTGGAGGCTATATCAGTGGCAACAGGGATACCTAACGTTGGAGAGAAGTGGCATAAGAAGAAGAAAGTGGAGAGGCATCACTATGAGCCTTATATCAAGAACAGCTGCTTGAGCCAGCTCACTAGAGTTTTTCCATTCAGATTTTTGAGGGATGAGTATGCTCCACTCATGAGATTGATCATGAAATATTTCAGTTGCGAGGGGAGGTTTTCTCGCCTTTATGCCTATCACATCCGCTTGCTCATGCACTTCACCAGGGTGAAGATGATGAGCCTCCCATTTTTCATCTGCAACAACATTGAGAAGATGAAAAACTTCATGCAGCGCAAGACCCCATGACAGTAGCTAAACAGTGTCTATCATTTTGCTCTCATCCGAACTTTGGTGGACCATCAGTTGGGATTGCAGGGTATTTCTTGGGAGGACTTCATCTCCTGTGATTTCTTCAGCGCTCCACCGGTGATATCAGAGGCAGAGCATGAGGCGGGAGGTCCTTCACATCAGTCTGAGCATGAGCTGGGAGGTCCTTCATATCAGTTTGAGCCTGAGATGGGGAGTCCTTCACATCAATTTGAGAGTCATGAGACTGCCACCATGCCAGTTTTCATCACATATCAGAGAGGCTATTCGAAAGGCACCAGACCGTTGTTTGCAGCAGCAAAGCGAGTGTTATCTCCACTCGGGGTGGAAGGGGCCTCGCTTCCGCCATCAGAATTATAGGAGCAGGGTAAAGGCAAGGAGCTACTGTAGGAGGAGGGGCCATCAGGTGAGCAAGAGACCGAGTTTGTTCTCCTCTAGGATGATGAGACCGATGCAGAACCCACCAATGAGGAGCTTATAGAGATCATCAAGGAGCAGCAATCAGAGGTTGAAGACTTAACCATTGATTTAGAAAGGGCCAAGTGGAACATGAACTACCTAGAGTGGAGGAAAAAACAACTTGAGGACCAATAGACAATCATGGAGCTGTAGAACATCCGTGAGCAGCGCTAAGTTGCTCAAAGAAGAAGGGTTCCGCTCACCTCTTTGGAGCAAGAAATCGATGAAGACTGGGAGTCCAACCTTGAGAGAGTCAACATGCATTTGGAGAGGCTGTTGGACAAAGCAAATATGGAGAAAGACATGCTGAGGCGCATGAACCATCACTACCAGGCACACAACATGAGTTCCAAAGCAAGAATCAGGAGCCTAAAGGCAAAATTGAGCAAAGCGAGAAAAGAGGCAAAAGAGGCAAAGGAGGCAAAGGAGCAAGATCGGCTTTGAATCTTGGCTAAGGCTTCCTTGGCACAGTAAAGCACTTCATAGGGAACCTCCAGCCCGAATTCCAAAAAAATTGGGCAAATTTTGGTCACACGCAAAATTTTTGGGCACAAAACAGGAAATTCCTCCCTGTGCGTTGCGCCATTGGCGCGACGCTAAAATTATAGCACTCTAATCGAGGAATTGCTTGCATATTCAGATTCAACATCAAAAAATACATCTACTGGTGTCCGGGAAAGAATTTTTGACAAGTTTTGGGTCTCCTAAAGGTCAAAAAACACCCAAAAATGGCCTCTCTGCCACTTTTTGGACACACAGAAAGCAGTGTTGGGAGAATGAAGGTTTGGAGGGGCAAATGAGCTTTAAATTCAGAAATTCCAGTTGGGTTGGAAAGTAGATAGGATAGGATTTCCAAAAAGCTCACTTGGGCACATTTTGGACACTTGAAAGTGCCCCAAAATAGGCTCCAAAGTGGCGCGACGCATAGGGAATTTGGTGCGGCGCATAGGGGAAAAAACGGCCAAATTGCTCCCATTTCGCGAAATTTTGGGTCGCGACTTCTCCAAGTGGGCCCGGTCATCTAATATTCAGTTTTTTGGCACCATGGATGGCTTTTAAAGACTTTTCTCTCCAGGTGGGCATCTATCCAAGTGGCAAAAGAATACAAAGGGTCACCCCAGCCAAATGGCATGCTTGAGAGCGCTGCACCTGTAGCTGATGGTTGGCTCTCCATCTCCTTTTCGAAATGATTTGAGTAACTTCCCAACCCATAGGCATTCCATCTCTTCTCTACACTTTCTATATATTGTAAGTAGGTTATTTGCAAAGGGTTGGCTGGCTTGTAACTTCTGGGAGACTGTGGGAAAGAAACTCTGTTTCTGCACTGTGTATTTTTGACAGAGAGTTAATGAAAGGCAACGACTCTGTTTCATGAGATTCTTGTGGTTGTGAGTGTGGAAAATGTGTTCTTATGTTCCATATGTATCTTTTTACATTTCATAATTCATTTCATGTTTCATTTCAGTGAAATTTTCTAAGTGAGATTAGGTAGAATTCAATTTATATTGCTCTGCCTGTGGGAAAATTTCATGTGTAGTGTTATTCTTCTGTTGAAAAGGATTCATGCGACCATGCCCTTTTCACTATCTTCGTCAATCTTTCCATTTCATGTCACCTTAAGTTGAAATTGCTGCGCTTCCTGCCTACCTTGCCTCACGGAATAATCTGTGCCTTCATTCTCAATTCTCTGTTCTTCGCTAAGCGCCAGTCCCATATACATCCCAGAAGCTCGGCCACTTTCAAAAATCTTTTCCAAAATCCTTTTTCACTTACTAGCCTAAGGTAAATATCACATTGCAAGTCATCTCAGACCATTTTTCCTATCCATTCGCTGAGCGTGACTCGGAGAGAGCCCTCTCCTGCTCTGGTAGGGATAGCTACCAGACTGAGCGTGGTTTGTGGTTACCCTAATTTTTTCCTTCCTTCAGCCTAAGGGAGATTTAGGCGATAACATAGTGGCGACCATACTGCGGATGTTAAGTTGAAAATCAAATCCCCTTGTTTCATAAGAATTCTAGGCTTCCGGATGATGAGCTTAGGATTGGAAAGGCTGAGTAAGTTGATTGTGTCCCGTAATTCCTCTCAATAGCACGCTGTCTTCAAGACGATACACCAGAGCGAATCCGGACCCAGACCCTCCTCACATTTACGAAAATCCAAATTTGATCCCAAGACTCCTTCGTCAAGAAAGCACCATAACCCCCGTGTTCAAATCCCATTCATGTCCCGACATTTTTGAGTATCTTGAGGAGCTTGAGTTTGACGAACGGTTTGAGATATCACTGTTTGAATCTAAATCCGAAAAGGCTGTTGATTACACCGTCCCCGATCCACAATTTCTTGTAGACCTTGAGACGGAAAGAGCTAATAGATTAATTAATAACTACATTGCCACACAGCCCCAAACTCCAAGTGCAAGCCCCTTGCAAACTGTACATACTCCTCCAACACCTCCAAGGCCAAATCCACCAAGAATGATGGCTGCCCGTTTTTCTCCTCTTGTTCTGCCCCAAGTCCTAGATGACATGCCAAATGACTATCAAAGTAAAATCCCATTTTTTGATGGCACTCCTAACAGCATTACAACTCAACAACATGTGGATAAAATGACAGATTTATATGAACTTCATGAGATCGATGCGGAGAACGTGGAAATGAGGCTATTTGTACAAACATTTGCAGGTGATGTGAGGAAATGGTTCAGAGGTTTGACGGCTGCAAGTATCACCACCTTGGTGGAGCTACAAAGACAATTTTTTAACAGGTGGGAAGTAAAAAATAATCCCCTTCAAATTCTGGCCGAGTATGAACAAAGCAAGCGGAATGCCGGTGAGTCGGTCCAAGATTATTGTGTTAGATTTAATGCAGTCTACAACGACATCCCAGACCATCTAAAGCCACCTGTGGGACTAGCAATGATGAAGTTTCCGAATGGTTTTGATGCTGACATGGTGTACCAATTATGAGAGAGAGAACCGGCTACAATGGAAGATATGCAGAAAATTGCAGTCAACGTTGAGGCTAACCTGCTGTCCAAAAGAGCAAGAGCGAAAGCAGAGAAGAAAACTATGGTGAAAGAAGAATCTTCTTCAATGGATCAGCTGCTCAAGAAGGTAGAACAAATGATTGAAAGGGTAAAACTTGACAAGCCAGAGCACAAGTTAGGAATCCTAACTTCCGTGGCCAACAACAGCCACAATATAGGATAAGACAAAGAGATCAACGGACTCAAGAGTAGACAACATAACAACCGATACAAACACCTTTGCAGCAGAATTTTGTACATGGACTGGAATCAGATGAGGATGGGAATGTAGTAGGTGAGGAAAACCATCTTTTTACTCCAGATGAGCTGCCTACTTATATCACCGAAGAAGAAGAATGTGCAATGAATTCAGCTACACACAAAGATACCGACTTTATCCTAGCTAACGAAACCATGTTGGAAGAAGAGTCAGAAGAATATCAAAGGGGGTATATGAATGCTTTTTCCACACAACAACAACGATATTCCCTTCGAAACAAAGATGTACCGACTAAACAAATTCAGAAAAAGAAGGAGGATGAAACAACAAAGAAGGATCCATCAACTACACAAAGAAAGGGAAAGGAGGCGGTTGTTCCGGAGAGCAAAAAATCAAAATCAACAGAACAATCACAGCAACCGACCACCTCAAAAGACAAGGAAAGGAAAGAGATCCCAGTCAAAGAGGTAGAAAGAACTCCCACTTTCAGCCTAGAGAATGAGATTTCTAAGCTAAAGGTATCCATCCCTTTGACTGAAATCATGAAGAACAACAACTATAGAGGAAAGGTTTCTAAAATGTTGAATTTGGACCCAATGTCCGACATGGTAAACATGGAAGATGATCAGCCTGAAATGATTTTTGGGCCAGCAACAAATGGTGAGTCTCCTGAGAGTGAGGTACCACCCTTCTATATCAGTTTGCGATTGCATGACTTTGTGCTACACAATGCCATGTTCGATTCCGGAGCCTCTCATAATATCATGCCCAAGGCTATCATGGACAAGCTTGGTCTGGACATCACCTGCCAATATCATGATCTCTATTCATTCGACTCCAGCAGAGTAAGATGCATAGGGCTCATCAAAGACTTAGTTGTGAGTCTAGATCAGCTTCCTATGAAAAATGTTCTGATGGATGTAGTGGTAGCAGACATTCCTCCAAGGTTTGGTATGCTTCTTTCCAGGTCTTGGGTGTAAAAATTGAAGGGGACACTACAGCTGGATTTCTCCTACGCGACAATCCCGGTGTTTGGAAAGATGAGGCAATTATATCGGGAAAAAATGATGAAGTATATGATCACAAGCAAGGAGAAACTGATAAATCATCCTATAAAATATGTACATACAGATTTAGAGTCTTTTGTTTTATTTTCAGATAGTTTAAATGAAATAGATAGTCAGATAGTAGAAGCAGATGACATTCCAGAGATAACAGAAAATTTTAGAGAGATTTTGAAGAAATAAAGACAAGAAAAGCAACAAAAGATTGGGTAATCAGTTGAAAACGATGGACAACAAATAAATGATGGAAAACAAATAAATGATGGACAACAAACAAACAATGGACAACAAAAAGATTTTTAGCACTTGCAAGAAGAAGAAGAAGGCTTATGGACCATGGATTTTGATGGAGCAGTAGGGAATGATGGAGCTGGTATTGGTATTTGGGTACGTAGTCCTTTCTCCACCCCAAACAAAGTACCTAGGGTCGTGAGAGTTTGCTCCTACAAGCTGGCCTTCGAATGTTCCAATAATGAAGCTGAATATGAAGCTCTGATTGCTGGCCTGAAAATTCTTAGAAAGCTGAATGCAAAAAGGATTTCAGTATATGGTGACTCCGAGTTGGTGATAAAAGAGGTCAGAGGTGATTACCAAGCAAAACATCCTAGGATGCGGGCCTATCGTAATGCAGTTTTGGACATCTTGAAGCTATTTTCCGAATACACCTTGACATGTGTGCCATGAATACAAAATAGTATTGCTGACGCTCTTGCGAGGTAGCGAGCAGCTTGAAGATCCCCATGAACTCCAACAATAAATTTGAAATCCATGTCAAGCATCATCCAATCATTCTAGATAATCAACGACATTGACAAGTGTTCCAAGATGATGAGGAGATTCAGGATTTTCTGCTCAATAAAGGCAAGTTCAAAGAAACCTTAATCGATGTGGAAAACGATGAGAACAAAGGGAATGGTAAAAAAGAAGTACAAATCAATCAATGGACGTATTGCAGTTGAAGAACAACATCATTCCTAAAGGCTTGATATCCCTAGAAGAACTTTTCGATCAGGATGACGTAGCCCGCAAGCCAACTTTGCAGCCCACAGAGAAAGGTGTAGAAGAAGTCAACATTGGTACAACAATAAATCCAAAATTGGTAAAAATTTTCCAAGACACTACCGCCAAAGATCAAGGACAAATATATCAGTTTGATGGCTTCATTTGCAGATGTATTTTCTTGGGATTATTCTGGACCTATGATACGAACATCATTCAACACACCATACCTATCAAGCCCAATCAGAAACCATTTAGACAAAAGCTAAGAAGGATCAATCCAAAGTTGCTGCCATCCATCGAAAAATAGGTAAATAGGTTGTACAAGTCAGGTATCATTGTGCCTATCAGATTTTCAGATTGGATATCTAACTTAGTGCCTGTACGAAAGAAGACCGGTGAGATCCGCCTATGCATTGATTTCAGAATCTAAACAAGGTCTCATTGAAGGACAACTATCCGCTGCCCAAGATGGACCATATACTTCAGCAAGTAGTGGAGGCATCTCGTATGTCCCTTCTTGATGGTTATTCAGGATATAACCAAATTTCAGTCCATGAAGATGATAGGGATAACACAGCATTCACAACTCCATGGGGAACATTTCACTATGCCAAAATGCCATTCGGTTTGAAGAATGCAGGTGCCACATTTCAGCGTGCAATGGACTTTGCGTTTGCAAATGAGAAGGATGTGTTTTTGGTGGTGTACTTGGATGACTTGACGGTGTTTTCAAAATCTGATGAAGAGCACATGCATCACCTAAAAATTGTCTTTCAAAAATGCAGGAAATATGGTTTATCACTGAATCCTAAGAAGAGATTGTTCGCCATGGAGGAAGGAAAATTACTTGGGCATATCATTTCAAAAGATGGCATCCGCATAGACGCAGCACATGTCCAAGCAATTAAGCAAATCGATCTGCCTAGGAAAAAAAAGGAGATACAGTCATTCAATGGTAAGATGAATTTTCTGCGTCGCTTTGTGCCTAATCTTGCGGAAAACTTGAAAGAAATGACCAACATGATTAAGAAGGAAAACCAGGTGAAATGGATGGATGAGGCTGTAAAATCTTTCAACTTGGTCAAATTGGCCCTTTCTTCAGCTTCAGTTCTAGTCAACCCGGATTATACTCAAGATTCCATATTTTTTTCATTTGCTTTTGAGCACATTATGGAAGCGGTATTGTTGCAGAAAATGGATGATCATGAAAGACCCATTGCATTGTTTAGAAGGGCTATAAGGGATGCAGCTTTGAAGTACAACATCATTGAGAAGCAAGCCCTGGCATTGGTGAAGGCACTGAAAGATTTCAGGGTTTATATCTTACATTCTCACATTCTGGCCTATGTTCCTAATACTGCTGTGAAATATGTTTTAGTGTAGACCAATCCGGAAGGGAGAAGGGGAAAATGGATCACAGCCTTGCTTGAATACAATGTGGAGATAAAGCCTACAAAGCTGGTCAAAGGACAGGGATTGGCAAAGCTAATGGCTGAGTCAAATTTGCATGCATTGGACATAAATCTGATCGCTGCCATGTTCGATGAGAATGATGAAGGAACTTCAGTTCAGGTATCCGAAATGTTTGCTTTGTCCCCATGGTATTCTGATATAATCTATGTGCTGAAAAATCTATCACCACCGCCCGGCATGGTTAGAAACAAAGCGAGAACACTTAAATTGAAGGCTGCCAAGTTTTGTATCTTGAATTCTGCACTGTATTGGAAAGATCTTGGTGGAATTTTACTAAATTGTCTGGTGGAAGAGGAGGCAAAGAAAGTCATGGAGGACTTCCACGGAGGAGAGTGTGGTGGACATCTTTTTTGGAAGTCAACAGCGAACAAAATCTTGAGAGCGGGGTACTATTGGCCTACTTTGTTTGCTGATGTGCATAAGATGGTAAAGCGCTATCATAAGTGTCAAATTTTCGAAGGAAAACAAAAACTACAACCTTTGCCACTCAAGCCTATCGAAGTGAGCACTCCATTCCAGCAGTGGGGGTTGGATTTCATTGGGGAAATTCATCCTGCATCTTCCGGACAGCATAGGTGGATCCTTACAGCGACAGACTACTTCACAAAGTGGATTGAGGTAGCACCTACCAGACAAGCGACAAACACAGTAATCATCTCATTTCTCAAAAATAACATCTTGTCTCGCTTTGGTTGTCCAAACAAAATAATCACTGATAATGCAACAACCTTTAAATCGAAAAGGATGGTAGAATTTTCTCACCGATATCATATAATTTTGGGTCATTCAACTACCTATCATCCGCAAGGCAATGGATTGGCAGAATCTTCGAATAAATATTTGGTCAACATCATTAAGAAGCTACTGGAAATAAATAAGAAGAGTTGGAACAAGAGGCTGGTCCATGCACTTTGGGTAGATCGAATCAGTCAGAAAAAGTCTATTGGTATGTCACCGTTTGAGCTGGTCTATGGAGTGAACACAGTGTTTACCGCTTCCCTTGCTGCCCCGGTGGTCAAAATTCTTCAGGAGGCCGACGGTGAGGAAGATCCCATGCAGAGAAGACTGAATCAAATGACCCACTTGCAGCAAACAAGAGAGGAAGTTTTCAAAAACACATCCAAGTTACAGGAGAAGATAAAGAAAATCTATGATATAAAAGAAAAAGCAGATAAATTTCAGTTGGATGATGTTAGGCCCCTATACTACTAGTGTAACCCCTTATTGTTATTAGTACAACCCACTTATTTTATTGATGTACCCATGTAGTGCCCATATTGTTACTAATGTGCCCCATAGAAGTCCACTATTGTTATTATTGTGCCCTTACATTATTATTGTTATGTCGGCTCTGATTATGTTATGACCCCTTAGACTCCTATATATAGAAAGGAGGTCTTTTCATTTGTATCATCCAAGAATTGTTCATTTATGTAATGTAAATGAGGTTGCCCCCTCGAAGAGGCTGAATTCTAAGGCGTGGATCTCTCTTTTCTATCTTTTTGTGAGCTGGTTTCATAACATTTGGTATCAGAGCTTTGATTCTAGGGTTTCGCTGCTCCAAACAGGTCATCGTGGCATTTTCGCTATAGCTTTTTTTATGTGACGTTTCAGAAGTCGAAAAAAAAACCCATTTGAGAAGAAATTGCGCTGAACCTTGGGTCAGAATTTCAGAGCTTTTCGCGTGATATTTACGGAGATATGATCTAAGGAAGTTGGTCTTTTTGCAGACTCCTGAATTACATTCAAAACAGGTGACCTAGGAAACATCGTCATAACTTTCTCTCTGGGGATCAGATTGAAATTTCGTAAGAAGGTACAGAAAGAGGACAAACTTTAGTTTCTTGTATGAATTTTTCAGATCCATAGGTGGAAACAGTGACTCGTGGCACGTCGTACAAGTTCGCTCTACTGAACTAGTCTATAATCAAGTCACTGTGGGAGATTTCGCATAACTCTTTCTTGGAGAATCCAATTTGGATCAGAATAGTGGCATTGGAAAGGGGACACAGAAGGCTACTATAGGTTGCAATTTCAAAACTTAAAGATCCAAAAGTACAAAGTTACAGTCGTTTCAAGGTTGAGCTCCTAAAATCAAGAAAAAGCAAGATGAGGAAGTTTGATGGCAAGGATCCGGTAAATTGGATACTTCAGATGGAGCAATATTTTGATCTACATGGTGTACAACTGTTACAAAAGGTATGTATTGCATCTTCATATTTAGAACCAGATCAATTTTTATGGTATAAAGGGCTTTGTTCTCGTAAACAACTTGTTACGTGGTCAATTCTCACAGAGGAAATGATATCACATTATGAGGATACAAAGAGCAACACCTTCTTTAGAGCAACACCACAACAATTGGAAAGAGTAAAAGGGCTTTGTGACATATTTGAAAGTAAAATTATGTCAACAAGGAAGTCTACCCCTCACAACTTTAAATATGGACGTGTTGTTTCTCCTAGCCTTCCACAACCTACAAGGGTTACACCACAACAATTGGAAGAAAAAAGAGAAAAAGGGATTTGTTACAATTGTGATAGCAAATGCACTAAAGGTCATAAGTGTGCTGAGAAGAAATTATTATACATAGAGTATGAAGAGGAGGAAGAAAAGGATCAACAAACATCAAAAGAAGAGGATATATGCCAGGACTCGACCCCAGAGAAAGAAGAAATGAATCAGAACATATCTTGTAAACTATTGGCAAGAATGACCACTTCTCAAACTCTCAAGATAGAAGGACATATCAAGAAGAAAAAGGTGCAAGAAGTGAAAGATCACATCAAGAAAGAAGAAATGAATCTGGCCATATCTTGTAACTCACTGGTCGGAATTACCACTCCTCAAACTATCAAGATAGAAGGACATATCAAGAAGAAAAATGTTCAAGAGGTGAAAGATCACATCGAGCATCAAGAAATGAATCCGACCATATCTTGTAAAGGATTGGAAGAAAATACCACTCCTCAAACTCTAAATATAGAAGGACATATCAAGAAGAAAAAGGTTCAAGCAGTGAAAGATCACATCAAGCATCAACAACAAGTTCTCCAACTTTTAAAGGATAACGCCACTTCGGTGCAAAATCAAATGAAACAACAGGTAGATCAACATCATAGTGAAAAATGTTTTGATGTAGGTGATTGGGTATTTTTACTGCTACATCTAAAGCAAGCTATTTATGAGAAGGAAATGTTGGCAATACTACATGCACTTAAAAAATGGTGACCTTACCGAATGGGAAGACTCTTCAAGGATGAGGATGTGGAAGCATTGTTTTGTGCTATTTCTATTATCCAACCAGATTGGATAAACGAAGCAAGGGATGAATGGAAGAATGACAAAGAAGTATGGCCACTTATTCAAAAGTTGCAAAAGATCCTAATTCAAAAAATATTGCCAGATATTGAAAAGGAAGGAAAAATCATATTGGAACCTGGAGCAGTCACAGAAACAAGAACCCGACAGCTACAAAATCGATCAATTTCAGAGTATCTCATCAAGTGGAAGAACTTACCCGCTGAAGATTCCACATGGGAGGACAAGAATTTTATACAGAAACATCAAGAACTACTCAAGCGTTGAGGACAACGCTTTTTGAAGGAGAGGGGCATGTTAGGCCCCTATACTACCAGTGTAACCCCTTATTGTTATTAGTACAACCCACTTATTATATTGATGTACCCATGTAGTGCCCATATTGTTACTAATGTGCCCCATAAAAGTCCACTATTGTTATTATTGTGCCCTTACATTATTATTGTTATGTCGGCTCTGATTATGTTATGACCCCTTAGACTCCTATATATAGAAAGGAGGTCTTTTCATTTGTATCATCCAAGAATTGTTCATTTATGTAATGTAAAGGAGGTTTCCCCCTCGAAGAGGCTGAATTCTAAGGTGTGGATCTCTCTTTTCTATCTTTTTGTGAGCTGGTTTCATAACAGATGATGTGGTGCTTAAGTGGGATGCAAGGAATGAAGAGAATGGCAAGCACAGAAAGTTCGAAAATCCATGGAAAGGTCCTTTCAAGATTGCAGCATATAGAGGTCAGAATGCCTTTCTTCTGAAAGAAATGAATGGGGAAGACTGTCCTGGAGGGCCGATCAATGGTCGGCTGCTCAAGCAGTATCATCGCTGTTCCATTAACACTGCTTCCACTATCATTGTAAATACCATTTTTATTTCAGTTTCTTTTCAATATGTAAAGACAATTTTTGAGTTATTCCAATTGTCAAGTTTGAGTCAATTTCTTGGTTATTCCAATTTTATAAATAAGTCAGAGTCTATGCTGTTTATCAAAATGATGACTCCATAGCCCAATGGACAAAAAGGCACTGTCTAGCTCCTCCAGAGATCTGCTGTTCTTGACACCTCCAAGGAGCTACCATCCCCCATTGGAGCCAATGTTAGAGTCGGTATGGTCAGCTCTCCGTCAGAGATCAAAGCTCTTTCTGCATTTCAATTTTAGGTGTCCCGCTCCATCCACTCAGCTACATTTCGCTAGGGACAGGTCATGATCTGATGGAGAAAGTCATGCTACTCATTTTCCCTCATGTCTGGCCCCTGCTGGTTCAGGTCTTGATCCACAATCACTGAAATTCATGAAAGCCAAGGTCTGGTCATATTACAGGTCAAAGTCCTTTTTATTGCTGGGTCTAGGAAATCATCAATGTGGTTTTTAAAAAAACATGTCCAGAACGAAGTCATGCAGGCCAGAGGGAGATCTTATACAGCTATGGTTCAAGAAAGCATCATCATCACCTAAAGAGACATCGACTCTTCTTCAAAACTCTGTTTTGAAGAAAAGTCAAACAAGGTCAACTATGACAAAATTTTCCAAAAAATCGACAGTTGACATTTTCAGATGCATTCATGGATTTCAAATCCAAAGGCCCAGTCACACAGTCCCCGCAAAGAAATGCTGAAAATTTTATTATGAGAGCCAAAATTTCAAAGAAAAAGGGAAAAAGCAGAATGTTTTAAAGTCAATAAAAAGTGCAAAACTTGAACATTATAAAATAGGTTTTCAAAGAAGAAAAAATTGAACCCAACTCTCTCAAAGCCTATATATATTTGTTTTGACCCAAGACTAAGTCATTGTGTTATGAAAAAGATCAAGAGAGGCATTGTTGAAGAAAAGAGAGCTAAGGAGGAGGAATTCAAGTAAGGAGGGTAGAATGCTAGGTGGCGCGGCGCACACACCAAGGCGCGCGACGCACACGGAGGGCGCGACGCATTGGCAGCCAGCTCACAGTGCAAAATCCACAAGGGCGCGACGCACTCAGGGCGTGCGGTGCACTCGGCTTGGCGCGCGATGCACATAGCCAGGTACCTAAAAAACATTTCAATTCATCTCAAATCTCGGCGAAGTCAGTGAATCAAGAGATTTTCAGAGCATTCATCAGTGTCATTGGATTCAAAGGGCAGCATTAAACTCAGGGTACAAGCAGCAGTGATGGCATCAGAAAATTCATTAGATTATAAGAGGGATACACACAGTGACACATCTTCAGGAGAGAGGGCCCATAGGAGACATCATCGGAGTGGCAGACATCTCAGAGATGAGCCCAACACCCCCACAGAGCTACAGGCATGCCCACTTGCCATGTCTTGTTTCCAGCACTTGGCATGTTATGAATTTTGCCAAAGGGTGGAAAATGTCAGAGTACATCATGAGTTGGCCCACCTTTTTGCACTTCATCTATAGGGAGGCCATTCTGTACTGGCTGGGGTCACTTTCACCTTGACACCGGAGGCTATATCAGTGGCAACAGGGATACCTAACGTTGGAGAGCAGTGGCATAAGAAGAAGAAAGTGGAGAGCCATCACTATGAGCCTTATATCAAGAACAACTGCTTGAACCAACTCATTAGAGTTTTTCCATTCAGATTTTTGAGGGATGAGTATGCCCCACTCATGAGATTGATCATGAAATATTTCAGTTGCGAGGGGAGGTTTGCTCGCCTTTATGCCTATCACATCCGCTTGCTCATGCATTTCACCAGGGTGAAGATGATGAGCCTCCCATTTTTCATCTGCAACAACACTGAGAAGATGAAAAACTTCATGCAGTGCAAGACCCCATGATAGCAGCTAAACAGTGTCTATCATTTTTCTCTCATCTAGATTTTAGTGGACCGTCAGTTGGGATTGCAGGGTATTGCTTGGGAGGACTTCATCTCCCGTGATTTCTTCAGCGCTCCACTGGTGATATCAGAGGCAGAACATGAGGTGGGAGGTCCTTCACATCAGTTTGAGCATGAGCTGGGAGGTCCTTGTTTGAGCCTGAGATGGGGAGTCCTTCACATTAGTTTGAGAGTCATGAGACTGTCACCATGCCAGTTTTCATCACATATCAGAGAGGCTATCCGAAAGGCACCAGACCGTTGTTTGCAGCATCAAAGCGAGTGTTATCTCCACCCGGGGTGGAAGGGGCCTCGCTTCTGCCATCATCATTATAGGAGAAGGGTAAGGGCAAGGAGCTAGTGCAGGAGGAGGGGCCATCAGGTGAGCAAGAGACCGAGTTTTTTCTCCTCCAGGATGATGAGGTCGATGCGCAACCCACCAATGAGGAGCTTATAGAGATCATCAAGGAGTAGCAATTAGAGATTGAAGACTTAACAATTGATTTATAAAGGGCCAAGTGGAACATGAACTACCTGGAGCGGAGGAACAAACAGCTTGAGGACCAACATACGATCATGGAGCTGCAGAACATCTGTGAGCAGCGCCAAGTTGCTCAAAGAAGAAGGGTTCCACTCACCTCTTTGGAGCAAGAAATCGATGAAGACTGGGAGTCCAACCTTGAGAGAGTGAAAATGCATTTGGAGAGGCTGTTGGACAAAGAAAACAGGGAGAAAGACATGTTGAGGGGCATGAACCATCACTACCAGGCACGCAACATGAGTTCCAAAGCAAGAATCATGAGCCTAAAGGCAAAATTGAGCAAAGCGAGAAAAGAGGCAAAGGAGGAAAAGGAGCAAGATCGGCTTCGAATCTTGGCTGAGGCTTCCTTATCACAACAAAGAACTTCATAGGGAACCTCCAGCCCAAATTCCAAAAAATTTGGGCAAATTTTGGTCACAGGCAAAATTTTTGGGCACAAAATAGGAAATTCCTCCCTGTGCGCCGCGCCACTGGTGAAACGCTAAAACTCTAGCACTATAATCAAGGAATGGCTTGCATATTTGGATTCAACATCAAAAATGCATCTACTGGTGTCTGGGCAAGAATTTTTGACAAGTTTTGGGTCTCCTAAAGGTCAAAAAAAACCCAAAAATGGCCTCTCTGCCACTTTTTGGACACACAGAAAACAATCTTGGGAGAATGAAGTTTTGGAGGGGAAAATGAGCTTCAAATTCAGAAATTCTAGTTGGGTTTGAAAGTAGACAGGACAGGCTTTCCAACAAGCTCACTTGGGCACATTTTGGACACCTGCAAGTGCCCCAAACCAGGCTCCAAAGTGGCGCTACGCACAGGGAAAAAATGGCCAAATTGCTCATGTTTCACGAAATTTCGGGTCGCGACTTCTCCAAGTGGGCCCGACCATCTACTCTTCGATTTTTTGGCACCAAGGGTGGATTTTAAAGACTTTTCTCTCCAGGTGGGCATCTATCAAAGTGGCAAAAGAATACAAAGGGTCACCCCAGCCAAATGGCATACTTGAGAGCACTGCACCTGTAGCTGATGGTTGGCTCTCCATCTCCTTTTTGAAATGATTTGAGTAACTTCCCAACCCTTGGGTGTTCCATCTCTTCTCTACACTTTCTAGATATTGTAAGCAGGTTATTTGCAAAGGGTTGGCTGGCTTGTAACTTCTGGGAGACTGTGGGAAAGAAACTCTGTTTCTGCACCGTGTATTTTTTACAGAGAGTTAATGAAAGGCAGCGACTCTGTTTCATGAGATTCTTGTGGTTGTGAGTGTGGCAAATGTGTTCTTATGTTCCATATGTATCTTGTTACGTTTCATAATTCATTTCATGTTTCATTTCAGTGAAATTTTCTAAGTGAGATTAGGTAGAATTCAATTTATTTTGCTCTTCCTGTGGGAAAATTTCATGTGCAGTGTTATTCCTCTGTTGAAAAGGATTCATGCGACCATACCCTTTTCACTATCTTCGGCAATATTTCCATTCCGCGTCACCTTAAGTTGAAATTGCTACGCTTCCCTCCTACCTTGCCTCACGGAATAATCTGTGCCTTCATTCTCAATTCTCTGTTCTTTGCTAAGCGCCAGTCCCATATGCATCCCAGAAGCTTGGCCACTTTCAAAAATCTTTTCCAAAATCCTTTTTCACTTACTAGCCTAAGGTAAATATCGCATTGCAAGTCATCTCAGACCATTTTTCCTATCCATTCGCTGAGCGTGATTCAGAGAGAGCCCTCTCCTGCTCTGGTAGGGCTAGCTACCAGACTGAGCGTGGTTTGTGGTTACCCTAATTTTTGCCTTCCTTCAGCTTGAGGCAAATTTAGGCGATAACACATATTTTTTGGGATCAGTGAGCCCTGACTGAGGGAGGACACTAGGAGACAATTCTGCGCAGTTCAGGGAGGCAAGACAGGCTTGGGTCTCTATGGAATGTGGGGTTCCAACAGGAAGGGAGGAGGCTTCGTGACTGATCTTAAGAAATGCACAGTTCAGGCTAGGCTTTTGGAAGCTACTCCGCAACTCTAGGGAGGAAGGCAGGCTGCTCAGCTCTGGAATTTCACAGTGCAACTTCCACGGAGGACAGTGACTATGCACTGCATAGTTCCTGGCAGCATGGTTGCATCACATAGGGCTAATATTGTGTAGTGCACAATTAAGTTAGGGTCCAGTGAAAGGGAGTTTCCCTATTAAGAGGATTTTTGAAAAAGGGCTAAGTGTGGGAGGCAAGTGAAATTTGTGAGGAACTTGAAACTTTGGTCACACATTTAGCATATTTGATGACATGACAACACAGGCCACCACAACAACAAGACAAGGCATTACCCTCTGTGAGACAATCTAGAACAAAAAGTGATAAGTTTGACACTTGAGATAGACCCTAGGATGACTGTGACGACACTTGTGCAACCATTCTTAAAACTTTGTGTATGCGTGCGACCAATGTTTACATAGCTAGGACAACTTGAATAAACAAAGACAAACCTTCAAAATCACTAGAAAAGGACGACAAGCATGATAAAGCACTCCAAGATGCCAAAAGATGATAGTTGATCAAGCAAGAAAAATAGGTGAAAAGACTCTAAGGAAGCTCATGAAATGAGATTGAGTGCTTGCAACAATAGAAGGAAAGGCCAAGGAAGGCTCCGAAATTTGAGTGCAAGCCAAAATTTTGGAGGGTGTTGTAACCGCTACAACAAGTGGCATGAAAATTTGAAAGCAAATTTATGGAAACAAGGAGGTCTACCACTCACAATTATGAATATGGAAGTGTTGCCACTCCTAGCCTTCCACAACCTACAAGATTGACACAACAAAAATTGGAGGAAAAAAGAGAAAAAGGGCTTAAGTTACAATTGTGATAGCAATACACTAAATGTCATAAGTGTGCTAAGAATAAATTTATTTTACATTGATTTTGAAGAGGATGAAGAAAAGGAACAAAAAGTATCAAAATAAGAAGATATAAACCAGGAACCAACCCCAGGGGTTGAAAAAGAAGAAATGAATCTAACCATATCTTGTAATGCACTGGTAGGAATTACCACTCAAGCTCTCAATATAAAAGGATATATCAAGGAGAAAAAGAAAATAATGTTTATTGATTAAGGTAGTACCCATAATTTTATTCATTGTAAGATAGCCATGGACTTGAATTTCTTTCTATACTCAGTACCAAAGTGTAAAGTTATGGTTGCAAATGGAGGAACTATAAATTGCTTAGGGAAGTGCCATAAATATTAATCTAACCATGGGGGAATATGTATTGAATAGTCTAATGCTTTCCATTCCAATGGGTGGTGCTGATGTTGTATTAGGAGTGAAATGGTTACAATCTTTGGGGATGATGGCTTTTAGTTTTCAAGAACTTTTCTTGATTTTTTTTTGGAAGGAAAGGAAATGGAATTAAGGGATATCGTAGGAAAACCTGGGAAGATAATCAGCTCTAATGACATGAGAAATATGTTGAAGAAGGAACAACGAGGGGTAATTTCACAATTATGCTCATTGGATGTTCAAACATCTAAGTCATCCATTTCTCTAGATCTCCAAAGATTCCTTGACAATCATTCTAATGTATTTGAGGCTTCCAAAGGTCTCCCACCTATTCACAATGATGATCATGCTATTCAATTGATTCCATGAAGTGTTCCTCCAAACATCAGGCCTTATAAATATCCCTATGCTTAGAAGAGTGAAATTGAACACATGGTTGCAAAAATGCTAGAAGTAGGTATAATTCAACCTAGCTAAAGTTCTTTGTCTTCTCTAATGGTATTGGTGCACAAGAAGGATGGATTATGGCGTGTGTGTCCATATTATAGAGAGCTCAATAACCTCATTATTAAAGATAAATTTCCCATTCTGGTAATTGATGAATTGTTGGATGAACTACATGGAGAAATTTACTTCACCAACGTGGATCTTCATTTAGGATATCATTAAATTAGAATGAAGACAAAATACATTCCGAAAAACAATATTTAGAACTCATGAAGGTCATTATGAATTTTTTGTCATGCCTTTGGCCTTACTAATGCACCTTTTGGATTTCAAGGTTTGATGAATTCCACTTTCAAACATTTCTTTAGAAAATTTGTGTTAGTATTTTTTGTCGATATAATAATCTACAACAAATCTTGGAAAGATCATGTTCAACATGTTGACATGGTGCTTAATCTATTGTAGTAGAAACATTTGTATGAAAAAGCCTCCAAATGTTTTTTTTGGGTACAGGAATTAGAATATTTGGGTCATATTATATCTCATGAGGGTTTTAAGGTGGACCCTAACAAAATTATATCCATAAAGGAATGGAAAATCCACACAACCTTAAGGCATCTTCGAGGATTTCCCAGGTTGACAAGGTATTAATTCAAGTTTGTTAGAAATTATGGGAGAATAGTAGCACCACTAACAACATTATTGAAGAAATATGCATTTTTTGGGACTCCAGAAACAACTAAGGCCTTTTAACATATTAAAGAGGAAATGTGCCAAGATCTAGTCTTAGCTACACCAAACTTCACAAAAATGTTTATTGTGGCATGTGATGCCTTAGGAAATGGAATTGGTGTTGTTTTAGTGCAAGAAGGAAGACACCCATTGCTTTTGAAAGTCATAAAATCAATGAAAAGTGTTTACACAAACCTATTTATGAGAAGTAAATGTTGGCAATACTACATGCCCTGAAGTAATGACACCCTTATCTAATGGAAAGACACTTCAAGGTAAAAATTTATAATGATAGTCTTAATTAATTCTTGGTACTACAAACATCACATTCAAAAGAGTAGCAAAAATGAGTCACAAAGATGTTGGGTTATGATTTTGAAATCATCTACAAAAAAGGGAAGAAAAATGTTGTTGCAGTTAAAATCTCAAGAAGGGATGAGGATATGGAAGTAATGATCTGTTCCATTTCTTTTATCCAAACTGATTGGATAACTGAAGCAAGAGATGAATGGAAGAATAATGAAGAGGTATGGACACGCATTCAAAAGTTGCAGCAATATCTTAGTGCATTTGATACATTTATCTGGAAAATGGTTCACAATGGTAAAAAGATATCTTCTATCTATGTAAGAACTCCAAAATCAAACAAAAGGTTATTTTGGAATTGCAAACCTCTCCTATAGGAGGGCATTCATGATTTAAAAAAACTAACTATAAGGTCAAGAAGGAATTTTTTTGGGATATCCTTAAATATGATATTAGAAGTTTGTAGCAAAATGTTTGGTTTGCCAACAAAATAAAGTTGATACAATTAAGACCCCAAGTCTTTTACAACCATTAGCCATTCCAAGTTAGCATTGGGAAGAGGTCCCAATGGATTTTATCACATGTTTACCCAAGTGCAAAAGAAAGAGTGTTATCATGGTGGTAGTTGATAGACTTACCAAGTATGCACACTTTTGTGCACTATCTCATGGACCTTTTAAAGCCAATACAATAGCTAATGCATTTGTGGAAACAATTCAAAAGCTACATGGAAACCCAAAGATTATTGTAAGTGAAAGAAATCCTATTTTCAATGGAAATTTTTGGGCAAAAATATTTTCTTGTTTTGGTACTTAATTAGCTCATAACTCTTCTTAGCATCCTCAATCTGATGGGAAAAACAAGATAGTAAACAAACATTTGGAAGGACATCTTTGTTGCTTTGTATATGATAAACAAACACAATGGGTTAGGTGGTTACCTCTAGCAGAATGATGGTATAACACTTCCTTCCATACCACAATAAAAATGACCCTATTTATGGCGCTTTATGGATATCATCCACCATCCATCACATCATATTTAAGAGACAACTATAAGGTTCAAGTAGTGGAATATCACTTCGAGCATAAAAAAAAAAGTTCTCCAACTCTTAAAGAATAACCTAACTCTGGTGTAGAATCGTATGAAACAATAGCCAAATCAACATCACAATGAAAGAAGTTTTGATGTGGGTGATTAGGCATTTTTATGGCTACAATCATACAAATAAATGTACCGCAAGTAAGCTAAGAAGGATAATAAATGATCACCGAAGTAATATTTCCCTTACAAGGCATTGGAAAGTATTTGTACTATGGAATACAAATTGAAGTTGCCTGCATCTTCCCGAGTGCACCTATTTTTCCATTTTAATGCTTAAACAAGGTTATAGGTGACAAGCTTCCAGTTCAAACTATATTTTTAGAACTCTACGATGAAGGAAAAATCATATTGGAGCTTGAAGCAATGACAGAAACAAGAATCCGAAAGCTACATAATCAATCAATTTTATAGTATCTCATTAAGTGGAAGAACTTACCTGCTAAAGATTCAACATGGGGGGATGAGTATTGTTAAAAATTGTAGCAAGAAATTCTCAATTTTATTTTGCCTTTATTAAATTTAGAAAAAATGAATTTCCACATTAGCAGACAACTTGAATGATGTTAACTTGTGTGACATGGCTTTTGTCACCCAGTTACTCAGTAAATTCGAGTTGGAGGAGTCATAGTTCATTTTAGCATGTGTGATTGCTAAACTGTAGCAATCAAGGTTAGTTATCTCAAGTTGTTTTCAGTTAAACTAGTTCCAACCTTTGGAGGAACTAGTGGAAGGTCAGTTAAGTAGTGGGACTTTAATCAAACTTAGTGATCATCTAGTTAATTGATCAATCAACCCAAAATAACTATTGCATGCAGAGAATTCGAGTTACCTAGTTGAGTTGGAGATTCCAAGGCAGTGTAACATTAGTTGTAGACTAGTCTTGAGTGTACAGGTGTTGCATGCAGTCAAATGATCAACATAATAAATTGAACAATTCATTTAGAGTAATTTCCTAAATATTAGGGGCTAATTCCTCAAGGAACAGTGCATGGAAATAGGAGCTCAAGTCGAGGAAAAATTTGGCCAACTCTAGGTTAGAGGCCTTAAGTGAGTAGAGAGATAGGTTATGCAATTGCAGGTTGTGCTCAATTGAGCAAAGAAATTGTAATACATCTCTATTCATTTGATTAATGAAAACATATATGGGGGTTTTTAACATATTTCTTTCCCTAGATAAAAATACTTGTTGCTTGTGTGTTATTTCTTGTTGCATGTCTGAGATTTTTGTTCTAAATTGTGAATTAATGTCCGCAACGCAGTAGATTAGGTTTGTGTCTTGTGATTTTGATAGAAATTCATGAGCACTTACAAATATACATCCTAATTTCTACATGGTATCAGAGTAGGATTCACATTAGAGTAGGAAATTTGAAGTTGTTTCTCAGAGGTTCAAATTTGAAGATCAATGTAGCAAGATTTCTTCAGAGTTGAGAAGATGGCCTTCAATGGGCTTAGGCTAAAGTATGCCTTGGAAGGCACCTCAAATTTTGTTGCATGGAAGGACCACATGGAGGCATTATTAGATGACAATGGATTTCTTGAATATGTCAAGACATATATTCCAAGACCACCAACAGCTGATGTCCAAGACCTTGCACAGTGGAAGAAATATGTAGCCAAGGTGAGGAGAATACTCTTGGAGGGAGTATGAGATCATATTGTCCCGAATATCCATAGAAAAAAACTCTATTCTCGATGTGGAAAGAACTGACCAAAGGAAGTTGGCGCTCATGGATAAACTTCAAAGTATCAAGACACAATAGAATGACACTATACCCCATTATTTGAGTAGGTTCACACAATGCCATGATGAACTGGGAAAGGTCGGTGTTATAGTCCCTAAATATGACTTGGTAAGCCTAGCCCTTATGGGCCTTTCCAAGAGTTGTCATAACTATCAAGATTCGATGAACGGGAGGGAGAAACTACCAAATTGGGAGCGTTTATGGTCCGATTTGGTACATGAGGAAATAAGGCGGAATACCAGAGATGGGACTTCATCCAAGGGCGAGGATGAAGAAAATTTTCTTGGATGGAAATGAAAAGAAGGGAAAATGGAAGAAATCCAAATCCAAACCAAAATCCATTCAAGGGGGAAAGAAGAAAGATTTGTCAAAAATTAAATGCTTCCATTGTCATGAATTCAGGCACTATGCAGTAGGTGAAGCTTTAGCTTCATAGTTCAAGCTTGAATTTACCCTCATTGTATGCATGTCCAACACAGTGATGGGGAGCGTGTGATACTTGGACTCAGTTGCATCATTACACATGACAGGGTGTAGAGAAATTTTCAGTGACCTGGAAGAAAAATATTGCAGATGCACATCAAGATGGGGAACAATAGAAGGTATAGTGCGAATGAGATTAGTAAAGTTAGCTTTCAAAGGGAGTCAGGTTCCCCCCTCAAGCTCAAGGATGTCATGTTCATTCTGGGCCTAAAGAAAAATCTCATCTCTATTATAGTTTTGAAATATCATGGTTATGATGTGATATTCAAAAAAGGAAAGGCATTCTTGAGACACATAGCCACGGGACAGGTGAAGCATATCGAAGTTCGTGTGAAAAGCATGTATAAGCTAGATGTGGAGGATTGTGCTGCATTGAGCACAAAGGCAGAGAATATGCAAAGTCATGATGTTGGTGAAATTTGGCATAGAGGACTTTTCCATTTGCATCATGGTGCTCTGAAGATCATGCAACAGATAACCACACGCCTTCCCAAAGGAGCACTTGAGGAGCAGGATGTACCTTGGGGAAGTACACAAAATCCACATTCCATGATTGGGAAAACATAGCACATGAAATCCTTGAAAGGATCCACTCTGATGTGTGTGGAGCTTTCTCAACAACCTCCATTGCCAGACACAAATATTTTGTCATTTTTATTGACGACTTCTCATGGAAATGCTGGTTCTTCTTCATGTAGAAAAATGATGAGACATTCTCCAAGTTCGTAGTATTCAAGGAATTGGTTGAGAAAGAAATGGGTAAGAAGGTGAAGGCTCTTAGGAGCAATAATGGAGGCGAGTATGTGCCAAATGAATTTATTTTTTTTGTGAAAAATAAGGCATTCAACGAGAGTTGACAACAACCCATAACCCATAGCTGAATGGGGTTGATGAGAGAAAGAACCATAGAATTATGGGATAAACGAGGGAGATGTTGCATGATCAAGGCCTACCTCTAAATTTGCAGGCCGAGGCATGCAACACAATAGTCTATTTGCAGAACCAAATTCCTCACTAGATTTTGGGCATGATTACATTGGACGTGGCTTTCTCGGGGAGAAAGTCAAATGTGTCGCACTTCAGGATTTTTGTAGCCTTTGTTTACTGCCATGCTTCCAAAGAATCAAGGAATAAGCTAGATCAAACAACAAAATTGGGGTTGTTTGTGGGTTACACAAAAAATCCCCACGACTACCGTGTGTACTTGCCATCCCTCAGAATGATAGTTGTGTGAAGGGATGTAAAATTTGATGAAGATAAATCCATGTGGTGATCTCTTGAGAGGTAGATTCAAATCCCACCAGAAGAGGAGCTATTAGCTCCAAAGGAGGAGCCATAGGAGATTGTGGAGAAACCATAAATTGAGGATCAGAGAGTGGAGATAACCACTCAAGCAGAACCATCTAGAGAAGGTAGAAAAAGGACCATGCAAATTGAGAGACTTATGCATGGTGCGAGGTAGAATGTGGGTGCTCCTTCAAATCGAAATAAGCAGAGAAGGTCACCAGATTGGTACATTGGCTACATGGATCTAATGACTAAGATTCTAGAGACTGAGCCATCCTATTTTGAGGAAGCAATAGAGAAACCTATGTGGTTTGATGCAATGGTGGAGGAATACAAATCCATTACAGTGTTTGGGAAGTGGTCCCAAGACCAACAGACAAATCAATTGTGGGTTTGATATGGATCTTCAAGGTAAAGCATGCAATAGACGGAAGCATAGAAAATTACAAGGCCATATTTTTGGCCAAGAGGTACTCTCAAGTTGAGGGGATTGAATATGAGGAGATATTTTCTCCTGTATCAAGGTACTTATCCAATAGATCAATTCTTGCTATGGCTACATAGATGGGGTGGAAGATCCACTAGATGGATGTAAAAACAATATTCCTCAATGGAGTTATTGAGGAGAATGTGTATAGCAAGCAACCATAAGGCTTAAAGACTTTTGATCAGGAGTCTCATGTGTGCCGATTCAAGTGAGCATTGTACAGTCTCAAGAAAGCACCCCATGCTTGGTACACCAGGATCGATAGCTATCTCACTAGTTTGGGTTTCACCAAAAGTGAAGCGGATGAAAACCTCTATCATATCTTGGTAGAAGGTAAATTGTTGATTATTGTCTTATATGTTGATGATTTAATTTTAATTGGTGATGAGAAATTGATGATATCTTGCCAGGAGGACCTTCCAAGGGAGTTTGAAATGAAGGACATGGGTCGCATGCACCACTTCCTCATATTGGAAGTATGGTAAGGAAACGAGGAACTATTTGTCTCTGAAGGTAAGTATGCCAACAAGATACTTCAGAGGTTCCAAATGGACAATTTCAAACCCATGGAGAGATCTATAGCAACCAACTAGAGGAAAGAGGATGCCACTTCAGGTGAGGAAGTGGATGCTACTGGTTACCGACAATTGGTGGGTTCGCTAATGTATCTTGTGAACACATGACCAGATATGTGCTATGCAGTCAACCGACTGAGCCAAGCTATGGTTAGGCCAACAAAATTATTTTGAAGGAAAGCTAAGCATGTTCTACGATACCTCATAGCCACTACCTAGTTTGGATTATGTTAAAGACATATAGATGGATCGAAGCTATGTGGCTTCACAAGTGCAGATTGAGTGGGGATCCCATCAGAACAAAAGTGTACAACATGAAGTAAATATATGTGGCACATAGCTCGACAGAAGAATAATACATGGCTGCCAGTCAAGCAATATGTGAGGCGATCCAGATGAGAAAGATAATTTTTGGATTGTTTGGTCAGATGATGGATCCAACTGTGATCTACTGTGTTAATCAGAGCTGCATCGAGTTCTATGAAAATCCTATTTTTCATGATTGATCCAAGCATATAGATATCCAATATCACCAGTTACGGGACTATGTGCAGAGGCAGATAATGTTGTTGCAGTACATTCCAACAGAGGAAAAAGATGCTGACATTTTGATAAAGGTCTTATCAAAAGGGAAGTTTGAGTTACACAAGTGGAGGATAAAGGTGGTTGATAATCCCTCTCTTGCTGAGAGGGAGTGTTGAAAAATGCAATAAGAAATTCTCATTTTTGATTTTGCCTTTATTAAATTCAGAAAAATGAATTGCCACATTAGCAGACAACTTGAATTAACTTGTGTGACATGGCTTGTGTCACCCAGTTTACTTAGTAAATTCGAGTTGGAGGAGTCATAATTCATTTAAGCATGTGTGATTGCTAATTTGTAGCAATCAAGGTTAGTTATCTCAAGTTGTTTTCAATTAAACTAGTTCCAACCTTTGGAGGAACTAGTTGAAGGTCAGTTAAGGAATGGGACTTCATTCAAACTCAATGATCATCCAGTTAATTGATAAATCAACCCAAAATAGCTAGTGCATGCAGGGAATTTGAGTTACCTAGTTGAGGTGGAGTTTCCAAGGTAGTGTAACATCATTTATAGACTAGTATTGAGTGTATAGGTGTTGAATGTAGTCAAATGACCAGCCTAAGAAATTGCACAATTTAATTAGAGGAATTTCCTAAATAATAGGGGCTAATTCCTCAAGGAACAACGCAAGGAAATGGGAGCTCAAGTCTAGGAAAATTTTGATTAAGTCTAGTTCAAAGGCTTTCAATAAGCAGAGAGATAGGTTATGCACTTGCAGGGCGTGCTCAATTGAGAAAATTATTTGTAATACATCTCTATTCATTTGATTAATGCAAGAAGGCATTAGGGTTTTTAGCATATTTATTTCCCCAGATAAAAATACTTGTCGCATTTGTGTTATTTCTTCTTGAATTTCTGATATTTTTGTTCTAAATTGAGAATTGATGTTCGCAAAGCAGTGGAGTAGGTTGGTGTCTTGTGATTTTGATTAAAACTTCATGAGAAGTTGCAAATTTAAAACCTAATTTCTACAAGTATTTCATACATAAGCATCCATAACTACTCAAGCATTGAGGAAAAAACTTTTTGAAGGAGAGGGGCATGTTAGGTCCCTATAATACTGTTTTAGACCCCATATTGTTATTGTTGTTTCCCATAGATTCCCACTATAACTATTGTTGAGACCTTACATTATTATTGTTATGTAGGCCCTAATTATAATTTGACTCTTTAGACTCCTATATATAGGAAGGAAGTCTTGTCATTTGAATCATCAAAGAATTTTTCATTTATGTGATGTAAAGGTAGGTTGCCCCCTCAAAGAGGCTTATTATCTAGTCATTGAAATATCCTTTCTTATGTTTCTACGCTATTTTTTATTTGGATACAAACAATTGGCATATTTTCTATGAAGGGTCTTGAAATTATGTTTGTTTGCTCTACTTTTGACTCATATGTGCTCAACCAGGCACGTGATTTATTGAATAGTTTATTCAGGAGATATTAATGTTTTTCATTGCCATGGATAGTGATATGATGAGACCATTTGTTATTATGCACTATTCATATCGTGCTTTTTATAGATTCAAGAATTTTCTTTGAAGTTGACATGCAACATATATTTGTTTTTTTTTAGGTTCAAGAATGTTTTGAGGTTGACATGAAAGAGCTCCCAACACAAATAGATACATGTACATATAATAAGTGTTAATTGTGAAAATCTATGATGGAACCCATAATTAACCTCTGTGTATATACTTTCCTTCCTTCATAGTATGTCATTTCATCCTTGCTACTTGCTATATCCTTTCACTTCTTTTCTTTTGCTGATGATTCATTTATAGTGGGCCCACTTTCATCGATGATTGGTGTGGTTGAAAATAACATGTTAGATATAAAAACTTGTGTTATTGTTTGATTATAGTGCCATCATAAATGGTTTGGTATGATGATATTTTCAAAGTATTTTCAATTTGAGCCATTTCAAGCCTGGGGTTGATCTCGTTTTTGTCTCCCCTGGAAGGATGCTTAGAAAATTTTGAACATGCCTGAGCTAGAGACAACAATGATTTTTGTTGAGTAACATATATTTAAGTTGATCTATTAGTTTAACCTGACCTACTCTATGATAGGATAATTACTCTGGAATTGCTGCTGAAGACTTGACTGAATTGTTATATCCTAAATGATCACATTGATTTTATATTAGGAATTGTTGATTAAGTACCTAACCTTTGTTTTCACTTTGAAATTCCTTTGAAGGCTTACTTATTCAAATATTTTACTTGTAACATATATATTCATGTATTATAATGCTCTAAGAAATGCCTACAGGCTGAGATCCAAAATAGGATAAAGTGCCCTAATTTATGGTTATATGTCAAAGAACTTATGAATTAAATTCCATATGAAAGCATATGGAATAATGTCTGATTCTTTTAATCGTGTGTGTGGTTGGATAACATTCTTGACAACTATGTTGGGATGGGGTCCCTTGGGTAAGTTTTGGGGTTAAAAAACCAAGTTTTGATGTAAATTTTGGTAAAAAGATGTAAAGTCTCCACAAATTGTGGATGCGGAGCGTGTAGGTGGTTAGGAGTAAAAAAGGGTTTTTAACCCTTGTCTATCTAAAATTGAGTTGGTTTTGAGATCCACCCAGAGGTGTCTTAGAGAGTCTAAGGGAGAAGTAACAAATGATGGATGTAGTGGGTCAATAGATGATAGTGCAGAGAAATGAGTCATAGAAGAAGAAAAGGCTCTGTAGTTGAGTGTGCAGAGGCATAGAGTAAGAGTCCATAGTTGAGTGCGCGGACCCTTGCAGCTGAGTGCATCGGGAAGTTTGAGTCTATAACCTCATTTTGAATATCAATAAAGAAGACTATTGGAGAAATTCATCTGTTCATCTGTTATTTTTGTTGACGATATATGCTGTGATGGAATAAGTTTCTTTATGGAATATTGATGTATTGATGCGCGATTATGTTGGATAAGTCTTGCTAACTGTACGCAATTCATGTGAATTATTTACGCGAAGATTATAATACTTGTTGTTGTGTTTATTAAATACTTAAGTAGACCTGTGCAAACTCAAATCTAGGGTTGTTCTATGGTGCGCGTAAGTGGATGTTTTATCTGTTAAGGGTCTGCAAAACCCTATCACAGACCTCTGCGAAGGTCTAAGCGCTGTTTAAGTGAAGTTGTAGTACCAAGCCTTAGGGCTTATAGGTCTGCGCGAAGGTAGATTTAGGGAAATAAAAACATCACACTGATCTCTGGATGTGGAAACTTGGTTCCAACATCCCCCCATACTGCTTTGGGTGAGACTTCAGCATGTGCTACGCAGGTTGATGCCGAAAGGGCCAATAGTGTAGGGGATTGTTTGGCGCAATTAAATCTAAACCTGTTTCAGGACCCAGTAAAACAACAAATGGTTCCGTTGCTAGGACTGGAATTTGCATAAAGAGATGTGTGATGTCGCATCACTGGAATCTGACCAAGAAGGAAATTGAGAAGTGGTTGGATAGGAATATTCATGAATTTGCGGCGCAAGAGAATAGGAATTCACACCTGTTAAAGGAGTAGTGGTTAGATAAATATTTGTACACATAAATACACGAAATTTTCTTCTGCACCTTCCCGATTGAACTATATGAGTGGATAGCTAAGTTGGCAGACGACCAAGGAAGGTGGAGGCTTGACAGTCCAATAGTGTGGACTCCGGAGCTAGTGCGAAGGTTGGAAGCCTTTGAAGACAAGATCGCGCATGCTATTGACCACTGGCTCGATCGAATTATAGGAGGATTTGTTACAGAGTTCGCGGTTGATACCTCAGTCAGCTACAATGAAGCAGAGTGACGCTTCTTCAAGGGACCATGAGGTAAGTATCTGAGATCTTTGAATACCTAGATTAAGATGATCTTGTGTGAGAAATAGGTTATGCCATTTCCTTGATGTTCGAATCTATGCGAATTGGATGGATCCTCGGAAATCGAGAAAAAGAAAGCCCTGAATAGCCCATTGATTGGACCTCCTTTGAGTGACGACGAGGGAATGCCACAAGCTTCACCACAGAGTGCGTTCCAGCTGATAAGACAGGGTTTTCCGCGGATACATCATCCATCTACCCCACCTCCATCTTCACCTCCACATCATACACCTTCGCCCACACCACCCCCACCACCAACGCTGTTCAACATGTTGAACTTAGTAAAGCTATTGATTTTCAAGGGTATAGGGAGTGAAGATACATATCAATTCTGGTTTGTTGCAAATGCTGTGTTGACCGCGTAGTAGATCACTGATGACAACATAAAGAAGGCACACTTAGTTACTTCTCTGTAGGATCATGAACTGATGTGGTATATTAAGTATTGTACTGATCATCCTTTAGAAACGCTAGAAGATACTAAGTATGCTTTAAACAAGGAGTTTAGTAAGCCTAGGTATGATTTGTAGTGAGTTGTTGGATTTAAGGAAAACACGATGAGGGTTGGTGAGATGCCATGGGAGTTAGATCAAAGGATGCAATGTGTGATCCACAAAGCTAATATGCAACTCACAGATGGTCAACAACGCGAATGGTTTATAGCCTCGCTTGTGACCATAGCCTCTCTTGTGCCCCACCTAAGGATTGCTTTGTCACAACAATAGATAGGAACTCAGGCAAAAGCCCTGGAAATTGCGATGAGATTGCATGAGACACCTATTCAGGGCTCGGCTTTGGGAGTCCAACAAATTCACTCACAGTTGCAAAACCTCTACTTGGAATTACAGAGTTTGAAAAAAGAGAACGAGGCTAGGCCAAAGGTGCACGAGGAAATTTGGTGCCTCAAGTGTAAGAGCTAGAGGCATGATAAAGACCACTTCCCTATCTTTGTGAATTATCTTACCGGGGGGGGGGATCGATTCTCCTGAGGCAGGAAGCTCCAACAGGAACAAGTACGGGGCCCGTGCTATGGTGCACTATTTGTCAGGTGGCTGGAAAACATGGAACAAATAATTTCCATTTGCCGCAAAAGTTCGTTCAAATGCCACAACAATTATTTTGCGATTTTTGCAAATCGGTAGGCCATGATGAGTGCCATTGTCGTAGCTACGAGTTGATGATGGAAAGAACACCTACCTATTGGATGCAAGTAGAAACTCGGCCTCCAAATCAAGGTGCTGGGGAAGTGCGCATAGGATATCAGGGGCAAGGACGAGGTTGAGGAAGAGGAGGACCTGGTAGAGGTCGTGGTCAGGCTATTTGCTATAACTGTGGGACACCAGGGCACTACGCGCGGGAGTGTCAGAATTAGACACACCCGTTTCTTCAATACTGCAGCCAGCTTGACCACACTATCAAAGAGTTCCCTGTGCTGAGAGCTAAGATGTAGGAGAAGAAGGCACAACCTTAATACCCTACACAAAACTTACAAATGATGAGAGCTGAGCCCTGCGAGGAAGATCCAAATGTGAATATTGTGCTGAGAAGTGGAGTAACAACTGGGGACGATAAGGGAAAACAACCTTAAGAAGATGGATGGGTTCGTAGGGCCCCAAAGAAAGAAGTTAGTTTTGATTTGGCATGCACAAAGGGAACATTTATGGAAGCCAAGAAAAGCTTCACTGGGGCATCTACTTCAGGAATTTAGAGAAAAGCACTAGAAATTAGCGTGCCTATAGAGGTTGATCCCTCTGTACTTACCACGTTCCTGGAAACTTGAATGAAACTTCTGCGCGATAGCAAGGCTATGAAGGGTCTGCAGGAGTTGATAAACAAGTGTGCTGGTAAAGAAAATGCTCCTAATGTGTTATCACTCAGGTTGTCCTTAAAGCTCCTTAAAGGATACGGCCGAGGTAACCACAAACCGATCTTTGGACTGCAGGTCCTAGCCTACCTGAAATCAGAGAGGGCTCTCTCTTTATAATTTAGCTTTGTTTTGGGTTGATTTTAGGCTAGTTATGATTTTCTTGGGTTTTGTTTTGATTTTGGTGGGATGGAGGATTCTTTCAAACAGAGTTGGGATGCATAGTGTGAGAAGTTCAAACCATTGGGCATGGAGTCGTGGATTAGGCTTGCTGTTGCGTTTTCTTGGTCACAAGAGGAATACAGAGCAGGATAGCTACACATAAAACAATATCGAGCTGGAATAAAGATGGAACGAAGGTCAGTGAATGAAAGGCAACTAAGTAGCTCTCATTATGCTAATAGAGGGAAGGTGAATGAACATTTATATAGGAGTAGTCAAGGATTCCTAAACAACATTCATATATGAAGGAACTAGCTTAAATATGAGCAAATCAGTATTCATATTCAGGACTAATTCAGAGGAAAACATAGATAAATCACAGAAATTGAGAACATAATACAACTAAGTGAGCTTTGAACTATTCTTTCTTTCTGCTATTTAGATAATGAAACAATGATGGCATAAAACATATAAACTGTAAACAGAGATAAGAAACACTTATTGGGCTATGTAGAAGTGTTAGGATTCCATAGTCAATCTTTAGTCATTAAAACACAACAGTCAGTTCATCTCCCAAACATTCCAGCGATCTTTGATTATAGAGACTCTCAGAAAATACAATGCAAGTCTAGAGGAAGTTATCGACCAACCAACCCTTTAAACAACGCTCAGGGTGGTTTATATAGGCAAAATATCTACAATAAACAGATCTCAGACAGATCTGATGAAACAACTGCTTCTAACCTAATCTGTACTGAAATAAATGCAAAAAATATCTATCTAAGCTGCGTTGGAGGCAGCAACATTCAACATGAGTAAATATGGTGTCCTTTGAGCTCTGCGCTGGCCAATTTATCATAACTGTGCTTTAACACTTGTTCTGCTTCTTTATATTCAGCTTTGCTACTCTTGGGTGGCCTTAACGCGTATTAACTATGATCTGGTGAGCTTTGAATGGCCTTTGCCACTGTCTTTGACTTTGATGGAGGCTTTTCAATGTTCATCTGCCTTGGAAATAAAGATTTCCACTAAAAAACATTAACTAATACACTTTGCTGCAACACTGATACTCTTTTACTGAATGTGGGCTCTTTCTCACCGCTGATACACTTTGCCGCATCAAAATCGCCCTTTTATGGCCACTTATGGCAAGATTTGACTGTTGTTGTGCTGTCTGCGGGCTTCTGGAGGCTTTGGAGGAGTTTCGGCGCTGGCCGATCAAACTATCAACCAAAATGAAGAAATATTGCAAAAATGGCAGAGATCTGCAAAAAGATAATTGTGCTTAGGCCGTGCTCATTGTCCGGAGCAAAATCTGGGCTTGGAGCGATCAAAAATGGCTTAAGAATGCATGCTTTTCCTTTGACTGGGCGCGCGCGGGCGCTGGAAGAAATCCTGTGAAAACCGGCCATTTTCCTTTTACACAGCCAAAAAAACCCATTTACACGCAAAAATCGCAAAAATCCGGAGCGGGAGCGGCACTGTAGCAAAGATTAAATCCAGGCCGTTGGATCGCGCGAAGGCAGATCCAACGGCTGGCGCTAAATCGGCGATCGGCGGATCGGCGGATCCCAAACTGTAATACCTCCGATGAGCGATGAACCTGGCGGACCCGATATACTATAGGCCCTTTCTTTTATGGATTTCGGGTCCGCCCATTGGAGCTTTCATATCGGCGGATTTGGTAAAAATGGGTAAGCGGACCCGATATACTATATGCTGCGCTTTAATTTATTTCGGCTCTGTCAGTAGGACATGGGGAGAGCCGCGAACAAATCATGGCCGTTGATCTGGGAGGGCGATGGATGGCAGAGATTACGTCGGCAATTCGCTATCGGTGGGGTCATGGGGTTGCCACATAAAAACGCCGAAACCCATCGGACTCGATATGCCTTTATGCCGCGCCTTTATAGTATTTCGGCTCCGCTGGTCGGAGCCATATGTGGAGTGATGCGATTAAATATGGGCCGTTGATTCGGGGGCCCAGAATGGGCGGCTGCGATTAACTCGGCATTTCGGCAATCGGCAAGGCGAAGGGTTTATACATATATGGGCGGAGCGAAATGGAAATGCACGACAAGATCAGGGCCGTTGATCCGAGGGCCCGATCCAACGGCTCCCGATAAGTCGGCGATATCGCGTAGGGGCGGACATGGGGCACAACTTTATTATTGTGCAATCGCCGACAAGATCTGGGCCGTCGGATGGGCGGGGCGACCGGACGACAGCGATTTAATCGCTATATCGCAATCGGGGGAAACCCGGGGGCGGGGTCTTATATGTATAATGCGATGCGATATGCGATAAAGCGGGGTTTACGTTATAACTAAGTTTTATGAAAAACTTTAGTTTAATACGATAAAGTGGGGTTTTTACAAAAATGCGGAGATATATATATATATAAAAGGGAAATATGATGGGGGCACCTCCCGACAGCGATATCGCTTCGGAGGGGGATCCAAAGGGATCAGAAGAATGTATATGTAATCAGACAAGGGACATTGCGATCGGGGGAAAGCCTCTCCGATTGGAGGAGGGTTTTTGCCTTGAAAAAGGTAACAATAAGGTTAATGAAGGGATTTTTAGTTTTTATGCAAATGGAAGAAGTCCAAATGCATTTAGAAGATGGTTTGGGGGGGTAATGAGGGTTCTTGCTAAGTTTTAGGTAAACTTAGCAATTCCCAAGCGAACTTATGGTTATTTTTCAACCAGAGGGAGGGGATAAGTATATAGGGGAGTTATATACATAGTTTTAGTAGGGGAGGGGTAAAGAGATAGGGAGTTACATAATAAAGTTAGTAGTTAATATGATAATGATGAAAAAAAGCGCTAAGAATGATGTCTTAGGCTATCAATGGGGGAAAATGACTGATAGAAGAAGTGTGAACATTCCTTGAGTGAAGCAGATCTTCACCAAGGCAAATGATATGGAGAATGATGAAATTAAGAGGTATCAAGCAGATCTTGACCTCTTTTAGGGGAAATTAATGAGTGATTTGGGGAAAGAGGAAGAAGGGGAAGTTAGACATGCCTCGCTTGAAGTTCTCCGACTGAACAATTGCTTTCAACTTGTGATATGATAGATATAACACTTGACAATATGAAATGGATCACAAGCCATGATTCTTCAACCACAAAGCTACCTACCCGACCTACTCACCTAGCATTTTCTCTTCTTTTTGGTTTGGGTGAACTTGAACTAGCATACCCAACTTTTTGTTCTTTTCTTCTTGCTGTCCTCCTATCTACAACTATACTTATTGCATCCAGGGGCTCAGATTAAGCTGTTGAGCACCCTTGTCTCTCTACCTATCTACAGATCTGCCAAGATTAAACAGTTTGGACAGATGTTTATTCTCTATATTCTAAAACAGGAAATTGAAACCTAGGGAGACCAAGAATAAGCTGTTTGTACCTCCCTTAGCTGAAAAATCATCAAAATGGATCAACCATAAAAAATGGAACACAACAGTGGCACTTAGACTAGCACACTCTCAAGGACACTTCTCTGGCCATCTGTATCAAATATGGAGCATTGCAGCAAGCAAAGTATGACATATTTGGCATGTAAAAATGTCGATCATGAAAGATGATTAACCTGCTGCAGCAGGAGGCTAACAGTGGCTCCACTTGGGGATGGATTTTCCTTGTGACAAGCGAAGAACAACAGGTCAGACTGCCTTGTATTCAGTTGTTGCTGTGCTCTGTAAAAATCCCTTGGCTGGCTGCCTTATTGATCCTACCAACCTACCTACCCTAACCAACACTTACTTTGCTGTTAGGTGAAGTGAAATAGTCAATGCAACCACTTAAGCAATAAAAACATGAGTGGGCTTTGTTGCTTGTGCTTGCTGGTGAGACCAACTGAGATCTTGCAATCTGATGTGGCTTTGTTAACCTTTGAGAAGATCAGGAAGCTACTGATCTCCTTCGCTGAACCTAAAGACTGTACAAAAGGGTCCTGCAACATATATACAATAGTGCTGAGCTGAAATAAACAACTGTACAAAGGTTTAGGATCGTTATCATGCCTTGGAATGTGGAAACCATCAACATTTTGATACTGAGCCTTGCAGCCTGCTAATGGAGAAGAGCACTGACTTATTTCATCGCTCAGCCTGCCATCTAATGGATTGCACAAAACTTGGAGCGATACTTGCAACTCATTACAAACAGGCTGAGATGGCACTTGACAGATTTTCACTTGCTGCTTCTCCTTTTCTTTAAATAATTCAGATGATTCAAAACAAAGCGACAGAGAATCATCTGGGACTTCTTGATCACATGCTGCTGCTTCCGAGTCTTCTTCTTCAATCTGACATTCAATGGCACTCTAGGGCTGCAAATCTAGAGGTAATGCATCAGGAGCAAGGATTTGACTCTCCTCTAGATGGCCAATATCAACACTTGATGATACTTGGTTACAAACTGCATGATAATTATCCTTGATAAACTGAAAAGATTCAAAACAAAAAGGTAAAGTTCCTTCGCTGAAATCAAAATTCTCTGCTTTTTCCACCTCCTCTTCATAGCTGAAACATGCAAGCTGACCACTGGGTTCAGGCTGCTGATCCTGAACTGTGCTTTCTGCCAAAATAGGCTCTGACTCCTCTGCAAGGCTGATTTGGACATTGGGCGCATAATCTTCATCATATTGGTGATATTTGGGCAGACAACTGAAAGAAGGAGAGCAATTATCCTCATACAATAGATTGGGAGATTCATCCATATATTGCTCAGAAACTGAAGTTTCATCTTTGCAAGTAGTTTTTCTCTCAGCTCTTGCTCTGTTTCGCTTGGAAATCAGATTTTCCTCCACACTAGCAGCTATATTCTGCATGTCTGCTAAGCTTTGAGGGGCTCTTTCCCTTAGTTTTTATGCCATGTCGGTATCAAAACCATCTGGGAATTTATACATAGCAAGATCAGGTGGAGGTCTGAGGTTCTGTGGGATTGCATTATAAACATTATTAAATCTTGCACAATAGTCGAAGACAACCTCTTGAGGGCCTCTTTTGATAGTATCATATTCTGATAATATGTGCAGGGGATCCTTTTTTTTCTCCCATCTGTTAAGGAATGTTTGGTGAAGAGCCTCTAGATCAGCTATGGAATTTGCAGGAAGAGCTCTAAACCAGGGCCTAACATCACCTCTGAGACTTTGGACAAAAATCTTCATTCTTATAACATCATCATCTATTTCATAAATCTCAAAATAGTCCTGCATTTTTTTGGTATGTTGTAGGGTTGTGTAAGAACCAGTTCCCTCAAAATAAGTGATTTTAGTTTGGTAATCCTGAGGCATAGCTCCAAGATTAACAGGTAATTGTAAAGTTGTATAACGATTCACCATATTTGCCAGGAAAAATGGAACAACAGGAAGAAACAGAACAACTGGAACAACGGGGATGGAAGACGAAATAATAGAAGGAGTTGGAATATAGCTTTGATGAACTGTTTCAGAGGAAACTTAAAGATTTTCTCTCTCAGGTTTGTTCCTCCAGTGGAGTATTGATTGAAAATGATGTGGAGTCGCCAGGTGGATGACTTAACTTTTAAGTGCCTGATCTCTGTCCACCATCAAAGATCAAAACTAAACATGAAAAAGTTCTGAAGAATAGGAGCACTTTCTCCAGAAAATGAGATTTGTCCCCAGCGGAGTCGCCATTATGTTATCACTCAGGTTGTCCTTAAAGCTCCTTAAAGGATACGACCAAGGTAACCACAAACCAATCTTTGGACTGCAGGTCCTAGCCTACCTGAAATTAGAGAGGGCTCTCTCTTTATAATTTATTGTTTTGGGTTGATTTTAGGCTAGTTATGATTTTCTTGGGTTTTGTTTTGATTTTGGTGGGATGGAGGATTCTTTCAAACAAAGTTGGGATGCATAGTGTGAGAAGTTCAAACCATTGGGCATGGAGTCGTGGATTAGGCTTGCTATTGCGTTTCCTTGGTCACAAGAGGAATACAGAGCAGGATAGCTACACATAAAACAATATCGAGCTGGAATAAAGATGGAACGAAGGTCAGTGAATGAAAGGCAACTAAGTAGCTCTCATTATGCTAACAGAGGGAAGGTGAATGAACATTTATATAGGAGGAGTCAAGGGTTCCTAAACAACATTCATATATGAAGGAACTAGCGTAAATATGAGCAAATCAGTATTCATATTCAGGACTAATTCAGAGGAAAACATAGATAAATCACAGAAATTGAGAACATAATACAACTAAGTGAGCTCTGAACTATTCTTTCTTTCTGCTATTTAGATAGTGAAACAATGATGGCATAAAACATATAAACTATAAACAGAGATAAGAAACACTTATTGGGCTATGTAGAAGCGTTAGGATTCCATAGTCACTCTTTAGTCATTAAAACACAACAGTCAGTTCATCTCCCAAACATTCCAGCGATCTTTGATTATAGAGACTCTCAGAAAATACAATGCAAGTCTAGAGGAAGTTATCGACCAACCAACCCTTTAAACAATGCTCAGGGTGGTTTATATAGGCAAAATATCTACAATAAACAGATCTCAGACAGATCTGATGAAATAACTACTTCTAACCTAATCTGTACTGAAATAAATGCACAAAATATCTATCTAAGTTGCGCTGGAGGCAGCAGCATTCAACATGAGTAAATATGGTGTCCTTTGAGCTCTGCGCTGGCCAATTTATCATAACTGTGCTTTAACACTTGTTCTGCTTCTTTATATTCGGCTTTGCTGCTCTTGGGTGGCCTTAACGCGTATTAACAATGATCTAGTGAGCTTTGAATGGCCTTTGCCACTTTCTTTGACTTTGATGGAGGCTTTTCAATGTTCATCTGCCTTGGAAATAAAGATTTCCACTAAAAAACATTAACTGATACACTTTGCCGCAACACTGATACTCTTTTACTGAATGTGGGCTCTTTCTCACCGCTGATACACTTTGCTGCATCAAAATCGCCCTTTTATGGCCACTTATGGAAAGATTTGACTGTTGTTGTGCTGTCTGCGGGCTTCTGGAGGCTTTGGAGGAGTTTCGGCGCTGGCCGATCAAACTATCAACCAAAATGAAGAAATATTGCAAAAATGACAGAGATATGCAAAAAGATAATTGTGCTTAGGCCGTGCTCATTATCCGGAGCAAAATCTGCGCTTGGAGCGATAAAAAATGGCTTAAGAATGATTTTCCTTTGACTGGGCGCGCGCGGGCGCTGGAAGAAATCCTGTGAAAATTGGCCATTTTCCTTTTACACAGCGAAAAAACCCATTTACATGCAAAAATCGCAAAAATATGGAGCGGGAGCGGCACTGTAGCAAAGATTAAATCCAGGCTGTTGGATCGCGTGAAGGCAGATCCAACGGCTGGCGCTAAATCGACGATCGACGGATCGGCGGATCCCAAACTGTAATACCTCCAATGAGCGATGAACCTGGCGGACCCGATATACTATAGGCCCTTTCTTTTATGGATTTCGGGTCCGCCCATCGGAGCTTTCATATCGACGGATTTGGTAAAAATGGGTAAGCGGACCCGATATACTATATGCTGTGCTTTAATTTATTTCAGCTCCGTCAGTAGGACATGGGGAGAGCCGCGAACAAATCATGGCCGTTGATCTGGGAGGGCGATGGACGACAGAGATTACGTCGGCAATTCGCTATCGGCGGGGTCATGGGGTTGCCACATAGAAACGCCGAAACCCATCGGACCCGATATGCCTTTATGCCGCGCCTTTATAATATTTCGGCTCCGCTGGTCGGAGCCATATGTGGAGCGATGCGATTAAATATGGGCCGTTGATTCGGGGGCCCAGAATGGGCGGCTGCGATTAACTCGGCGTTTCGGCAATCGGCGGGGCGGAGGGTTTATACATATATGGGCGGAGCGAAATGGAAATGCGCGACAAGATCAGGGCCGTTGATCCGAGGGCCCGATCCAACGGCTCCCGATAAGTCGGCGATATCGCGTCGGGGCGGACATGGGGCACAGCTTTATTATTGTGCGATCGCCGAAATGGGGCGATCGCCGACAAGATCTGGGCCGTCGGATGGGCGGGGCGATCAGACGGCAACGATTTAATCGCTATATCGCAATCGGGGGAAACCCGGGGGTGGGGCCTTATATGTATAATGCGATGCGATATGCGATAAAGCGGGGTTTACGTTATAACTAAGTTTTATGAAAAACTTTAGTTTAATACGATAAAGCGGGTTTTTTACAAAAATGCGGAGATATATATATATATATATATATATATATATATATATATATATATATATATATATATATATATATATATATAGGGAAATATGATGGGGGCACCTCCCGACAGCGATATCGCTTCGGAGGGGGATCCAAAGGGATCGGAAGAATGTATATGTAATCGGACAAGGGACATTGCGATCGGGGGAAAGCCTCTCCGATCGGAGGAGGGTTTTTGCCTTGAAAAAGGTAACAACAAGGTTAATGAAGGGATTTTTACATCGGAGGAAGGGTTTTTATGCAAATGGAAGAAGTCCAAATGCATTTAGAAGATGGTTTGGGGGGGCAATGAGGGTTCTTGCTAAGTTTCAGGTAAACTTAGCAATTCCCAAGCGAACTTATGGTTATTTTTCAACCAGAGGGAGGGGATAAGTATATAGGGGAGTTATATACATAGTTTTAGTAGGGGAGGGGTAAAGAGATAGGGAGTTACATAATAAAGTTAGTAGTTAATATGATAATGATGAGAAAAAGCGCTAAGAATGATGTCTTAGGCTATCAATGGGGGAAAATGACTGATAGAAGAAGTGTGAACATTCCTTGAGTGAAGCAGATCTTCACCAAGGCAAATGATATGGAGAATGATGAAATTAAAAGGTATCAAGCAGATCTTGACCTATTTTAGGGGAAATTAATGAGTGATTTGGGGAAAGAGGAAGAAGGGGAAGTTAGACATGCCTCACTTGAAGTCCTCCGACTGAACAACTGCCTTCAACTTGTGATATGATAGATATAACACTTGACAATATGAAATGGATCACAAGCCATGATTCTGCAACCACAAAGCTACCTACCCGACCTACTCACCTAGCGTTTTCTCTTCTTTTTGGTTTCGGTGCACTTGAACTAGCATACCCAACTTTTTATTCTTTTCTTCTTGCTGTCCTCCTATCTACAACTATACTTATTGCATCCAGGGGCTTAGATTAAGCTGTTGAGCACCCTTGTCTCTCTACCTATCTACAAATATGCCAAGATTAAACAGTTTGGACAGATGTTTATTCTCTATATTCTAAAACAGGAAATTGAAACCTAGGGAGACCAAGATTAAGTTCTTTGGACCTCCCTTAGGTGAAAACTCATCAAAATGGATCAACCATAAAAAATGGAACACAGCAGTGGCACTTAGACTAGCACACTCTCAAGGACACTTCTCTGGCCATCTGTATCAAATATGGAGCATTGCAGCAAGCAAAGTATGACATATTTGGCATGTAAAAATGTCGATCATGAAAGATGATTAACCTGCTGCAGCTGGAGGCTAACATAATGGACACTACGTAGTATAGAAAATCAGAAAACATAAGGCAAGAACAAGGCACGAGATGAGGCTCACTGTGCAGATAGGAGATTATGAGATGGACCAGGTTATTCTGGATTTGGGGTCTGATGCAAATGTTTTGCCTAAACAGACATGGGAGATAATGGGGAGACTTGCGTTGCAGTGGTCTTCGATCCAGCTAAGGATGGAAAACCAGCAGAAGATCATCCCTATGGGATGACTACATGGAGTCACCGTATACATAGACGGTGCGAGTCCGCTGGCTGATTTTTAAGTAATAGAAATTGTGGACGACAACAATCCATACCATGCATTCCTTGGAATTGACTGAGCCATTGATATGAATGGAGTCATCAACTTGAAGAAAAGAATAATGCCGTTTGAGAGGAAATCACTTCGAGTTGTAGTACCATTGGATCCTGCAGAAGGACCGTGCTATACTGAACCGGTCCGTGACTATGAAGAAAGTGATGATGACTTGGATCAGATTTACAAAATAACTGCACGAGATAAAGACTGGATTAATCCAACAACTAATGAATGGATTACATGGGACTGGGAAATTTCCTATACCTTCGATTCAGATGAGGAACTGGAGCATTGGCATAATAGGTTGCATGAAGTATCTATGATGCACTACAACATGATGACTAAATCACTGCGTTGTGTGTCATTAGAGGTAAGAAATTTACCCTATCATGATGGTTTAACTAACGTAGATATGTTTTTGGATGCCTTTGAACAAGAAGTCCCTGAGGATAATCGCTTCCAAGTACTAGATTTGGCGCTACGCACTATGCCTGCACGATGGTGGGGTATGCACAAAGACATCTTTGATGAATGGCGAGATTACAAAATGATGATGAGGTTGCGATTTAGGCAACCTAAACTTCGACTGACTGAGAAGTACAATGGGAGAAATGATCAGCGTGATCATTTAGCGAAGTGGACAAAAGTTTATTGGCCAGAGCTGCAGTTGGAGTGGGTGCACTTATTCTGCCATACTTTGGATATAATCCCTATGCATTGGTACCTAGAAATGGAGCTCCGCCATGGAACCATGGAGTGGGATATCTTAAGGGAAGGTTTCTTATTGACCTTCAGTTTTGAAGATGGGTTCAAAAGCATTGATGAAACTCAACAGGAGGTTAGGGCAGCAATCTTTAGAATTCCGCAGGATCCTTTGGATTTGGTTCATCCAGATTGGAGCACCCAGCTGTGCCATGCGTTGGAATGCTATAATAAGACCGTTGAGGGGGAGGATTAAGGTCCAAGAAATATCAATATTCTAGAGGTAGAAAGCCATTGCGAAGTTGAAGGTTTACAAATAGAGAACCTGGATATCACCGTTCCCTTGAAAACCAAGCAAATAAACATTGGTACTAAAGCAGAGCCAAAATTTGCGAAGATCAGGGACTACTGGGATGATTCCACAGTGGATAAATTTGTTGAGTTACTCCATGAGTACCAGGACCTTTTTCCTACCAAGTTTTCGGACCTGAAAGGCATCATAGGTGACTTGGGTGTGATGAAAATTACTTTGAAACCAGACGCGAAGCCTACCAAGAAGAAACCGTATCGCCTTAATTCCAAGTACAAGGAAAAGGTCCACTCAGAGTTGGATAAGATGGTTGAGGCAGGCATTATTGAACTTGTGGAGGAATTTGACTGGGTAAGCTCGATGGTGGTTCAAGAAAAGAAACAGAAGGGAGAAATAAGGATTTGTGTAGATCTAAGGAAACTTAATGATGCTTATGTCCATGATCCTTTTCTGACACCATTTACTGATGAGGTATTGGATAAAGTTGGAGGGAAGGGTGCCTACTCATTTACAGATGGAATTTCAGGGTGCCATCAGATCAAGATTGCGCTAGAGGATAGGAGAAAAATGACCTTCGCGATTGAATGGGGTTGTTTTCAGTATACTGTCATGCCATTTGGACTCAAGAATGCGCCTGCGATATTCTCTCGCATAGTTATAGCAGTGTTTAAAGAGTTCATCCATAAGTTCTTGGAAGTGTATTTTGATGACTGGACAATGTTCGGCTTAGTGAAGCACCATGTAGCAAGTCTGTGCCTGATGCTGGATACGTGCCGCAGATACCAAATCGCGCTAAACCTAAAGAAGTGTTTGTTCTGTGTCCCCTTTGGGATCTTGCTGGGTCATGTGGTGTGCAAGCAAGGACTGATGGTGGACCCTGCCAAGATCGTAGTGATAGTAAATTTGGAGGCCCCAAGAAGTGTCAAGCAGCTGCGTGCAATGCTTGGGCATACAAGATATTGCAGGAAATTCATCAAGGTGTATGCTAAGATTACCATGCCCATGGAGAAACTAATAAAGAAGGACACCACATTATGTTGGGATGAAGAATGTCAGCACATTTTAGATGTATTGAAGGAGAATATGGTCACCGCATCGATTTTGGTCTTCCCAGATTGGAGAAAGGAATTTCATGTACATGTTGATGCCTCGAGCATTGCGTTGGGAGCAATACTAACCCAGGTTGGTGAGGGAGAAATGGACCACCCTATATCCTTCGCGAGCATAAAATTATAAAAAATTGAAAAGAATTACTCAATGATAGAGCGTGAAGGGTTCGCTATGGTGTACGCGCTTCAAAAGTTCAGGCACTACTTGTTGGGTGGACATTTCAAAATGCACACAGATCATTCTGCCTTGAAATACCTGGTCAATAAGCCTGCATTGGGGGGGAATATCTGCTGATGGTTGCTACTATTCCAGGAGTATTACTTCAAGGTGATTGTGAAGCCTAGTAGGTTGAACGCAGGACCTGACCATCTCTCGTAGATCGAGACGAGCGAGGAGCCTACTAATCTGGAGGAAGGATTACCTGATGTGTAGCTCTTTGTGATGTACATAGATGATAACCACTTTTTGACCACAGGAATGGCACCAAAAGGATACACTAGTCAATAGAAGAAAGAGTTAATAGTGCTCATGATAGATTTCTCAATAATTGCAGGACATTTATATAAGATGGGTGTAGACGAAATGTTGCGATGGTATGTGCTAGATTTTGAACGAAATAGCATCCTCACCGAAGCTCATGGAGGAATTGCGGGAGGAAATTATGCAGGAAAAGCGACAACGCAGAATATTTTGCGCACGGGGCTGTGGTGGCCTACGCTGCATAAAGATTCTAAAGCATATAGAAGGGCATGTGATGCATGTCAACGAATGGGTAGACCATCGCGGAGAGATGAGCTGCCATTTAATCCTCAAATATCATTACATGCATTTGAAAAATGGGTAATTGACTTCATTGGGCCCATTCAGCCCCCAGGAAAGAAGACCGGTGCGCGCTATATCATCACTGCGATGGAGTATCTAAACAGATGGGCGGAGGCACAACCAGTGAAGGATTGTACAATGGTTACAACAACGAAGTTCTTGTCTGAGTATGCATTAACCATATTTGGCTGCCCAAAAGTGTTGATGAGTGACCGCGGTACACACTTCCTAAATGAAACAATCAATGTGTTGATTGAAGAATTCCAGGTTTATCATTAGAAGAGCACACCATATCATCCTCAGGCTAATGGAATAGTTGAGGCCTTTAATAAGATCTCAAGGAACATGCTGACAAATATTTTTAATGCACAACAGAATGATTGGGATGTGCATGTATCTGTTGTGCTATGGGCGTATAGGAATACTTGCAAAAAGCTGACCATCCAGACACCTTTTAGATTGGTCTATGGCATAGAAGTTGTGATGCCTATGGAATATATCATGCCTAGCCTATGCAAAGCAACTTTCACAGGCATGGCAGATCGCGAAGCCTTGGAAGAACGACTCGTGTAGCTGATGGAGCTTGAAGAAGATGGAATCTTGGCTGGATTCCACCAGAAAGTACTGAAGGAGAGTGAAAAAGCGTGGCATGATCGACACATTAGGTTGCACGCGTTCAAGGTAAACGATTTAGTATTGTTGTATGATAGCAAGTTCACCAAGTTTCCGGGGAAATTTCATATGCACTAGCTTGGGCCATATGTTATCAAAGAGATTATAGATGGAGGTGCAGTTCAGCTCGCAAAGCTGAATGGAGAACCTTTTCTGGGAAGAGTGAATGGTAGCCGATTGAAGCCATATATAGGGGATCTGGCTCAATGACTATATGTCGGCAGGACAGTCTTAGTGCTCCAGGTGAAGTTACAGTATAAGAAGTTGCATGCAGGGAGCTACGCTATGAAGGGAGGTGCCATGCAACATAATAAGAAAGTGACCGTTGGAGTCAATGTTCATGATTTGACTGTCAGGAGAGGGTTAAGAGGAGTAGGCTGGCGGCATTTAAGGCTAAAATATTTGAAGATCTGTTGCCAAAACAACATTAATGATCAAATTTTGGGGGGAACGGTCGGATTTGAATTCAAAAACCCCTATAAATTACGCGTGCTGGTCCAATAGAGAACACTTTGCACACTTAGAATTTTTGAGCTGAGTTATCTGTTGCTTATGAGCCGCTCGTTCTTTGAGGATTTGGTCGTGAGCCCTGCATTTTCCAATCTACCAGAGTTGAACTAGAAGTTTATACTTGAAACCATGTTAAGACCAAGCCCTGTTGAGACTATGAGCATTGGGGAAGAGGTCGCGTCGGAAGGATCCGCTCCAGAAGTTGTGACTGTGGAAGCTCCAGCGCCGAGGTCACCAATGCCAAAGCCTAAAACTGTTAAAGAAACCCAGAAGCCAAAGAAGAATAAGTAGAAGAAGGCGATGGTCATGCGTGAGTCACCCAGAAAAAATTCTACTACTCAAAAGTAGAAGAAGGACAAGCAACCCGAGAGGGTTGTTGATTTGGAGGTTGAGGAGGGACAGGGCACCGAGGAAATTGACGCTGAGGGAGTGGAGCCCTTTACCAAGCTACCTGATTACATCCCTCTACGCAAAGGGAAGACAAAGGTCACCAAGGGCCCAGATTTTGACAAGTTCGTCATCTCTATGTCCCTGCTGCGAGAGCAATTTCCCTTTGAAGGTCCGCACCTCACGCAGATTCTCATGCTGAAGATGGAGGATTGGGACTTGGCGAACCATGAGAGGTTCCTGTTACGTAGTAATTTGTCACTATCTCCCTGTCAGTCTCCCTACTGTCTCATGAAATCAAATGCACTATGCTCATGCTCTCTAAACTGGCCAAATGACCCACTTTGCCAAAGTTTATTGCATCAACGCGTCTGTTATTAAAATAACCGCGCTGACAGGCGGCTGATAGTGTAACTGATGCACTGCCAGCGCGGAAGCACATGGGTTTTCCGCGCTGGTCGAATTTCATGAGCCAGCGCATCCTATAAAAGTATTGAGCCGCGCTGACACAACCTGCTCTGTTATTATGATGCGCTGTCAGCGCTCCAGTTCAGTGTTACACCCGCGCTGATCCAGTTTGGGCGAATTTGTTCCAACATCCAGCCTTCCAGATGGTTCCAGACTTGGTTGTTGGCCTTGTGAGTATCGCCCTCCCTTCTATGGAATGTCTGTTCGTCATTTGGAACCACCTTCCTTGAAGATAAGCTTGTCCTCCCACCATTCAACGAGACTCCTTCTCCTATTTAAACCTCCACCATTACCATGAGCAGCTAGTTTGGATAGTGTGGAATTCATAGTGCTTGGATTGCTGCTGCTAGTAGGTAGTTGGTGTGACAAGTGTGGTTTTGCTAGAGGAAGCTTAAGGAAGGTTGTGAGTATTGCTTGTGTGAGAGAGAGCTTTTGTGTTGGGAGAATCTACCCTCAAGGGTCAATGCTTAAGAGACTTGCTGGCTGGACCCTCTAGAGAAGGACTCAGCGTCAGAACTTTGGTTGTACCTTTCTCTGTTATTGATTTAATAATAGATGACTACTGTTATGGTTCCATTCTCATTTGTCTTTATAATGGTTAATATGAATTACATCCTTTCTGACTGATGTATAATTGCTTTTATTAGATTTCACGCTCGTGTTTGTCTTTCTCTTCGTGTGTGCAGGTATCTATTCACGGAGATCGTGGAAGATTGTGACCGGCCAGAGTGAAGGAGCGAGAGCGGCATCTCTTCATCAAACAATAGCGCTGGAATCCAGGTAGGTGTACTTTGCCTCTCTTTTATTTGCAATTAGGAACTTGCACAGTAGCATTGATTGATTGTTGCTAGACCCATTCTGGGCTAGTAGGGATCGCCTCTATCCATAGAGGGGATTTACCTCTCCAACAGTTCCCATACACAACTACCAATTATATGAAGCGTGTTTACTACCGGGATTTAGGTGTCATCGAGTTGGAGACAGTGGAATGGATCCACGGAATGGGTGCCCCACTATCACCGCACTACGGTTAATAACACCTGTGGGTGGAAATTTCTTACTCTTGTGAATAATGGGTGCTTATGGATAGGAGCACCTATACCCATCATGGACATGCTCATCTACAGGATCATGCACCTGCCGCATGAAGGCTTGAATCCAGCCAAGGAGTTTGGCGCAAAGGCATGAGAAAAAGACTTGGCGGATAAAATGAAAAAGGAGTTTGAGCTTGTAAAAAGTTGTGCTGCTATTCCATCACAACTATCAACGATCCTGCAGTGAAGATTTCCACCCAAATACTGGCCGAACAGGTTATGAGGAAGTGCCACACAGACGAGGTTCTAACACTTGTGGTATCGTTAGCTGCACAATGTGCCAAGGGCATGTAGTTTAACTGGTCGCGGTACTTTAGTGAATTCCTTGCAAATTGTTGCGAGGTCTAGGATGAGAGAAAACCATTCCACTATGCGTGGCTGCTGCTCTCCATCGTGCTGCTGGCATGGGAGCTACTAGAGGACAACCATTTTCCTCCGGGGAAGGAAGGATTGTTAGAGGCCGCACAGTTTGCCTCCCTTTGGGCCATGAAGGACCCTGCAAGGGTCACATAAATGAAGATCTTTGGGGTCTTGATGGAAATAAGTTTTTTTTATGGCCATCATAGCAGCCAAGGTTGTCCCCAACCTTGTATGAGAAGTTATTGCTGTATGCCGCATTCAAAGTTGACTTCCATCGCATCTACATTCAGGCACGAAAAGTCCCAGAGCAGAAATGGTATGATTTACCATACTTGGTTACAGATCATGACATATAGGAGGTGATCAAGTGTTGGCCAGAAAATTGGTGCGTCCCATCAGATTTGGGTGCAAGAACCAGTAGGGGCATAGGCAGTTCGGTTGAGTAGAAGAGGAAGGATGCAACAAAACAGGCTGCACAAAATTTGGCCGCGCAACAGAAAAAGGACTCTGGAGAAAAGGCTCGGATGGAGAAGGAGCGCGTTGCAAAGGAGCTAGTTGAGCAAGAGAAGCACGAATCATAGAGAAGCGGTAGGTCCCCTTCGCTTGCGACAAAGGAGGAAGAACAATCTGAATAGGGCAGTAGAGAAGATGAGGGGCAGAGCACCCCATTTCGGCTGTGGAAGCACAGAGAGCAGCAACAGGAGGGTGTCAACAAGAAGCAGAAGTTAGACAAAACGCAGGTGGATCCCATGACCTTGACGGAGGGCGATCTCGAAGAGATGGCGACAAAGTCCATGATACTACAACTGAGCTGCTGTAACAAATTGAACAATAGTACATGCAGACACTAGGGAACGTCCAGAAGGATCTGCGCGAATTGAAGATTGTAGTGCTACCCATCGAATTTCTTCGTGTGCTACAAACAGGAGTAACAGAGGAATTGAGAGCTTGGGAGTAGTGTGCTCTCAGTTTAATCAGTGAGTACCAGGTGAAAAATGAATAAATGTTCACTGAGAAGACACAGGACCTGAAGGAGAGAGATACTATCCAGACACAGAATTCCAAGCTGGCGGCTGTGGTAGTAGAAGTGTGTAGAAAAGTGCCAGAGTTGCACATACCCAAGGACGCACAACTGGAGGAAAAAATCCAAAAATTAGTTGCAGGTATCCGCGAGGAAAAGGCAGAGGTTGGGAGAAAATAACGAAGCTGCAGCTCAATTCATAGCCTTCAAATTTTCCCGAGGTCAGGGAGCAGCACACAACCACTATAAAATAAGGAATGACCACTTTGGAGGCCGCAATCACTGGCTGCTCGACCTTATTTGAATAGGTGATGAAATTAGTGAGAAATAAAAAGGAAGACCCAACCCTGCAGATCCTGAACACAGAAGTTAACAAGCTTCAGAAGCAATATGATGAGGTCTGGGCAACGATGCGCTCAATTTCTTTAGAACAGCACCTCTCCAAGTTACAGGAGGGGAAGCAACTCCGTGCACAGGTAGAAGCGGCCCAAAAGAAGGAGGATGTGCTTAAGGTCCAGTTGGGACCTTGGTAAAACAAAGCTTACCAAGTAACAACCAACATTCAAGAGAAGTTTACAAGCTTAAAACAAACACATCAAAAGATCAAGCTGGCTATGGACAGACCAACTACGGAGCAACTTGTCAAAGAAGTCAAGTAGGTAGCTACGTAGAGTGCCGCTGAGGTAGCAATTGTGCAGGTGGATTTGGGGGATATTCACAGTAGGATCACCATGCCAGTGTTGTTGGGAAAAGTATCTATTCAGAACGCCCCTATCCCACTCTAAGGTGTGACAGTGCCTTAGCAACAAACAAGGAAAACTACTTGAGTATTCTTCTTTATGAAATGTAAACGAAGAGGAAGGATAAACTAACCTGTGTCTTGCGCTAGTTTGTTGATCCAATTGCTCCTCCCTTCAATAGCTCCCAGCTCCCTGCTCCCTTACCGGCCCAACTTCACCAAATTCTTGCAATATCACAGAAGAGAGAAACTACACGAAGATATAGATTTACATTCATAAAAAGCTTAGGATCAGATTAAGCTAAACATGCAAATATAACAAAACATCATTGATACACAACATGTAGGAGAAACTCAAATAATTTTATTGATATGATAAGAAAGTCCAAGAGGAGATACAACCAAGTGAGTCCCGATCCAGCACCTACCTCCCAGCAAAGGAATCCCTTCCTCACCTCCAACAAAGCATAAATTACCCAATGCACTAATCTCAATCTCAAACCAACAGCAATTCTCTGCAAAGTACAAAATTCCAGCCTCTGGATCTCTGGGATGAGGGATCCATATATAGATGTAAGTAGAGAGGATGAGTCAGCTTATGTTTTGACTTGTGGCTTCTCTCTGTCAGTTCTTTCTTCCACTTGGAGACTGAGAGCCTCTTACTCATCACTGGTCGAATTCAGTGAGGCAAGTGTCATTGGAGAAGATTCTGGAAGCTTCCATTGTCTCTCCACCTCGTTGAATGACTCTGCCACTTGTCATTTCCCGCTCAGCGCACCTGGGTAGTGCATTCAAGTGCGTTGCAACGCACCTAGACATTGTATTTGGGTGCTTTGCAATGCACGCAACTAGTAGAGCATCTGAACTGATCCTGATTTGACTAGTTTTGAGCCGTTTCTGGTGGAGAACTTCTGGGAGAAGCTGTCATTGGTTGACCTTGTTTCTCTAGGAGCCGGAACAACATCTTTAGGGACTTAGGATCCCTTGGTTTATGGACATTTCATGCTTATAGCTGTAAGGCACAAAAATGTCTATAACAGTTGCCCCCTAAAGTATGAGGCCGTTTATCGGGTGAAATGCTTTATTAGGAGGATCCGAAGTTCTTTCAATGCTGGGAGGAGACCTGTAATAAGATACAATACAATACATTATTTTCATACTGTTTTCATGATCTAGCTGAGGCGGGCATTCCCATGCTCAGCTTTATAAATTCATTTTTACGTACATAGGACAGACAATCTTTTGATGGTAGACTGATGATTCTGATGAAATCATCATCCTTTGGGTAGGATGATTATCTGTTCTGCAGTGTTGTACATGTCAATGTATTTATTTTTCATAAATATATATCGCAGCCCGGATGGATGAAACTAGATCCGGGGTCTTCAATCTCGTCCGATCTTCACTCTAAGTACAAGTCGATCCATGTGAGAAATGTTTTGAAGTCGAACATGGAAAGACATCGCTTGATTACCAGTCAATGATGTAAACTTTTAACAAGCGCGAGAGGAATCACCGATAATGATAATGACCCTCAAGGTACTGCAGTACAATTCACATGGTGTGAATAAAGGACTTGGCTTCAAACACCACGCAAAATCTTTCGGTCGAAGGTCATTGATGTATACCTGTCGCCGGAAGTGAGAAACTTGCCATTGAGGCATGCAAGCTTCAAAGTACTGAAGGGGGTGTTCCTAGATCAACTTCTTGGATAATGAGCTGATGTCGACAAGAAGCGATCCGTCAAAGGAGGGCCTTAATGTATCCCACATCAGTGACATGGAACGGAGCAAATGATTTTGATGGAGGTGAAAATGATCTGATGATATATGGTTTAGGGTGGCGGTCATGAAAGAATGAAGTATAATGTATGTCAGTGGATGGGACACGGTTGACTTCTCTTGAACATATCGGCAACACTTATATGATGGATTGGTAGCATTTACCCCAAAGGTGGATGGTATGGCGAGACCATGGTGATGTGACCGGTGAATGAAACAACCCAACCCGACTCAGGCACAGAGTGGAAGTGTCATGTTCAAGAGCGACTTGCTACCAATAAAGGTTCTTTGAGTTTCTTCCAATTTTTCCCCAGTCATTGCTGACCAGTACCTCTTTATTTTTGTCAAGCTTGAGGAGGATAACATATGCTTGTTCTATAATTTTCCCTTCGGGCAAACCCATCGCTATGTTTTAACGAGCCTAGCGATAGTGAAACTCGTTCTCGTCTAAAGACAAGTTTGTCGCTATTAATCTTTTTAACGAGTCTAATGACAAAGATAACTCGGTCCTTTTCATTTTTAGAGAGTCTGAAAAGGTACGTAAAGTTAACTCCGGAATTCCTTTTTCATCATCTAATCCCTTAAGTCCGAAAAAGTATAAAACAATACAGAAGGGATGAATTTTCGATAGTTTTAACGAGCCGAACAAAACAAGCGCTCGATCTTTTTGTGCAATAATCCCTCAGGTCCAAAAAGATTAAAATCTAGAGGAGGGATAGCACTTCCGGTCGCTTTAACGAGATGGAAGGCCAAAACTTGGCAATCTTTTCATATTTTACGAGTAAGATGAAAAGAGCTTAAAGAAGACTCGTCTTTTGAGGAACGAGTGATAAAATGGGTAGCAGCTGATTCCAGGTAAGGGTTAGAATTTTCCAAGCACGGCAGTGTCACAAGGATGGCTAGTGAAATCACTCTTCGCAGCTGTTCCTCAAAATGGGTAAACAATCAAATGGAGGTGAATGATCGGCCAATGGAAAAGTGGAGGTGACGGTGCAAACACGACCAAGGCTTTAATGGCTGATAATGTTACATTCACAGTGGTTATTTACCGGAGGATAGTTCATTTTTTAACGAGCTTAAACGCGGATTGAAACACTTGCTTGATCTTATGTTTATTTTTTAACGAGCATGAACTATGTGCTAAAACTGCTCAATAATCCAGTCATATGATAAGAATGTCTCATATAAAACGACAACATTTAGATTTTTGCCCCACTTCCTTTCTTTATGCAAGTTAGGAAACGACTAATCCAAAAAACAGATAAATAATCGCTCTTTGCTTGCACTCCAACAAGGTTTGCATGCCCCCAGGTATAAAACAGAGTTTCAAGGTTACCTCTACTTCACTTCCGCCAAAACAATTGTTTTACCGAGAGAGGCCTACCTCTTACAGGTCACCCAAAGATTGTTCCATTAATCTTTCAAACAAAACACTTCTTCGGCGATGTCTACCGAGATAGACAAAGGTGAGCGACGATGCCCGCCAACTCACATAACTTTGACAAAAGAATCTTATTCTAGAATAACCCCTATCTCAATCACGGACGGGGTACAAACTAGTCATATTCTCCCACGGAAACCTACCCTATACCCGAAGTTTTCCTGCTGAAGCAGACCAGGACGCATGCTCCTGGGTTCCAGTCATATCCCTCCCAATTACTCGCGCTCATCGGGAGGATGGACCGTGGGTTGAGACATTTCTTGCATGAAGAGACCATTTAGGGATGGTATATGACTATTTGCGATGCATGATCCGGGAAATGAAAGCTGGTCCACGAGCTTGACCACTCTTCCTTTGTGCGGAAAACACATTACTCTAAAGAGTGAGGAGACGATGGCTCCCATGCAATAAATATAGTCTCGTCCAAGGAGTAGGTTATAATCCAAGGGTCCTTGAACGACCATCACGTTCATTTGAACGGTCTTCCCTTTCAATGTTATGGGCACATTGGGGAGGATCCCTAAAGGTCGACTGGTTCCTTTATCAAAGCCTGTCAGATTTCTCATCTCAGGCAAAAGCGATGGCGAACCAAGCGCTTTCCAAGCAGTAGAGGAAAGGATACTCACAGAAGCCCCCTCATCTATGATGGTACTAGCCATGACCATTCTATATATTTGGACATAATTCTGAATGGTATGCTTGCTGGTAAACGGGGCCTGCCTAGTCGATTCCAGTCGAAGGAGACAACTAGGTTGCTTGGAGGTGGGACCGAGTAGACGGCCGGGTACGGCTCTGACGAACTTCCTTCCTGCGATAAAGGAATGGGTAGGTTGCCCCCGTGTTCGTCAGAGTCTGTGTTGATGAAGAGAATTTGGATGGTGTCATCCTTATTCTCCTCAGTGATTGTATCATTCGAAGATAAAACCTCTGAAGGCAAGACCGGGTCAACTGCCGCCTCGACCTTTTGACTTTCGTCAGGTATGGATTCAGTTGGTTCATCTTCAATGACTGGCGCTTCAGCTGACCACTTGAGCGGGCCAGCTGGATTTTCAACTAACGAAGGACTCGGCAAGAGTTTTTTATATCTAGGAGGAAGTCGTAACGGTGAAACCGGATGATCATCCGAAACTCTTTTAGCTTCATCTAAGAAGGGACAACGATGGATGGCGTGATTACCTTCGCACAGTTTACAAGGAGATCTAGCTCTCCCTTTTTGTCCTGGGACTTCACTTTCGCTAGTTGACGGTGTGCTTTCAACATGGCTATCAGGGGTTGATGCCACCAGATTGTGCAAACGGGGAGACCAGTCCCTTAGTATCCGAGGGATGCAGGGACAATCTCTGTGAAAGTGGTCTCCCTTGCAAATGACACATGGCGATTTAGGCCTGGTCAGTGCAGTGTGTGGATTTTCGTTAGACGACACTTGTTTTCCCTTATTTGCCTTTGGCTCCTTCTTCTTTTTCTCTTTCTTCTTCTTTTCCTTCTTCTCCTTAGGAACTTGGTTTTTAGCTTTACCCATCCCGTCAAGCGAAGAGGAAGGAAGAGAGGAAGAATTAGAGGAAGTAGAAGGTTGGTGGGAAACTCTGGACTCGTTTAATTACTGATTTGACTGTTCATGAATAGTGGTGTTCTGAACGACATTGGTTGAGAAGAGCCAGACTGGCAAACCAATTGTCAGTCCTGGAAGCGACAATGTGGCCATATGGGGCGCACCAACATCTCCCCAAGACGAGAAGGGACTAGGATTTCCACCAAGGGGAATTCCTTGGTTGGTAGGCTCCCTTTTTTCAACCTAAATATCAACGCAGGAAAAAGGGTATGAATATTCCGTTTAAAATAAATTTTAATGATTCTTGGACACAAATTGCTTTTTCAATTTTAAAGAGTCGAGAAAAAGCAAAAGATGACTCTAGTCTCCTTCGATTTTTAATGAGCCTGAAGTGACAAGTGCTCAGATGGACCTTTTCCGTTAAGGAGTCTGAAAAGGAACGAAAGGGACTGCTCTGGAGATCTAGGTAGAGGGTGTGCCAAACCAATCGCAAAACCGCAGAATACTTTTTAGGGTACGGGCGGAAAATCTTCCCGAATGCTATGTTCAGTGCATTGCGATCAGTAGGGTGGCCGACACGGCTTCCTATGGATAAAGGTTTTATGCCTATAGGGGTCTCCCAATATATACTTGACGGTACGTGGGAGCACAATCCGTACTGGCACTTATCGTCTCACAGTGGAGGAATCACCCAACCAACAATGAGGACAACAGTTACCAGGCTTTACGACGCCGGAACACGTCTCTAGCCTAGACCACTATGTTGTGCGTTAAGTTACAAAGCGTTGTTAAGTTCATTCAATTTATTTTAGGTTGATATTTCTTAGAAGTTTGCCTTTTTGGATCACCACGAGATGTAGATACAATTCCTAAATGCAGTCTAAAGATGATAAGCAAGCTTTTATCTCTTTTCAACAATGAAAATCCTAGCTACAAGGGGAAAAGAAAGACACAATCTTTTCTCAAAGAGCATAGAGAACACTGTAAATGCACTTTTCCTAAATCAAACCATACAAACTGTCAAAATGCAAATGCACTGGTGCATGTATTTATTTTCACTTTCTTAATATTGATGTTTAAAAAGAAAGTTGTTGTACAAATTTGAATTCGATTTCAAGTGAAAACACAAACAAGTTTCTTTTTGAAATCAAAAAGACGATTACGAAACTTTATGATTTTGAAGTAAACACTTGTTTCGACACTAGAAATTCACAAATTCAAACCAAAAGACAAAAGTAAAAGTGCAATCAACTGTCAACAGCAAACAAACTTTCTCCTAAGATCAAAACGACACTTACGACAGGTCTAGATCTAAGGGCGATAGTATGACTAGTTTACTTTTGTAATGGGAAACTGCAAATGATGTAACAAATACACAAAAACAAATACAATTTATTTTATACAACTGAGGTGGAATTAAGGCAAATAAAAGGGGTTTTCAGATAGGTACACACACTGATAACAGGCTGCAAAAATCAGAGATAAAACTGAACAAAATGAAGCAAAGAACCACAACTGCACAGGGCAAAGGCTGATCAGCGCACCTGTTGCACAGAGAAACTGAATTGCAGCGCAGGTAGCCCTCTCGGGACCTACGTTGAAATGCAGAACCTCTTCACAGAGCCTGCGCTGAAGCAGAAACGAGAATTTTCTCTGGGTTCTGGGTCACGGTTTGCAGTTTAATCTATGGTTTTTGGCCGGATAAAAGCTATCAGTAAGGTACAATTAGAGGGATGATTTAAAGGAGGACTAAGAGCTATCACAAAGGGCAGTTAGAGCATTTGTGGATCAGCTGTTCAGATCATAAACAGGCCCAGTGAATGGACTAGAGTAGCAGATCTCTACTTTGCATTTGTAAATGGCAAATGCAGTTCGATTTGCCACTCCTAAGTTTATGAGAAAAACAACAATAGAAACACAAATAAACTAACTAGATACGATCCCCAGTGGAGTCGCCAATTTGTTGTTGGGAAAAGTATCTATTCAGAACGCCCCTATCCCACTCTAAGGTGTGACAGTGCCTTAGCAAAAAACAAGGAAAACTACTTGAGTATTCTTCTTTATGAAATGTAAACGAAGAGGAAGGATAAACTAACCTGTGTCTTGCGCTAGTTTGTTGATCCAATCGCTCCTCTCTTCAATAGCTCCCAGCTCCCTGCTCCCTTACCGGCCCAGCTTCACCAAATTCCTGCAAGATCACAGAAGAGAGAAACTACACGAAGATATAGATTTACATTCATAAAAAGCTTAGGATCAGATTAAGCTAAACATGCAAATATAACAAAACATCATTGATACACAACATGTAGGAGAAACTCAAATAATTTTATTGATATGATAAGAAAGTCCAAGAGGAGATACAACCAAGTGAGTCCCGATCCAACATCTACCTCCCAGCAAAGGAATCCCTTCCTCACCTCCAACAAAGCATAAATCACCCAATGCACTAATCTCAATCTCAAACCAACAACAATTCTCTGCAAAGTACAAAATTCCAGCCTCTGGATCTCTGGGATGAGGGATCCATATATAGATGTAAGAAGAGAGGATGAGTCAGCTTATGTTTTAACTTGTGGCTTCTCTCTGTCAGTTCTTGCTTCCACTTGGAGACTGAGAGCCTCTTACTCATCACTGGTCGAATTCAGTGAGGCAAGTGTCATTGGAGAAGATTCTGGAAGCTTCCATTGTCTCTCCACCTCGTTGAATGACTCTGCCACTTGTCATTTCCCGCTCAGCGCACCTGGGTAGTGCATTCAAGTGCGTTGCAACGCACCTAGACAGTGTATTTGGGTGCTTTGCAACACAGGTAGCTAGTAGAGCATCTGAACTGGTCCTGATTTGACTAGTTATGAGTCGTTTCTAGTGGAGAACTTCTGGAGAAGCTGTCATTGGTTGACCTTGTTTCTCTAGGAGCCGGAACAACATCTTGAGGGACTTAGGATCCCTTGGTTTATGGACATTTCATGCTTATAGTTGTAAGGCACAAAAATGTCTATAACAGCCAGCCGAGTGACTCAAGGGCAAGTCACGACCTTTGTGTTGGGGTCGTTTTGGGATAGGGTCCCCTGGGTCAATTTTGGGGTTAAAAACCCAAGTTTTGATGTAAATTTTGGTAAAAGGCTGTAAAGTCTCCGCAAAATTATGGATGCGGAGTGTGTAGGTGGTTAGAAGTCAAAAAGGGTTTTTAACGCTTGTCTATGTAAAATTGAGTTGGTTTTGAGATTGTAAGAATAGAGGTGTCTTAGAGAGTCTAAGGGAGAAGTAACGAATGATGGATGTAGTGGGTCAATAGAAGATAGCGCAAAGAAGTGAGTCGTAGAGGAAGAAAAGGCTTTGTAGTTGAGTGTGCAGAGGCCTAGAGTAAGAGTCCATAGATGAGTGCACGGACCCCTACAGTTGATTGTGCACGATAGTCTGAGTCTGTAATGTCATTTTGAATATCAATAAAGAATACTGTTGGAGAAATTCATGTGTTTAATTCTATTATTTATGTTTATAATATATGCTGTGATGGAATAAATGTCTTTATGGAATATTGATGTATTGATGCGTGATTATGTTGGATAAATCTTGCTAACTGTACGCAATGCATGTGAAGTATTTATGCGAAGATCATAGTACTTGCTGTTGTGTTTATTAACTAATTAAGTAGATCTGTGCGAACTCAGATATAGGGTTGTTTTATGGTGCATGTAATTGAATGTTTTATCTGTTAAGGGTCCGCGAAACCCTATCGTAGACCTCCGCGAAGGTCTAAGGGTTGTTTAAGTGAAGTTGTAGTACCAAGCCTTAGGGGCTTATAGGTCTACACGAAGGCAGATCTAGGGCAATAAAAGACATCACACTGATCTTTGGATGTGGAAACTTGGTTCTAGCATCCCCCCATACTGCTTTGGGTGAGACTTCAGCCTGCGCTACGTGGGTTGATGCCGAAAGGGCTAGTAGTGTAGGGTTTTATTTGGCACAATTAAATCTGAACCTAGGTCAGGATCCACTAAGCCAACAAGCCATATGGGTAGTATTATGCATTACCAACAAGAATTATGTACAATCTCAACAACAACCATAATAGGGCCAGGTTAAGCCCCTTTTTACTATTTAAGAAAGTTATTTGTCCGAATAAAAGGAAGCTATCTGTCTGAATAAAAGGTTGTGTGGTATATTAGCTTTGAATTACCAACAAGGGCCATGATTATATTTATCTTTTGAATTTCTATAATATCCTCATAATACTTCATACTATCAACAACAACCCACCCAACAGGAACATGTATTGTGAATGCTTTTAGCCATTGTGCCTAATGTTATTGCAATATGATGGATTGATTATATTGTAGGCAATTAATCTGTTTGTTTATGGTAGCTTCCTAGAAGATATTGATTTTTTTTGCTGCCAAGTCTCAAAGATGAAGATACCCACTACTGGGTTCTGTTATGACCCTGACTATGGCTTGAAATTATTCTATGTTTGTGGAGGCCAATTGGCCTTTCTATAATAGATGGTACTTGCCTCATGGCTATTTTGTTTTCACATGATGTGGCCTTGTGGCACATTTTTATTTCAAAATTTAGTGCCTTAGCTAATAGGAATGTTTTTCTCGTGGCAGTTGCTTTAAGAAACCTTTTTTTTTAAATGATTTATATATGTTTCATCGTATTAATTGTTAAAGGAGGCATTTTATTATGAAATGGCAAATTTTATCTTCTTGTTTATGTTTGTGCAGATATATCTATGCCAAAAGGTCTTGTGGAACATGACCTACCTGGGTATGTGTGCTTTGTTTGTATTCAATGTTCTTGTGAACTTTTCCATGTGTTGTAAAGGAAGTTCTATAGTCTCATTATATTGCAAATAATGATCAGAGTTTTACTAGATATTTTAATTAAAAAAACAAACAAGATCACATTATTAATAGTTAAATGGATATTTGTTTGTTATATATCGAAGGCTTCAGATTGCTCTTCCAGCCTTGCACTATGCAAAGAATGGAGCTTCTACTCCTCAACTTTCTCAAATGGTGGATTCTATTAGTTACAAAATTGTTAGTGGAAAACCATTGAATAATTTGAAAGGTGGAAAGACGTATGTGGAAACACAATGGGAATGATTTGAAGTGATTAGACAATATTTTATTTTTAAGTTGTAGCCCAATCAATATTCAATTGGAAACTCATATTGTAATACTTGACATTTCATATAATAAAACACTTCATATAAAAAAACACGCGGTTGAAATTATTTATGATTGTACTTGATATTTTTAAGTGTTGTAATCAACTTATGAGACCTTGTATGATTCCACATGTGTTTTCATATCAGATGAACATGAATATTGTATGATTTTTTTTTAATATAGTTGCAAAATCGTACAAATTCATTTATGTTGATTAATAATAAACACAAATAAAATGAATATACAAATACTAGATTAGTCCTTTATAATAATTATTAATGAAAGTAAATGAAATGAATATACACTATTAAATTAGTCAATTATATAATGAATATGAAACTACAAAAAACAAATGAACGACTATTGGAAATGATAAATATGTGACTATGAACGATGACTAAAATTTGCATATAAATGACTATTAGTGGCTAATTTACAATATCTTATCTTGTGATCAGCATTTTGGTCATTAATTGGTTTCAAACGATGACCAAAATTTGCATATAAATGACCGTTAGTGGCTAATTTACAGTGTTTTATTGCATGACCAACATTTTGGTCATATTTCTTTGGTCATTAATTAGTTTCCTTCCGTTGAAAATAGCAACAAGAAATGATAAAAATAGAATCCATAAATTCCAGTTTAATTTGTCATTGAATTAAACTGAGAATTAAAATCAAATTTTATTCTCATAGCAACTTGTAATAGTTAACTAGAGCGAGTTAACTTAGTTAACTTAGGAATTTCAAGTTGGAAGTCTTTATGAAGTCATGTATATGTTCTCCCTATATTATAAGGGTCCAGGAGGAGTTAAGTATGAGTTGTAATTAGTTAACTTAGTTTACTGAGTTAAGTCTAGTTAAATTAGTTCCAAATTGTTTGAGGAACTAATAGTGAGTTAACAGTCAATTGATGCATTAGTGCACTCAACTAGTGCTACTCCAGTTAACTGAATATTCCATCATCAAAAACTCATGCATGTTGATTCTGAGAAAGACCCAGTTGAGACTAGAGTGCATGGAAAATGCATTATTTGTTCTAGATTTTTCTAAGTTGCACTGATAGTGCATGCAATCAGGAACTGAACCTAGGAGGGATTGTGCATTTATGGATGAGGAATTTCCCTTTAAAGACAAGCTAATTCTCTCAGGAATTGTGCAAAGAATTAAAAGCTTGGAGGCATGGAAATTTAACTAAGTATTGGCCAAAGGAAGTCATCAAGCGTAGGATAGGAAATACTTGTGTAGGTTAAGCTCAAGGTTGAGCAGAGCATATTGTATTCATCCAAATTACTTGACCAAGGGTGTATTGGAATAGAGACATGGAGAGCTTGTGAAGAGGCTAAGCTTTGGTCTTGAGCTTGCTTATGAGTTGGAGATTGAGTTCTCTAAGTGTTGGGATTGTTCTAGAGAGAAGAAGCATTGTAATTTCATCTTGATTTTCTGGATTAATACAATATAGATAGTGGGGTTTTGAGTTGTGGATTTCCCCGGATATTTATTGTGTTATGTGCCATTGATGTTCTTCCTCTTGTCGATTATTGTTTTGCTCGATCTTTATGTGCTTCTGATGTAAAGAGTAGAAGTAGATTCTTGTCTCTTGTTTTAGTAAATTACACGAGGTTGTGAATCTATAAGATTTTCTACATGGTATTAGAGCCAGATTTGTAAAAATTTTCTACATGGTATCAGAGTTGAGAACAATATAATAGAGGAGATTTTGAAGTTTTTAGCTTTGGGCCACGAGTTTGCAGAGAAGATCTGAAAATTTTTGTGAAAAATTTTCAGAAACAAATATCAGATCTAGATTCCTTATGGAAAAATACCCAAATTAAAAAAAAAAATCGACCGAATTAGAGTTCAGATGAGAGAGATATCATTGATTTAAAATCAACTCTTTTTCCTAAAAATTTCATGACAACGAGATAGGGGAAACATATTGGTGTGCTAGCCAAGAACCTGTATGCTCATGAGGTTCAAGATGCATGCAAAGCCTTGAGGATAAAGATAAAGGTTAGAGGCTTCCTGGTTGAGAGGGAGAGTAAATTACCTCTCAACATGCAGCCCCAGAAGAAGCAGTCTTAGACAATTGTGGAGTGACCACAATTGGAGAAGCCGAGAGGAGACCGAGTGGAGGCATCTAGTCATGCAGAGACATCCAGTAAGGGTAAATTTCGAGGCAAGTGGCCAAAGGGATCACATGCAGTCATAAATCCAAGTGTGAGTTGGGGCGATTTGAAGTGATAGTCCCAAGAGGGCTAAAATTGGGCAGGGTCCATTGAGTGGTTTTATCTCATGGATCATACCTTGCTACGGGAGCCCAAAGTACATAGTATCAGGAGGAATCAATGTGATTGATGTAGTCAAAGATCAAAGTGTAGAGGCTAGAGGAGTTAGATATTGAAGAGCATAGAGAGGATTGACAACAAGTGCAGAAAGGCAGAGTCAATAGAAGCATAGAGTTTTCAGCCGACAAAGGCAATAGTAGTCAGAGACTTTGATGACAGAGGCATCATTCTGATTCAGGTTGGATGTTTTTTGTTTCTGGAGTTACTGGAGCTACAACACTTGAGAGAAGTGTTGCATGCAAAACATTCCAAAGGTTCAAGATCAGGATCGAGTTGAATTCATTTCTTGTTGAGAGGGAGTGTTGAAAATAGTAACAAGAAATGATAAAAATAGAATCCAGAAATTCCAGTTTAATTTGTCCTTGAATTAAACTAAGAATTAAAATTGAATTTTATTCTCAAGCTACTTGTAATAGTTAACTAGAGTGAGTTGACTTAGTTAAGTTATGAATTTCGAGTTGGAAGTATTTCTAAAGTCATGTATATGTTCTCCCTATATTATAGGGGTCCAGGATGAGTTGAGTATGAGTTGTAATTAGTATTTTAGTTTATTGAGTTAATTCCAGTTAAATTATTTCCAAACTATTTGAGGAACTAATAATGAGTTGAGAGTCAGTTGATGCATTAGTGCACTCAACTAGTGCTACTCTAGTTAACAACATATTCCCACATCAAAAACTCATGCATGTCGATTATGAGAAAGACCCAGTTGAGACTAGAGTGCAGGGACAATGTACTATTTGTTCTAGATTTTTCTGAGTTGCACTGATAGTACATGCAATCAGAAATTGAACCTTGCACAATTATGGATGAGGAATTTCCCTTTAAATACAGGCTAATTCTCTCAGGAATTGTGCAAAGAATTAGAAGCTTGGAGGCTTGGAAATTTGGCTAAGTATTGGCCAAAGGAAGTCATCAAGCGGAGGATAGGAAATACTTGTGCAAGTTAAGCTCAAGCTTGAGCATATCATATTGTATTCATCCGAATTCTTTGACCAAGGGTGCATTGGAATAGAGACCTGGAGAGCTTGTGAAGAGGCTAAGACTTGACCTTGAGCTTTCTTATGAGTTGGAGGTTGAATTTGCTAAGTGCCGGGATTGTTCTATAGAGAACAAGCATTGTAATTTCATCTTGATTTTCTGGATTAATACAATATAGATAGTGGGGTTTTGCACTGTGGATTTCCCCTGATATTTATTGTGTTATGTGCCATTGATGTTCTTCCTCTTTTTGATTATTGTTTTGATCGATCTTTATGTGCTTCTACTATAAAGAGTAGAAGTATATTCTTCTCTTGTTTTAGTAAACCACATGAGCTTGTGAATCTATAGGATTTTCTACACCTTCGGTGATCACATAGTAGTATATTTGGTTGTGTGTTAGGTCAATAAATGTGGCAATTAATGACTAAAACAATGATTAATTAAATGACCAAATTCATGATTAAATATACTACTAGACGATAAATTTGAGACAACCAATTAACGATTAAGTTAAATACATCTAAATTTCTCACAAAGATAAGATATTGTAAATTAGCCACTAATGGTCACCTGACCAAACATAGTCATTTATATGTGATTTTTAGTCACTAATTTCCGTTTTTCTACTAGTGATCATATGAATTAGCTCTTTCTTAATGTACTTGCTATGCCCATCACATAGATTTTTGATAATAGAAATTTATCGTTCTCGTTTAAAAATAAATAAATTAGTAGTTATACCTAAGTTTAATAAATATGTATATGTATATATATATATATATATCTATATATATATATATATATATATATATATATATATAGTTGATTTAAGTAACTTTGGTATCTATAAATATAAGTTAATCTATTTACAAGTAGTTGATTTAAGTAACTTAAGAAGTTAACATAATTTATTGTTATGAATGTTTTTGGGTATTTTACTAGTTACAAGTTGAGAAGGTATTTTTCTAGTTTTATATTAGTAGGTATTTGGTTTGAATCGCAAATGTTAGGTATAGTAGTGTATGTCGACAAGTTTACCTAGAATTTCACCCACTAATATAAAGAGCCATCCCCATAATAATGTATGTTGACATGTTACTAGAAATTTCATCCATCGCCAAATTAATGGATGTTAACAAGTTTACTAGGAATTTCATCCACTATTGTAAATCATCCCTTAAATTTTCTCCTTATATTTATTAATTCTTTATATTAATGAAAAAATTAATCTTTCTTAATCCTATATATTAATAAATGAAATATTATAACTAGAATGGTGTTGAAAATTTTATAAAAAGAGACTCCTCTAAGAAAATATTATTGTAATGTTCATATATTTTTCATAAGTTCAATTTTCATGTCTTCTTATAAATTTATTTTTCAAAAATATTCATTGGTATAAAAATTTATAAAAGAAAATAAAAAATTCATAAAAATTAAGTTAGGTATTTTTCTATTTTTTCATAATTTAAATTCATGAAAAAAATTCTTAAAATAGGAAAAATTTATCTTCAATACCCATATATTTTTCATCTTCTTTATATCTTAATTCGTACTTTTTCAAAATTATAATAATTATAAATATTGACGTAATCATTATTAAGAAATGAGAAATGTGAGAAGCCTCTTTCATCTCTTCAAAAAAGTACATTTTCTCATCCCATCTCAAAAGGCATTTTTTTTAACAGTAAAGAGTACTATATTGGTATTAATCCACACCCATTCATGGAAAAATGACGCGAGATTTAAATTTCATGTACATTTCCATCAATGGGCATCGTTGTTTGCAGACTAGATGTCCAAGCCCAATTTCTTTCCAAAATTACAGAAAATGACTTAGCTATTACATGACTACTAGGATAAACCTTACAAAACTACCATAGTAGCAAAATGCTTTTAAAGTTCGACATAAAAAACACAGACATAAAAAAGCAGACATAAAAAGTAGACTAGTCATCCAGGGTAGCTGGTCTGTTGAGGTCAATTCCAATTGTTTCTTCAGCAGTTAGGGAGTTATGCATTTCCAATTTAATTTAGAGATCCTTGATTTGATTGCGCAGAGCATCTATCTCATCTTCTCAATTTTCCTCTCTTGCATTCATACGCTTCCTCATGCTGTTGATGAATAATCATCTATAGATCAGCCAAGCTCGCCCATAGAGTGAAGTGATCATGAACACAAGACCCATAGGCAGGTGGGGAGAAAGCGAACAGAGGTGGGTACTTCTCCCACTTCCTTTCTGAATGACCTGCCAACCTATCCAAGCATGGGCATTGGCGACCCCAAGAGCCAGAGTCCAAATCATTTGGGAGAATATGATTCATCGCGAGAATTAACTCAAAGGGACGATTCACATATATTCTTTGGGATCTATCCCAGTGACTCAATTGACCAGAAGGAACAGAGAACCCAACACCCATATTGAACACACAATAGCATAACTGATCCCACTCACCAACAATTATCTCTCCTTACTCCATAAAACAAAAATAGACACCCTCACCAGTAATTGACACTCACACCAGAAGATGATAGTCTCCAAACTATGTGAAGTGGCTACCTTCCATAGCTAGAATTATCTCCTAACTACCCCGACTCTGCGAAAGAGCCCTTGCTCCAAGAAACTTTAGGAAAGAGATGGTCACTTTCATATTGTATAAGTTAAGACCATTATTCCACCATTTATAGAATTTCCCGAGCCGAAGCTTCATGTGGAGTTGAAAGACAACGTGCTTACCTCCAGGATCCCAATGCTCCACCATGATTTCCTTGACATTTGAAACGACTTTAACTTGGTGCAAATTTTCCTTCCCTCGTGCGAACCATCTATTCCAAGCTAGAGGGAGTAAATGCGGCTCACACTCTAAGGGATTTCACATGGTGGTGGATTGAATTTTCCTGCTACGGATCTACGTAAGAGGAGCGAAATGCATATTTCCCACACTTATCCTCTCCACTGCGCCAAGTGCTATGACCTGCTGAGATTTGCAACCACAAATTGCGTGTGTAAGAACTGATATGTTCATATGACACCATATGAGAGGGGAGAGGGGGCACCTATGGAGAGGAAGGATGTGATGGGGGTAGGGTGACTGGGAGGAGGGGTGAGGGAGGAGAAGCGCGTTGGCGGGAGAGGTGACTGGGAGAGGGGGCTTAGAGAGGGAATGCTGTGGAAGATGAGGTGGGGGAGGGGGAGATGGGAGGAGGGAACCATGGAAGAAAGGACAAAATACCACAAGGGGAGGGGAGGGCCAATAGAGTTTAGTAAGACATTTAAATCCATGATTTTTGACCTTTGTGCCTAGTTTTTGGAGTAGGAGAGAATTATCATCAAATTTAGGACTTTTATGAAAACAATTAGGGAATATGAAAGTAACCGTCTATTCCATTAACAATGTTGCACCCTTATTTCATTTGGCAGGCCATGTTGGCTTTCATATCCACATCCTTGTTTAAGCCTCTTAGGATGTGAATTTTTTTAGATTCCCAAAGAGGGGAAGCATTCGAAGGGCTCTCTTGAGAACATGATTCAACTTGTTATTTTGGGCTTTAGATTTATAGTTCAAGTGTTTTTATGACCAAGAGGGAATCCCTCAAGATATTCATTTCCTCGATTCCTTTTTACTGAGCTAAGGTAAGACCAAGAAACAATCGATAAGCCTTTTCTTTGTTATTTGTGTTTTTGCCCAAGCCCCAAGCATACCTATCTTCAATTATTACTTCAATATTAATGAGAATCATCCCCCTCCTTCCACCCCACTCAAAATGTGTTTTCTAAACATTAGACATTTTGGAGTTTTGGCTGGAATCTGGTGAGTTTTTTTGGGTGAAATTTTAATATTTGTAGCTTAAAATTGGTTGTTGACTACATATATGGATTTGGCACCTTGAAAACCCCCTAGATCACTCGGATTGTGGAGACTTCACAACTTCAACATGTGATTCCAACTAGTCCTTGCTGAATTTTGGGAAAATTAAACTAGAAAATGAGGTGGAAGACCCTCCAAAACATATAACATATGGACTGTAGCATCTAAAAATATTTTCATATTAGTATCCATACTAACAAGTTCAAATATTCCTCTCTTGGTCAATGAACTTATGTTGTAACAAATTTTTCGTCGCAACCTTTTATCGCAGATAATACCCAATAATGGTTGTCCTCACCGGTGGTTTGACAACTAAGTTAAGATAGGGTTTTCCCACTGTTTATATGTATAAAGTAATAGTTGGAATATAAAGTTATGCTGGTTCATCACATTTTTGAAGTTCTTGGAGATAATTAGTTTAAGGGTCAATGAACATTAGGAATTCAGTTGAATGATCAACTTATGATATAGTCAACTAAGTGGTCGTTAAGTTGGTCAAGTAACCAGCTCAAAGACAATGGTTGACTAGCGAGGCCACCAACTGAATGGTTTAAGGAACCAACTAGATTGTTGGAACAACTTGGATAGTCAATTAATTGACATGAAGATAGTTTATGAGCTAGTGAAAATTTACGAGAAGTGATTGTAACAACCAAGACTCGTTATTGGACCAAGTCCTTTGTAATTCAGGAGATTGGTTAGATTTTGTACCTATAAATAAAGGACCCTATGGGTAGAATATGGATCATATTTTTATTTTTTATGAGAAATATATTTATATTTCATCTAAGGAATATACATGTTTCAGTCCTCAAGGGACTTCTCAAACTCATCAACATGGATTAAATCCACTACAAAGATCATCATGTAATTTGTGGGAATTGAACATGGGCGAGAAGGATAAAAATAACTCCTCCCAACTACCTAAGATAAATACAATTGACAATAATTATATTATTTTTTTTTTCCCTAAAAAAACTTATATTCTCATTGTAAAAAATATACATTGTGCAGACCCCGGGGGTGTACCCATCACATATCAAAAACTTCAATGAAGTTCTAAAAAATTCTGTCCAAAAAGACAATTTTTTTTTAAATAAATAGTTAATTCAAATAATGCAACTGAATAAACACAACCTCCAAGGCTTGATCATCCCTCTATTCTATGATCTCCAATGTACCTGTCTAAAATCTTAATGTAACCTTTGAAATATGATCAACCATGCTATTTGTTTCTTTGCTTGTACCATTCCATCTTTCCAACCTCTTTCTTGATTTCCTCTACGATAGGAACTATGTGTGGAGAAAAAACCTCTTCCTTCTAGTTTATACAGTCAATCAACATTTTCAAGTCTCCAAAATTTTTAATTTTCTTGAGATTATAGAAATTTGATACATGGAAGAGATCCTCAGAGTTGCAAACTCAAGATACCTAGAGCAAAGCATATATGATAGAAATGTTGATTAAGGTGAAAACAATTGCAATTGACCCACATATGGTGGGTCGGCCCGAACAAGATCCATCGAAGAATCCCCAAGGGTCTTCTTCCATCATTTGAGGCATGATAAGGGTTATTTGCTTTTTGTATTTTTGAATTAGGTTGAAATTCTTGACTGAATTCTATGACCCCCCAAACAACCTCGACAGTTATGTGTATGTCTTGAAAAATTACAACCCACCATACTGTGTGAACAAAAATAGTAGGTAATGTAGGGTATTCCTAGACTGATTTGTTGTTTTCTCATTCCATGATGCAGTCCATAAGATAAGGTTTATTCCAGGTTGTGGAAGAAGGATCAAAAGTGTTTTTATTCAATGAATAGACTTGTTGAGCGAAAGAGCAGTCTATGAAAGCATGTGATATTGTTTCTGCCTCCTTTTTGCATAAAGAGCACTAGCTTGGACCATTACACCCCCATTTTAAACCAACATCCAAGGTGAGAAGTTTTCTTCATACATCGAGCTAAAGATAAATTGTATGTTTCAGGAGGCCTAATTGTTTCACCGCTAAGGAGCCTAATTGTTCAAATCGACCTCCACAGTAGATTAGTAGCCTTGTTTTATTGAGACAACACATGTTAATTGATTTTTGGACCAAATTAGTTTTTCATTATCTTCCTTGGATATTCTAGTCATGGCTGTCACTAATAAGTCAACATAAGTCTTCCATTCCCATGTTGATGCGCTAACCAAACATATGGTAGAGGGAAATTTCCAACTTCTAAAACCCTAATTTGGAGCATCCCTTACATATGCATATGTTAGTGAATTGTAGAAATTCTATGAGGTTATCTAAAAGTCTCTAGGAGTCTCATGCTCTTACGCATGGAGCTTGTCCAATTCTGATGCTTCTACCATCACCAAAATTTCACACAACCTAGTCACCAATGACAGGGAAAGCTATAGAGAGAGATTTCTAGACAATAGACAAATCAGGAACCATTTCAATATCTTATTTTCCTACAAAATATTTTCCTTTCATCACCTTGCCCCATAGAGAATAATTGTTCAATAAACACCATAATTTTTTTTCAAAAAGAGAGTAGGAGAATAGGAAAAGTTTTTTGAGCTCCCACCTTCCCATGAGCTTTTGATGAGTAATCATGGTCTATTTCACTAGGGGGATGCCCTCAAAATTCATGCTTCTAGACCATAAGAAATTGCAACATAATTTAATGATCTTTGACAATTTTCTTTTTGGGATAGAAGTAACGGAGGCCCAACATATGAGAATTCCTTCTTAGAATGATTTAATTAAGATCAATTTACCTCCTATTGACAACAATCCATATTCCCAAATGGAGATCTTTGCCTCAATCTATTTTATAATCCATGTCCAATCCAGTATCTTGTAAGTGTTTGGCTTTATATGGAAGCCCAAATATTTGAAACCTTCTTGAAAGTCCATAACTTGAAAAGAGACACTAGTTGCAATATAATTCTTAACCAAGGCATGAATGTTTGAAAATGAAATAAAGATAAAATTTAAAGCTAAAATGTAGGGAGATGAACCAAAAATGAAAATGAGTATATCATCTACAAATAATAGATGAGATATGCAAACCCAATTCATAATTTTTATGCCTCTGATATCCCCCAATGCTATTTGATTTTGGATTAGCTTGCTCAAAGTCTCAATGACCAATATAAATAAGAATGGAGAGAAAGGACATCCATTTATGAGGCCTTTAGAGGCCCTAAAGAAAGGGGAGGGACTCCTGTTTATAAGAATTATGAAGTTTACTATAGAAATGCAATCTATAATCTAGTTTATAACCTTTAAGTCCATCCATATTTGGATCAAGAATAGGCATAAAAAAGTTTAGCTAACGCGATCATATGCCTTTCAAAAGTAAATCTTCATGGCGATTGTAGGAGTTTTTTGAATTTTTGCCGAATGCAAAGTTTCCTGAGAAAGAGTTATAGAACGTTGATTTTGCAAAAACCCGAACTGTTCCTCAGAGATAATTTCACTACGAATTTTCTTCAACTTGAGATATATGATATTTGTTACCAACTTGTATATGAAGTTTAAACATGCAATAGGTCTAAAATTGTTAAAATATAACGCCCCCTGATTTTTTGTCTTCAGAATGAGCAAATGCATGTTGAATTCATAGCTCCATGCACACAACTTTTGGATTGTAATTCATTAACTGCCTTCAAATCATTTTCCTTTAATAAATCTTAAAATCCCAAGTAGAATTCCACCATAATCCCATCAGGGCTTGATCACTTTCCTTTCTACATAGATGTCATAGCACCAAAAATTTCTGATTCAGTTCCTTCTTCTGTTAACGGGTCATTCATTTCTTGAGATATAGACCTAGGAAAGAGATTGAGGGTCTCCAAGGTTTCCAAAATAGGATATCCCTGGGGTTATGAGAAAAGTCCTTTAAAATGTTGAACTCTAACATCATCCTTGTCCTTGAAAGACCTAACTGGGAATCCATTTGCATCCTCTATTTCCTAGATGCTATTAAAGTTGTTCATGTAATTTGAAAATTGATGGAATAATTTAGTGTCAACATCCCCCTCATAGAGCCAAGTTGCCTATAATTATTTCTTCTGGATCTCTAGAGACTTAAACAATTTAAATTCCTTAGCATAGAAAACTCTTGACACTTTTTTAGCAAAAATGTTAGCAATTTTGGACTCAATGTCTAGCATGGAAGCTTCTTATTCCTCTCTTAAGTTCCTTACCCATGGATTAATTTTATTTTTTAGAGATATAAGATTATTTAGGATTGGACTATGTAGGATAGATTTGAATCCTCATGCAAGTGAGTCTATTATCTTCAAACAACTTTGGAAAATCGACTTCTGGCATCTAGGATTTATTAAACTTAAAAGGGGAGAGGTATTCTCACCCAGATCACCAATATTTAGGAAAATTGGGTAGTGATTTGAAATATTACGCACCTTCATCCAAGATTTAAGGATACATTGTGATGATAAAAAATATTTTGATACGAGAAACTGATCAAGACTATTTGAAGCAACACTTTCATCAACTCGCTTATTCCTCCATGTGGGGGAAAGTTTAATAGGAAAAATATCCACCAAAATTGAAGATTTAATAAGGTGTTGGAAGAAATATTTTAAAGGATCAAATCATGGGCTAGATCCCCAAACTTCCGAAAGGGTTGTAGTGAAATTTAAATCCTCCTTTAGGATAGTGGGAGCTTTAAACATAATGCCAAATTTACGAATATTTTCCCAATATGACTTCATATCACTATAAGGTCTGTAGATTTTGAGAAAATGCCGGACCTCATCGACATTTTTGACTTCCAATTCCACAAAAATGGATTTTGGGAGAATAGAGGAAGACACTTCCTTAAGGGTTGGGCTTCATGTCATAATGAATCCCCTGAAAAAACCTTCCATGTAAATATAACCAGAAGGGACTATTCATTTTGACCTAATTTCATCATCTCCTACAACATGAGAATGTCTAGATTGATACGTTGCAGGAGCCGTTTGAGGCCATTTTTTTGGGGAGCCCCAAAATCCCCATAAATTGAAAGACAATATAATAATTTCAACACCCCTCATGGGGAATCCTTCACTCTAAGTACCCTAGAGGTGGTTTTTTGTTTTCCAAATATAATATCCTCCTTCGCCTTTATTCAAGCCTTTAAATGTTGGATTTCCTACTTGCATGGCTAGGTAGAGGAGGGTCCATTGCTAACCCCCCTCTGCATGTTGCAAGTGGGGATGATTTTTCCCAAGAATGTAAAGCATAAGAATTGATACCTTATGTAAGGGGATTGGAAGAAATGTAGCTTTGTGAGTGTGATGAGGAATCAGATAATGAGTTAGAATAAGAAATCAAAGTTGAGGACCAAGGAAGGATGGGAGCTTCCAACATCCCATATTTCATGTTGGGAGAGAGCACAAGGGACAAAGATTCCAAAGATGGATGAAAAATAGGATCTTGAATAGGGATGAAATTATTGAGAGAGGTGTGAGGAGAAATAAAGGGAACATTCCCCTCAGGCTTCAAAGTTATGCATGAAGTAAGGGGAGCTGTAGGCATACTTATTTTAGTGACATCATCCTTATCAAGAGATCTCATGCTGATAGGTGCATTTGTTCTTGTCACCTTCAAATTTGAAGCACAAGAGTTTTCCACCTGATTCTACAAGATCTTTGATGTTTTGCATACCCATATCTTTTTTGTCTTATCACACTGCATTTTCATGTGGCTCATAATTTTTTCACTTGAAGCATCAAAATGTAGTTTCCAGTAATCAATTTTTTGATATAATCTATGACCTTGGAATTATAATTAAAATTCTTCGACTAACCCCTCACTGATGTCAACCTATATAATGATCCAAGTGCACCTATGATCCATATTGGTAAAGAAATCCCCCCCCCACAAAGAGATGAAACGATGTAGAAACTTACCAACTTTTATAACACAATTCCAAGCCCATAAATGGAGTGGAAACTATAGAGAATTACCCAAAACTTTTGTTTAGACATGTGAGCCTTTGGAGGGTTTAAATCCAGGTGCCATTGTTGTAACACCCATCCTGAGCGACCCCATTTTTAGTCAATGTCCAAAAGTTTCAATACCTCCTCTTTAGATTCAATGATCATTGTAAACCATCCATGAATGAAGATATGAAATGTAGGGATATAGCCAAGGATTGGAATCCATTGAGTATCAAGCTAAAAAAAAAGAGAGTTTGAGCCAAAAATCTTCTTAGAGAATTTTCCAACCATATCCCTATTCAACATTTTCAAAATATCGCTGGGTGAAATGTTTACTTCTATGACCATTGCTGGGCCTTCCTAGTTTTGGTCCCTTTTGGGTATGTGTTTGATACCTTCAATAGAGGATAAGACAAATGATCCTTGTTGAAATATTGGCCATCAACCTTTAAAGGGAGAGATGAGGCATTCTATATAATACCAAAAATAACACTAGAATTAACACCATCTTCTATCACCTTTGTATGCATATAGATAGTTGAATCCAGAGTTGGATTCAACAACTGAGATCTCTCATGAAAAAATTCCAACTCAATAAAAAAAATTCCACCTAGACATGGACTTTATGATTCATAATCTACAACATCCAACTCAATGTGGGTGAGATACATGTGTCAAAAGTGATAGTGCATATCCCAGTCCACCTGTGAAGTTGAAAGACATGTGAGTAAACTCCTAAAAAAGCCTAATCAATCCAAAAAATAGAGACAAGGGGTCCAAATAAAATCATAACGAAAAAAATAAAAACTATGAAGCGAGCTAGTGCTTGAAAAAACCTTAGGTCGTAGGCATAAAACCCCCCACCCGCATGCATAAAAAAAACTTTGAAAGAAAAAACCTCAAATATGGATCATATTATGTTGGAATTATCTAATATTAGTCCTTGTGCATTGTGATTTTTTTGACCATAATGCATTGTGATTTCTTGATATAACATTGTATTTAGACACCACCCATCATCTTGAAGCATTATTTTTTCATATGTTTAATCTCTTATTTGATTCTATTATCTATTATTCATTCATGGTTCCTAGATATTAAAACATGCCTCAACATGGTATTCGAGTTTATCGTTTAAAACCTAGTCCTATTATTTGCAAATTGTGCTTATTTGGATCTTTTTGTGATTGACTCTAGGCCAATCGATTTGTTTCACATAACCCTTTTTGAGAGAAATATCATATCTATCAACATTTTCTAAAGATGGGTTTCGATAATGTTCCCATTATATTGAATGGGAAAAATTATTTTGTGTGGGCACCAACTATTTAAACCCTTCTGAAGAGAAAAGTGCTCTGGTAGTCTACAAATACTGTTGTTCTATATTCGAAGGATGATAAGACGAAGTTTATCATTGACGAAAAGAAGGATGAGGTTGTTGGGTTTGTCAAGACCTATTTTTCTCAAGAACTTTATTTTCATATGAGTGAGATTAATTTCCATCATGAAATCTAGAAGAAGCTAAGGTTGTTGTTTAACAAAGTCAATGAAAGTCAAGTAATGCAGTTAGAAGAAGAGTTGGTCTCTCTTGATCCTCATTCCTTTAAAATAATCAAGGACTATCTAGCTAGTATCAAAGAGCTATGATTGAAATTGGTGAAGGTAGGAAGAATTATAAAAAGAAATATGAAAAAATCATAGAACTGGTCCTAATGAATTTGTGGACACCTTATGATGTGTTATGTTCTTCATTCCACACCAATTAGAAATCATGCAAGGGATATGGTAAGGATTACACATTTGAGGCATTCTATTAATTGTTTATTAAGGACCAATATAGGTTACTTTATGAAGGGAATCTTGGTAATAAGAACCAGGAAAATTTTCTTAGAGGAAATAGTAAGATAACATAAAAATAAATTCAAACTTGATAGGAGTATCTTGATCGAAAACCATAGAAATGTTATTAGACCAAATTAACCAAGAATATTTGTAAGAAGACATGTGCTTATTGTGGGAAGGTTGCACATGTGGAGAATATTGATGTTGGAAGTTGTTGTCATTTATGAGGAGGAATGACAAGTTCAGGGGGATCTTGTTGAGCATGTTGGAAGTTGTTTTCAATGATGTCAAAGTGTTTTCATTAATGTCAAGTGTCAAGTTTCAAGGAGATCTTGATGAGGTATCATGCATGATTCTTACAGTGTTGGTGTCATTTGTTTGTTGGCTGAGTAGACTATCTTTGAAGGCATTTTTCCTATAGATAATTTGTTCCACAACACATGCCAATACCTTGGTTGTATTTCCCTCTCCAAGACCTTTCCAAAAATATATGGCACGTGATCTAACTCCCAAGGAGTGAAGACAAAAATAAGTTTGAAATTTTACAGTTAAATAAAGGTTTTAGTTGATCATAGTTCTAGCGTGGTCACATATGACAAATTTTGGATCCCCTGTCATCAAAATTTAGAAAATTAGGGGGACCCAAAGTACAATCCTTGCCATCCAATATGATAGGCCAACAATATTTGTGTGGCATGCTTAGGAGAAGTTGGGGTGTGTTAAGTCACATATGTGATAAATCACAAACCCGACGTTAACTATTAGGTATATGGGTGGGGGGGGAGGGCTCATGATGAGTTTTGGTCATCGATTGCTTCTAAAACGTGTGTGATTTTGGAGGGATACTACTATTGACATAATACATTTATGCTTTCCAATTAAATCATAATAAGGGTATTTTTGCAAGAGATCATAGCTGAATAAAGAAATATTCTTGCTAGTTGAGGGTCATTATTATTTCAGAGATAGATGAATTTGCAAGTGTCATAAGACAAAATCACACAGATCAATGTTAAGGTTGTAGGTTGCTGAAGAAGGAAAATTTGTATCAGAACTTTAAAGTATTTCCCTTGATGACTAATGGATCCATCTGAAATGTTATGAATCAGAGGTCCGTGGTGTAACTATTGGCAATTTTTGCCTTTAGAAATTTGGTGTTTGTAAATAGATTTAAGAGGTTGGTGCCTCAAGCATGTTGGTGCCTAAAAAATATTAGGGAGTTGGTGATTCCTTTAGGTTGGAACTTGTAAAGGTCAGTGACTTGGTGATTCCTTCAAGTGGGTGATGTAAATTTAGGGGATGGGTGTCTCCTTCTCATTGGATCCAGAAAATATGATGTAATAATAGGTTTCAACCTACAATAATATTCAGACATAAGTTTTTGGTTTTCTACCTTTGTGGGTTTCCACATACATTTGATGTTTCTATGGGATGTTTACATGATTTATTGATGAATGAATTAAAATATTTATATTTCTAATAATTTTTAAAATTGGCCATAATATAGATTCACCCCCACCCCATCTCAGTATTATCTTGGTTTCTAACAGTTGGTATAAGAGCAAGGTTCCTTAAGGAACAATTTAACCACTAGAAGGTAGATTTCCAGGGACCATGGCTTAACAAGATTGGGTTTCCCCAGATGGAGTACCATTATTAAATGTATCATTTTATGCACTATAGAAGGTAAGAATGAAAGTTTATTTAATGGATCTTGGCTTGGATGCATGAATTTTCCCTAGATGCATGAAGAGGCACCCCAAAAATGAGTCCACCGAAAACACATTTATGGGTTATTGAAGGTCACTATGTGCATTGGTTTTTGTGTAGGATGGGCCCCTGAAGGGTATTAGAATTTAAAAATGCATCACACAACCTTCATATACCCTCCACCACCTTTCCCTACCTTCAGATCACCTTTAACCCCCTCAGAATGCTCACGGATCCAATCATGTAGCAAAACATGGCAATCCTGTATCATCTTGTAGCAATCCTATAGCACCATGTAAACTTCACTAAAATTTCTCATAAGGCTTGATTTTTTCCTGCTAGACTTGAAAAATCTCCCCTAGGCTCTGAAACCATGATCGAGAAAGACCAAAAACCACTTAGGACTTGCCTTTCACCCACTGCAATACATTTATGCAATTAGGGTTAATGGGTAGATTTATGAATTTGGTAATATGGTGATTATTTTCTTGATTATCTTATGAAATATCTAATGAACTTTGTCACTAAGTATACTTTCTTTGAACACAATGATTAAAGGTTGATTACATGTTCTTTTCTTATGCAAAATAGATTAGGGTTTCTTGCTTTGATTTATGCTCCTTAATCTATGATTTTCAATTTCAAGCATTGTTATTCCATTACATAGACTAGGTTTCCTTTATATGCAACATTTAAATGATGCAAATAGGTTAATGTTTGCATTTCTGAAAATAGTGTAGCCTTTATATTTTTGTAAATATGGTTAGCATTTACTTATGAGAAAGTAACATTTCCATTCCTTCGCAAATAGACTAATATTTCCATTTCTGCAAGTAGAATAGAACTATCCTTTCATGTAATTTCTTTCCTTGTCAATCTAGAATCAATTGATAGAGTGTTCTCTATGTGCCTTGGTCTAGTCCATTTATTGAAAGCGGCATGAGTAGAGCTTAGCCTATTGTTTATATAGAACTGTGACCTCTTAAGTTTGTACAAACCCCGAGTTGATAATTTTTGGGTGTGGAACCTGATTATCTTCTTTATTCAGAGGTATCACCGCATTGGACCCCAGTTCGTAATGTGGTGATAATGCTTCCTGTAATATTTTCATTGCAAGGGGGGTCTTGGGGGGGGGGGGGGGGGGGGGGGGCTGCGATCTTTGGGAGACCCCCTGGCGGGGATCAGGGGCAGTGCCTCTAAAGCTAAAAAATAGATGTAAAATTTCCTTGTAAAATGTTGTAATTTCATAGTCAATCTAGGTCGTTCATTAGGCGGAGATATGACGATAGAAGCTATGTTTAATTTAGGGTTTTTTTTCCCTAGAAGGCAACCCCTACCAATATATGAGGGAATTGTATTTTGAGTGAGAAAGAGAGAGGATATTGTGTGAGAGCGAAGAGGGTATTAAATCAAATCTGCTGTAGGTTGTATCTCTTCAGTTTGCTAGATAATATAAAAGGAAGGATTGGATGTTTCTCCGTGGACGTAGCCCAAATTGGGTGAACCATGTATATCTGTGTCTCCCTTGTTTTATGCATGTTCCGTGCTTATATTTCTGCAATATTTTATGTGTTCCATTGCTCTGTAATATATAATTTACTAACAATTGGTATCCGAGTTGAAGGTCTATTTGGATGATAAATTCGCACGAGAGAAGGGTTCCTTGTTCGAGTGGGAGCAATGGCGGAAGATGGTAGGTTTAGGGTTGAAAAATTTAACAGCCAAAATTACCAGCTATGGAAGATGCATATGGAACATTATTTTACCAGAAAGATCTGTACCAACCATTGAGTGGAAAGACAAAGAAGCCAACGAGTATGACAGACACAGAATGGGATATTCTCGACATAAAGGCACTTGGAACAATACAACTGTGCCTAGTGGCGTTGGTAGCCTTTAATATTTCAAGGAAACGAAAACATAGGGTTTAATGTTGGCATTGGACAAACTATATGAAAAACCATCGGCCTCAAATAAGGTATTTCTTATGAAGAGTTTATTTAATATGAAGATGTCATAAGGTGGATCTGTTGCTGATCATTTAAATGAATTTAATACAGTTACTAGTCAGTTAAGTTCTGTAGGGTTAACTTTTTATGATGAAGTTAGGGCTCTGTTATTTCTATGCTCATTGCTAGAAATTTGGAATGGTTTAGTTATGGCCATTAGTAACTCTATCTCTGGATCTAGTACTTTAAAGTTTGATGATGTTGTTGGTGCAATCCTTAGCGAGGAAATGCAACGAAAAAGCTCCAGTGAGACATCAGGTAATGATTTGAATGCAGAGACTAGGGGAAGAAAAAAGGAAAGAGGAAAGATCCTAGGATATCGCAGTAAGTCATGGAAAGGTAGATCCAAGTCTAGATTGGGGATAATGTGCTAGAAATGTGGGAAGAAAGGACACCTGAAGAAAGACTGTAAGTCTCAGAAGGGAAACGAAAGGAGACGCGCATCAAGAAAACAATCATGAAGTGAATGTGATAGGCGATGTGTTGCAAGATGATTTGATTCTTTCATTAGAAAATATTATTGATTCCTGGGTGGTAGATTCAGGGGCCTCATTCCATGCCACACCTGATAGGAAATATTTTCATGATTATGTTCAAGGAGATTTTGGACAGGTTCGATTGGGTGATGATAAACCTTGTAAAATCATTGGAATGGGTACATTTTTCATAAAACAACAGAATGGAAATCAATGGTTGTTGAAGGAGGTAAGGCATGTTCCAGATTTAAAGAAAAACATGATTTCAATAGGGTAGTTGGGAGGTGAAGGCTGTGTGACTACTTTTATAGATAAAACCTGGAAGGTCATTAAAGGATCCCTAGTAATAGAAAAAGAAAAGGTTGGTACATTGTATTTATGCAATGGTATTTCTAATTGTGTTAATCCTTTAACCTTTACAGGAGAAGATATAACATTGTGGTATAATAGGCTTGGGAACATGAGTGAGAAGGGGATTCAAATTCTTCACTCAAGAAATTTTTTGCCAGGTTTGAATCATGTTGATTTAAAATTCTGTGAGAATTGTGTTTATGGCAAACAAAAGAGAGTTATATTCCTTAGAGTTGGGAAAGAAAAAGAAGAGCGAAAAATTAGAGCTTGTGCATATAGATGTATGGGGACCTGCTCAAGTATCATCTCTTGATGGTTCTCATTATTATGTTACTTTTATTGACGACGCAACAAAAAAAATGGATTTATTGTATTCAAAATAAATCTGATGTATTTGATACTTTCAAGAAATGGAAAGCTTTGGTTGAAAATGAGACAGGAAAAAGGTTGAAGTGTCTTAGATCAAACAATGGAGGTGAATATTGCAACAAAGAGTTTGATAGGTACTATTCAGAGAATGGAATTCACAGAGAGAAGAGAGTTCCAGGAACACCACAAGAAAATGGTGTGTCAGAAAGGATGAGAAGGACAATCATGGAGCATGCAAGGTGCATGAGATTGCATGTAGGATTGCCTTTACAATTTTGGGCAGATGCTGTAGATACTACTATTTATCTAATAAATAGAGGGCCTTCAAGTTCCTTGGATGGTGGTATTTCAGATGAGGCATGGATAGGTAAAAAGGTAAACTACTCATTTTTAAATACTTTTGGTTGTGAATCCTTTGTCCACATTAATAAAGAAAATAGAACAAATCTCGAGGCAAAATCAAAGAAAAGTACCTTCATTGGATATGGTGTTAATGATTTTGGTTATTGCTTTTATGATTATGAAAAACACAAAATCATTAGAAGCAGAAATGTCATATTCAATGAAAAGGTTTTGTATAAGGATCAGCTGCAGGAAAAGAAACAAGAAAAACAAAACATAGAATACACAGTGCTTGATGAGATCACATAAGAAGTGACGGTGGCTGAAAATCACAATGATCAACAAAAAAAAAAAAACAACAACCACAACAACAACAAGCACCTCAAACACCTGAAAGTGGTGTTAGAAGATCTACCAGTATTAGTAGACCCCCTAAACGATACTCTCCTTCATTATATTATGTATTGTTGACTGATTCTGGTGAACTAGAATGTTATGAAGAAGTAGTGTAGGTAGAAACTAAGAAGAAGTGGGAGTAAGCCATGAAAGAAGAGATGGACTCCTTAGCACATAACCAGACTTGGGACTTAGTCAGGTTGCCTGCAGGGAAAACAAAATTGTAGAATAAATGGGTTTATAGGTTGAAGGAAGAAGATGGAGGTAGAAAAAGGTATACAGCTAGACTTGTGGTGAAGGGGTTTGCACAGAAAAATGGTATAGATTTTGATGATATATTTTCTCCTGTTGTTAAAATGACTTCAATCAGAACTATTTTAAGTCTAGAAGCAGCTGAAGATTTGCATCTTGAGCAGTTAGATGTAAATACAACCTTTCTACATGGGGATTTGGAGGAAGAGACATATATGCAGCAACCACAAGGATATGAGGTAAAAGGGACGGAAAAACTAGTGTGCAGGTTGAAGAGGAGCTTGTATGGCTTAAAACAGGCTCCAAGGCAATGGTATCTAAACTTTGACAGGTTTATGTCTGAACAAGGTTATACTAGATGTCACTCTGATCATTGTTTCTATCTCAAAAGGAAAAATGATGGCAGCTATATTATATTGTTATTGTATGTAGATGACATGCTTGTTGCAAGTTCTAACATGTAAGAAATAAATGTGCTCAAAAGAAAATTGGCGAACTCATTTGCAATGAAGGATTTGGGTGCTGCAAAACAAACCCTTGGTATGAGAATAACTAGAGATAGAAAGAATAGAAAATTAACATTGTTTGAGAGTGAGTACGTAGAAAAGGTGTTGAAAAGATTTAATATGCAAAATGCAAAACCAACTAGTATACCTTTCGCTAGCCATTTCAGACTAAGTAAGGAGGTGTGTCTCAAGACTTAGGAAGAAATGGATTATATGTCTAAAGTTTCATATGCATCGGCAGTTGGAAGCTTAATGTATGCAATGGTTTGCACAAGGCCTGATATTGCACATGTAGTGGGAGTTGTAAGCAGGTACATGAACAATCCAGGAAAAGAACATTGGATGGCGGTGAAGTGGATTCTTAGGTATTTGAGAGGTACCACAAATCAGACATTATGCTTTGGTGGTTCAAACATTGCTCTACAGGGATATGTTGATGCAGATATGGTGGGTGATAGAGATAATATGAGGAACACAATAGGGTATGTGTTTACTATAGGTGGAACAATTGTCAGTTGGGTTTCAAAACTGCAAAGTGTTGTTGCACTCTCAACAATGGAAGCAAAGTATGTTGCTACTACAGAGGCCAATAAAGAAATGATTTGGTTACAAAGGTTTCTGGATGAATTGGGTAAGAAGAAGGCGTTGGGCATGTTATACAGTGACAGCCATAGTGGCATACATCTTTTAAACAACTCTGCATTTTAGTATAAGACTAAACATATACAACTCAAGTAACATTTCATATAGTCAGTGTTGGAAGATGGATAGTTGAAGTTGGAAAAGATACACACTAGCCAGAATCGTGCAGATATGTTAACAAAAGTTGTAACTAGGGAGAAACTAAGATTATACTTAGTTCCATTTGGTCTTCAAGTATGATGAAGAAGATGAGAAATAACCAGGTCCAAAGTGGAGTCATTGTCCAACGAATGAAACAACAATGGAGTTGCTATAATTAGTCTCTAAGTGGGAGATTGTTAGGCGTGGAGCTTGACTATCTTCTTTATTCATAGGTATCACCGCATTGGATCCCAGTTGCTGCCCGTAATATTTACGCTGCAAGGGGGGTCCAGGGGGAAGCATCCTCAAAGATAAAAATAGATGTAAAATTGCTTTGTAAAATGTTGTAATTTCGTAGTCAATCTGGGCCATTCATTAGGCAGAGATTTGACGATAGAAGTTATGTTTAATTTAGGGTTTTTTTCCCTAGAAGGCAACCCCTTCCTATATATGAGGGAATTGTATTCCAAGTGAGAAAGAAAGAGGAGATTGTGTGAGAGCAAAGAGGGTATTACAACGGATCTGCTATAGGTTGTATCTGTTCAGTTTGATGGATAATATAAAAGGAAGGACTAGATGTTTCTTCGTGGACGTAGCCCAAATTGGGTGAACCACGTATATCTATGTCTCTCTTGTTTTATGCATGTTCTGTGTTTATATTTCTGCAATATTTTATGTGTTCCATTGCTATGTAATATATAATTTTCTAACAATAATTAAATGTGGTAGCCTTAGGAGTTGTAGCGCTCTTGTTGCAATAATGAGGCTCATTAGTTTTTGGGTGTCGTTTCTGGGGAGGTGTCCAAGTAGGTGTTGTTTCTACTTAAAATCAATTTCTTTTTCTTCTTTCTTTTGCTTTGAACCAACATTTTTTGATTCGAAAAAAAACAAAAAAAGAAGAAGAGAAAACCACAAAAAACACAAATTCTTTCATGCCTCATAGGAATAGGGATAATCAAGGGAAATTCCTACCAAAAACCCCACCCCTTCTAGCAGTCAACCATCACTCTTTTTTTGTGACTATCAACATCCTTATTTTTCCATAGAAGAGTTGGAGAATCCCTTAGGTTAGTAGCCAGAAAACTTTGCAGAACCCACAAGGGAGGAAGAACTCATATCACCTACCCAAAACATGGTTGAAAATAGGAAGACCAAGCTCTTTCCTATCTAAGAAAACAAAGGGGAGGCCAAGATGAAGAACATAAGCCCCATTCCTCTCCCTCACTTCCATGGCCTATCCTTCGAAGACCTTGGCACATTCATGTTCGAGTTTGTTGTAGTATGTAAAACTTGTGATTATAATTTTGATGAGTAGAAGTTGAAGCTTTTTCCTTCCACCCTCAAGGATGTATCATTTTGCTGGTTCATGAACCTACCTAGAGGTCACATCACTACTTGGGCTCAAATGCAACAATCCTTTAATAATAAATACAAGGATTATTGTAGGTCTAGGGAGACAAAAGAGGAGACCTTTAGGATGACCCTAGTGCCAAATGAGTCCTTAGAATATAATGAAGAAAGGTTCCAACTCAACTATAAAAGGGATAACTGTACCCTTGACCTTGAGTCATTGAACCTTGTACTCCTATGAGGGATTCAGGAGGATGTAATGGAGATCTTTAATACGTTGTTAGGTGGAGATATTTACCAAATAAACTATGAAGACATCAAGAAAGTATTCAAGAATCATTATAAGGATGCAAGGAATAGGGATAGGTCCAGTTAAGGCCTAGTCAACTCTTCTCCCTCCACCTAAACCATCAAACATGAGATAGGGAGTATTCTAGAAGAATTTAAGAGTGAGTTGTTGTACACTTTTTCCTTACAGATGGATATTATGCAGATTAAAAGGAAGCAAGAGTAGGTAGAAAGGGCACTAGATATATTTTCCCCTAGATGCACAAAGAGGCACCCAAAAATTGAGTTTCCACTAAATTCCATAGAGGTATGCTCTATCTGTGAGGAGAACTATGCATTTACGGAATATTCTAGACCCGCCAACATTTACAGAATATCCCCGATATGAAGTCCCAATTAGACCTCACACCGTTTAGTGTAGGAGTCCCATCTAGAATATGACTCAGTTGTTGATACAATGGGTTTTAATTATGTGCCTTAGCTACAATAATGCATAGAGTGGTGTATTATGACTTTGGTGGGAAAAAGTGTGTGACTCTATGGAAAGTCAAGTGCAATGCATGGAGGTTCTAACACAAGAAGGGAAAATGAGTGAGTCCCTTAGAAACCTGTAATAATATGTAGCTTGAAAGGAACAAACAAGCATAAAGACATCACATGTTAATCTGCGAAATAGTTCACAAGTTAACAGTCATGGAATTAAACAACAACATACATTCAACAAGATTCACCAATGTAAATGAAATATTTCATAAGCATAAGCATAAGTTAAATAACATACATTGCAAACATAATAAGAATATTCCTACTATATTCACAACATATGCATGAAAACGTGCCGGCTCTGAGATTTTATTAAGTGAAAGTTCCAATCATACATATACCATTGATGGACCACTAGCCCCAATAGTGGAACATGTAGTCAACACCTTCTCCTCCAAAGAAATATAATCCATCTATGCCACGGAGAAGCCAAGGCTCTCACAAACTCCCAAGCTCTCGATTCTAAGCCTAAGCCTAGAAAAAAGCTTGGCTCCCAAAATCCCTTTATATGAGTTATGAGGGTATATTTATAACAAGAGGGGGTGACTCTTCAACTACCCTTTATGACTCTTGGCCTTCCCTCATGACTCTTCAACTTATTTACAAAACGACTCATTAAATTCATTACATTGTGACTCTTCACACTCCAATATTGAAATTTGGAATTCCACTTACAAATTAGTTACAAAATAATATTACAATTTACTCGTACCCATACTGGGTAGAGCCAACTAGACAACCTAATAAGACAAAAAAGTTAAGCTTGAGTTTGGGGAAACTATAGCTCAACAAATTCCACTTGATATTTCTTGGTTATGTAGCGGTGCCAAGCTTTGTACTCTGCAATGACATCCCCAAACTGTGCAATGGTGTCAGGATGGAAGTGGACTCTAGCCTAAATGGCATTTGGGTACCCATTGGAACCCATTTGTGTTTCCTTCTTGAGCAGGAGAAACATCGTGTTGATTTAGAGAGGGCCACCAATGTACTTATGCATATTCTATTTGTTTACTTCAAGATCTTCCTTAATGGTTAACTGTCTCCACTGTTCCAATTATTCCTCAATATCCTGCTTGACCTGATTTCTGTGCTTGATCTCCATGAATGAGCCGACTAAAGGGGTCCTGTGTGATTTTACCAAGAAGTACAAAATGTTATATAACCGTGCATATGAGGCTCGAGCATTGGTAATGAACGAGGCGAGCTTTTTGTTATTCTGGATAAGCATTTGAACCTTTTCCTTCTCCAACTCTTCCTCTTGCCTTGTTTTCTTGCCCAAGTCAAGCGATGCCACTTTGTATTGCATTGACCATTCATGCACAAAAGTGATGGAAGCTTGTACATTTTTTTATATTTTTAACAAACTATTTACACTTCTGTTGCAAGCCATGCAAGTGGACAACTTCCTTATGCATGGTAGCAGGCTCCTCATAAATAATCTGCATGGTCTCTCCCAGTGTTGATACTTCACCAAGTATCATTGCCTTCAGTTCTTCCATGTGGACCTGTGTGGAAGTTGCATTCTACACCTCTACTAAGAGATATTCAACCTCTTTCCTAGTGGCCTTCATGTTCTTTGCGAGCTGTTTGTTCTTGACCAAAAAATAGTTTGTATTTGACTTTGAAGCACCTACGATGGCTAAGTTGGCTGCGGAAATGGCACTTGGATTTATTCTAGTGTCCGTCACGATCACCCTTTCTCTGTGAATGCAGGAGATACTAGGTCATCCAGAAATTGTTTCTTCCTCACTTGTAGAATATTTTTCTGAAGCTCATCATATGAAAAATTGTATGTATCCATAACTAGACCATCGTTGAGTGTAACAATTCCCTCTTCTTCACTTGGAGCTTGCTCTGCTTAAGGATGGGGAGACTGAATGGTCACCTGCTATGTACTTGGCATTAGATCGACATATTGGTTCAACAACTTCGGTCCCTCTATTTCTTGCATTTCGATCAACTCCTCTATTTCTTGAGTGAACTCTTTATCTTGCATCTGTTTTCTCTTCTCTTCCAACTACCGGTTCTGTTCTCGTTCTTTATCTTGTGTGTGCGTTGTTTCTTCTGCTATTGCCTCTGCTCTCGGCCTTTCTTCTGCTTCTCTTCTTATTCTTTCCTCCTCTACTCCTATTATTCCATGTTCTTCCACTCTGCTTCCTGCATCCTCTATTGGCACCTTGCCTCTACTACTAAATTCGCTCTCATAATGACTGGATCTGCTTTCATCTTGCGACTTCATTCTCACCCTAGACTGTGCAGAACCTTCCTTTTTCCCTTCTTGTGCACTGGGTTTCACTCTTTTGTTGGTGTTACCTTTGGAGTGAATTCCTTTTGCAGAGAAGACCTGTGAAGTTCCTACAAAACTAATCAACTTGTGGGACTTGGAGGCATTGTAACAATTCTTCCATCCATCCTACTCCGGCCAGTGAAAGGTCCCGCTTAGCCGCTAAAACTGGATTCTTGTACAATGGTCTTTGTAAATATTCCTCGGAACGTACGAATTGAAATCTTGATTATGGAATGCAAATGTCTCTATCGCCTTCCCTTTTGTATCCTTGACTTTAGGATTCTTGATCTCATACAACCTGATCTGCAAAGGAATGATAGGTCGAGGTGCTTTCTTCTTCCTATGCATAGCTACTGATAACCCTATGGAAAGATGATACACAACTTCTTGCATGACTAGAGTTTTGGTGGCATACCTATGTAAAAGATGCAGAGACTTCTATCCATTGAACACCTTGAGGAAAGTGCCATCCAATGAGGCAAACCAATCTGCTATTTGCGATACTACTTCCATTGTCCCGTGTGACATGCAAGGTGGCTCTTCCTCAAAGATCAATTTATACAACATAATGAGGAAGCGATCAATTAGCTTGTCCATTTATCCTTAGTGGCTTTACTCCAAAAGTAGCTTGCAATAAACATACACGACAAGCTCCTGTGGTGTCCAAGTCCAATTCATGCCAGGGAATGCATTGCTTGCACATATTACATCTAGTAGATTTGAAAACATATAAAATATAGCTTGTATTCCCTTGGGAGGAATAAGGGAGTTAGATACATGGATCTGCAACTGCTGAGCCAAAAAATCTGACTAGGCTAATGGATTACCTTCATTCACAACCTGGTCCAATAAGAAATCCCACCCTTTAGGAAAGGTCTCGATGCTCTGATGACCATAGATTCTACAACATAAAACTATCAACAATTGATAGGCCCTCATGAGATATATTCTCTTGTATGTGTTTGTGGGTGTCTGACGAAACTTTATTGTCTCTTTCACCCAACGTTTAACAATATCTTTGGTGCTCAAGTAGCTATTTTTCACATAAAATTATGAATCCATTGGCGATTTTGGCTCAATTAAGTGGTACATGAGATGATAGTTTTCTTCCAAAAAAGAAGCAAGCATCCTTCTGCTGGTACTGCCAAGAGTCATAGTGTTTGGATCTATGTGAGACAATATCCAACTAATAACATCTGCATATGGGAATGATGGGTACCTGCATGAAACCCTGTGTAACCCCGACTTCTGACATTGACATACATCTGGCAGTCTTCCATATCTACCTTAAAGGTTCTTGCCGAGAAAATTTCATTCACCTTATGCCCTGTGATATCTGATTCCTTTTCTACAAACAGTTGAGTGTCTGAGTATACTGGAAACTAATTTGGCGTAATATCAACTGCCTCCATGGTATCATTTGAAGCAGTTATCTTGGGTGCCATGATAAATGTGACTGATTAAGAGAAGTTCTCAACACCTACAATACACATGGGATGAAAAAGTACTCATGGTAGACATAAGTTGGCTTCAACAAATCAACTTCCAGTGAAAGATCAAGCAACAAACCAGTGAACCGATGAATAAGATTGCGCAATTATGGAAGTGAAGGGAGCGAGACTGGCTGTGGGAACTTCACATTTCACAGTCTCACCAGCTAATGATGTAACTTGGCGTTCTAGACTATACAATGTGCAATCTAGCCTAGTTAGGCCGAGGTAGAGACAATGCATCGTGCAGTCTTAGTGGCCAAGGGGACAAACCTAAGCCCTTGAACTATGCAATGTGTATTTGGGTCATCCTATAGTGCACATTACGTAGTCTCAGAGGCCAAGCTGAAAGCTTGAGCCTTAGACTTACACAATGCCCAACTAGACAAGGTGAAACCTGGCCAAGGAAAGGGCATATCTACCCGGTGAGAGTGTGGGAAACAAGAAAATATGAGTGATGGTGCACGTTAAAGTTTAGATATGATTAAGTATGGATATATTGGTGCAAAACAAGTGCAAAATATTAACAAGAAAAAGGAAAAACAAACATGCATGGAGAGTCGCTGCAATGATGACTGTTAATGGGCAGAAACAAGAAAATTAATGCGACACTTGTGAAAGGCGAACGAAGGACTAAACCAACACTTGTACAAGCTCATATACATTAAAATTCCAACAACCATGAAAATAAACAAGAAAAAAAACACTCACAAAATCCAAATGACAAAAGGCGACAAAATATGACAAAGGCAAAACTCACCAAGAAAAGCGTCACAAACTCCTTTGAAGGCTCCTTGATCTCCTTGGGAATGTTAGAGCTCCAAGATTGAATGTACAAATGAGATCTAGGGGTGCCTATTAAATAGATCGAGACTCATGACGCGCATGCCTAAATCAAGGAAAAACTGTCACTTGGGTGAAAGTTCCAAAAATAATAAGTGTGCCACCTTTGGGCAACTAATTAAGGAATCCACATTTTCTAGGGATTCTTTTTTCTTTTTTTTCTTTTTTGGGAAACTTTTATGCACATCTCCAAGAAGGATTGTGCAACTCCTAAGGAATGGGAAACTTATTGACTACGTGGATTATGTAGTTTCTAAGCTCAAGGGATGCTTTGCGTAGTTTCCATCAACATGACTAGGCTATAATCTAGAACTACACAATTTTCGTGCTCAAGGCTGGCCTGCCAAGAAGGATTGTGTAGTTTCTAGAGGCAAGGCTAGCTTGGCTTCTAAGATTGTGCAGTTTCTGGAGGCAAGCCCAACAATGCTGCAAGGTCAAGTCAAGAGTTAGCTTATGTTTGAAAGATGTCAAACTAAAATATGTACATCACAAGCAAAGCATGAAAATATAAGTCTTTATCATAGAATGAATACTTGATGACAGTAAAATATAAGCTCCTGTAGACAAAAGGAAGGCTTCAAAATCAAAGCATGGGAAAAATTTTGGAGGGTGGTGATAACACCCTCCTCCCACATCTACCCAAGAAACCAACCAGCTGAGGTAAACATGCAATGAGAGGCCACTATGATGTGATTCAACCTCCTAAGTCACATTAAGGAAGTGGAACCGACGAAAACACACCATACATACCTTCAACATCATCCTTAGGACCCTTAGGAACCAATCCAACACTTCAGGCAGCTTCCCCTTGGGTCCCACTGAACTTTTGGACAACTAGACCTCTGGACGCTTTCATGCTATGGGCATGAAAACGTCCAAGGTCCTCTCGATGCTCTCACAGGCATACAAGCCAGCATCTAGGGACTCATTTTGTCAGTTCTGTGCTAACGTCCCCATGAATTAAGCCATATTTTCAAGCCCAGAGCCCAAGTCACTGCCCAGAATTGCATGATACCTTTAGAACAATAAGATAACATGAAAACAAAAATGCTAATGCAATTATTTAAATAAGAGATTGACTGGACCCCTACTAGCCATGACAAGAATTTCGTCAAACATATCACGAATATGTAATCTACATGTGTAAATAATAGATCTGAGCAAAAGGTCTCTTACTTAGGTGAGAATCACTATGAAGCATTGATTCCTCAACAGATCAATTGCCATTTCATCCATTAGGTCAAAGACACGTTGATCATTCATTTACAAGTAAAAACATGATGAGATACATACATAGATACTATCATAAAACATATAAATAACCAACATAATAGCAACATAAATACTAATGAAATCACAACCATATGGACCACATATAATCCAATATAATACTCATTGATTTACAAGGAGAAATAACCTCATATTGATTATGCAAAATCCAAACCCAGGATGGGACTTCCATGTTCTAGCTGACTGTAGAATGGTTGAGCCAAATCTCTCTTCAACCATTCATCCCCGTGCCATATTCCAAGCATGAATGTGGGATCTCATAAAACACATCAACCCAAAACCATCTAGGGATTCTAGAGGTCATCCACCTCAACCCATCAAACAATGATTCCACCTCATGGCCAGACATCACAAAACCATCATCAGATCGATCTTTATCCAAGCCTTCTAGGGCTCTAGAGCATTTGTACAACCAAGGCTCCAGGACTAATAACTCAACCCACAACTTTTATCGGGCTCAAGAGCGTTTTTCCAACCAAGGCTCTAGGACTAGTAACTCAACCGACCAAGGGCTCTAGAGCGTTTTTCCAACCAAGGCTATGGGTTTATTAACTCATCCCAAGCTGTTACAGGGCTCCAGATCACTTGTCCAACCAAGGCTCCAGGACTAGTAACTCAAACCAAACTAAGGAAACATGAGAACCAACCAAAACAAAACAATGCAAATAAACCCATAATCTCCATGACTATCTAGAAAATGGCAAGGCAAGGAAATCCACTGTCAACCCAAACAATCCTCCATGCCAATGATAGATCATGAAAAAAAATCCACATGCATATGCCATGCATGCCAAAAAAGTGAGGAAAACGTACATGCAACTCAGTGCCTGCAAGAAAATCTTATTGTAGTTATTGATCTTGATGTCCTCTTGCACTTTCTTGCTCTTCCTTTTCCTTCTTGCTCCAAAATCCATGTATTCCACACCCTCCAAGAGTGCTCAAAGAAAATTTGAAGTCTCCAAGAGTATGAGAGAGAGAGAGAATAATGAGAGAGCTCCAAAACTGAATAGAAAAAAATGTTACCAACTGATCCTCATAATCCTTTTTATGAATGAGGTCTCTATTTTATCCATTTTCTATTATTTTCCTTCATTTTTCCTCCTCACATGCAACTTGTGACCTTTCACCTCCCTTTTCTCCTAATTTATATTATTTTCATAAATAAATGTGCCAAAAAATTCCATTTTTCCTTTCCCAAGCCTTAGCCATTGCCTTTTCAAATTTCCTTAGCCATTAAACAATCACAAGTGATCCCCATCACTAGGATTTTTCCTAATATTCAACTTGGAATAAGTGTCCCATCGACCGTGGTTATTATGTTTTCCTTTATTAACTTCTATTACATGGAATTTTCACCGAGGATGTTACAGAACCCTCCCCCTTGGGGGAACACCATCCTCAGTGTTCAACAACGCCTATAACAACAAAACTCTTGTAAGCAAAACTTACTACCGATGGAGCTTTATAACATAGCTCGATGCAGCATTTACAAGGATCAACCTGCTAAGAAGCAAACCTACATGAAAACATAACAATATAAAATCATAATGACATGACACGCATATCGCTTATTGGAGCTTTATAACATAGCTCATGGTGGTGTTTACATCCATATAGATATCTACATATAGCAACATTACCAAAACATATACTGAAGCATATATTAAAAAACCACACAAAAATTGCTTTGCCTCAACTGGAAAACAAGGAAGGATACATAGCCCACATCTAATCCGCCATCTCCCATGTAGCTTCATCAAGCCTAAAGTGCTTCCATTGCACCTTAACTTACTCGATTGCTCGGTTCTGGAGCATGAACACCTTTTTTTTCAATATACACTAAGGCTCCGACTGGAATTCTCCATCTTGTTCCACCTGCAACACAAACCAGTCAATCACATGATCAAAATTTATAACATACTTCTTAAGAAGTGGCACATGGGAAACATCATGGAAGTTCACTGTCAGAGGCAGTGTAAGTCGATAGGTTAATGGCCCAATCCTCTCAATAATACTAAAGGTTCCAAAAAACCGTGGTGCCATCTTGGCACATGATCCAATACATAAGGATCTCTTCTTCAGTTTGATGCGCAAGTACACCTATTCCCCAACCTGGAACTCCTTGAACAACCTGTTCCGATCTGCATAACTCTTCTACCTATCCCGTGCTACCTTTAGATTCTTCTTGATCACCTACATTTCTTATTCCATGTCTGCCAACATGTCTGGTCCAATCAACACCCTGTTAACTAGATCACTCCAACTAATAGGAGTATTGCAACTCTGCCCATACAATGCTTCAAGCAGACTCATCCTCAAATATCTTGATACCCATTGTTGTGAGCGAACTCAACCAAGGGAAGATACTCTTCCCACTTCTGCTGCTGATGTATCACATACATCCTCAACATGTCCTCCAATATCCCATTGACCCTTTTTTTTCTGTCCATCTGTCTATGGATGATAAGCTGTACTAAAGGCCAAATATGTGCCCAAACTTACAAATAACTCCTTCCAAAACTTGGAAGTGAACTTCGCATTCCTATCTGACACAATATTCTTCATAACTCCATGCAATTTGACCACATCTTTTATGAACACCTGTGTCACATCGCTAGCTGAGAAGGTAGACTTCACTGGAATGAAGTGTTCAACCTTTGTTAACCTTTCCACAACAACCATGATGGAATCCTGCTGTCTCACTGTCCTCGAAAACCCTGTAATGAAGTCCATGGAAGTGGCCTCCCATTTCTAGTTTGGAATCATGATTGACTGTAGCAGTCCACCTAGATGTTTACACTCTACCTTCAGATGCTGAAAATCGACACACTTAGCCACAAAATTTGTTACATCCTTCTTCAGATTCAACCAATAATAAAATTTATTCATCGCGGTCAATTCCTTTTGATAGCCTGGGTGACCTGAATAGGGTTTCACATGAAACTCTCTCAAGATCAACTTCTTGAGCTCACTTCTATCCAACACGTATATCCTGTCTCTGAATCCAACCAATCCATCTGCTGTAAGACAATAATACACATCTCATGCACCTACACTTGTACCTGTACCTGTACCCATACTACCACATGTACCTCCACCTATACTATCACCTGTACATGTACCATTACTCTGATACAACCTGTGCACAATCTCCATATAATTAACATCCTGCTGACCTGCCTGCAAGATCCTATCATGTAAGTCTGTCCAATAGGAGGTCATAGTTGCCAAGTGATTTACCTGTACCCACTTACTAAGAGCATCTATCACCTTTTTCTCTTTACCTTTGATGTGCCTAATCTCAAAATCAAACTCATTGATTATGGCCAACCATCTAGCCTGTCGGGCATTCAGATTCAGCTGGTCAAACAAATGCCTCAACCTAATATGATCACTCATCAGTGAAAGCCTTCTGCCAAGAAGATAGTGCCTCCACATCTTCAATGCATGTATGTTTGTTGCTAACTGAAGATCATGTGTTAGGTAGTTATTCTCGTGCTCATTTAGTTTCCATGACTCATAGCATACCACCTGTCCATCCTGCAAAAGGACTCCACCAAGTCCTCTCTTGCAAGCATCTGTGCATACTACAAATTGTTTGTCTGGATTTGCAATCTATAGCACTGGTGCATGTGTCAACAACTGCTTAAGCTGCTCAAAACTAGCCTCACACTCCTCTGTCCATTCAAACTTATTAAATTTTCTCTACAATTATGTGATAGGATAAGAAATCTACGAGAAGTTCTTGATGAATGTCTTATAATAGCCTGCCAACCCCATGAAAGATCTCACCTTATCCACACTCTTAGGAGTTACCCACTCCATGATGGCCCTTATCTTCTCTAGATCTACTGCAATGCCCTCCTTGGATACAAAATGCCCCAAGTAATATAACTTTGTCTGATAGAAACTACACTTGCTAAGCTTAGCATACAACTAATGCTCCCTGAACAACCTCAACAAAACTACTAAATGCTCAACATGCTCTTCCTCATTTTTAGAATAGACCAATATATCATCAATGAACACAATAAAAAACTTATCCAAATATAGACACAACACGCTATTCATCAAGCACATAAATGTAGCTCGATCATTAGTTAAGCCAAATGGAACTACAACAAACTCATAATGCCCATACCTGGTCTGGAAAGATGTCTTTTAAATGTCCTCCTCTTTGATGCGTACCTGATGATATTCGGATCTCAGATCAATCTTCGATAAAACTGTTGTTCCCTTCAACTAATTGAACAAGTCATCAATACTTGGTAGAAGATACCTGTTCTTGACAGTCACTTTGTTCAATTTCCCATAGTCAATGCATAATCTGAGAGTACCATATTTCTTCTTCACAAACAATACTGGTTTGCACCAAGGTGATACACTTGGCCTCATATATCCCTTTTCCAAAATTTCCTTCAACTGTAGCTTCAACTCAACGAACTCAAGTGTGCTCATCTTGTAAGGTGCTTTTGACGTTGGCGCTGCCCATGGCACCAACTAAATAGAAATGTCAACCTCACTTTGAGGTGGAAACTCAATAATGTCTTCAGGGAATACATCCTTGAACTGCTATAAAATTGGGTACCTTCTCAAAACATCTGCATCCTCAAATTCCTTACTTTTGTCACTAGAAATATGTACTGCAAATAGCACACACACTTTCCCGTGATTGCGCTTTTCTTGCATAAATCACCATCCTAATTGATGTGGCTTTCTTCTTTCCTTGCAAGACTCTTGGTTCTCCATTGTCATCAAAACACTCAATGGCTTTATCGTAACAACCCACCTTGGTTCTATGAAGATACAACCAATCAATGCCCAACAACATGTGAAAAACATATTGAATGATCTCAACGGTAATACATTCAAATTTGCTACGGTAGGCATACCATTCAAGGAAAATGCACAAGCTCTTACCCAATGATGAAATCACTTCTTTGTACCTGTATCCAATTGCACTAACCAAGATTCAACATGCAATTCCTTACTCAAACCGCACTTATCCATCATGTCAAAACTAACATAACTATAATTAGATCTAGGGTCAATCAAAAAGAAAATAACTTGATCACAAAGCTTACCATCCATCTTAATGATAGATTCCCGATGGTCTGCCTGTTTGTTATCCATTGCTACATAAATACGAGGAATTCTCTAACCAACATTCCCAACAGTCTATGCATCCTGTGCACTGTATATCCTAGGCCTATCACCCTAATATTGTGGACAATCTCTCCTATGATTATCTCCTCCACAAGTCCAACACCACACAGGATCATTATTTTGTGCCTCAAATCAATCTCCCTATCCTCTATTTGATGCATTGAACCTCTTAGCTGGTGCAACATTCTCTTTATTACCTGAATCCCGAGGTCTTGTTTTCTTCTTGTCCCATTTTCCTTTTTTCTTTGTGTTACCTTTCCAATATAGCTTAGTCTTCGATCTGCACTTTGATTGTTCATAACAATGCTTTAGTTTTCGGATGGCCTCCTCCAATGATCTAGGCTCATTGAACTCAATCCTATCTTTGAATTCCAATGGTAACCCACTGGTGAATCTCTAAATCTTGGCCTTCTCCTCCTTGAGGTAAGGCACATACCTCAGTAGCTCCAAGAACTTGCTAGCGTACTCATCATCTGTCATAGACCCCATCTTTGGCTCATAGAATTCTTTTTCCTTGTCATCAAAGTGTCTCTCTAACAAAGACTTCTTCTTGAATAGCCGCTCAAACTCACTGTAAGTCAAATCTTCCTCATGTATACCTCTAACATTCTTCACATCTTCCCACCAAATGTTTGCTTTACCTTTGAGACTAAATGTAGCTACTATGGCTTTCATGTTCTCCGAATAATCATGCAACTTAAAGAACTTCTTCATACCAAGTAACCATGCCTATTCATCCTACATTTTCTTCATCTCTCCATCAAAAGTAGGTGTTTTTGCTTTCTTAAAATCATCTGGTAAGTATCCCCTATCACCCCTCCTGTAAGGATTATAACAATACTGATCATCATGCCTGCTAGAACTAGAACTAGAATGGTACCTGTGTCTATCCCTCCTCTTATCCGGAGTGTCCAACAACTTCCATCTCTAATCGTGTCACCACTGTCTGACCTGTGACCACCATGTGACCTACTGCCATATGCCCCATTATTTTTTTCCTCTTGCTCATGGCTGATCCAATGTGGTCCCTGTCACTGCAAATATGACAAACTTTGAAGTATCACTGCATTTACCTCTACTAGCTTCTCTTGTGCCTGTATAATTCTGTCATTATCTACCTTACAACTCCTAATTTTTTCCTTTAAGCTTCTCAGTGTATCTGCCAAGTCGGAATAGTCCCCAACACCATACTGCTCTTCTGATTCATAGAGAGTCTTTGTAGTCTACCATCTTGCTAGTCATTTGATATTTCTTCCTACAAGGTATATCATGTCAGATAAACCAAATCACAATAAACCAATGTGCCTTAGTATAGCTCGGGAGGATATCTTGTCTACAAGATCAACAAATAAAAGTGATACATGTATAACATAATCATGACAACATATAGAAATATAACACATAAGCATATGACCATGCAACCATCATTCTAGCTAGGGTCCAATCATCAATGCATGACCTTAACAACAACTCATACCACGACCTCATGCATGACAACAAACATTGCATCACTGTACACTTGACCACATGCAATCATTAACATGCATAAGTAATGTGTAACCAACCATACACATGCATAAATACCTGTAATCAAGCATAAACGAACGATACTTGAAACCAAACCTATAAGAATGATACATGTAACTGAACATACAAGAATGCAACCAAACATACATTATTGTAACCAAGCAACATATAAAAACATGTAACCAGTCATCCACTCATGACGATGCACTCCGCAATAACAACATCAAGTTCCTCATGACGACACTACTAAAACCATGATTAACATTATGAAAACGCAACAAGCACATGGAATGCAAGTGTAAGAGACACACATGCATGAACAACACACAACCCATCTAGTTTGAGGGGTGAACCATGCTCTGATACCACTATGTAGCACCCTCCTCCCACATCTACCCAAGAAACTAGCTAGCTAGGGTAAACATGCGACGGGAGGCCACTATGATATGATTTTACCTCCTAAGTCATGTTAAGGAAGTGGAACTGACATAAATACACCATAAAAATCTTCAACATCAACGTTAGGACCCTCAGGAACCAATTAAACACTTCAGGAAACTTGCCCTTAGGTCCCACTATTTTTTTGGACAATTAAACCTCTGGATGCTCTCATGCTATGGGCATGCTAACGTCTAAGGTCCTCTGGATGCTCTCACAGGCCTACAAGCCAGCGTCCTTGGGAATTAAGCCACATTTTCAGGCCCAGAGCCCAGGTCACTGTCCATAATTGCATGATACCTTTAGAATAGTAAGATAACATGAAAACAACGTGCTATTGCAATTATTTGAATAAGACATTGAATGAACCCCTACTAGCCATGACAGATATTTCGTCAAAAATATCACAAATATGTGATCTACAAGTGTAAATAAGGGCCTCATACTTAGCTGAGAATCTACAAATCTAAGCATAAGGGTCTCTTACTTAGCTGAGAATCACTAAGAAGCATTGATGCCTCAACACATCAACTACCATTTCATCCATTAGGTCACATATACATTGATCATTCATTTACAAGTAAAAACACGATGAGAGCCATACATAGCTACTATCATAGAACATATAAATAACCAACCTAATAGCAACAGGAATACTCATGAAATCACAACCATATAGATCACATATAATCAAGTATAATACTCATAGATTTACAAGGATAAATAACCTCATATTGATGATGCAAAATATAAACCCGGGATGGAACTTCCATGTTCCACCCGATCGTAGATTAGCTGAGCCAAATATCTCTTCATCCATTCAACCCCCATGCCATATTCTAAGCATGAATGTGGGATCTCATAAAGCACATCAATCCAAAACCATCCAGGGCTTTCGTAGGCCATCCGCCTCAACCCATCAAATAGTGATTCCACCTCACGGTTGGACATCACAAAACCATCATCAGGTTAGTCTCTATCCAAGCCTTCTAGGGCTCCAGAGCATTTGTCTAAATGAGGCTCTAGGAATAATAACTCAACCCACAACTTTTACCGGGCTCCAGAGCGTTTGTCCAACCAAGTCTCCAGGACTAGTAACTCAACCCATCAAGGGCTCCAGTTCATTTTTCCAACCAAGGCTATGGGACTAGTAACTCAATATAAGATGTTACAGGGCTCCAGAGCGTTTGTCCAACCAAGGCTCTAGGACTAGTAACTCAACCCAAGCTAAGGAAACACGAGAACCAACCAAAACAAAACAATGAAAATAAACCCATAATCTCCATAACTATCCATGAAATGGAAAGACTAGGAAATCTAGTGTCCATCCAGGAAATCCTCCATGCCAGTGACAGATCATGAAAAAAAATCCACATGCATATGCCATCCATGCCAAAACTAGTGAGGAAAACATACATGCAGCTCGGTATGTACAAGAAAATCTCACTGTAGCTGCTGATCTTGATGTACTCTTGCACTTTCTTATTCTTCCTTTGCCTTCTTGCTCCAAAATCCAAGTATGCCACACTCTCCAAGAGTGCTCCAAGAAAAATCTAAGTCTCCAAGAGTATGAGAGAGAGAGAGAATAATGAGAGAGCTCCAAAACTGAACTGACAAAAGGTTACCAACTGATCCTCAGAATCCTTTTTATGAATGAGGCCTCTATTTTCTCCATTTTCCATTATTTTCCTCCTCATATTCAACCTTGACCTTTCACCTCATTTTTCTCCTCATTTCCATTTTGCCTTTCCAAAACCTTAGCCATTTCCTTTTCCAATTTCCTTAGCCATTAAGCAATCACAAGTGATCCCCATCACTAGGAATTTTCCCAACATTCAGCTTGGAATAAGTGTCCCATCGACCATGGCTATTATTTTTGCCTTTATTAACTTTTATTACATGGAATTTTCACCAGGGATGTTACAGTGGTTGTAGCAACTACAACACTTGGAGACACACTGGTAGAACTCCAACTCTCTTTATGGATCTTGTCTCCTGCAAAATAGGACTAACTATTCAAGAAGTATTGTTCAATTCATTGATTTTCGTAGCTTCTTCACCTAGTTTTCATTAAAGATATAGTCCCTACCATTCTCTCCATCGGTGGCACACTTAACCAAGCCAAGTCAAGCTAAGTTATGTCGATGGGGGATGAGGAGTATATAGATACACAAGTGAAAAGAATTATAAGAGTCTTAGTTTTCATCTCTAGTGTTGCTCTGCTGCCAGCAAGCCTAGACAATACCTCGACAGAGTCACTCCAGGAACACAAACATTGCTTCGCTGCCAACGAGCCTAGGCAGTAACCCGATGAAGTTGCTTGCTTCACCTCTCTACATAGGAAACCTTTCTCTTCTTTCACCTTTATTTTATTTTTTCATTTTGTTCAAAGAATTGTGCATAGGCACTTATTATTTTAATGAGGCGGAAGAGGGATCCTGACTTATTGAGAGAAAAAGAGGTTGTCCCTTCAGAGAAGGATATTTATATACCTATGACAAACTTCTTAAAGTTTCATCCCCTACTTAGTATACTTGACTTAGTCGACAAGGAACAAAAAATAAAATACCAATCAGAGTAGTTGGTACTAGTTATAGATTCAAGCATCGTTATTCCACTATGCTTTTCTTCGAAAATAACATATTTTCCATCAAGGTATCATCGAATAAAGGATGAAATATTCATGCAAAGAGTGGGAATATACTTATAGCTACCAAGCGTTGACAGTGGCACAACTTCCTTGTGAACTTCACCATGCTTGCTTTGGAAACCAAACACGATCTCATGTGGAAGCTATCCTACAACTGAAAGAAATGAAAAGAGTGGGGCATAAAGTAAATCAAAACAAAGCAAAACAAAACAAAGAGAACAAAAAACTACCCCTACTCCTACACTAACTAAGAATAGGCTAGACCTACGTAAAATCATAAATTTCTAGCGTAACCACCAACGCATCAGCTAGCCTATATAGGTGAGGGAATGCATATCAAGAAAAATATTTAAAAATAACAAAAAAGAAAGATAAAGTGATGCATATCGTAACATTCGAAGTTTAAAATTGCACACAGAGAAATACAAAAGAAAAGCGCAAGTAAGACACTCTGCAAAAGCATCACGGTGTTCGAACACACTGCAACTTAAATACATGCAAGATAAAAATTTCAAAATTATAAATTGGGAGAACATAAAAAAGAAGAAAAATTTCATTTCATAAAAAATCTCGCAAGGTATGATTCCTCCAATGATTGAGTGATGGGATTGTGAAAAACATATGGAGGATGCATAAATTGTGGAACATATGGATTTTCAATTTGTGCAGAGGAGTGATGAGGTGCCTTGAAAGATACATCACTGTTCTGATCAGAATTGGAATTGGCCTCAAGACTATGAGAACCTAGCATAACCATCAGCTCGAGCTGAAATGCCTCGACATCTTGCAGAAGTTACAAAACATCAAAAGATAGATCATAAAAAATAGGTGGCTTAGAAATATCAACTGTTGAAAGACCATAGTCGTGACCAGATGAATCAATGAAAAGATCACGACAACCATGATCAGAAAGTTCAAGATAAAATACATAGGCATCCTCATGATATAATGAATCATAAAGAGGGGAAGATTGAAAACAAGACATTTCCCCTCTAATTATTCACAATGATCAAATGATGGATTGGGAATATCAGGAAGATAATATTTTTCCTCTCTACATTTAGATGTAAAACTAACATCCCACGAGTTCTGAGTGTGATCGGAAATAACATCATCAGAAACCGATTCTTTTAAATATTTAATAGGAATCACATAATTGTGGAATATGTCAGGACAATGAGGGAGAGGTGTGGAAGGAGAAAGTTCAACCTTCACCACAAATTCTTATTCATAGATAGACTCCCACACATAGTCATTGTAAATGACATCACAGATTGGATGCTCAACACTAACTCCATCCTGAAATTGATCCTCATGAACACCAACAAAAAATAGTTGAAACTAATGAACCAAACAACTCATAATCAGGAGGACCAAATGAACCAATAGATGGAGAATGAGGAGATAACACATCATCGCAAACATCACATTCTCAATCCAAAATTGCACTGACATTATGAGTATGTGGGGTGAGACAAGATGGTGGTAAATCAATGGATAAAATCTTGAGTTCTCCCATCTCAACCGGCAGAAATGGAGTTGTTAGATAAGGGGAAGACGAAGAGTCACTTGGAACAACAACTTCGTTCGTCGCAGATTTAAGTGCTCTATAACCAAGGTATATTGGGAGACTTTCAAAAGACTCATATTCTCGTGGATTCATCGAAATGTGAACAATAAATTTAATTTTTTCTTTCATTAAATTCCAATAGATATCATCTGTGGAAAAAAAAAAAAAATGAATGAAACGATCGTGAAAATCATCAAGATATTCATCAGATGCTTTTCGCAATCACATGATTTTCTTGAAAATAGATTTGTAATCATACATGTCAAAGGAACAATAAAGCTCATTGACAAGATGATTGAAAGAATGAATGGAAGCGACTGGAAATATGTAACACCATTTCTTTACGCACGCTTCAAACGTGAGGATGAACAACTTGCATGCAATATCCTCATAGTAAATATTGTGTTTTATGAAAAATTCGAAAAAATGAGTGGTGTGCTCGAGAATGGTTGTTCCACCCTCGCCATTGAATTTCAGATTTGATAAGTAATGAATTATTCACATGGGAACTTTCAAATTTTTGGTTCTGGAAAAACATGTTGGGGTTAATATTTGGGAAGAAGCCATCGAAGATGCGAAAGTTTCAAACAAACTTCCTGGGCTCAACTTGTCATATGGCCCTCCTTCTAGCACCCAAAATGTTGACGGTGCTATACACACCAACATTCAGGGGATATCCTCAATCTGAATTCCTAATTAGACCTCAAACCATTTGGTGTAGGAGTCCCATCCGGAGTATGGCCCAGTTGCCAATACAGTGGGTTTTAATTATGTGCCTTCACTGCAATACTATATTGACTTTGGTGGGAACAAGTGTGTGACTTTGCGAAAATTAAAGTGCCATGGAGGTTCTAACAAATGAAGGTAAAATGAGTGAGTCCCTTTGAAACTTGTAATAATACGCATCTTGAAAGGAACACACGAACATAAAGACATCACAAGATAATCTGTGAAATAGTTCACAAGTTAACAATGATGGAATTAAACAACAACACGTATTCAATAAGATTTGTACCAATGCAAACGTAAATTAAATAACATACATTGCAAACATAACAAGAATAGTCCTACTATATTCACAACATATGCATGAAAACGTGCTGGCTTTGAGCTTTTATTGAGTGAAAGTTGTAATCATAGATATATCATTGACAAACCACTAGCCCCAATAGTGGAACATGAAGTCAACACCTTCTCCTCCAAAGAAGGATACTCCCTCTATGCTATGGAGAAGCCAAGGTTCTCATAAACTCCAAGCTCTTGATTATAAGCCTAAGCCTAGCCAAAAGATTTGCTCCCAAAATCCCTTTACATTGGTTATGAGGGTATATTTATAACAAGAGGGGGTGACTCTTCAACTCCCCTTTGTGACTCTTGGATTTCCATCACAACTCTTCAACTTATTTAAAAAATGACACATTATATTCATTACATTGTGACTCTTCACATTCCAATATTGACACTTGGAATTCCACTTACAAATTAGTAAGACAAAAATGGGTAGAGGCAACTAGACAACCTAATAATATAAAATAGTTAAGCTTGAGTTTGGGGAAATTCCAGCTCAATAACTTCCACTTGATGTTTCTCAGTTACGTAGCAATGCCAAGATTTGTACTATGTGATGGTGTCAGGTTGGAAGTAGAATCTAGCCTTAATGGGATCTGGGTACACTGACTTGGAACAAGTTTGTGCTTGCTTCTTGAATAAGAGAAACATCGTGTTGATTTGGACAGGGCCACCAATGTACTTATGCATATTCTGTCTGTTTACTTCAAGATATTCCTTGATGGTTACCTGTCTCCACCATTCCAAGTATTCCTCAATCTCCTGCCTAACTTGATTTCTGCACTTGATCTCCATGTGTGAGCCGACTGATGGGATCTTGTGTGATTTCACTAAGAAGGCCAGATTGTTATATAACTATGGATATGATGCCTGAGTGTTGGCAATGAATGAGGTGAGATGCTTATTATTATGGATAAGCATTCAAACCTTTGCCTTCTCCAACTCTGCCTCTTGCCTTGTTTTCTTGCTCAGGTCAAGTGGTTCCCCTTATATTGCATTGAACATGCATGCATGACAATGATCACAACTTATACATTCCTAAGATATTTAACAAAATATTTACATTTTTGTTGCAAACCATGCAAGTGGACAATTGCCTTATGCATGGTAACAAACTCCTTATAAAGACTCCAAATGGTCTCTCCTGGTGTTGATACTTCACTGAGTATCACTGCCTTCAGTTCTTCAAGGTGGATCTATGGAGAAGATGCATTTTGCACCTCTACTTAGAGTTGTTCAACCTCTTGGCTAGTAACCTGCAAGTTATTTTCTAGTTATTTGTTCTTGGCCAAAAGATCATTCGTATTTCACTTTGAAGCACCTGCGAAGTCCAAGTTGGTTGTGGAAATGGCACTTGGATTTATTCTGATGTCCATTATGATCACCCTTTCTGTGATGAATGAAGGATATGCGAGGTCATCCAGAAAGTGTTTCTTCCACGCTTGTACAATATTTTTATGAAGCTCTTCATACGATAGATTTTATGTATCCATAACCAGACCAACATTGAGAGGAACAATTTCATCTTCCTTGCTTAGAGCTTGCTTTCCTGGAGGATGGGGAAACTGAATGGTGACCTGCTGTGTACTTGGCATCAGGTCAACATCTTGGTTCAACATCTCCAGTTCCTCCATGTCTTGAACTTTGATCAACTCCTCTATTTCTTAAGCGAGCTCTTTGTCCTACATCTGTTTTCCCTCCTCCTCTGATTGTTGGTTTTGTTCTCATTCTTCTGCTTGTTTGTGCATTGTTTCTTCTGCTATTGCCTCTGCTCTTCTCCTTTCTTACTCTCCTTACTTCTACTTATCTTCTTCTTATTTCCTCGTATGCTCCCTTTCTTCTCTCTTCTTTTGCTCTACCTCCTACATCCTCTGTTTCCTCCTTACCTCTACTATTAAAGCTACTCTCATAATGACTGGATCTGCATTCATCTTGCGGCTTCATTCCCCCCCTTGGACTGTGAACAACCTTCCTTTTTCCCTTCTCGCACACTGAGTTGTGCTCTTTCGTTGGTGCTGTTATCACTCCAAAATTTCTCTAGAGTTGTTATGAAAGAAATGATAGAGGTAACCACAAACCTACTTTGGAGATTAGGATCTAGCCTTCCTAATACTCAGAGAGGGCTCTCTCTTTATGATTTAACTTTGTTTTAGTTATTTGATTTTAGGCTAGTTATGATTGTACTTGGGTTTTGATTTGGATTTGGTGGTGGGATCACTTACTTAGATGGATAGAGGGATGTATTTTACCATTGGGCTATGGGGTCAAATGTCAAGAAAACAGGGCTGGATCAAGTTCTAAATATAGTGTTTACAGGGCAAGATAGTTGAGTAAATTTCAAATATTAAGGCTGGATGGTGAAGTGGTTTCAATCGGATCCAAGGAGCAATTAAGGGTTCCTTAAACCGGATTATGAAGGAAGTGAAAGAGGCCAACTGCGATGGGAGAGCAATTAAGGATTCTCAGATCCAGATATTAAAAATGATCAACTGTTCAAGACAGATGTACTTAAAAAAATTCTAAAATAAATTTCCAGTTAATTCATTCAATTTAGATAACATGCAAGTTTGTGAAACACATAAGAAAATAAAAATTTGACAAAGAAAATACTTCACTGAAGTAGCTCAACACATGAATCCTGTAATGCAATCTCTTTATTACTTAGTCCAGTCTGCTGACTTGAAAAAATGATACATTGAACCCTTAGGTTTCAGATCAATACAACTCTACAAATGTCTAGCAATCCACACCCAATACTTCAAATTATGAAGTATTTATACAAAAATAACTTACAAAATATCCCAAATTGCCTTGAGAATTAATCTAGGAAAAATAAATATCTTTATGCAGGAAGATAGAGACAAATGTTCAACTATTGTATGCTGTCCCTATTTATTTGTCTGTGCCGTCTTTATGCTTTGATCTTTTTTTGTTTATTCTCTGCCTTGCTATTGGTCTTCACACCGACTATTATTTTTACTTTTCCCTTTTTAACTAATACTCTTTACCCTAATACTCTTTCATCTGGATGGCATGTTACTTTTATTTTATTGTGCTTTTTCATTTTTATAGTAAGTCATTTAACTTCTCCCAAATATCTGCATCTGGTAATTTGATATTTACCGTTTTCTTGTAAATTTCATTTGCTTCTGTTTACTTAGCAAAGGTGGGCCTATTCACAAAAAAGTGTTTTACCTCATGCTGGAGGTAAAATAGGTTCTCAAATGTCTGATATAGAACCTTTCCAGTAGGCATCCCCTTCATAGAAGAATTATTTTCCTGATCCCTTGCCACCTCTCTGATTCTCCTGTTGTAGTCTTCCTGTGGCATCAATTTGTCATTTATCACCAAGGGATTTGGCAGACCTTTCTGCCTCAAAACATCAAACTTTACCATGAACCTGTCTATAGCTAGCTGCATGGTTTGGCATTTGTCCTCAAGGTTCATCATTAAATTCCTCTTGGTGAGCACCTTTTTCACTTCTAGTATTGTGCTAGTCCTGTCAGGTATGTCTAGCTCCTGCAACTCATATTTGTTTTTAGAGTTAAGGAAATGGATTATTCTAGTGGCTTCTTCTGGCATGTCTCCAAGTTCAGCCTTAACTCTTTGTATTGCTTCTGTAGCTTCTTTGACTAAGTCATTTTGCTCAAAGATGACTTGTATAGATGGCCAAATATCATTGACAAAGTCAATGATATTGGCCCATAGTTGTTCTTTGGCTTGGCCAAGTGGCTCCTTCAATGTTAGTTCTTTCTCTAAGTTCTTTATCCTCTCATTCATCCTGGTTGACTTTTGAACCTCATCTTTGTGCATAATCTCAGCTATTTTCTTCTCATCCTCTAGACTCCTTAATTGTTCTTTGAGTCTATTTATTTCAGAGGTCTGAATGGACATGTCCTCCATTGCTTTGACTAGTTTGCTTGCCTCATCACCTGGCTGAGTTGCTGCTGTTGTTGAACTTGTTGCTGATGTAGATGTTGTTGCAGTTGGAAGTGCTGTAGCCAGTGGAGCTGTAGGAGCCAATGAAGCTGCCAAGGTGGATGGTACTATTGTAGTGACTGTTGGAATGGCAGTGGCAGTGGTAGTCTCAAGGCTGGCCTGTTTTAGATGTATTAAGTTGTCCAACTCCTTCTCCATTTCTTTCAATTGGTCATTAAGTTGTAAAACAAGGTCCATCATTTCCTCCTACTGAGTTTGGCTCTCAAGGACCTCCTTGGTCTATGGATGTTCTGAATGAGGCAACTTAAATTGTTTTTTGAGAGCAACAATATCCTCATTTTTCTTCTTTATTAATTTCTCAACAGCCTTGACATCATTGGGATCATGTCCAAGCTTAATCACCAAGTCTTCTAGTGACTTGATTCTGTTGTCCTTGGCCTGTGAGGAGGCCTTTTCTAGTTTATATTGTGTAGTGATATTATCCAATGAACATTGAAGTTTGTGCACAATCATAGCTTTATTTGTGATGGTGGAATAGATCATCTCACCTGCCTGTTTGTGAAACTCAATTTGGTCAATGGGGTGAACATCCCTGGCAAAAAATTCAAAGTATGTTTTCTTATAGTCTGCTGATGATCTTGGCTACTGGACTATAGGTTGCATGAATTTCATTTGCATCTTCCCAATCTTAATGTCAAAGGCTGGCATTAACCTATTTTGATTGGCAGGTGTTTGCTTGAAGTATTGGGCATAAGTCTCAGCCTTCAATGTCTCATTCCTCAACTTAATTTCCTTGTACCTCTCTTTAATATCTTTCTCTTTATCCACAGGTCTGGTGGATGAAGAGACCTCAATGCTGAGCTGTTTCTCAATAAGTTGGGTGTTTGAGGTAGAAGGCTGTTGTCTTTCTTCTGAAGCTGCTGGGTTTTTATTCCTTGCAACCATTGCTTCAGTGTCAGTTATTTCCACTGTGTCAACGGTGTCTTCTTGTTCAATTACATGATTAAGCTTGGGCCTCTTCCTGTAACTGATCTCAAATTGTTCATCCTTAGTGTCCATTGCTGAACTAGAACCTTCTTCCATGGTTCTTTTCACATTCCTGTCTTCAGTTGTTGGAGTTTGTAGGATGGGAGTAATGTTCATCTGTTCTCCTAGGGCTGGAACCTGCAGAAAGGAAATAGTATCAATCTGCTTTTCCACATCTATCAATGTATTTTCCACATCTACTACAACACTGTACACATCTATCAAAGTGTTTTCCAACCATTCAGATTGGTTGGCAAATCTCTCAATGTCTAGCTTGGGATGATGTATGAAAGGACCCAATTTGACTTTGAGCCTTAGTTTATTTATGACTCCATGAGGGTCGTATTTCCACATAAAACTATTCTTGAAGTTCATCTGCTATAAAATATTGTCAGCCTCTGGTCCAACTTCCCTATTATTAGAAATAAAGGGGCCCAATTGGCTTTTCATTTTAAATCGAGTCTTCTTCTTGGCTAACAAGAAATTAACTTCATCAGAGTTTATAATATGCCTAAAGTACTCTAATGCAAATATCCTCATGGGGAGGTATTTGGGCAGTTTGTAAGGAGCTATTTGGCATCCATATATCCTTATCTTTGTGTGGTCCTGGTATAAATACCTGTCTCGCACTTTACTGTTATTTTCCAATTGTAAAACCCTTTTAATTTCCTGACTGATCCTGGGCTGATAGCTACTGGTTAGCATATTTATAAAAAGATGCACAAATGAATCAATGAAGTATTTATCGGAAAAAATAGTAGAGTATTTTTGGATCAATGGTGTCCAATAGATGACTGATCTTGGACTGCCTTTGGTGTCTAACTTCTGAATGTTGACTGGAAATTTGTCTGACTGGTAATACATGAACATGTGAAACAAAACTGAAGAGTATTTAAAGACTCTCTCATTTGGTAGTCTGATAAACTGCTCATGGATTCTGTCTGCTATAAACTGAGCATAGTTATAAATTGTAGCATGAGGCTTTCCTGGGAAAATATGGAAAGGAAAGCAAGAACAACCTCATCCACACGTTCATTAAAGGTGTACCATAAAATTTAGGAGAGCATGGTTATGATTTGTTTGCCTCTCTCAGAAAAAATGGTGGCAACATAAGGAGGACTATCAGTAGGAGTATGAGACTCCTCTATGATGAAAGTTTGAAAAATCTGGGCCATCTTGGGCAGGTCTAGCTTGGTATAGAGGTCAAGAAAGCCTTCAATTGAAAGTGGGGTCTCATTTTGGTTTGGTTGGATTTGCAGCATTTGATTAATGGATTCTACAATGATGGTGAATAAAACTCGTTGGTCAGGGGTGACTATGGCTCTTTGACTGGGAATATAGCAAGCTTGGCAGAAGTGGATGATTTTTGGGAATGGGTGTACTTCTGGGAACAAGTACTTGGGAAAATTGGAGTCCCATAGGTGAATGTCATCATTCTGGTTTAAAAACTTGTCTTTACTCCAACAGTGGAGTTTTAGTAGGTAGGCATGGGAAGCAGTGTCTTTAATTTTAAAGTCCCTATTGGCTAATGAAAGGTGGTTAATATCCAGGTGAGGGGTTTGCAGAGGTATTACATCTAGAGAGGTTTGGGAAGCCATAATTGGGTTAAATGAATTGAATTATGCTTTGAGTGGTTTCAGGAGTGATGTTTAGAGGCTCTGGAATAGTGGGAGGGTAATTATAGTTTGTAATTTGGGATGTATCGTAGGTTTCTCTTCAATTTAGGAAAGTTTTTTAGTTAATTTAATTAATTAACCATTCAATAATTACTGTGCGTTTTTCTAATTCACAGGGTCATTCTGGTTTTTCCAAGAATACTTGGAAATTGGTGATTTGGTGTGCAGACGAGGTTCTGTGGTAGCTATAGAGGGTTCTAATGCTTGAACTGGCTATTTGCTTCTTCATTTTTGTGTCCACAACGTCTTCAGGTGACAAAATGTGGTCAAATTGGTCGCATAGAGGTTCAGGGTGTCACGCATGGCGTAGTAGAGGTTTACAACGAAAATGAACAAAAATAGTGAATTGGGGATTTTTCGGCCTTTTAACCGACAACGGTTACATTTTGGCATGGAATTTGGCCAATGAACAGTGGGCAGTTTTGCCGTTAGGCGGGGAGGTGTTTTTGTACGACATCACACCGCTTTTCGATGGTAGGCGGTATTTTTCACGAGCACGTGATATAACCTGTTGTCGCCATGTAGCAGAACAGTGCCCAGCCAAAACCGTGAATCTTGCGTGCTCTTGGGCTGTTAACAGTCAGACGATGAATCTGCAAGATATGGCTGTGCGCTGTTGGATCTGGGGGTGGGAGATTGGAGGGATATCGCATAGTTGAGTTGCATGGACAGAGACGAGAAACTGTTTGGCGAGGCCCGAGGTATAATTACAACTAATTGTAATTAATTAATAAATAATGTCGGGTTTTAATATAAGTAGCAGGTTAATAAAGGTGGGACCATGGGTTATGTTGTGGGGGTTTTTAATTGCACCAAGGGTTGGTGGGTTAAAAAATGGTATCAAGGAAAAATAAAGTGGGGGACGTTAATTACATTATGTGGGGGCATAGTAAATAAAAACTTAGGATAAAGGGTTTTTATGGTTTTTTAAGGGGAAAAGGAAATTAATAATGGGGGAAAGTGATATTTGTAATGGGGAATGGGTTTCACGCTAGGGAAAGGGGGTTTTGGGAAGGGGGAATGATTTTTGAAGGGTAATTTCTAGAGAATTGTGTGAAACCAAGGGGTAAAGGTCAAAATGATGGGGAAATGTATTTATAAGTAATAAAGGGATAATGGGGGAAATTAGCAAATAAGTATGTGGGGGTGTAGTGAAATGAGGGGAAATTTAGTAAACAAACTTTGGTGAATATCCTTTCTTTTTCTCAATTCCTCCTGCACATGAAACATAAGATTAAGCATGATAAATGTGCTTTTGACTTAGCAAATTTGTGCACTTTGCAAAAATTCTTCTACCTACCCTTTATTTACCCTAACATTTTTTCTTCATTTCAATGGGTGCATTTGAGCTTGCTGACCCTTTATTTCCTTTTCTTTTGATAAGAAAACTATCTAATTCTAACCTTATAACTTCCAATGGCTCATATTAAACCGACGAGCTCATTATTATTCTCTACCTAACTAATGATATGCCAAGATTAAACGGTTTGGATAGATCTTTATTCTCTATCTATCAACATGAAATTTAAAGCATGAATGAGTCAAGATCAAAATATTTGACCACCATGGATTGTGGCATTTTGGACAAGCTACACACAATCTTATTTTGCAAAGTAAATTAAAAAGGTAGTGGCATTTGAATTTGCGCACTTTAATGATCTATTTTTATCTCTTTTAGGGTTCATATTTTTCACCTTTTTGATCTTTCTTTTTTCTTTCTTTTTGTCCTTTGATTATTCTTTTAGGACATACCCTCCTTACATTTTTTAATTTTTAATATGGAAAACATTTTTCAGAAAGAAAAAATATGTACAATATTACAAGACTAACCATAGCCAATTCAAAATTATGAATCCTATTATTATAGGACCCTAATAGGTGCTACCTCTGGAGTGACTTCTTTCTACGGAACAATTTTTGAAGTTCCTAAAAAGCTGATCATCTCACAGGACTGAGAGGCATTGTAGCAATTCTTCCATCCATCCTCCTCCGGCCAGTGAAAGGTCCCACTTAGGCATTGAAAATGGATCCTCGCAAATTGATCTTTGCAAATATTCCTCAGATCATACGAATTGAAATCCACAGTACTGAATGCAAATTTCTCTATCGCCTTCCCTTCTGTTAGCTCTCTGTAACTTTTCATAGGCTGAGGAGAGAAATTCAGAGGTAACCACAAAACCACTTGTAAACTAGAATCTAGCCCTTCTAGCTTTAGAGAGGGTTTTCTCTGTCTAGGATGTTCAAATACTCAAATGTTAGGCTATTTATAGTGCTTAGTAGGGCATGATTTTAAAATATTTGCTGGTAGGAAAGGAGATAGATCCATTGGCGATGGAGTCATGTCTACCTAATTATGTTTATGAAATGAAGAAAAAATGGAGCTTCTACAGGGGTGAGGTAGGTAGTCTCTTTAGATATTTTTATTCTGAGTTAATTGTAGGAGGGTGAGTGAAGAAAAAAATGGAAAATGACAAAAGAGCATCAAGCATCAAGATGAATTCTAATTGTCATTTTAGCAGAAAACATAGATGTCTAGCAAACTAAAACAAAGCACTGTTTAGAGTGAATTCTGAATCAAATATTTGTTTAAATAAACAAGAAGATACATTCAAAGAACGATTGTCATGAAAGATAACTTACAAATAAAATAAGCACATATCCAAATAAAACTAACTCAAGAATCCTTGCAAATTCCACCTCTTTATTTCATTCACTGTAAAAATATCTCAAAATTCAGTACAATACACGATTTCCTTTCTCCTGAACCTTACCAACCCTTTTCGAAATTAAATTCACATCATAAATAGACTCAAATGAGTCAGTTACCACCTTTAGGGGCCAAATTCGTCATTAGGATTCCTGTTTCTAACTTCTGTAATGAAAATAGAAATGACTCCTAAAGACTAGGGATCAGTTAACTATATATTGTCTAAGCATTTTACATTGATTTCTCAGGCAAAAATAGAGCTTGTGAGTCACTAAATGATTTATTACAATTACAAATACCATATAAACAAATTAAAAAAAGCTTTGACTAGGTTAACTCGTTCAAAAGGATGTTTGTTTGGAAGCACAACGTTGTTGCTGCACAACTTCCTAATTCTCCAGAAATGCAAAAACACAATATGAAAACAAAATGCTCCATGGTTATGATATCTTCGATTTATTTCTAAGCTTCCCGGTGACTTCAACATGTGTGAAAAATCCTGGACATGGATATTCACCCCCTTAGAGGATTTCTTTCACCACACAAAGGCTCCAACTTTGAAAGATTCATCTATAGCAGAAAATGTAGCACTAGTTTCAAAAGTGCAACACCATCTTTTTTCATGGTTTAAGTAACAATTATGTCTCTAGACATGATTCACACATTGGCAATGATGTTGACACCGCAATGATCATACCATATATTGATTTCAAGCCTTCCTTCAAAAAAATACCAAACATTCATATACACATCAAAAACCCTAATGCTAAGGCTAGCTAGGGCACAAAATGCTGTGAAAAATGCTTCTTCAAAAATGACTTCAGAATTCTGACTAAATGTGGTTTCAAGAGGGACTTTATGCAAAAAATTATCACCTGGAACCTCAAACCTATAAATAATCATACTTTAGGCAAAAGTCAAAAATCAAAACTGTGTTATTTCACCCCTTCAAACATTTAAATTTTGGTTGCCTCAACCAATAGGTCCAATTTGCCTTTATCTTTCTCCTGCATCTCCCTTAACTATTGTTTGGTGGATCTTAATTCTTTCCTCATAGAAACATTCTATCTACATACGTTTTTCATTTGCCTGTGTAGTGGAAGAAATCACTTCAACATGTATTTGGCATTGTCCATTGGTGGTTGATAACCAAAGGATCACTCATTTATTTCCTGACCATTTCATCCTGCTGCTTGAGCTCAGAAATCTCCCTGTGAACCTCCTTCAGTTGCCTTATCAACTTGTTAAAGGTGTGCTTTCCCTCATCTATCTCTGTATTCTCTTCTTGGATTTGTAGCTTTCTAGATAAATATCTGGTAACCTTTGCTGTTGGAACTTTTGTCTTTTTAACATCCTCTTTCATTACCTTTTCTTTTCCCTTGAATTTGGTAGCAACTGGTGCAGCCTTAGCCACTTATTCATCTTCACTAGGTTTAGTTGTCTTTTCTAGGATAACTTTTTTTAATTCCCTATTTTATTGCTACAACTGTGCAATAACCATATGGGCCTTATTCAACTGTTCTTTCAATTGAGCAATCTCTTTGACTTTATCATCAACAACTTCATCTTTTTGTATGGTAAACAAGTAGATTCGAGTGGTGGTGTATGTTAAAGCGTAGATCTGACTAAGTATGGATATAGCAGTTAAAAACAAGTGCAGAAGATTAACATGCAAAAGGAAAAGCAAACAAGCATGGAGAGTCACCCCAACATCGACCACTAATGGGAAAAAAACAAGAAAAATAATGTGACACGTGAAAAATGATGGACCGAACCAACACTTGTATAAGATAATAACATTAAAACACCAAAAACCATGAAAAGAAATGAGAAAAACAACACTCACAAAAGCCAAATGACAAAAAATGATGGAAAAACCAAAACTCAACTAGAAAAGCATTGCAAACTCCTGCGAAGGCTCCTTGATCTCCTTGGGAATGCTAGAGATCCAAGATCGAATGTACAAATGACATAAAAAAAATAATAATAAAATAAAAAAATAAACTATAAAATGTAAAAAAAATAAACCATAACATGTAAAAAAAAATTACAAAAAAGAAATACAACATTAAAAGAATTGAAAACTTAAAAAAAAAAAAAAATCCCCGACGACCTTGAGGCCCAACTCGCCAGGGGTGGCAAGGGGACGATTCATGAAAAAAAAATCATAAAATATATAAATTAAAAAAAAAACCATAAAAATGTAAAAAAAAAAAACACTTGTAAAAATGAAAAATTTAGTTAAATAAATTTATAGATAAAACAACAAAATTAATTAAAAAATACAAAAAATAAACAACAACAAAAAATAATTATATATATATATATATTATAATAATAATAATAATAATAATAATAATAATAAATATAATATAAGAAAATATAAATAAAAATTAAAGAAGACCATTTTTTAAGTTAAAAAAAAATTAAAATAAAAGCATCATTTAAAAAAATGTTAAATAATTATAAAAAATAAAATAAAAATAGAATTAAAAATAAAAACAAAATAATTCGAAACAATTAAAAAAATTAAATTTAAAATTAACACACACACATAATAAATAAAGAAATAAAGAAATAATATTATATATATATATATATATATATATATATATATATATATATATATATATATATATATATATATATATATATAATAATAATAATAATAATAATAATAATAAATAAATAAAAACAGCCCCAAGAGTTAGCTCAATCGGTCAAATCAAGTGCCTCGCCAATGGGAGGTCACAGGGTCGAATCTCGAAAGCTCTTGGGGTTAGGTCAGTAAATAGGCCGAGGGGTGTTGATGCCTTCGGGTGCGTCCACTCAGTGTTGAACAACCCTGGATGTAGCGGCTACCCATTGACCCGGGTATCCGTGAACCAGAAGTGAAAAAAAAATAAAAGATAAAAATAAATAATATATATATATATATATATATATATAAATTATATTTAAAAAAATTAAATCTTAAAATTAAAAACATTTATATTTTAAAATAATAATAATAACAATAATAGTTATAAAAATTAAAAAAAAAAAATCAAAAGAAACCCCAAAAAAAAAACAATTAAAAAAACATTATAAAAAAAATTAAAAATAAATAAAAATAAAAACAATAAAATAAATAAATAAAAAACAATTACAAAATTGGAACCTCGCCTCCCTCCCCTCTTCTCTCCCACACTTGGCCCCCAGCCCACCCTCGGCCCCCTCCATCACCTCCCCTCCCCTCCCCCACACCACCTCCTCCCTCACCCCCCTCCGCTCCCCTAACAATCTGTTAAAACTCCACTGCTGGAGCAAAGATAAATTCCTCAACCAGAATGATGATATTTAGCTATGGGAATCAAATTTACCCAAATACTTGTTCCCATAGGTATACCAGCTCCATGAAATCATCCATTTATGCCAACTCTTCTATATCCCAAGTCAAAGAGCCATAGTCTCTCCTAACCAGCAAATTTTGTTCACAATCACTGCAAGATCAATAAATGAAATGTTGCAGATCCAGCCAAAGCCTAATGAAGCCTCATTTTCTATTGAAAACCTAATTGATCTGTACCTAAAGCTGGACCTTCCCAAGAGATCCCAAATTCTTTAGACTTTCCTCCTAGAAAAAGCTCAAGTTCCTATAGACAACCCTCCATATTCTGCCACCATTTTCTCTGAGAGAGCCAGACAGATTGTAACCATGTTGTCTTGTATTCTAGGATATACCACTGATGAACATGTAGATGAACCTATACTTGGTTTCCTTTCTATTTTTTGCCTAGGCAAGCCTCCAGCTACAATTTTCAATTTTGCCCAATTCTTAGCAGATAGAATCCATGATCAATTGATCAGATTTCCAGATGAAAGAGTATTCAAATACTCTTCAGTATTGTTCCATATGTTTTTATATTTCTAGTTAGAAAGGTTTACAGTTAACATCCAAAAACTGGACACTAAGGGCAATCCTAGATCTGTTATCTTTTGGACACCCTTAATCCGAAAATATTCCACTGATTTCAGCTACAAGGATTTCATTGATTCATTTGTTCACCCAGTTGTTAACATGCTAAGCAGTGGCAATCAACCCGGTATCAGTGATGAAATAAATAAAGTTTTACAGTTGTCAGATCACATTAGAACATGACACTGGTATTTATACCAGAACTACACTGAAATTAGGGTGTATGGATGTCAACTCACTCCATATAAGCTATCTAAGTATCTCCCCATGAGGATATTTGCACTAGAATATATCAGGCAAATCATAAATTCAGATGATGTTAAATTTTTATCATCCAAGAGGAAAACACAGTTTAAAATCAATAACCAGCTTGGTCCTTTTATCTGCAATAATAGGGATTTTCGAGAGGAAGCAAAAAGATGTTTACAAGAAATGAATTTCAGTGATAGTTTCAAATGGCAATATGATCCTTTGGGTGTCATAAGAAAAATAGGACTCAAGTTTAAATTGAGCCCTTTTATGCTTGAGTCCAAGCCAAAGATTGTAAGATATGCCAACCAGTCAGAGTGGTTGGAAAAAACCTCACTAGATATGGAGGAGCAGGTGGATACTAGTTCCATTCTACTCCAACCCTACAGGATAGAAATGCACAAAGGACTAGAGAAAAAGGTTCTTTCTCAAACAAAGATACAATAGATGATAAATTTGAAATAATTTATAGTAAAAGAACAAAGATGAATCTAGTAAATGAGCAAGAAGAAGTAATTGATACAATTGAAATCATTGATACAGAAACTGTAATTAAAGAAAATGCACTCCCATCAGTTTCAAAGGAAACTCACCAGCCTTCAACTTCTAGTGCTCAGATCATCAGGAAGCAACATAGTGTTTAAGTCTCTACTTCAAGTGAACCAATGGATAGAGAAATAGACATCAAAGAAAGATACAAATATATTAAGGCATAAAATGAAGAAATAAAAGTTGAAATATATTCACAGTACTTGAAACAAACTCCTGGAGGCCCGAACATATTACTTTCTTCTTTTGATTATAAGACAGGAAAATGTAGATGACCTTTTTGCAACCCACAGTACAACATCCTAAGTCATCAGCAGATTACAAGAAGACAGATTATGAGATTCCTGCCAAAGATGTTCATCTTATAGACCAAATAGAGTTTCATAAGCAAACAGGAGAAACGTTATACTCAACTATGACCGACAAAGCTATGAGTGTACAAAAACTACAAAATTCTCTAGAGAATATCAAAGCACAGTTAAAACTAGAGAAGGCCTTCTCACAAGCTAAATATAACATAATTAAATCCCTTGAACATTTGGTTATTGAAGTGGGATATGATCCAAAGAATGTCAAAGGTGCAGAAGAACTCATTAAGAAAAAGAATGCAGACATTGCTGCATTGAAGAAGCAGCTAAAATTATCTCCTACTGAACATCCACAAACTAAGGAAGTTCTATAGAATCAAAACCAAAAAGATGAGATGATGAACCTCATTCTTCAGTTAACTGCTCAATTAATAGAAATGGAAAATGAGATGGATAAGTTAGTGTAAGAGAAAAATGCCAACATGGAAGCAGTTACTGTCACTACTATTCCTACAATTACTACAACAGTTCCTTCTACTTTAGCAGCTTCAGCAACCACAACAGTTCCAATATCTACAACACTTCCCACTACATCAACAACTACATCAGTTACAAAATCATCTACAACAGAAACTCATCCTAGTGATGAAGCAGGTAAATTAATCAAAGCTATGCAGGATATGTCCATAAAACAAATGAAATAAACAGTCTTAAAGATCAAATAAAAATTCTAGAAGATGAAAAGAAGTTGGCACAAATCATGCATAAAATGATACACAGAAGTCAAATATCATTAACTCTGTTAATGATATTTGGCCATCCATCCAAGTCACCTTTGAGCAGAAGGATTTAATCAAGGAAGCAACTGAAGCTATTCAAAAAGTTAAGGCGGAACTTGGTAAGAAGCCAGAGGAGGCCAATGAAATCATTAAGTTTCTTAATTCCAAGGATAAATAGGAATTGGAAGAAATTGGCATAAGTGACGGGACTGAAACAATTCTAGAAGTGAAAAAGGTAATCTCTAAGAGGAACTTGATGGTACAACTTGAGGAGAAATGCCGAAACATGGAGCTTGCAAAAACCAGATTTATGGTGAAATTTGATGTTTTGAGGCAGAAAGGCCTGCGAAATCCTTTGGTTATTAATGAAAGGTTGATGAGGCATGAAGACTATGATAAGAAAATCAAAGACGTGGCAAAGAAACAAGAAAACAATTAAGCCATGAAAGGAATTCCAAGACGAAAAGTGCTCTATAAGACATTTGAGAATCTCTTTAACCTTCAGCATGAGGTAAAATATCTCCTTACCAACAAACTTACATTTGCAAAATACATAGAGGCTGATGAAATCTTCAAAATAATGGTAAAGATTAAATTACTAGATGTAGAGTCTTGGGTAAAGTTGAATGATACACTGTGAAAATGCAAGGTAAAACAGTAAAGAGTAACATATCAATTAATTTAAAGAGTATTAGATGAAAGACATAGTTTAAAAGTAAAAAATAGAGTTTAAAGATAAAGCCAACGTAAAGCAACGACAAAAGAGAGAAAGCAACAAAATATCAAAACAACAAACAACAAAATTAATAAAAGCAGGGGTAGCTAGCCTTTAGTCTCCTAGGTGTCTATCTTCTTGCATGAGGATATTTCTTTTTCCTTGAATAATTCCTAAATCAGTTTAGGATATTTTGTAATAGTTTTTTGAATAAATACTTCATAATTTGAAGTATTGTGAGTGGATTGCTGAACCTTTCTATGGTTGTATTGATCTGAAACCTAAGGGTTTATTGTAACATTTTCAAGTCAGCAGATTGGACTAAGTAATAAAAACATTGCATTACAGGACTCATGTGTTGGGCCACTTCAGTGAAGTATCTTATTTGTTAAATTGTTATTTCCTTAAGTATTTCACATACTTACACGTTTTCCAAATTTGGATGTAATAACTGGAATATTATTACAAAATTTGTTTAATTACACTTTGTCTTGAACAATTATTCATTTTTATGTTTTCTTCTGATATCTAGAGTAGGGAATTCTTCATTTCTCCCTAGCTTCGATCGACCTCTTTCATTTCCCTCATTATTCAGTTTAAGGAATCCTTAACTGCTCCTTGATCCTGAATAAAAACTACTTCACCATCTAGCCTAAAAGATTTGAAATTACTCAGCTACCTTGCCCTATGGACACTTTATTTAGAACTTGATTCAGTCCTATTTTCTTAACATTTTGACTCCATAGCCCAATGGTAAAAAGACATTCATCTATCCATCTGAATCAGTGATTCCACCACAAAATCAAATCAAAACGCAATCAAGCTTAAATAACTAGCCTAAAATCAATTAATTCAACAAAGTTAAATTATTAAGAGAGAGCCCTCTCTGAGCATTAGGAAAGCTAGATCTTGATCTCAAAAGTAGTTTTGTGGTTACCTCTATTATATATTTTAACACAACATAACAACCCTAGGGAAATTTTGCAGAGCTAACAGAGCCTCCAATTTATGGCACAGTCTTCCCAGTGTTCATGACAGGTTGTAGCAGTTATCACTAATCATGGGCTGGTTCGATTACTGTTCATGCATGCATTGACCCAATTTTAAATTCCTTGGACGGTGTTTCAGGAATCAATAGAAGAAGAAGTATCAACTGTTATAGCTGCTAGCAAAGAGGAACTAGAGAGAATGGAGGAAGAACCAACAGAGGATGAATACGTAGACCAAGAAGAACTTGAAGAGATAGAAATGGAGGAAGAGGAATCGAAGCAAGGAAGGGAGCTTGAAGTGGAAGAAATAGTCGATGCTACAGCTAAGGCTGTTACACAAGAACTGGCCTCGACTGTGGAGCTGATGGAAGAAGAGAAACTAGAGCAAGAAAGAGAGCTTGAAGTGGAAGAAACAGTCGGTGCTACAGCCGAGGCTGTTACACAAGAACTAGCCTCGATTGTGGAGCTGATGGAAGAAGAGAAAATAGAGTAAAAAAGCTCAAGATGGAAGAGACAGTCAGTGCTACAGCCGAGGCTGTTAACAAGAACCAACCTCGACTGTGGAGCCAATGGAGGAATGAATTATGGACACGATGGATGGCATTGACATAGTGATACAAATATCCAATTTTATTAATGAAGTGCCAGAGGAAACAATGTCAGCACAATTTGCTCAGGAAGCATCGGATATGGGTGGTGGTGCCACACAAGAACCACCACCAACCCATCTGGTCCCAGAAAATGTCGGAAGGATGAGTCTTGAGGTGGACACTATCCCACAAGAACTAGTGTCAACCATGGGATAGGAGTTAACATAGGAGGAAGCCTCGGGCCAGAGCAGAATTGTCAGAGGAGAAGGGAAGGAAATCGAGGTCATAGACAGAGCCGGTGTAGACTAGGGAGAAAACATCTTTCAGTCTCCTTTTTGTGCCACCATTCCAAGAGGATTGAGAGTGTCTCGTTCTCCCTGATGCTCAGAAAAGGAGGTTGTTGTTCCTCTGATTTTAAAGTTTGACGGGTTGGTTAAAGGTTCGACCGCTGTTAGTTTGTTGGCAGTTGATTCTCAGCAAGGCTATTCCGAAGAATAGAGGGAGGAGGAAAACCTTGCATAAGAACGGGAACATTGAGTGGACGAAGGAGGTGTTGTTCAGGCAACAGATGCCCTGGAACCTAGAAGGGGGGAAGAAGCAGTTGCTTCTGAAAAATGGGAACTAGGTAAGGAGAGCCTGGTAGAAGTACCTATGGATACTCCTCTGAGTGATCCACCAACTACTAAACCCACTACAGGGCTAGTTGCGTTAATTGTCAAAGAGGAAGCAATTGCTCCTGAAAAAGGGGAACCAAGTAGGGAGAGCCCAATAGATGGACCAGTGGATACTCTTACGAGTAATCCACTACTTGCTGAACCAACTGCAGGGCTAGTTGAGTTGGTTATCAAACAAGAAGCGATTACTCTTGAGAGGGAGGAACCAAGGATGGAGAATCCGGCAAAAGGATCAGTGGATACTTCTCTGAGTAATCTGCCACCTATTGAACCAAATGTAGGGCCAGATGAAGTGGTTGTTAAGCAAGAATGGATAGAACTGTGTGAGTAGAGGAGGTTGCCCCTTAAAAAGAAATATCAGCTACAGTTCAAGGACACGATGCGGTTGAAAACAGAGGTTTGAAGGCTGAGAAGACAGGTGCATCGACTCAAGAAATAGGTAAGAAAGTATAAACGGTGGGCTAAGAAGCATAAGGCCACGGTGGTCAAAGCAACAACACAGGTCGATGATGTGCCGCTGACCTTTGCTGCTACTCAAATGGATCCTATCAAGCACTTGTTTGACGTCCGTGAATTCTCTTTAACAGCCAAGATTCAAACTTGGAAATCTACCGCGGCCCATTATCAGAAGGAGGTGAAAAGGTTCCAAGAACAGTTGTCCAAGGCTAGCTTCGAGTATATAGAGAGAGTGGACATATTACAGTTGAGGTATACAAAGTAGGAGCTCAAATTAGAACGGTTGGAAGGGCAAGTGCTAGAATTGAATATTGACAAAGAACAAATGTTCAGCTTGGCACAATAGGTAATGGCATGCTGCCCTCCTGCTTCTAGTTATGCCTTGTTCTTGCATGAGCAATTTCTTCTCTTTTGTTTGGAAAGCATTAAGATGGAGGTCATTCATGAGATCAAGGACTCTATACAGTTCCTTCATATACTGAGAATCCATGACTTGGTAACCCAACATTTGATGTGTGAGCTTTATCTGCATGGGCATTTCCTACGCAATGACAAAGAGTTTAACCCAATCCCATATGTGGGAGACATTCATTCAAGGGCTCTCACCTCCTATATTATCAACCAAATAAATTGGCAGAAGGCTTATAATACATTTGAGTCAAATCAAAACACGAAGTCTCTTATGATGAGGGAGCATGAACGATCCGTGACGATGTACAATAAGCACAACACCTTTTTAGAGATTGAGGGAAATAGAGAATGGATGCTGAGGACACAAAAGTGGTGTATTGACCTTTGTGTCAAACAAATAGTCACGTTTCAAGATGAGGGCCTTGATAGTTGACAAAAGAGGTGGATGATGTCACCTATAACTGTGTGGAACAAGGAACCTTTTGGAGCGCCAAATTTTGCATGGGCACTGAGTCATGTGCCGAGATATGTAGCATGCGTCTAAACATGCGGGGTCTGATGGATGGGACTCCGGTTCAGGTTCCCCATCATTTGGTTGCCAGCAGAACATTATACCCCAGCATACAATGTACCAGATGATTGGTGGAAGGATTTCCTTCTCTCAAAAGGGTACAAGCCCCTAGGATCATACATGGCAGAGGAGTATGATCTCACCCAGCTCCACGTTGACTACATCCGTTCTAACCCACACCTGCGGAAGTGGCGAGCTGCATTAGGGCATGCAGAAGGCTAGTTGGGGGGAGATGTTGTGCACAAAATATGCTTATCTTTTCCTTACATTTTAACCTATCCTTCCATCCTTTTGCACCAATTGATATGCATTTATTGTGATATACCTATGAGGTAACCCTTATTCCTAATGTCTCTTGGAATATTTAAATGATGAAGTAAAGTCACGGGGGTTTTTCCTATGCGAACTAATAAAACTTTTTATTTCTGCAGATTCTAGTGAACATGTATCATCTTCACAACTTGTAGTAGTAGTCCCACGTTCACAGCAGCTGTTCGACATCGTTGTAAAAAAAAAATCAACTCGCAGCTGCTTTCAAGCCTATTTTGGATCTTTTCTGTTCTCGCACTCTTAGAAATTAGTTGTTGTTCTGAATTGTTGCATATTTTGAGCATTAGTTGCCAGGTTTTGGGGAATATGTCATTCCCATGTATTTGTATAAAAAGTCTTTTATTCCTGTGCGAAGGGTTAGCCGCACAAAGGCATATACTGTAACAACTCTTTACATATTAATCAAATACAAGCAAGTTGATGTTCTCTTCTTAGTTGTGAGTTAACGCAGCCCTGATCAGAGAGCTGGGCCCGCTCTTCTGATCAGGTGCTGCATATTTCTTTTATGTGTGTTGTTTTCCATTATTGTGTGTTAATTCCTTATTGTTGTTACAAATATTTATTGATTGCTGTGAATGCCTTTTAAGTTCTGCAATTTATTTCTAATTACTGTTACAATGATGCTTTGATTCTTTAGCCACGAATCCTTGGTTGATGTAAGATTGTAACCTTGCCCCTGCATATACCTTGCGCATTACCTTGTAAGTTGTACGCACCTTGATTGATGAATTATTGTGGAAAAGGGTGGAATAGTTTATTCACACTCGGACACCAACAACTTGTATTATACCCCCTTCTCTACCCTATGCTGAGCATGCTTTACCTTTGTGGGTAGAGGAAGAGGAATATGAAGGACTTTATCAGTCATACCTCTACCCAGTTTGTACATTAGACACTATTGTAAGAAGTAGGTAGTTAGATGAGAATGACCTTCTTGATCACTTCATGCAGAATCATCCTCTTGCTTCCGTGCCAATTGATAAGCTAGTGGAATAATCCTTAGGGAAAATTGAGAACAATCCATGGGCTGAAATATTTACTATCAATTCTGATTCAAAACATGATAAGGTTATGGAAATTATTCTATCAAAAACTATAAAAATCAACCCTTCCCTCTCAGTAAAGCAAGAGGATCAACTATGCACCGAGTTGAGACAACATCTAGATGCCTTTGCTGGGGACTATAAGGAAATGAAAGGTGTGAATCCCTCAGTTTGTACCCATCATATTTACATTAAGTAGGGATGTAAATCTGTGCGGTGCTAACCAAAGAGGAGAATGAACCCTGCCCTTAAGGACATTGTGAGAGAAGAACTGAAATTTTTTTCGATAGTGAGTGGGTATGCCCTCTTGTCATTGTACCAAAGAAAATGGGAAGTGGAGGATATGTGTTGACTATAGGGAATTCAATAAGGTTCTAAGGAAATAGCATTTCTATTTTCCTTTCATTGATCAAGTCTTGGATGGCTTTGCAAGGAAGAATTTCTTCTCATTCTTGGATGGATTCAATGGATATAATCAGATCCAGATCAGTCCCAAGGATCAGGACAAGACCACCTTCACATGTCCATGGGGGACCTTTGCCTATAGAGTCATTCCATTTGGTTTGTGCAATGCCCCTACTACTTTCCATAGGGAAGTTTTGAGTATTTTTGTTGATATTTTTCATGACATAATTAAAATATACATGGATGACTTAACCCCTTATGGAAATGATTTTCGGGAAGCTCTTTCCAATATGTGTAAATTTATAAAGAAATGAACTGAAATGAGCCTTTCACTAATTCCTAAAAGTGTGAATTCTTGATAAATTTAGGGATTGTCCTAGGTCAATTCCTTTCTAAGGAAGGGATCCAAGTTGAACCTAACAAGGTTTCCATTATTAAAAGGGTCCCTGTCCCTAAAAAACAAAGGGATGTTAAGAATTTTTCTTGGGATAGCTGGATATTACAAAAGATTCATTAAGGAATTTAGCAAGTTTGCTTCAACTTTGTTTGGATTGCTGACCAAGGATTCAAAATTTTGTTGGATAGATAAATTTTAAGAGGCATTTGAAGAGCCGATAGAGAGATTAACCACTGCACCAATTCTTTGAGGTCCCAATTGGGCATTTCCTTTCCACATCCACATAGATGCATCAAACAAATCTATAGAAGCAACTTTAGGAAAAGTGGAAGAAAAATTTCCTTATACCATATATTTCATCAATAAGAACCTCTCCAAAGCTGAACTTAATTATGTGATAATTTAAAAAGAACTCTTAGCTGTTGTGCACTCATTGAAGAAGTTTAGACATTATATCACCGGATGCCAAGTATTTTTTCATACTGATCATGCAACCATTAAATAATTAGTGTATAAAACTAATGTTAATGCTAGGATCATTATATGGTTGTTATTGTTGCAGCAGTTTGATCTAACCATTGCTGAAAAGCCAGAGAAAGAAAATGTGGTTGATTTTTTTTTTGTCTGGACTAACATTGCCTATAGGAAATGAAGAGATGATAGATGACCAACTTTTGGATGAGCACCTTTTTTCTATTTCACTACTTTCTCCTTGGTTTGCTGATATAACAAATTTCTTGGTTGCTGAGAGGTTCCCTCCTAATATATCCTCTAGGGAGAAGAGCAAGATTGTTAGAAAAAGTGCCCCTTTCACCTGGATTGGGGGAAATATCTTCAAATTAGGGCCAAATTAGATCTTAAGGAGATGTGTGAGGGAGGATGAGGTATTTGAAATCCTTTCAGCATGTCATGATGGACCCTGTGGGGGCCATTTTTATGCTAAGAGGACAACCTTTAAAATCCTCCAAGCCGACTACTATTAGCATACTTTACACCAAGATGTTAGAAGATACACTGATAGATGTGATAAATGCCAAAGGACGGGAAGTCCTACACCCAAGGATGATATTCCCCTCCAACCTCAAGTGACTCTTGTTCCATTTGAGAAACGGGGTATGAATTTCATTAGGCCTATTGATCACACATCCATAAAAAATATATACATCATTGCGTGCATTGATTACTTAACAAAGTGGGTCGAAGCAAAAGAAGGAAAGGCAAAATTCAAGCAGAATGTGGAAAAATTTCTAAGGGAAAATATATTTTATAAGTTTAGATTTCCAAGGGAGTTGGTCATTGATAAAGGAGCTTAGTTTAATTCAAATGTGATTGAGGGCATCAAGGAGAAACATCACATAAAACACAAAAAATCCACTGCCTATCATCCTTAAACAAATGATCAGGTGGATGTGACAAACAGAGCTTTGGAGAACATCTTAACTAATTTTTTTCAGCAACAACAAAAATGACTGGGCAACCTGACTTGTATAGGCCACTTGGGCCTATAATAACACTTGGAAAACCACCATTGGATTCACCCCCTTTGAGTTGGTTTATGGAAAGAAGGCTCTACTATCCATTGAATTTGAGTACAACACCTTAAAAATGAAAACACAATTGGATTTAGACATCATTGCAACTCAGCAAGAAAGTCTGCTCGAACTCAATGGTTTGGATGAGTTCAAATTGCAGTATATCATGCACAATGAGGTAGTCAAATTGCAGAAGAAGACTTGGCATTATAAAAACATCAGGGAAATGACCTTCGAAGAGGGTGATTAGGCCTTGCTGTATGATTTTAGGTTCAAGTATTTCAAAGGAAAATTGATGACAAGATCATTGGTTCCTTATCTAGTAGAAAAGTGTCATGATAATGGATCTGTATAAATAATAATACTTGATGAAGAATGAATTCCACTATTAGTTAATGGTTATCGGTTGAAGTTGTATAAGAGGCCCATTAGGTCCCTATAATGCTAGTGTATTCCCTCTTTTTTATTGTTATTGTACCCCCATTTTTATTTTTATTTTTGTGCCCATGTAGTCCCCATATTGTTATTATTGTGCCCCATAGAAGCCCACTATTATTATTGTTGTGCCCTTACATTATTATTGTTATGTCGACTCTGATTATATTGTGACCCATTAGACTTATATATATAGAAATGAATTTTTGTCATTTGAATCATCCAAGAATTGTTCATTTGTGTAATGTAAAGGAGGTTTCCCCCTCTATGAGGCTACTTTTGAAGTCGTTTATCTATCTCTTCTTCTATTTTGTGAGCTGGTTGCATATCATTTGATATCAGAGCTTGGGATTCTAGGGTTTCACTACTTTAAAAAGGTCATCTTGGAATTTTCGCTATAATGTTTTTTCTACGAGGCTTCACATTAGAGCGTTTTGAGGTCTAAAATAGGCTTCCTAAGGAAATTATAAAATAATAGTGGAAATAATAAAATAAGATTAGATTACATCATCAAATTTTAGAGGGAGAAAAGAAAAAACTATTTTTTCAACTCGTATTTCAACTTATCTCCCTATGGGTTTACTCAAATTTTAAGTGACAACAGTTGTTGGATGCAAAATTTCATTCCTCATCTAAGGAGTACCCATGTTGCATATTTTCAATACACCCTACTACACGAAAAATGAAAAATACATGAAAAACGTGATTGCAATCACGTTTTTTCATGTCTTATTCATTTTTCGTGTAGGAGGGTCTATCGAAAGTATGCAACATGGGTACTCCTTGGATGAGGAATTAAATGTTCATCCAACAAGTACTCCTATTCAAAATTTGAGTAAAACCTTAGGGAGATAAGTTTAAAATACAAATTGAAAAAGTAGTTTTATTATTTTTTAATCTTTTAACTTTTTTACTAAAAAAATGGTGAATCACCCCCCATGGTTGACATCATCATCTTGAATCCTATTGGTTCTTTTAAATTTTATTTTGGTTGTACATTTTTCTTAGGAGGCCCATTTTAGACCTCAAAATTCCCCTGATGAGAAGCTGAAATTTTTACCAAGTGGAGCTGAAATCTTGGGGAACTTCGTGTACAAATTTCAGATCTTGGTTCGCTATATTTTCGGAGATATGATTTGGGGAAGTTGGGGTTTTTGCAGGCTCTAATGTTTTGCCTCAAATAGGTGACCTAGGTAAAATCATCATAATTTTCGTTTTAGGCATCAAATTTGAATTCTGTAAAAAGTGACTAAAATTGAACGAACTTTAGTTTGTGGTGTATCAATTTCAGGTCCGAAGGTTGAAATCGTGACACGTGGAAATCCATGCATGTTTGTTGTACTGAACTAGTATATAATCAGGTCATCGTGGGAGATAGGGAATAAATATTTCCTAAAGACTCCAATATTGGTCTGACTTGTAGGGTTGGAAAGAAGACACAAAGGGCTACCACAGGACGAAATTTCAGACCTTGGAGATATGAAATTATAGAGATACAACAGATTTGATATTGATCTCCTACAAAGCGAAAAAAATGTGTGTATTTTTTAAAATTTGCATAAGTTTTGTTTGAAAAATTAGTTTGAAGTGATTCAAAGGGCATAGTGAAGCATAATTATCATTAATTGATGCCCCGAAGAAAGAAAATGGAAAAACCTAGTAAGAAACCTGAAATCTCTACTATGACACATGAAGAAGAGGAAGAAGGCAACATGATATATCAAAATTACGAGACCAAGTGCAACAAATTTCACTCTCACAAAAAGTAAAAGAAGCTAAGATGGATGGTTTGAAGAAATACATGGAAGGTTTGAAGGAAGGTTTGATAAAGTTGCTACAAGAAAGGCTTCCTAATGGCGAAAAGGTAGTAGAGGAAAATCATGATGAGAACAAAAGAAATGTTAATCATGAGTTCATAGACTCTAACTTTGGATTGAAGACCCACCATATTCCAAAGATCAATATGAGGAAGTTTGATGGCAAGGATTCCGTAACATGGATACTATATATGGATAAATATTTTGATCTCCATGATGTGAAAAACATACAAAAGGTACACATTGCAACTTTATATTTAGAACCCAATCAGTTTGTATGGTATCGATGGCTTTGCTCTCGTAAATAAATTGTCACTTGGTCAATTTTTATGGAGGAAATGATAGCACATTATGAAGATACAAAGAGCAACACCTTCTTTAGCCAATTGATAAATCTCAAATAAAAGGGTTCAATGGTGGAGCACACTGAGGACTTCCAAAAATTGAATATAAGGGTAAATGATATCCCAGAGGAGTATAGAATTGATGTCTTTATAGGGACATTAAAGGATAACATCCAACATGAAGTTTTCCTTTGGGAACCTGATTCATTAGAGAAGGAATTCAGGTTGGCAAAAAAAATTGAAAGAAAAATTATGGCAACAGGGAAGCCTACCACTCACAACTATAAAGATATCTGAGAGGAGTATAGAATTGATGTCTTTATAGGGACATTAAAGGATAAAATCCAACATCAAGTTTTCCTTTGGGAACTTGATTCATTAGAGAAGGAATTCAGGTTGGCAAGAAAAATTGAAAGAAAAATTATGGCAACAAGGAAGCCTACCACTCATAACTATAAAGATGGAAGTGATGTTTCTCCCAGCCTTCCACAACCTACAAGGTTTCCAACACAAAAATTGGAAGAAAAAATAGCAAAAGGGCTTTGTTACAGTTGTGATAGTGAATACACTAAAGGTCATAAGTGTGCTGAGAAGAAATTATTTACATAGATTGTGAAGAGGAGGAAAAAAAGGAACAAGAAACGTCAAAAGAAGAGGATATACACCAGGAACCAACCCCAGAGAAAGAAGAAATGAATCCTACCATATCTTGTAATGCATCAATAGGAATTACCACTCCTCAACCTCTCAAGATAGAAGGAAATATCAAGAAGAAAAAGGTAATAGTGTTGATTGGTTTAGGTAGTAGCCATAATTTAATTCATTGTAAGATAGCCAAGGAATTGAATTGTTTCTTATATCCAACACCAAAGTGTCAAGTGATGGTTTCAAATCGAGGAACCATAATTGCTATGGAAAGTGCCATAATATCAAGTTATCCATGGGAGAATATGTATTGAATATTCCAATGCTTTCCATTCCAATGGGTGGTGCTAATGTTGTACAAGGAGTCCAATGGTTACAATATTTGGGTATGATAAATTTTAATTTTCAAGAAGTTTTCTTGAAATTTTGTTGGGAAATAAATGAAATTGAATTAAGGGGCATCACAGGGAAACTAGGAAATATAATCAACTCTAATGGCGTGACAAAGCTTCTAAATAGAGAACAATGGGGCATAATTGCACAATTATGTTCACTAGAGGTTCAAACATCGAAATCATCTATTTCTCCAGATCTCTGAAACTTCTTGGAAAATAATTCTAAGGTATTTGGGACTACCAAAGGCCTCCCACCTATTCATGAACATGATCATGCTATTCATTTGATTCCAGGAAGTGTTCCTCCAAACATCAGGCCTTACATATATTCCTATGGCCAAAAAAGTGAAATTGAACGTATGGTTGCATAAATGATAGAGGGTGGTAATATAATTCAACCTAGTGAAAGTTCTTTCTCTGCTCCAGTAGTATTGGTGCACAAGAAGGATGGATCATGGAACATGTATCCAGATTATAGGGAGATCAACAAGCTCACTATTAAAGATAAATTTCCCATTCCTGTCATTGATGAATTATTGGATGAATTACATGGAGAAATTTACTTCACCAAATTGGATCTTCATTCAGGATATTATCAAATCAGAATGAATACTGAAGACATTTCAAAAAAACATTTAGAACTCCTGAGGGTCATTATGAATTTTTGGTCATGCCTTTTGGCCTTACGAGTTCACCTTCTACATTTCAAGGTTTGATGAATTCCATTTTCAAACCCTTCCTTTGAAAATTTGTGTTAGTATTTTTTGATGATATGCTAATCTACAACAAGTCTTGGAAGGATTATGTTCAACATGTTGACAATGTGCTCAAATTATTGGAGGAGAAACAATTATATGCAAAAACCTCCCAATGTTTCTTTATGTTATCGAGAAAACTAGTGTCTATGCAGAACTGCTAGTCCCACTAAGGCTGGTAGCTACCTTAGAAACAAACAAACTAAAAACTACTTTCGTTTTCCTTTATGAGAAATAGATAAGAGGGGAATAAGGAGACCAACCTATATCTTGCGCTTGGTTCCTTGCTCGATTCCTCTCCCTTCTGATAGGTCTTTGCCACTCACTTCCTCGTCTACCCAGCTTCAAAGAGCACCTGTAGAATCAAAGCAGCATAACACTATCCAAGAACATATATCTATTATCATAAACAATATAGGACCATATATATATTGACCACACAAATGCATATAACATCAATCATACACGAATGTGGAGGAAAACTTGAATAGCTTTATTGATAATCAAGAAAGAGCAAAGAGGATTACAACTAGTTGTTCTGACCCAACATCATCCTCTCAGCAAGAAAGCCCTTCTTCACCTCATGAAAAGCTTAGATCACCCAACACTATGATATTACACCAAGAAACAAACAACACTTCCTTACAAGATACAAAATTCCAGCCCCTGGATCTCTGGGATGAGGGATCCATATATAGATGTTTGCATGGGAGGTGAGTCAGCTTCTGAGATTTGATTAGTGTCCTCTCTCTGATAGTTCTTGATTCCACTTGGAGATTGATGATCTCTTACTCATCCCTGGGCAAATGCAGAGAGGCAAGTGTCACAGGAGAAGTTTCCGGAAGATTCCATGATCCTCCACCTTGCGGATTGACCCTGCCATTTCTCCACTCTCACCCATCGCACCCCATAGAAGGGCTTTTCAACATGCATCGCACCTACTGTGTGTATTTAGGTGGGATGCAATGCACTTTGACCATGGAGCAGGTGAAATGGTCTAGTTTTGACCAGTTCTGAGTAGTTTTTCATGGAGAACTTCTGGGAGATGCCGTAATCAGTTGACCTTGTTCTTTTAGGGGTTGGAACAACACCTTTAGGGACTTAGGAGCCCTTGGTTTATGGACGTTTATGATTGGGGTTGCAGTGACCAAAAATGTCTATAACAATTTCCCCCTAAAGCATGAGGTCGTTAATCTTTTGATGTTGGGTGAAATGCTTTATCATGAGGATCCGAAGTTTTTTCAAGCTGGAAGGTGACCTGTAATAAGATACAATACAATACATTATTTTCATAATATTTTCATGATCTAGCTGAGGTGGGAATTCCCATGCTCAACTTTATAAATTCATTTTCATGTACATGAGATAGACAATCATCTGAGTGTAGACTGATGATTCTGGTAAAGCCATCATCCCTTAGATTGGATGATTATCTGTGCAGCAGTGATGTACATTTGATGTTTTTATTTTCCTGAATATATATCACATCACGGATGGATGAAACTAGATCTGGGGTCTTCAATCTCATTCGATCTTCACTCAAAGTACAAGTCGATCCATGTGAGAGATGTTCTGGAGTCGAACATGGAAAGACATCGCCTGATTACCAGCCAATGATGTAAGCTGTTAACAGGCGTGAGAGGAATCACCGATAATGATGATGACCCTCAAGGTACTATAGTACAATTCACATGGTGTCAATAAGGGACTTGGCATCGAACATCACGCAAAATATTTCGGTCGAAGGCCATTGATGTAAACCTGTCGTCGGAAGTGAGAAACTTGCCAATGAGGCATGCAAGCTTCAGAGTACTGAAAGGGTTGTTCCTAGATTGACTTCTTGGATAATGAGCTGATGTCGACAAGAAGCGATCCGCCATAGGAGGGTCTTAGTGAATCCCACATCAATGACATGGAATGGAGCAAATTATTTTAATGGAGGTGAAAACGTTCTGGTGATATAAGGTTCAGGGTGGCGGTCATGAAAGAATGGAGCATGAATGTATTGCAGTGGGTGAGACATAGGTGAATTCTCTGAGTGACTTCTCTTGAACATATCGTCGACACTGACATGATGGATCGGTAGCATTAACCCTAAATATGGATGGTGTGACGGAACCATGGTGATGTGACCAGTGAATGGAACAACCCAACCCGACTCGGATGCGGAGCGAAAGTGTCATGTTCAAGAGCGAATTGCTACCAACAAAGCCTTTTCAAGTTTTCTTCCCAATTTTTCCCCAGTCATTGCTGACTAGTACCTCTTTATTTTTGTCAAGCTTGAGAAGGATAACATATGCTTGTTCTATAATTTTCCCTTCGGGCAAACCCATCGCTATGTTTTAATGAGCCTAGCGATAGTGAAACTCGTTCTTGTCTGTTATGGACAAGTTTGTCGCTATTCGGTTTTAACGTTTTTAACGATAAAGATAACTCAGTCCTTTTCAATTTTAGAGAGTATGAAAAGGGATGTAAAGGAAACTCCAAAAATCCTTTTTCGTCACATGATCCCTTGAGTCCGAAAAAGTATAAAACAATACAAAAGGGATGAATTTTCAGTACTTTTAACGAGCCGAACAAAACAAGCGCTCGATATTTTTGTGTAATAATCCCTCAGGTCCAAAAAGATTAAAATCTAAAGGAGGGATAGCACTTCCAGTCACTTTAACGAGCTGGAGAGGCCAATGGCTCGGCAATCTTTTCATATTTTATGAGTCATTTGAAAAGAGCTTAAAGGAGACTCATTTTTTGAGGAACAAGTGATAGATTCAGGTAGCAGCTGATTCCAGGTAAGGTTTGGAATTTTCCAATCACGGTAGTGTCACAAGGATGGCTAATAGGATCACTCTTCGCAGCTGTTCCTCAAAAAGGGTAAACAATCAAATGGAGGTGAATGATCGACCAATACAGAGTGGAGGTGATGATAAGAACACGACCAAGGCTTCAAAGGCTGATGATAATACATTCATGATGGTTATTTACCGAAAAATGGTTCATTTTTTAATGAGCTTAAACGCTGGGGAAACATTTGCTCATTGCTTATGTCTATTTTTTAACGAGCTTGAATTCCGCATTAAAACTGCTTGATAATCCAGTCGTATAATAAGGATGTCTCATCTAAGATGCCATTTTTTATGGAGCTTGCACCTTACAAAGCTTTTCCCTGGATCCTTTCTTTATGAAAGTTAGGAAACGACCAATCCTACAAGTTTAAAGGGTTAGAGGACCTATAAATTTAAAAAATAAATGGTCGCTCTTTGCTTGCACGCCAAAAGGTTTGCATGCCCCCAGGTATAGCGAAAAATTTCCAGATTACCAAAGGTTGTTCTATCTGTACCACAGACAAAACACTTCCTCGGTGATGTCTACAGAAATAGACAAAGGTGAGTGGCGTAGACGCCTCCACTCACATAACTTTGACGAGGGAATCTTATTCCAGCCTAATCCCATTTTCCTAAACGGACGGGTGTGTCATACTAGTCATATATCCTCCACGGAAACCTACCCTATACCCAAGGTTTTCCTGCCGAAGCAGACCAGGGTGCATGCCCCCTGGGTTTCAGTCATGTCCTCTGAATCACTCGCACTCATCAGGAGGACAAACTGGTGATTGATGAGACATTCCTTGCGTCAAAATACCATTCAGGGTTGGTATATGACTATTTTCTATGTGTGAGCCGGGGAATGAAAGCTGGTGTACGAGCTTGACCACTCTTCCTTCATGCGGAAAACACATTACTCTAAAGAGTGAGGAGACAATGGCTCCCATGCAATAAATATAGTCTTGTCCAAGGAGTAGATTATAATCCAGGGGTCCTTGGACTACCATTACGTTCATGTGAACGGTTTTCCCTCTCAATGTTATCGGCACATTGGGAAGGATCCCTAACGTCGATTGGTTCCTTTGTCAAACCCTATTAGATTTCTCATCTCAGGAAAAAGCGAAGGTGAACCAAGCGCTTTCCAAGCAGTTGAGGAAAGGATACTCACAGAAGCCCCTTCATCTATGATGGTACCGGCCATGACCATTCTATATATTTGAGCAATGATTCGAAATGGTACACTAGCTGGTAAACGAGGTCTGCCTAGTAGGTTCCAGTCAAAGGAAACAACCAGGTTTCTTGGAGGTGGGACCGAATAGACGACCGGATATGACTCTGACAAACTTCCTTCCTGAGGTAAAGGAACGGGTAGACTGTCCCCATGTTCATCGGAGTCTGTGCTTACGAAGAGAATTTGAACGGTGTCGTTCTTGTTCTCTTCGGTGACTGTATCATCTAAAGATTGATCCTCTGAAGGCAAGACCAGGTCAATTTCCGCCTCGACCTTTTGATTTTCGTCTGGTGTGGATTCAGGATGTTTATCTTCAATGATAGACGCTTCGGCCGACCACAGGGGCATGTCAGCCGGATTTCAACTAGTGACAGACTCGGCAAGAGTTTCTTATATCCAGGAGGAAACCGTAACGGTGAAGCCAGACGGTCATCCAAAATTCTTTTAGCTTCGTCTAAGAAGGGACAACGGTGGACGGCGTGATCGCCTTCACACAATTTATAAGGGAATTTATATTTTCCTTTTTGTCCAGGGGCTTCACTTTCACTAGTTGACGGTGTACTTCCAACATGATCATCAGAGGTTGATGACACTGGATTGTGCAAATGAGGAGACCAGTCCCTTAAGATCCGAGGGATGCAAGGAAAATCTCAATGATAGTGGTCTCCTTTGCAAATGACACATGGCGATTTAGGCCTGGATGGTGTAGTGTGTGGATTTTCGCTAGACGATGCCTGGTCGCCCCTTTTTGCCTTTGGCTCCTTCTTCTTCTTCTCTTTCTTCTTCTTCTCCTTCTTCTTCTCGGTTACTTGATTTTTGGCTTTACCAGCTTCATCAAGCGAAGAGGAAGGAGGAGAGGAAGAATTGGACGAAGTAGAGGGTTGGGGGGTGACTCTGGTATCGTTTAGTTGCTGACTTGATTGTTCAGGAATCACGGTGTTCTGAACGACAGAAGTTGAGAAGAGCCATATGGGCAAGCCGATTGTCAATCCTGGAAGAGACAATGTGGCCATATGGGGTGCACCAACATCTCCCCAAGAGGAGAAGGGACTAGGATTTCCTCCAAGGGGAACTCCTTGGTTGATGGACTCCATTTTTCTCAACCTAAGACCAACATAGGAAAGGTGATGTTTATTCTGTTTAAAATAAATTTTAGACGCTTTGACACAACTTGCTTTTTCAATTTTTAAGAGTCGAGAAAAAACAAAAGATGACTCTAGTCGCCTTCGATTTTAATGAGCTTGAAGTGACAAGTGCTCAGATGTACCTTTTTTAGTTTGCAGATTACTGTGGTGTGATTTTTGAATGGAGTTCGGATTTTCCACAGTGTTCATGTTTTGAAGTCGACGTTTCGAGTCTGCAACTAGACTCATCATCAGGACAAAATGTGAGGAGAAAAGAAGGAAATTTTTAGGTATAAATATGAAAACCCAGGATGTGAAGTCCAATGGCCGACTCTTTTCATTAATGATGATTTTATTTATTATAAGCTTTATGTTTTTTCATTATACAAATTTTTAATAACTACCTTGTAATTTATTTTTAATTATTTTATTAATGTTACAATTTTAAATTTTGTCTTATTATGTCATTATGCCTAATAATTAAATTATTCATATTAATTATGGTTATGTTTATTGATATGTTATTCTTAATTGATTAGAATGTGATTTTATTATTATTGATATGAAAGTTATTTATTATGTCTTCTTATAAATCATATGTTTTGTTATTAAAATCTCTTTTAGTAATTCTAGGATTATTTAGTATTATTCTTATTAGTATTTTAATATTTAATGCATTTTTTTGTTTATATTTATTATTTGTTATTGTTAATATTTATTAATTTATCTATTATTAATCTATTATAATGGATGTTAGCTTAATGATAGTTACTAATCTATCTTATAGGTTATTTCCTAAGTTATTTAATAATGTTCTCTTATACATGTTAATATGCTTTTATATTTGATGCGGATAATGTAAGCTTTATCATTAATTAATTTTAATGTTATTAATGCTTCTATTAATTGCTTATAATTAAATTTTGTTTATTAATTATGGTTAATGCTAGTTGATGTTTATGATGTTATTCTTAATTAATTAAAATGAGATTTTATTGTTATTGTTATGTAAGTTATTTATTATGTCTATTTATAAATAATTTATTTGTTATTAAAATCTCTTTTTGTAATTCTTAAGATTATTTTGTATTATTTTTATTAGTTTTTAATATTTAATGCTTTTGTTGTTTATCTTTAATATTTGTTATTGTTAATGTTATTTTAATTCTATATTCTTATTTTGTTCTATATCATTATTAATGATATTTATTATGGTATTAGCTATAGTTCCTTTATATATACTTATTGTTATCTATTATGATTGACATTTATTATGATGTTTATTAATGTTCTACTATATATATTTATTAATTTATCTATTATTTAACTGTTATCATGGATGCTTGATTATTGATAGTAGCTAATCTATATTATTATATATGTTAATTCCAAAATATCTAAAAATGTTCTCTTATACCTGTTTATTATATCTATTATAATTTATATTTGCTCTTATATTTGTCTTTAATATTATGAAGGCAGGTTAGGAATTTCTGACATTGTTATTAAGATTATTAGCGGAGGTTAATACGGGGTTCCAATTTTTGCTAATTTCCATGCCACCATCCCTATTAAGGTTTCTAGGATGTTTAATGATTTCAATAGCTTCCCTAACTTTACGCTTGAAATGATGTTCTACATTAGCAATGACTTTGGTGTCTTCTAAGCAAATATGATGATTAGTTTTACCTACATGCTCAGCTAGGGCTGAGGACTTGGTTCTTTCGTTACGAATGTCTGCACTATGCTCTTTGAGTCTAATCCTAACCGATCTACCAGTTTCTCCTATGTATTGATCCCCACAAGAACATTCGATGATATAAACTCCTTTTTGCTGAAGAGGCTCTTGGTTATCCTTAACAGATCTCATTCTTTGCTTTATGGTAGACAGGGGTTTGAAAGCAGTTTTTATATTTTTCTTATTGAGGATTTTGGCTATTTTGTCAGTGACTCCTTGGATGTAAGGAAGGCAGGTATTGGAGGCTGGGTTGTCTTTAGATTTGTTTTTATTGTTATCAGTTTTTGCTTTTTGAATGGCTTTGTAAATGTTTTCATTGCTGTACCCTAGGTTGGCAAAGGTTTTTTTAAGGTAGGAAATTTCTTCATCTGTATGGTTTATATCAGAGATTCTATAAGCTCTAGTGAAGAGGGTTTGTAGAACCCCCATTTTTTGGGCGGGGTGGTGATGAGAGTCGGCATGCAGGTAGTTATCTGTATGGGCTTTCTTTCTAAAAACTTTGTGACCAATGGAACCATCCTTCTGTCTAATGAGGAGAATGTCTAAGAAAGGAATGCAATTATTTTCTTCAACTTCCATGGTGAATTTGATGTCTTCAGACAAGCTATTGAGGTGATCTAGGAACTTGTTTAGCTCTTCCTCGCCATGAGGCCAATTGACACTGGTGTCATCCACAAACCTAGCCCAGGATTTGGGTTTTAGAGGATAAGAGTCTAATGCCTTCTTCTCGAATTTTTCCATGAAAAGGTTTGCCACGATGGGTGAGAGAGGTGATCCCATGGCAACACCTGAAGTTTGTTCAAATATTTCACCCTGGAAGGAAAAGAAGGTTGAGCGGAGACAAATTTCGGCTAATTTAGCGGTCTGGGGATCTGTTACATCTTTAACTACCTGAATAGCATCATCTAGGGGAATTTTGGTGAAGAGCTGGACTACGTCAAAACTCACGATTTTGTCTCCTGGTTCTAGCTTGGTGTTTTTTATGTGATTTACAAATTGATTGGAGTCTTTGATGTAAGAGCTAGTCTTACCTACAAGCGGGGACAGAATGCTGGCGACGTACTTGGCTAATTCATACGTGGGGGACCCTATGGTGTTGACTATGGGTCTTAGGGGGACATCTTTTTTATGAATTTTAGGGGCTCCATAGATCCTAGGGGTGATTTCGCTGTTAGGTGTCAATCTCTTTTTTATTTTATCATCAAGGTTTGCTTCTTTAATGGCTTTCTTTACGAGGTTCGTGATTTTGGAGATGGGGTTTTTTTCTAGCTTTTTGTAGCTACCACTGTTGTATAGGTGGTCTTTCATTTTGTTTATGTAATCTACATTATCCATAACGACAGTGGCGCCACCTTTGTCGGCTTTTAAAATGACTATGTCCTTATTATTTCTAAGGTTTTTTAGGGATTTAAGTTGATCAGAGCTAAGGTTTCTCCTGGGTGGCTTGGCTTTTCTAAGGATAACCGCGACCTCTTGCCTGATGAGTTCTTTGTCATCATCCTTGAGAGTCTTAATTCCATCTTCAAGGTTGCAAATGATTTCTTCATTGGGGATTTTGTTAGGGGCTAAAGCAAAGTTAAGACCTTTGTTAAGGACCTCCATTTCTTCTGTTTTCAGCTCATAAGAGGATATGTTAACTACTTTTTTATTATTCACGCTACAGCTCATAGGGTTATTTTCTATGTTTTTATTATCTATGATGTTCTCGTGATTTGCGCTGGAACACTTGCTTTCTATGCTTATATTATTAATTTCATTCCTAATAACCTGTTTACTAACACTAGATTTATATGCAAAGGAATTGGGAGCGTACCTGTGTTTATGGGCGTTTTCCTTTTCGCTGGTAACCGAGCTGGCTGCTTTCGTGTTATTGTTTTCACCATTGATTCTGCCTTTTACCTCGTCTACAGCCGCATGTGATGTACCCATTTCTGAATCGGTTGTCTCATCCACGTCAGCACGATTGGTGGCTCCGGGTTTGTCAAACTGCTGTGCGGATATATCCATCCTGTGATTATGGGCGTTTTCCTTTTCGCTGGTAACCGAGCTGGCTGCTTTCGTGTTACTGTTTACACCATTGGTTCTGCCTTTTACCTCGTCTACAGCCTGTGATGTACCCATTTCTGAATCAGTTGTCTCATCCACGTCAACACGATTGGTGCCTCCGGTTTTGTCAAACTGCTGTGCGGATATATCCATCCTGCTGCCGTGCGCTTCATTTGTCAATTCGTTTCTAGCAGAAAGCGTAGGGGTTGCTGTGTTATTAATTATGAGGTGCAGCCGTGTTGAATTTAGTCCTGTCCACGCCCTTCCTTGAGTCCTCTGCGTGCGCGTATTCCAGTTTGATTGCGAGGTGGCTGGGGTAGAATCGATTGGCCGGTGCGTTTCTTTGTTTCTTTCCCGTCCTACCATGTTATTCAGTTTCCTCAGGTGCTTAGACTCTGTGTTTTCCTTCATTCTATTGGCGTTCAGTGCTGCGGATGCATCGATTACTTTCCATAGGTCCTGCTCTATTGACGCTGCTAGTTTCAGGTGAGATTTGAAGGCGGCTGCGGATAATTTTGCCAAGGCGGTTCTGGTTTTTCGAATTTCAAGGCGGACCAGAGTTTTGCTGAATCGTTCAAAAATTCTGTGATATTTTTGGTTATGTAACCTGTGCTTGATGTATGCAAAATTAGGTGTGAGATTTGAGTCTCTGCATTGCTTCAGAAAATTTAGATCAGCTTCTTTTCTCCTTATTTTAACCCTATCTTTTTCGAGATTACGAATCTCTTTCCAAGTCTCCCCTCCGTGCAGGGTAACTATTTTAGTTTGCAGATTACTGTGGTGTGATTTTTGAATGGAGTTCGGATTTTCCACAGTGTTCATGTTTTGAAGTCGACGTTTCGAGTCTGCAACTAGACTCATCATCAGGACAAAATGTGAGGAGAAAAGAAGGAAATTTTTGTCCTGATGATGAGTCTAGTTGCAGACTCGAAACGTCGACTTCAAAACATGAACACTGTGGAAAATCCGAACTCCATTCAAAAATCACACCACAGTAATCTGCAAACTAAAATAGTTACCCTGCACGGAGGGGAGACTTGGAAAGAGATTCGTAATCTCGAAAAAGCTAGGGTTAAAAAAGGGAGAAAAGAAGCTGATCTAAATTTTCTGAAGCAATGCAGAGACTCAAATCTCACACCTAATTTTGCATACATCAAGCACAGGTTACATAACCAAAAATATCACAGAATTTTTGAACGATTCAGCAAAACTCTGGTCCGCCTTGAAATTCGAAAAACCAGAACCGCCTTGGCAAAATTATCCGCAGCCGCCTTCAAATCTCACCTGAAACTAGCAGCGTCAATAGAGCAGGACCTATGGAAAGTAATCGATGCATCCGCAGCACTGAACGCCAATAGAATGAAGGAAAACACAGAGTCTAAGCACCTGAGGAAACTGAATAACATGGTAGGATGGGAAAGAAACAAAGAAACACACCGGCCAATCGATTCTACCCCAGCCACCTCGCAATCAGACTGGAATACGCGCACGCAGAGGACTCAAGGAAGGGCGTGGACAGGACTAAATTCAACACGGCTGCACCTCATAATTAATAACACAGCAACCCCTACGCTTTCTGCTAGAAACGAATTGACAAATGAAGCGCACGGCAGCATGATGGATATATCCGCACAGCAGTTTGACAAAACCGGAGGCACCAATCGTGTTGACGTGGATGAGACAACTGATTCAGAAATGGGTACATCACAGGCTGTAGACGAGGTAAAAGGCAGAACCAATGGTGTAAACAGTAACACGAAAGCAGCCAGCTCGGTTACCAGCGAAAAGGAAAACGCCCATAATCACAGGATGGATATATCCGCACAGCAGTTTGACAAACCCGGAGCCACCAATCGTGCTGACGTGGATGAGACAACCGATTCAGAAATGGGTACATCACATGCGGCTGTAGACGAGGTAAAAGGCAGAATCAATGGTGAAAACAATAACACGAAAGCAGCCAGCTCGGTTACCAGCGAAAAGGAAAACGCCCATAAACACAGGTACGCTCCCAATTCCTTTGCATATAAATCTAGTGTTAGTAAACAGGTTATTAGGAATGAAATTAATAATATAAGCATAGAAAGCAAGTGTTCCAGCACAAATCACGAGAACATCATAGATAATAAAAACATAGAAAATAACCCTATGAGCTGTAGCGTGAATAATAAAAAAGTAGTTAACATATCCTCTTATGAGCTGAAAACAGAAGAAATGGATGTCCTTAACAAAGGTCTTAACTTTGCTTTAGCCCCTAACAAAATCCCCAATGAAGAAATCATTTGCAACCTTGAAGATGGAATTAAGACTCTCAAGGATGATGACAAAGAACTCATCAGGCAAGAGGTCGCGGTTATCCTTAGAAAAGCCAAGCCACCCAGGAGAAACCTTAGCTCTGATCAACTTAAATCCCTAAAAAACCTTAGAAATAATAAGGACATAGTCATTTTAAAAGCCGACAAAGGTGGCGCCACTGTCGTTATGGATAATGTAGATTACATAAACAAAATGAAAGACCACCTATACAACAGTGGTAGCTACAAAAAGCTAGAAAAAAACCCCATCTCCAAAATCACGAACCTCGTAAAGAAAGCCATTAAAGAAGCAAACCTTGATGATAAAATAAAAAAGAGATTGACACCTAACAGCGAAATCACCCCTAGGATCTATGGAGCCCCTAAAATTCATAAAAAAGATGTCCCCCTAAGACCCATAGTCAACACCATAGGGTCCCCCACGTATGAATTAGCCAAGTACGTCGCCAGCATTCTGTCCCCGCTTGTAGGTAAGACTAGCTCTTACATCAAAGACTCCAATCAATTTGTAAATCACATAAAAAACACCAAGCTAGAACCAGGAGACAAAATCGTGAGTTTTGACGTAGTCCAGCTCTTCACCAAAATTCCCCTAGATGATGCTATTCAGGTAGTTAAAGATGTAACAGATCCCCAGACCGCTAAATTAGCCGAAATCTGTCTCCGCTCAACCTTCTTTTCCTTCCAGGGTGAAATATTTGAACAAACTTCAGGTGTTGCCATGGGATCACCTCTCTCACCCATCGTGGCAAACCTTTTCATGGAAAAATTCGAGAAGAAGGCATTAGACTCTTATCCTCTAAAACCCAAATCCTGGGCTAGGTTTGTGGATGACACCAGTGTCAATTGGCCTCATGGCGAGGAAGAGCTAAACAAGTTCCTAGATCACCTCAATAGCTTGTCTGAAGACATCAAATTCACCATGGAAGTTGAAGAAAATAATTGCATTCCTTTCTTAGACATTCTCCTCATTAGACAGAAGGATGGTTCCATTGGTCACAAAGTTTTTAGAAAGAAAGCCCATACAGATAACTACCTGCATGCCGACTCTCATCACCACCCCGCCCAAAAAATGGGGGTTCTACAAACCCTCTTCACTAGAGCTTATAGAATCTCTGATATAAACCATACAGATGAAGAAATTTCCTACCTTAAAAAAACCTTTGCCAACCTAGGGTACAGCAATGAAAACATTTACAAAGCCATTCAAAAAGCAAAAACTGATAACAATAAAAACAAATCTAAAGACAACCCAGCCTCCAATACCTGCCTTCCTTACATCCAAGGAGTCACTGACAAAATAGCCAAAATCCTCAATAAGAAAAATATAAAAACTGCTTTCAAACCCCTGTCTACCATAAAGCAAAGAATGAGATCTGTTAAGGATAACCAAGAGCCTCTTCAGCAAAAAGGAGTTTATATCATCGAATGTTCTTGTGGGGATCAATACATAGGAGAAACTGGTAGATCGGTTAGGATTAGACTCAAAGAGCATAGTGCAGACATTCGTAACGAAAGAACCAAGTCCTCAGCCCTAGCTGAGCATGTAGGTAAAACTAATCATCATATTTGCTTAGAAGACACCAAAGTCATTGCTAATGTAGAACACCATTTCAAGCGTAAAGTTAGGGAAGCTATTGAAATCATTAAACATCCTAGAAACCTTAATAGGGATGGTGGCATGGAAATTAGCAAAAATTGGAACCCCGTATTAACCTCCGCTAATAATCTTAATAACAATGTCAGAAATTCCTAACCTGCCTTCATAATATTAAAGACAAATATAAGAGCAAATATAAATTATAATAGATATAATAAACAGGTATAAGAGAACATTTTTAGATATTTTGGAATTAACATATATAATAATATAGATTAGCTACTATCAATAATCAAGCATCCATGATAACAGTTAAATAATAGATAAATTAATAAATATATATAGTAGAACATTAATAAACATCATAATAAATGTCAATCATAATAGATAACAATAAGTATATATAAAGGAACTATAGCTAATACCATAATAAATATCATTAATAATGATATAGAACAAAATAAGAATATAGAATTAAAATAACATTAACAATAACAAATATTAAAGATAAACAACAAAAGCATTAAATATTAAAAACTAATAAAAATAATACAAAATAATCTTAAGAATTACAAAAAGAGATTTTAATAACAAATAAATTATTTATAAATAGACATAATAAATAACTTACATAACAATAACAATAAAATCTCATTTTAATTAATTAAGAATAACATCATAAACATCAACTAGCATTAACCATAATTAATAAACAAAATTTAATTATAAGCAATTAATAGAAGCATTAATAACATTAAAATTAATTAATGATAAAGCTTACATTATCCGCATCAAATATAAAAGCATATTAACATGTATAAGAGAACATTATTAAATAACTTAGGAAATAACCTATAAGATAGATTAGTAACTATCATTAAGCTAACATCCATTATAATAGATTAATAATAGATAAATTAATAAATATTAACAATAACAAATAATAAATATAAACAAAAAAATGCATTAAATATTAAAATACTAATAAGAATAATACTAAATAATCCTAGAATTACTAAAAGAGATTTTAATAACAAAACATATGATTTATAAGAAGACATAATAAATAACTTTCATATCAATAATAATAAAATCACATTCTAATCAATTAAGAATAACATATCAATAAACATAACCATAATTAATATGAATAATTTAATTATTAGGCATAATGACATAATAAGACAAAATTTAAAATTGTAACATTAATAAAATAATTAAAAATAAATTACAAGGTAGTTATTAAAAATTTGTATAATGAAAAAACATAAAGCTTATAATAAATAAAATCATCATTAATGAAAAGAGTCGGCCATTGGACTTCACATCCTGGGTTTTCATATTTATACCTAAAAATTTCCTTCTTTTCTCCTCACATTTTGTCCTGATGATGAGTCTAGTTGCAGACTCGAAACGTCGACTTCAAAACATGAACACTGTGGAAAATCCGAACTCCATTCAAAAATCACACCACAGTAATCTGCAAACTAAAATAGTTACCCTGCACGGAGGGGAGACTTGGAAAGAGATTCGTAATCTCGAAAAAGCTAGGGTTAAAATAAGGAGAAAAGAAGCTGATCTAAATTTTCTGAAGCAATGCAGAGACTCAAATCTCACACCTAATTTTGCATACATCAAGCACAGGTTACATAACCAAAAATATCACAGAATTTTTGAACGATTCAGCAAAACTCTGGTCCGCCTTGAAATTCGAAAAACCAGAACCGCCTTGGCAAAATTATCCGCAGCCGCCTTCAAATCTCACCTGAAACTAGCAGCGTCAATAGAGCAGGACCTATGGAAAGTAATCGATGCATCCGCAGCACTGAACGCCAATAGAATGAAGGAAAACACAGAGTCTAAGCACCTGAGGAAACTGAATAACATGGTAGGACGGGAAAGAAACAAAGAAACGCACCGGCCAATCGATTCTACCCCAGCCACCTCGCAATCAGACTGGAATACGCGCACGCAGAGGACTCAAGGAAGGGCGTGGACAGGACTAAATTCAACACGGCTGCACCTCATAATTAATAACACAGCAACCCCTACGCTTTCTGCTAGAAACGAATTGACAAATGAAGCGCACGGCAGCAGGATGGATATATCCGCACAGCAGTTTGACAAAACCGGAGGCACCAATCGTGTTGACGTGGATGAGACAACTGATTCAGAAATGGGTACATCACAGGCTGTAGACGAGGTAAAAGGCAGAACCAATGGTGTAAACAGTAACACGAAAGTAGCCAGCTCGGTTACCAGCGAAAAGGAAAACGCCCATAATCACAGGATGGATATATCCGCACAGCAGTTTGACAAACCCGGAGCCACCAATCGTGCTGACGTGGATGAGACAACCGATTCAGAAATGGGTACATCACATGCGGCTGTAGACGAGGTAAAAGGCAGAATCAATGGTGAAAACAATAACACGAAAGCAGCCAGCTCGGTTACCAGCGAAAAGGAAAACGCCCATAAACACAGGTACGCTCCCAATTCCTTTGCATATAAATCTAGTGTTAGTAAACAGGTTATTAGGAATGAAATTAATAATATAAGCATAGAAAGCAAGTGTTCCAGCGCAAATCACGAGAACATCATAGATAATAAAAACATAGAAAATAACCCTATGAGCTGTAGCGTGAATAATAAAAAAGTAGTTAACATATCCTCTTATGAGCTGAAAACAGAAGAAATGGAGGTCCTTAACAAAGGTCTTAACTTTGCTTTAGCCCCTAACAAAATCCCCAATGAAGAAATCATTTGCAACCTTGAAGATGGAATTAAGACTCTCAAGGATGATGACAAAGAACTCATCAGGCAAGAGGTCGCGGTTATCCTTAGAAAAGCCAAGCCACCCAGGAGAAACCTTAGCTCTGATCAACTTAAATCCCTAAAAAACCTTAGAAATAATAAGGACATAGTCATTTTAAAAGCCGACAAAGGTGGCACCACTTTCGTTATGGATAATGTATATTACATAAACAAAATGAAAGACCACCTATACAACAGTGGTAGCTACAAAAAGCTAGAAAAAAACCCCATCTCCAAAATCACGAACCTCGTAAAGAAAGCCATTAAAGAAGCAAACCTTGATGATAAAATAAAAAAGAGATTGACACCTAACAGCGAAATCACCCCTAGGATCTATGGAGCCCCTAAAATTCATAAAAAAGATGTCCCCCTAAGACCCATAGTCAACACCATAGGGTCCCCCACGTATGAATTAGCCAAGTACGTCACCAGCATTCTGTCCCCGCTTGTAGGTAAGACTAGCTCTTACATCAAAGACTCCAATCAATTTGTAAATCACATAAAAAACACCAAGCTAGAACCAGGAGACAAAATCGTGAGTTTTGACGTAGTCCAGCTCTTCACCAAAATTCCCCTAGATGATGCTATTCAGGTAGTTAAAGATGTAACAGATCCCCAGACCGCTAAATTAGCCGAAATCTGTCTCCGCTCAACCTTCTTTTCCTTCCAGGGTGAAATATTTGAACAAACTTCAGGTGTTGCCATGGGATCACCTCTCTCACCCATCATGGCAAACCTTTTCATGGAAAAATTCGAGAAGAAGGCATTAGACTCTTATCCTCTAAAACCCAAATCCTGGGCTAGGTTTGTGGATGACACCAGTGTCAATTGGCCTCATGGCGAGGAAGAGCTAAACAAGTTCCTAGATCACCTCAATAGCTTGTCTGAAGACATCAAATTCACCATGGAAGTTGAAGAAAATAATTGCATTCCTTTCTTAGACATTCTCCTCATTAGACAGAAGGATGGTTCCATTGGTCACAAAGTTTTTAGAAAGAAAGCCCATACAGATAACTACCTGCATGCCGACTCTCATCACCACCCCGCCCAAAAAATGGGGGTTCTACAAACCCTCTTCACTAGAGCTTATAGAATCTCTGATATAAACCATACAGATGAAGAAATTTCCTACCTTAAAAAAACCTTTGCCAACCTAGGGTACAGCAATGAAAACATTTACAAAGCCATTCAAAAAGCAAAAACTGATAACAATAAAAACAAATCTAAAGACAACCCAGCCTCCAATACCTGCCTTCCTTACATCCAAGGAGTCACTGACAAAATAGCCAAAATCCTCAATAAGAAAAATATAAAAACTGCTTTCAAACCCCTGTCTACCATAAAGCAAAGAATGAGATCTGTTAAGGATAACCAAGAGCCTCTTCAGCAAAAAGGAGTTTATATCATCGAATGTTCTTGTGGGGATCAATACATAGGAGAAACTGGTAGATCGGTTAGGATTAGACTCAAAGAGCATAGTGCAGACATTCGTAACGAAAGAACCAAGTCCTCAGCCCTAGCTGAGCATGTAGGTAAAACTAATCATCATATTTGCTTAGAAGACACCAAAGTCATTGCTAATGTAGAACACCATTTCAAGCGTAAAGTTAGGGAAGCTATTGAAATCATTAAACATCCTAGAAACCTTAATAGGGATGGTGGCATGGAAATTAGCAAAAATTGGAACCCCGTATTAACCTCCGCTAATAATCTTAATAACAATGTCAGAAATTCCTAACCTGCCTTCATAATATTAAAGACAAATATAAGAGCAAATATAAATTATAATAGATATAATAAACAGGTATAAGAGAACATTTTTAGATATTTTGGAATTAACATATATAATAATATAGATTAGCTACTATCAATAATCAAGCATCCATGATAACAGTTAAATAATAGATAAATTAATAAATATATATAGTAGAACATTAATAAACATCATAATAAATGTCAATCATAATAGATAACAATAAGTATATATAAAGGAACTATAGCTAATACCATAATAAATATCATTAATAATGATATAGAACAAAATAAGAATATAGAATTAAAATAACATTAACAATAACAAATATTAAAGATAAACAACAAAAGCATTAAATATTAAAAACTAATAAAAATAATACAAAATAATCTTAAGAATTACAAAAAGAGATTTTAATAACAAATAAATTATTTATAAATAGACATAATAAATAACTTACATAACAATAACAATAAAATCTCATTTTAATTAATTAAGAATAACATCATAAACATCAACTAGCATTAACCATAATTAATAAACAAAATTTAATTATAAGCAATTAATAGAAGCATTAATAACATTAAAATTAATTAATGATAAAGCTTACATTATCCGCATCAAATATAAAAGCATATTAACATGTATAAGAGAACATTATTAAATAACTTAGGAAATAACCTATAAGATAGATTAGTAACTATCATTAAGCTAACATCCATTATAATAGATTAATAATAGATAAATTAATAAATATTAACAATAACAAATAATAAATATAAACAAAAAAATGCATTAAATATTAAAATACTAATAAGAATAATACTAAATAATCCTAGAATTACTAAAAGAGATTTTAATAACAAAACATATGATTTATAAGAAGACATAATAAATAACTTTCATATCAATAATAATAAAATCACATTCTAATCAATTAAGAATAACATATCAATAAACATAACCATAATTAATATGAATAATTTAGTTATTAGGCATAATGACATAATAAGACAAAATTTAAAATTGTAACATTAATAAAATAATTAAAAATAAATTACAAGGTAGTTATTAAAAATTTGTATAATGAAAAAACATAAAGCTTATAATAAATAAAATCATCATTAATGAAAAGAGTCGGCCATTGGACTTCACATCCTGGGTTTTCATATTTATACCTAAAAATTTCCTTCTTTTCTCCTCACATTTTGTCCTGATGATGAGTCTAGTTGCAGACTCGAAACGTCGACTTCAAAACATGAACACTGTGGAAAATCCGAACTCCATTCAGATGTACCTTTTCCGTTAAGGAGTCTGAAAAGGAACGAAAGGGACTGCGCTGGAAATCTAGACAGAGGGATTACCAAACCAATTGCAAAACTGCAGAATAATTTTTACGGTACGTCAGTCAATCTTCCCGAATGCTGTGTTCAGTGCATTGCGATCGATAGGGCGGCAGACATGGCTTGCTATGGATAAAGGATAAAGCCTATTGTGGTCTCCCAATATATACTCAACGGTACGTGGGAGCACAAGTCCATACTGGCACTTATCGTCTCAAAGTGGAGGAATCACCCAACCAACAGTGAAAACAATAGTTACCAGGCTTTACGACGCCGGAATACGTCTCTAGCCTACACTTCTAAATTTTGTGTGTTAGGTTCCAAAGCGTTTTTAGATTCATTAAATTTATTTTATAGTTGATCTTGCTTAAGAAATTTTCCTTTCAGGTTCACCGCGTGATGTAGATGTACAATTCCTAAAATGCAATCTAAGATGATAAACAATCGTTTAATCTTCTTTTTGCAATGAAAATCCTAGCTACTAAGGAAAGAGAGATGGCGTTCTTTCAACAAAGAGCAGAGAGCACACACTATATGCACTTGTCCTAAATCAAACCAAAAAATAGTCTAAATGCAAATGCACATGCATGTATTTTTTTTTAGCCTTCTTAATGTGTGAATGATAAAAAGAAAGCTAAGCGCAAATCTGAATTATTTTTCAAAGCGACATTACTAACAAGTTTCTTTTCAAGACAAAATGAGGGCAATGATGACACTTTGCTATTTGGAATTGAAAACTTGCTTTCGACACTTGAAAAACTACTAATTCAAATCAAATACAAGAGTAACAGTGTAATCGACTATAAAGAACAATCAGATTCTCTTCTATGACTGAAAACGACACTTGCGACACTTTCAAATCAAGAAACGAAAATACAATTACGCTACTTCTTTGTAAAGGAGAACTAAAAATGACTCAAAATACATAAAAACATTTACAGTTCTTTTCACAATGGAGGCAGAATAATGGCAAGGAAAGGGGTTCCCAACAGAGGTATACTGACTACAGACAACAAAACTCCTGAATAGAGCTGAAAAGAGTGAACACAGAAGCCAAAATCTAAGAGCAGAAGAGGTCTGACTAGTGCACCTGTAGCATAGGGAAACTGAAATGCAACGCACCTACTACACTCGTGAAGTGCGATGCATTCAGGTTTCAAAGAAGACACAGTGCGATGGACCAGGGACGAGACCTTAGCTGGGTTCCGGGTCACAGTTTACAGCTCAGTTTAGGGATTTAGGCCGAGTAAGTGGTAATCAGTAAATCAATCACAAGGGTAGATCTAAGGAGGTTACTAGAGCCACCACAAGGGCAATTAGAGAGCTTGTAAATCAATTGTTTAATTCATAAACAAAAGCCGGAGATAGACTGAAGCAGCATTGATCTACTTTGCACTTGCATAGCAAATGCAGTTCGAAGGCTAGCTGGCTTGAATTCAGGCTTTGTCTGTAAGTTTATAAAGTAAACAAATGTAGATAAACAAACAATCTATTCGTTCCATAGTGGAGTCATCATTTTGTTATTGGGAAAACTAGTGTCTATGCAGAGCTGCTAGTCCCACTAAGGCTGGTAGCTACCTTAGAAACAAACAAACTAAAAACTACTTTCATTTTCTTTTATGAGAAATAGATAAGAGGGGAATAAGGAGACCAACCTCTATCTTGTGCTTGGATCCTTGCTCGATTCCTCTCCCTTCTGATAGGTCTTTGCCACTCTTTTCCTCGTCTACCCAGCTTCAAAGAGCACCTGTAGAATCAAAGCAGCATAACATTATCCAAGAAAATAGATCTATTATCATAAACAATATAGGACCAGATATATATTGACCACACAAATGCATATAACATCAATCATACAAGAATGTGGAGGAAAACTTGAATAGCTTTATTGATAATAAAAAAAGTGCAAAGAGGATTAAAAACAATTGTTCTGACCCAACGTCATCCTCTCAGTAAGAAAGCCCTTCTTCACCTCATGAAAAGCTTAGATCACCCAACACTATGATATTGCACCAAGAAACCAACAACACTTCCTTACAAGATACAAAATTCCAGCCCTTGGATCTCTGGGATGAGGGATCCATATATAGATGTTTGCAAGGGAGGTGAGTCAGCTTATGAGATTTGATTCGTGTCCTCTCTCTGATAGTTCTTGACTCCACTTGGAGATTGATGATCTCTTACTCATCCCTGGGTGAATGCAGAGAGGCATGTGTCATAGGAGAAGTTTCTGGAAGATTCCATGATCCTCCACCTTGCGGATTGACCCTGCCATTTGTCCACTCTCGCCCATCGCACCCCATAGAAGGGCTTTTCAACATGCATCACACCTACTGTGTGTATTCAGGTGGGATGCAATGCACTTTGACCATGGAGCAGGTGAAATGGTCTAGTTTTGACCAGTTCTGAATAGTTTTTCATGGAGAAGTTCTGGGAGATGTTGTAATCAGTTGACCTTGTTCTTTTAGGGGTTGGAACAACACCTTTAGGGACTTAGGAGCCCTTGGTTTATGGACATTTATGATTGGGGTTGCAGTGCCCAAAAATTTCTATAACACTTTGGAGTACATGAGGTGGAATATTTGGGTCATATTGTATCTCATGAGGGTGTTAAGGTAGACACTAAAAAAATTAAAGCCATTAAGGAATGGAAAATCCCTACATCCATAAAGCATCTGCGAGGATTTCTTGGGTTGATAGGGTATTATCACAAGTTTTTGAAGAATTATGGGAGAATAGAAACACCTCTAACAAAATTATTGAAGAAAGATGCGTTTTATTTTACTCCATAAGCAATTAAGGCCTTTGAACATATTAAAGTGGAAATGTGCCAAGCATCGGCCTTAGCTATGCCAAACTTCACAAAAACCTTTATTGTGGAATGTGATGCCTTAGGAAATGGAATTGGTGTTGTTTTAATGCAAGAGGGAAGACCCATTGCTTTTGAAAGTCCTCCAATCAAAGGAAAGTATTTACACAAAGCTATTTATGAGAAGGAAATGTTGGAAATACTACTGTTGGGACTCACAATTGACCTATTTTTGACCTTATCTTTTGCCGTATTATTATCCTTTTGCAGTCATAAGTTGAAAGCTTTTATTTTACAATGACATATTGACCCCAAGGTATGAAGTAACCTCCCGCATATCTATGTTTAATTGTTTATTTCATATTTGTGAATATCTTTATACTTATCCTTGGAAACGCTGATTAAATTGTCAAGTAAATACCTTAAGTTTGCAGGAATTATAATGTATAGTTGCTGTAACACCAAAAACAACAACTACACAGTTGTTGTAACACTAGAAACAACAACTACGCAGTTGCTGCAACACCAGAAGCAGCAACTCCGTAGTTGCTACAGTCAGCAACAACAATTAACTAAAGCAAGCTATTTTGTAACAACCACAAATAACAGATGGCAACTATTTAAAGAACCTTGACGTGGCATAATCAAGCGGAGGTCTAAAGCAAGAAGAACACAGTCAGCATGGCCTAAATCAGGAACAGCATAGGGAAATGGCAAAGGAATATGAAGATCCCGAGAAGACGGTCGAAGTCAGTTACCCGCTGTGTAACAGCCAGAGCTCAATAAAGAATGTATTATCATACTGTTGTAGCAGCGTTCTGAATTGATTATTTTTGATAAGATGGGTTAACTGAATGGGTTGTAACATTTTATTGTAATAGATGTCTCCTCTATAAAGAGGAGACATCTACATGAAAAGGGGATTAGTCAGTGTCGATGGTCAGTCTGTAAGAAGAGATTCTGAGAACATCAGCAAGTCTGAACTTTATTGTATTTAAATCTTTTTGGCAGATGAATATAAAACTGTTTTGAGCACTTAATCCAGTCTTCGTTTTCCTGGGGAATCTTGTGAGAGGGACTGGGCCCACCTTCCTCACAAGATTCACCCATTTACTTTCTTGTCAAGTGTGTAAGTGTGCAATAGTTTCTTTCTGGTACTCTGCTTGGATTTGATAGCATTATCTCTGGTATTCTTTGTTTTGATAGTACTCTGTTTCATTAAATCACTTGAGTTTGTTCCTCACCGGTGAATGAGAGTGCAGTGTGCATTAGTAAATCTGATTACAGGGGCAGGTGCTGAACGTCCCCATCTGGAGGATAGGGTCCTGATCCTCTGCCAACAGAGCATCCATCATTTCGCTTTCCAGATTTGTAGTTTTAATTAATTGCTTTTACTTTAACAAGTACTGTAATGACATAGCGTAAGAATCACGTATACTACAGCTTTTCAATGCTTTTAGATTTTAAGTACATACAGTACGCAGTAGCCTTTGGAATAAAAAGACTTTCCCTGGTTGACAATTAATGTGGTACTTGAATGTTTAATTCATAAACAATTCAACTAGCCAACATTTTGGCGCCGTTGCCGGGGAAGGCAACTAAAAAATTCTAAAAGCATTAATGGTTTCTTTGTGAAAATAACAGGTGTATGAGAGGACGCAAGAAACCTAATTTTACAGGCGGCAAAGGAGGAAGGAAGACTTACATCGACGAAATCATCTCTAAGACCGAAGCATCACAGAGGACGAGTTCCCAGAGACCCCAGATCCAATACTCCTCACAAACAGACCAACAGACGGAGGAAGTAATAGGACCTGAAAGGAAGCTGGAAGCACCAGAGTACACTGAGGAACCGGTAGAGGAACCTGAAGAAACAGAAGACACAGAAGATAAAGCGAGTGATTCAGGGAAAAGACCAATGGAGGATAACAGAATAGAAGGGAGAGGGGAAAACTCGCTCTCTACCCTGGAATTCCCTATTGGGGTGCTCTCGAGAGGAACAACCCCCATGAAAAATATTCCACTCTCGGCATTACCCAATTTTCATGGGTTATCCTCCGAAGACCCGGACGAATTCCTCTTTGAATTCGACATACTGTGTAGAAGCTATGATTACATAAGTCCTAATCATAAGCTGAAATTGTTTCCAGCAACACTAAAAGGGAACGCATTGAGGTGGTTTATGAGCTTAGGAGCTCAGGCAATCACCACCTGGGACCAGATGAAAGAGGGATTTCTGGCTAAGTATCAAGACTACTGTCGGACAAGAGAAAGAAAGGAAGAATTGTTTAAAATGGTCCAGAAAGAGGACGAAAATTTGGAAGATTTCGTGGAAAGATTACAATATAATCTGCAGCGGTCTGATCATCCTAATATGAGCAAAGACATTTTGAAGACCATACTGCTGAAAGGGGTAAGAGATGATTGCCTGGACATGTTGAACATGCTTGGGAAAGGGGACATTTCCAAAGAACCCTTTGATGAAATTATTAAGCTCTGTATGCGGTGTTCAAGGGGAGCGGCAGGCAGATAAAAAAGCAGAGATAATGTGTATTCAAGGGTTCAGAAGTCAGCCAGTGGAGGAGCAACAAGAGCTGAGATAGGTAACTTATTAGAAGAATTTAAAACTGAAATGCTAAGTTCTTTTGCTTCACAAATTGATGCTCTGCAGGTCAAGAAGAAACAGGCAGAAGCAGAAGCTGCCCTAGCAATTTTCTGTTCAAAATGCAGAGAAAAACATCCACTTAGAGAATGCCCACTGGATAGGATGCCTATATGCACAATCTGCGAGAAGGATCATGAAACACAGCAATGCCCCTCTCTGCCTGGAACCAAAGCAACACTGCAGACAACTGAAGAAGAAGCTGAAGCAGTGTACCTAATGACACAGAGGAGGCAATGGCCGCAAAGACAAGGTACGAGCTCTAATACAACATTCAATCGTTGGAATAATAATTCTCCTTTTTACCCACCCTTCAACACAATGAACTTTCCACTTATGCAGCAACCAAATATTCCTTTTCCTGACCCTACTATGTGGAATCCTTGGGCTCCCCAGCAACCATACTTTAATCAATGGAACCCAAACTGGGCAGCCCAGCAGATACCCTTTCCTCAACAATAGCAATCTCTTTCCTTACCATCTAATAATCCTCCGAATAATCAGGCAATGAGACCACAGCTCCCTGTACAACCTAACCCCAATCCAAATAATAATAAGGCCCTGCAAGTTATTGATATTCAAAATCAGCCTATCTCTCCCCTGCAATGTAATGATATTCACCTTCGCTCAGGGAGAATAGTCGAACCTATTATAGATGATATCACGGACTCTGAAAAAGAAGAGACTAGAAAAGAGAAACCAGCTAACCATAGTGCTGAAGCAGCAGAATCAGCACCTAACAATAATGACCAAACGGTAGATCCACCATTCCCTGAAAGGCTGACTCTCACTAAAACACCCGAGCAACCTACCTTCAATCTTTTAGGAGAGCTACAAAACTTGTATGTCAAAATCCCATTATTGCAAGCACTAAGGGATGTTCCTATATATGCTAGAACTATTAGAGACATTTGTGTAAAAAAACCTAGAAGGAAGGCTAAAGACCCCCTCACAGTTCATGTGATGGGGGAATTAACTGCCTTAATGACTGAAAAAGATTATCCTGTCAAGTATGGTGACCCTGGTCACCCTACAGTAACAGTCCAGGTCGGAAAAACCTTTATCTCTAAAGTCTTAGCAGACTTAGGAGCTGCAATAAATATCATGACACTCGAAACAACTCAATTGCTCCAGCTAAAAAACTTTATCAGGGAAACTCCTACTATCTTAGAATTAGCTGACCGTTCTACGATCAAACCTGAAGGGGTCATTGAAGACCTTATAATCTCTGTAGAATCCTGGAATTACCCGGTCGACTTTATGGTATTACAAACTAAAACAAAGTTGGGGGGTCATCCGTTGATTCTAGGGAGACCTTTGTTGGCTACAGTTGATGCTTTCATCAGCTGTAGATCTGGATCAATGACCATCTCCAATGGAAAAGAAACTAAATAGCTGACCCTCTATCCTCATGCCACTCCCATGATTAACAGTGACAATTCCATATGGGTAGACTATGAGGATGAGGAAACCCAACCGATATTAACTATTGGGCAAGCTTTGACTTTTAAAGACTCCACCGAAGATGAACTAATTAGCAGTTTTATTTCTGAACCCTCTTCGGTTAATCCAGAAACATTTAACCACTTCGCTGCAATCCTAGAACCTGAATCCCAGCAGAATATGAAAGATGAAAATTTATGTCAGACAACATTAGGCAACCCTTCCAAGAGCACAACAATTGAAATTGAACCTGGTAAAACGTTTAATATAAATCCTGATTTGACTAATGATGAAAAGCAGAAATTAATAAAGTTACTCCAAGCAAACAAAGAGGCATTTGCATGGGACTACACAGACATGAAAGGGATCTCCCCTGAATTATGTACTCACCGTATATATATTAAGGAGGGATCCCGGCCAGTCTGTCAACCCCAGCGAATAATGAACCCTAACCTCAGAGAAATTGTGAAGGAGGAACTCCAAAAACCTTTAAATGCAGGATTTATATATCCAATATCTGACAGTGAGTGGGTTTATCCACTCGTAATTGTACCAAAGAAGAATGGGAAATGGCGAGTATGTGTAGACTATAGATCATTAAATAAAGCAACCCAGAAAGATCATTTCCCTTTACCTTTTATTGATCAAGTATTGGATAATTTAGCAGGTAAGAAATTCTTCTCATTCTTGGATGGGTTTAGTGGATACAACCAAATCAGGATTGCACCCCAGGATCAAGACAAAACCACATTTACCAGCCCATGGGGAACCTTTGCCTATAGAGTACTTCCATTTGGGTTGTGTAATGCTCCAACGACATTTCAGAGAGCGGTGATAGGAATATTTTCTGATATGTTAAACGATTCATTAGAAATATTCATGGACGACTTTACTCCTTATGGAGTGACCTTTGAAGATGCTCTGCAAAATCTTGAAAAAGTACTTAAGCGGTGCATAGAAGCACACCTCACTTTAAGCACTGAAAAGTGCCATATGATGATGAATCAGGGCATTGTATTAGGTCATTTCATTTCATTTTTAGGAATCCAAGTCGACCCAGCTAAGATTCAGGTGATTCAGAACCTTCCTATCCCCAAAACACAAACTGAGGTGAGAAGTTTTTTAGGACATGCCGGATATTACAGAAGATTTATTAAGGATTTTTCTAAAATAGCTTCTCCTTTGTTTGTGTTATTAATGAAAAATGCTGAATTCAAGTGGACTGATGACTGTGAGAATGCATTTAATAAACTTAAGCATCAGTTGTCCGCAGCTCCTATTTTGAGAGGACCTGATTGGGCATTACCCTTTCATATTTCCTCTGATGCCTCAGATACGGCAATTGGAGCTGTCCTGGGTCAGGAAGAAAACAATCTCCCCTATGCTATCTATTTCATCAGCAAAAACATGACACCAGTTGAGCTAAATTATATAGTAACTGAGAAAGAATTTTTAGCAGTTATTTATGCTATTAATAAATTTCGGCATTATATTACTGGCTATACTACCTTTGTGCATACTGACCACTCGGCCATCAAGTATTTAATGAATAAATCAATTACAAATGCTCGAGTCACCAGGTGGTTATTACTATTACAGGAATTTGATATCACAATTGTAGATAGGCCGAGAAAAGAAAATGTAGTTGCTGATTTTCTTTCTCGTTTAAAAACTGATGAAAATGTTCCAATAGATGATTCTTTTCCTGATGAGTATCTATTTGCAGTATCTGCTCACTCACCTTGGTATGCAGACATTGCCAATTATCTAGTTGCAGGAAAATTACCATCACACCTATCACACAGGGAAAGAAGGAAGATCATCCAGCAAAGTGCTAGGTACAGCTGGATAAGCGGGTGTCTGTTCCACACAAGAATAGATCAAGAAATCAGGAGATGCGTTGGGGAAGATGAGATTTATGACATATTGAAAGCTTGTCACGTTGGTCCTTGTGGAGGACATTTTGCAGATAAAAGAACAGCTCACAAGGTACTTAGAATGGGTTATTACTGGCCATCACTTTTTAAAGATGCTAGAAAATATGTGAAGGCTTGTGACAGCTGTCAAAGAATGGGCCAGCCCAACCATAGGGATGAAATGCCACTTAACCCCCAGGTAACTCTCGAACCCTTTGAGAAATGGGAATTAGATTTCGTAGGTCCCATTAATCCTCCATCTAATCAAAGAGTTTATATTTTAGTATGCACAGATTATATGACTAAATGGGTAGAGGCCAAAGCACTCATTAAAGCTAATGAAGAAGCAGTACTAACATTTTTATTTGAGGAAATCTTTGTTAGATTTGGACTACCCAGAGAATTAGTCACTGATGGAGGACCTCCTTTCAATTCTCATGGTTTCAAAGATACGCTCCAAAAATATCATATCAAGCATAAGATGACCACACCTTACCACCCCCAAGCAAATGGGCAGGTGGAAAGCACAAATAAGGTCATAGAAGCTATCTTAACAAAAACAATAAAGGAGAATAGAAGGGACTGGTTCCAATGCTTGCCCGAGGCTCTTTGGGCCTACAGAACCACTTGGAGAAACACAACATGATTTTCACCCTATGAATTGGTTTTTGGAAAGAATGCTATTTTTCCTGTAGAGTTTGAAATTAAAACCTTAAGAACTGCCTTAGTTGTTAACCTTGATTTAACTGATGCACAGACAGCCAGGTTGCAGCAGTTGCAGGAATTGGACGAGAAAAGACTGGATGTCGTCCATCAAACAACTATGATACAACAACAAAGGAGCAGATGGCATGACAGAACCATTAAGAAAAAGCAGTTCCAGAAAGGTAACTAGGCTCTACTTTATGATTCACGTTTCAAGAAATTTCAAGGGAAGCTGAGAGCAAGATGGCTAGGGCCGTATGAAGTGGATACTGTTTTCCCAAATGGAACGGTTAGACTATTAACAATTGATGGAAGCAGAACACCACTGTTAGTGAATGGCTACCGACTTCGGTTATATCAGTGGCCGGTTTCCAAAGAGGACTTTAAAGCCACTTGCATGGCAATAAAACATTATTCTTTTCCAGGGGAACTTGCTGTCCCTCAAAGCACTTGAATTTCTATTATTTATGTAATTTTTAGGATTAGACATTTTTTTTAGAAACTAATAAATACTGCCAAGGATTGCGATATTATATTTCGGTATTTTGCAGATGTTAGCATGGGGAAGTAGCTGAGAACAAAGGTCTCAAAAGGAATTATTGGGTGGACTCTGAATTCCTGTTGCTGCAACACCATTTCCCGTTGCTGCAACACCATTTCTCGTTGCTGCAACACCATTTCCCGTTGCTGCAACACCATTTCCTGCTGCTGCAACACCATTTCTTGTTGCTGCAACACTACTCCCGTTGCTGCAACACCATTTCCCATTGCTGCAACACCACTTCCTGTTGCTGCAACACCATTTCTTGTTGCTGCAACACTACCCCTGTTGCTGCAACACCATTTCCCGGTGCCACAACACTATTCCTATTGCTGTAACACTAGTTCCATTACTCCAGCACATTCCCCGTTTTCACAAACGTTTTCCCCTAATCCTTGTTGCCCCAACGGTAATTTTCTGTTGCTGCAACACCAGTCTCGGTGCCACGATATTGCTTCCCGATCACGAAATATCCTTTCCACACAAAATATACCACCTCTCGTGATGATTACAACACCTCACTATCACTTCCCGTCATTATCATTACAAATCACCCATATTCCCGTGCTTTCAGATCCGCGGTAATGATTATAATTTGACAGCAGACAAGAAAAGACTTTTTGACGCAGCGATCAAAAGGTAAAAGAAGAAGGTACGCACATTTATGAATGAGAATTAAATAATAGATAAGCGGAAAAAGGTTGATAGGTCCATCAAATGATTGCATTCCCAATCATATCATTTACACGTAGGAAGGGGGGGGATTACCAAAGAAATTCCCATAATGATAAACCACGCCAACCACCGCCACCCTTAATTCTCCCAGTTGTATGTAAAAACTAAGGCATGTTACCATTTGTGATGTATACTCTGAGTTGAAATCGGTAGCTCGACTCTGAATTCTGAAGATTTACCGAGACAACAGCCATGGGAGGAACCCTCATTACTCATGAACCAGGCACGACAGCAGTCCTGGAACTCTTTCCGGAAATTTACCAAATTTTCTTGCAAGTTGGATGGATAGAGTATTTCAGGAGACTTCCGGACTTTGACGAGCAGCAAGTCCTGGAATTCACATGCAATTTGACAGAAGGATTCTCTGTCGTCCAAGGAATTCAAGTTCCGGTCACGGAAGAAATCATAGCTGAAGTCACCGGACTCCCAGCCACTGGTACACGGTGGTTCAGCAGAAAGCACCTGATTCTGAATTCACATCAAGACTTTCTCCGACCAGGCGAGGAAGTAGAAACCAAGGGCAGAGGTGTAGCATTGCGGTCGTTACCTCAACCATGGCCAAAAGTCGCTGAATTCATCAAGCAATATCTGACATGCGAAGGTCGTTATTAGGTAATCTACCAGCACGACTTCGTCCTGTTAAATCATTTAAGAAATGGTCAATTATTGAACATGCCATATTATTTGCTGGGTTATCTTAAAAATATGGCACGATATGCTATGAAAGCGAAGCATCCAGTTCTCTCCCTAAAACACCATCGCTTAATCCAATTGCTGATTAACAGAGCTCTCGCTCTAAACATCCCTCCACCCCCCATTAATCCCCATCCGGAGGAAAGAATTCCACAGCCTGTGCAGGAAAGTCCTCATCAAGAAGAGGAAACTTCTCGTCAAGCTGAGGACACACCTCAGCGAGACTAAGAGCCTCCTCAACAAACATACGACATCCCTGAACAAACCCCTTTGGAAAACCCTCAGCAAACAGAGCATATTCCCGAACAACCCCAGCAAACACCCCTGCATGTTACAGAGAATGAACAAGCAGCAGCGGAATTAGCCACGTCTCCCAAAAGAACCAATTCTCCCGCTCCCATACTCAGTATTTCTACTGATGATTCCGACGATAATATCCCAATTACGCAGCTTAAACGAAAAATGCAGCAGGCAAAGAAAACCCCAGCAAAAAGAAGAAGAACGAGGGTTTCAACCAAAGCACCTACTACCCCGACTACTGTTCCGACCTTAAGGGCCAGTAGGAAGAGAAAAACACCTCAATTCCCTGCCTCTCTACCAAAACAAAAATCGGTAGTAGTTGGATCCCCTAATTCCTCCAGTTCACCACCCATCGCTTTAAAAACCCGCACTCCAGCCAGTCCTCGAAACCCCTCTCCCTCACCCACAGAGGCTGAGATGCAGAGCGTTCATAGCTTCGTGGCATCATATCTTAAGACAGCTGATACACAAGAACCAGCTGCCGACACCCAGAATGATAGTGACCAAGTGGCTGCAACACAAGAAACAGCCACTACCCCAGGTGACACACAAGAACCACCTGTGGGGAATACTGATCAAATTGACGAAGCAGAACCTCTGCCTCCACTGGAATCTACTGTCTCACAGGATCAGCCTACTATACCCGCCCTGCAACAAGAAATTGAGTTTCTGAAATCTCAGATTCAGGACTACCAGGAAGAGATAATAAGGGTCAGGGAAGCATATCAGAAAGAATTCAGCCTGCATGTTTTAGCAAGAGTAGCGTCTGCAGCAGAGAAAAGCAAAGATAACGAATATATGTGTACAAATTGTGGTGAGATATATGCTCAGGCAGGATATAAGGTAGTACAAGAACCAATAAAGGAAGCCTCCGATGCTGAAAATGAAATAAAGGAGTCTGCTGATGCTGAAGTAGAAATCCCACAATTCTCTGCTGAAATAGAAAGACCTGTTGCTACACAAGAACCAACAGGATCTGCAGAAGAAATGCAGGCAGAAAGACCTGTTGCTACACAAGAACCAACAGGATCTTCAGAGGAAGTGCAGACAGAGAAACCTGTTGTTACACAAGAACCAACAGGATCTTCAGAGGAAGTGCAGACAGAGAAACCTGTTGTTACACAAGAACCAACAGGATCTTCAGAAGAAGTGCAGTCAGAGAGACCTGTTGCTACACAAGAACCAACAGGTCATCCAGAGAACATGCAGGACCAAGATCAAGAACTTACTGACACACAAGAACCAGTAAGTTCACCTGAAACTGCACAAGATCAAGAACTTACTGACACACAAGAACCAGTAAGTTCACCTGAAATTGCACAAGATCAAGAACTTACTGACACACAAGAACCAGTAAGTTCACCTGAAATTGCACAAGATCAAGGACTTACTGACACACAAGAACCAGTGAGTTCACCTGAAACTGCACAAGACCAGGAGCTTACTGACACACAAGAACCAGTAAGTTCCTCAGAGACTGCATAGGAACAAACAGAGGAGCTTCCCGACACTATGCAGGAAGAAAAGAAAGAAGAAAACAAGGATTCACCCCGGCCTACCCAATCTGCTATGCAAGAAGAAGCTACACAAGAACCAGGAAATGAAGAAAGAAACACTGAAAGTGTTATGGAACAAGAAGAAGATATAGAAGAAAATGAGGATAAAGGTACAGATTCACCTTGGCATACCCAGAGCATTATGGAGGAGGAAGAAAAAGACACAGACTCATCACGGCCTACCCAGATTACTATGGAAGAAGAAATAATCTCAGGAGAAAATGAAGAAAAACTGGACTCACCTAGCCCTATTCAAGTTGCTAAGGAGCTAGAAGAATAAGAAAAAGATACAGATTCATCACGGCCTGCCCAGACTATTATGGAGGAAGAGCAAAAAGTTTCAGAAGGGAATAAAGAAGAATTGAATTCACCCAGCAAGAAGCAAGGAGCAGATGAAGAAAAAGAGACAGATTTACCCTGGTCCACCAAAATTAATTTGGAGCAAAATGGATTAGTCCAACAGGAGGAAGAAACTCTGGTCAAAGATGAAGAGAGAGATGCTGGATCATCCCAGCCCACTTCAACAGAGCAGATGATTCTGATTGATGCCTGTATGCAAACAGAGCTTCCCACTGTTAGTGATGCATGTATAGAAACAGAAAGTTTTCAGGAATTAAAAGGTAGATGGTGGAGAGAATATCAGCAGTCTCAAGGCAAAGCATTCGAACAACAAAAGGGGACCTGGTTTGATCATGCTTATAAGAACTGGGAAGCACTGGAACAGTGTAGGGCCTAGTATAAAGAAATCAAGGAACTGAAACACAGAATGTCCCAGATGTTTGAGTTATGTCAAAGGATGCTTGCCACAAGGAAACCCTCCTTTAACTATGCTACATTTTTGAGGGAAAGACTTGCATTCATTCAGCTGAAGGCTATCAAAGATGGGAGGCCTCATCAAGTGGTCACAGCAGAACAGTTTATGCAGACCTTTGCAGAGGCACCCAAAAGTTATCAAAACTTGCTATGTGAACTATACCTCCATAATGAGGCCGTGTCTGAAGAAACGAACATGAATATGATACCTGTAGTTGGTGACATACAATTGAGAGCCTTCATCTCCTTTTTGGCTAATCAACTTACCTGGCAAAATGCCTATGTCTCTGGCCTCCAAAACGAACAAAATTGTCTTCTGTGGATTCGAGCTGAACCACAGAACGCTGCCACTTTCATTTCACAACACTTAAAAATGATAAGCAATTCTGATATGAAGGATCATGTTATGAGACTGCAAACAGAGGTCCTAACAGACTGTCAACAGTATGTAAAGACCAAAGCATCCTTGGCTGTTAAAGCAAATAAAATGTTTGGGATAACTGCCCCGCAGAAAGGCAGGAATATCACCCGTATAACCCATCAAATATGCAAGTAGCACTTTCAAGGGTACCTCGGTATGTTGAATGCATGCAGCGTTGTGCTGAAAATTGGATGGGTTATAAATTTAAATTCCCACTTTTATGGTTGTCTGGTGATCAGTATAAGGGCCAGTTTGGACTTTCTAACAGAGAAGAGGCAGCAGCATGGAAGCATATACGAACTGTTTGTGGTTTTAGAGACAGGTTTGATGTTACTCCCTACAGCTATTGTCTTAGTAATCTGCATTGTTCGTTCTAGTTCTCCGACTCAGACTCAGAGTAGCCATTGCATGGGGACATGCAATCTCTTCAGTTGGGGGGGATGTTGGGACTCACAATTGACCTATTTTTGACCTTATCTTTTGCCGTATTATTATCCTTTTGCAGTCATAAGTTGAAAGCTTTTATTTTATAATGACATATTGACCCCAAGGTATGAAGTAACCTCCCGCATATCTATGTTTAATTGTTTATTTCATATTCGTGAATATCTTTATACTTATCCTTGGAAACGCTGACTAAATTGTCAAGTAAATGCCTTAAGTTTGCAGGAATTATAATGTATAGTTACTGTAACACCAAAAACAACAACTACGCAGTTGCTGTAACACCAGAAACAACAACTACGCAGTTGCTGCAACACCAGAAGCAGCAAATCCGTAGTTGCTACAGTCAGCAACAACAATTACCTAAAGCAAGCTATTTTGTAACAGCCACGAATAACAGATGGCAACTATTTAAAGAACCTTGACGTGGCATAATCAAGCGGAGGTCTAAATCAAGAAGAACACAGTCAGCATGGCCTAAATCAGGAACAACATGGGGAAATGACAAAGGAATATGAAGATCCCGAGAAGACGGTCGAAGTCAGTTACCCGCTGTGTAACAGCCAGAGCTCAAGGAAGAATGTATTATCATATTGTTGTAACAACGTTCTGAATTGCTTATTTTTGATAAGATGGGTTAACTGAATGGGCTATAACATTTTATTGTAATAGATGTCTCCTCTATAAAGAGGAGACATCTACATGAAAAGGGGATTAGTCAGTGTCGATGGTCAGTCTGTAAGAAGAGATTCTGAGAACATCAGCAAGTCTGAACTTTATTGTATTTAAATCTTTTTGGCAGATGAATATAAAACTGTTTTGAGCACTATATCCAGTCTTCGTTTTCCTGGGGAATCTTGTGAGAGGGACTGGGCCCACCTTCCTCACAAGATTCACCCATTTAATTTCTTGTCAAGTGTGTAAGTGTGCAATAGTTTCTTTCTGGTACTCTGCTTGGATTTGATAGCATTATCTCTGGTATTCTTTGTTTTGCTAGTACTCTGTTTCATTAAATCACTTGTGTTTGTTCCTCACCGGTGAATGAGAGTGCAGTGTGCATTAGTAAATCTGATTACAGGGGCAGGTGCTGAATGTCCCCATCTGGAGGATAGGGTCCCGATCCTCTGCCAACAGAGCATCCATCATTTCGCTTTCCAGATTTGTAGTTTTAATTAATTGCTTTTACTTTAACAAGTACTGTAATGACATAGCGTAAGAATCACGTATACTACAACTTTTCAATGCTTTTAGATTTTAAGTACATACAGTACGCAGTAGCCTTTGGAATAAAAAGACTTTCCCTGGTTGACAATTAATGTGGTACTTGAATGTTTAATTCATAAACAATTCAACTAGCCAACAACTACATGCACTTAAGAAATAGTGACCTTACCTAATGGGAAGACACTTGAAGGTAAAAATAAATCATTATAGTCTTAAATACTTTTTAGAACAAACATTATCTTCAAAAGAAAAATGGATCACAAAGATGTTGGGTTATGACTTTGAAATCATATACAAAAAATGGAACAAAAATGTTGTTGCAGATGCACTCTCAAGAAATGATGAGGAGTGGAAGCATTGCTTTCTGCCATTTCTATTATCCAACTAGATTGGATAACCAAAGCAAGGGATGAAAGGAAGAATGATGAAGAAGTGTGGGCACTCATTCAAAAGTTGCAGAAATATCCCAATACATCTAATACATTTAGTTGAAAAATGATTTATTATGGTACAAAGATCGTTTATACCTTTGTAAGAATTCCCAACTCAAACGAAATATTCGTCGGGAATTGCAAACCTCTGCCTCCGGAGGGCACTCAAGATTTTTAAAAACTTACCATAGGGTTAAGAGGGATTTTTTTTGGATGGCCTTAAATATGATATTCAAAAGTTTGTGGTGGAATGTCTGGTTGGCCAAGAAAAATAAAGTTGAGACAATTAAGACCCTTAGTATATTACAACCTTTATCCATCCCAAGTCAACGTTGGGAGGAGATTTCAATGGATTTTGTCATAGGTTTACCCAAGTCTGAAGGAAAGAGAGTCATCATGGTGGTAGTTGATAGGCTTACCAAGTATGCACACTTTTGTGCATTATCTCATCCATTTAAAGCAAATACAGTTGCTGCTGCATTTATGTAAACAATTCAAAAGCTAGATGGAAACCCAAAGATTATTGTAAGTGATAGAGATCCCATTTTTACTAGAAATTTTTGGATGGAATTATTTTTTTGTCTGGGTACTCAATTAGCTCATATCTCATCTTATCATCGTCAATCTAATGGGAAAAATGAGATAGTGAAAAAATGTTTGGAAGGATATCTTCGTTGCTTTGTATCTGATAAACAAACAAAATGGGTCAAGTGGTTGCCTCTGTTTGAGTGGTGATATAACACTTCCTTCCATGCTGCAGCAAAAATGATGCCATTTATGTCACTTTATGGATATCATCCACCATCCATCACATCATCTTTAAGAGAAAATTCTAAGGTTCAAGCAGTGGAATATCACATCAAGCATCAACAACAAGCTCTCCAACTTTTAAATGATAACCTCACTTTGGTGCATAATAGAATGAAATAACAGGCATATCAACATAGAAGTGAAAGAAGTTTTTATTTAGGTGTCTGGGTATTTTTACGGCTACAACCATACAAACAAATTCCCCTCAAGTAAGCTAAGAAGGATAATAAATTATTACCAAATTATTATGGTCCTTACAAGGTGTTTCAAAACATTGGTACTATGGCATGGAAAATTGGAGCTTCCTGCTTCTTCCTGAGTGCACCCATTTTTCCACATTTCATGCTTAAATAAGGTTATAGGTGACAAGCTCCCAATTCAAGAAATATTGCGAGAACTTGACAAGGAAGGAAAATCATATTGGAACCTAAAGCAGTCACAAAAATAAGAACTCGACAACTACAAAATCGATCAATTTCAGAGTATCTCATCAAGTGGAAAAACTTACCCACTGAAGATTCCACATGAGAGGATAAGAATTTTATACAAAAGCATCCAAAACTACTCAAGCATTGAGGACACCACTTTTTGGAAGGAGAGGGGCATGTTAGGTACCTATAATACTAGTGTATTCCCTCATTGTTATTGTTATTGTAGCCCCCTTATTGTTACTTTTGTGCCCATGTAGTCCCCATATTGTTATTATTGTGCCCCATAGAAGCCCACTATTGTTATTGTTGTGCCCTTACATTATTATTGCTATGTTTGCTCTGATTATATTATGATCCATTAGAATCCTATATATAGAAAGGAGGTTTTGTCATTTGAATCATCCAAGAATCGTTCATTTATGTAATGTAAAGGAGGTTTCGCCCTCGAAGAGGATAATTTTGAAGTCGTTGATCTATCTCTTCTTCTATTTTGTGAGATGGTTGCATAACAAGGCCTATGTCAAAGGAGGAGTTTACCATCTCAATAAGAAATGAGTTGAATATAATTGGGGGTCTCATAACTCTCAGTTCATCCATCCTCTGATTAGCAGCAGAAGAAAAAAGAAAATAGAAAAAAAGAGAAAAAAAGGAAAAAAGGAAAAGAGAAAAAAAGGAAAAAAAATAAAAGAGCCCAGGTGAAAAACTCCATGATGCACCTAAGGAAAATTCTAGGGTTTAAAACCTATATGAGGTAGTTCTAGAGTAAAAGAAATAATAAATGAAAAGATCCCCAGTTGAAAACCTCCTTTAAGGCTCCTGGGGTAGTTCTATAGGTTGAAAACCTCATTTGAGGGAGCCTACAGGTCTTAAGAAAAAAGAGAAAAAAATGACAAAGAAGGAAAGACGAGAAAAAAACAAATAATAGGAGGAAAGCAAGGAAACCCTTACATCAATATTTCTAAGATGTTTTTGCAGGGTTTCAACTACAACAAAAGAAGGGCAGTAGTCAAAGTGACTAGCCTCCACACTCCACTTTTTCACCCACCAAGGCTATCTATCTACATATCCTTCATCATTCCATCAACTTCCCCAAGCCCCTCCATCACTAGGAAACCTATCTCACTCAATTCTACCTAGGTCTTAAAGTGCTATAAGATTGTCCTGAAATGCTACATGATTGTCATATTTGCTACAAGATTGTGATCGACATAGAGAAAGGGTTATGATCGTATGTTTTCCAAGGGGGAATAAAAGTAAAGGTCCACTACACCATCATCACCGATCATCCACACCATTTAGCCACTTCTCCACCCAAATAACCATCTTTTTCCATTAAAAAAACCTCATTATTACTATTCCTTTTATTATTTTCATCACAACCATAACTTATGATCCTTTTACATGAGCTTAACATGAATTATCATAGTTTATGGATGCATTGTATGAAGGTTATTATGATCATAGGGGAGTCTATTTGACTGCTACAGGAAAGAAACTAATCTTGTAGAAATATGCAGAAACCCTACATGACCACAATCAAAAGAACTTGGAAGCACCAAAATGAAGAAATTACCATCATGAATCTTTGAGGGATCATCTCCTTGATCTTTGGTAACCACAAAGCTTCTACAAGGCTACTACAGGGTTATTGTTCATCTCCAACAGAAACAACTTGATCCACCATCAACAAAACCTACAATGACAATGCTCAGTCAAGTACATATGATCCTCACAAACATGAACTTATGGGATCCCAATTTAAGATTTGGGGATGCATAGCTAATGACCCTAGCCTCTAGGATTTCCCACGAGGAAGCAATGGTTGAGGAAGTAAAGCAGGTTATGACTAAGGAAGAAAATGAGCCTCTATGTATTAGAGCATATTTAAAAAGTCCTAGGGCTGTCATAAGTAATCATAGCATCATCTTCGGACCTCAATTAGCCCCTCACTACTTAGAAAAATAAGAGAAGGAAATCCTACATTTTGAAGACATTTTTAGGCCGTTAGGGATTGGGAGTTTGCAGGCCTTTTAAAGGATATGGCATGCTCTGCCACATAGTCTAAAGATCAGGGTATACCACTCCCCTAAGAGGTTGAGGAATTCCTTAGAGAGAACATCATTCTACAAGAGGATTTTTTAGAGATTGAATATCAATTGGATAGGGCTAATATTAGTCCTCCTTTTTTATTGGGTTTACAAGAAAGAATATATCAAGCAAAGGAACAAAGGGAGTGGGAAATAATAGAGGCAAGTGCAAGTTTTTATACATAGGAGGGCATACCTTTTGAAGTACCTTAGGATGTCAAAGAGGCCACTAGGGCCATGCATGAATTACAGATCAGCGAGTAATTTTCTCAGAGGGTGAGAAACACCTTCAACAATGGGTGATGATGGGCCTCATTAATAAATAAATGATAAGGCCCATCTGGCCTCCCTTCAACCTATATTTACCTCTTTCCTTGCATTTAATGGTAACTTTTTGACTATTATGTGGTTCTTAGGAAGACTAGAGGATGATTATCATATCTCATAGCCTAACATAATCCATGTGTAGGAAAAGAGTGCATTAAATTTAATTTACTCTGCAGAGATGCATTGGAAAGCATCTGGAGAAGATATAGGAGGATGGTATCCTGCATTTATTCACCCAAATCTCAACCTGATCCCTACATTTACTCACTCCTAGTTTAGAGATCCATTGGTAGCTGATGAACTCGAGGGCTGTAGGGAGAAAGATCCACATTTTTAGGTATTTTGGAGGGAAAAATCCATCCTTCCAAGGAGGTTTCCCCTCAGTCACTTTTGTATAAATAAGAAAGCCTAAGGGCTAAATAGGATTCAAGTTTCTGTAGGAGAATAAGGACTATTAGGAGCTGAGAACTTGTTGTTTCCACTTCCATTTCTGATGTACTTGAGCACTATTTTTCATTAATGAAAAGATTATTGTTGATCCACTACTGATTTTATTTCATAGGGTTGAGTCCCCTTGGGTTAGGGCGTAACCCAAAGGCTCTAGTATCTCTTGTTTGTATATTTCTTTCATGGATTTTCTTTCCTAGCAATATTTTCCTTCTTTGTCTAGTATACTTGTTTATGAAAATTCATTGTGCAGCTCTTCCAATCGCTTATCTTGTCGGATGCATGGTTGGGGACGTAGTATTTACAAGCCAAAAACATAGTTGCTTTCCTTTGTAGTAGTTAGCTCTTTGATTTGTCTCCTTTTACATACTTTGTTTTCTACGCATGTAGTGATTGATCTAGCTATCTTCTTTGAGCCTAGAGAGCATAATCTCTTATGGATGTAGGTCTTATCCATGCTACAAGTTAGATTTTCTTTCAATACAATAGATAGATTTCAAATAAAATTCAACTCAACCTTTCTTGATTATTTCCATTTTTCTGCAATTTAGTTATTAGTTTGGCACTCTTTTCAAGCAACAAAAGAATCATTTATATGGTGTGAAAGTAATACTACTATTTCTTAGGTTTTTAATTGTCATTTCCACTCCTCTCCCCACCATCAACCTTTTCCCTCTCACCTCACAACTCTACCAAAACACTGTCCATCAAAAACACATTTTTGGGTTATTGAAGGCCATTATGTGCATTGGTTTTTGTGCAATATGGGCCCATGATGGGTACTAGGGTTGGAAAATGCCACACAACCTTCAACCACCCTCCACCACCCGATTTCCCCACCTTCATATTGCCTTCCCCCCCTCATAATTCTCACGGATCTAATCTTGTAGCAAAACAAAGAAATCCTGTAGCATCCTATAGCAATCACGTAGCAATCCTGTAGCATCCTATAACACCGGGTAAAATTGGCCAAAATTGATCCTAAAGTTTTATTATTTCCTGCTAGCCTTGAATAATGTTCCCTAGGATCTAAAACCATGATTGAGAGAGACCGATGACCACTTAGGGCTTTCCTTTCAGCCACTGCAATACATTTATGCAATTAGGGTAAGTGGACAAATTTATGAATTTATTAATATGGTGATGATTTTTTTGATTATCTTATGAAATATCTAATGAAATATGTCACTAAGTCTACTTTATTTAAACACAATGATTAAAGGTTTATTACATGTTTTTTTCTTATGAAAAGTATATTAGGGTTGCTTGCTTTGATTTATGCTTCTTAATCTAGGAGTTTCAATTTCAAGCAATGTTATTCCATTACATATACTAGGTTTCCTTTATATGAACCATTTACATTTTGAAAATAGGTTAACGTTTACATTTCTGCAAGTACTGCAGCCTTTAAATTTCTAAAAATAGGGCTAGAATTTAATTTTGAGCAAGTAACATTTCCATTCATTTGCAAATAAAGTAATATTTCCATTTCTGAAAGTAGAATAAAAATTTCCTTTCATGCAATTCCCTTCTTTGCCAATCTAGAATCAGTTGATAGAGTGGTCTCTGTGTGCCTTGGTCTAGTCCATTGCTTGAAAGTGACATGAGTAGAGGCTTAGCCTACTGTTCATATAACACTGTCACCTCTTAAGTTTGTATGAACCCTAGGTTGATAAGTAAAATTGGTAGCTTTTGGAGTTTCAACACTCTTGTTGCAATACTAAGGCTCATCATTTCCCTCACACAACAAATCTGCTCCATCAAATTCATTGAAATTAGGGCATGCAAATAAACCCTCACACAGTTCCTTAACACACTTCAAGATGATTGATCTAAGGCACAACATGCACACTGATAAAACACTTTATTTGACATACCTCTCACACCATCACCTTAAGGACTTCTTCTCCATGAATCTTCCCTATTTCCTTCGCTTCAAGACAACCTTACCTCTGTCCATACTTCACCCTATTCCTATTGCTACTTGAGGTAGATTATAGCCTCTTTTACCTACTATAACACATGCAAAATTCTCCCGAGGAATGAAACCATTACATAGAGACAAACATCCACTTCTTTATGGTCTCGACCCTCTTTTTAATGCACAAAACTAGGCCACAATACTAGAATTTTGGGGCAGATCCTAGGGTGACTGTACATGCACAAAAGAAGCCCTAATATAGGGCACAAACCACAGATTAAAACACCTCCAATCCATTACAAACAAACCTTCAACAAGGGCACAAAAATCTAGACTAAACCATCCTCATAGTCAGGTTAACTTGACCTCCATTTCAGACATTGGATAGAACATACAAGCTCCAATTCGTCCCTCCTAAAGGTCTGCAACTCCCTGAGGTTTTCACTCTCCTTCTTGGGGAAAAAATATCTTGAGAATATGCTTTCTTGGATACTCCAAATGAGCTCAACTTCGTATCCTTTATAGTTTTCTTGGTGGAGTCCATTAGCCACCAAGGGTCACCAGATATGTCCAATTCGACCTAAGAAAATCATGCTCAAACACCAATAAATCATGAGATAAAAATTCTTTCATTTATTTTTCGCCATTCGATTGAAGCCCTGTATGCCCCTTAGCCCTTCAAGGGTGCCACTCATGCATCCAATGAACAAACTATCATTTTTTCATTGAGTCTATTTCCCATTAATTTGGGTATAATGCCCATTGCTTGGGTACATTTCCCAAAAAGTTTCATTTTCGTTGGTCAACTCCTCACAAACTTAGTAACCTAGGGATTCTCGGAGTACCTCCCAACCTACAAATTTAAACATCACCTTACTTTTGAGTAAAAGAACATATATAAAATATATAATAATTTGACCATATCATCACAATGGGTCTTCCTTCACACCTATGGTGGTTTAATCTTGATTTTATCTCGGTATGATGTCATTTTTTTACAAATACCCCATTGAATTATATTCCATCATGTCATTAATATACAATTATATCTATACTTGAATTATACATGGGTATATTGCATATTTTAGTAATGAAGAAATAATATATAGGAGATATATTGAATCAAATATAGGCCTGGACATTTTTTGCTCAATCACCTAATGGAACCATTAGCACATTTGAGATGAATATGGTGATACATTAAAGGATCACTAAATAAATGGAGGGACTACTTGACCAATGGAACTTTATTTATTTATTTAATGTTAGTGCTTAGTATTTATTATTGAACGCCCTTAATTTTGGTTTCCCATGGTTGAAAATGTGTTTCCCCCTTGATTGATCAATGTGCTTAAAATGTTGTTCCTCACAAAGGGAGAATTTAATTTCAACACATCATAGATAGACATTACTAGCCCAAATAGGTAGGTAAGAGGCATTTTGTGCATAGAAATTTATGTTAATCTACATTCCTCCTTCCTGACCTTGAATTGTGAATTAGAATTTTAGTCTACATGCAAATGGAAAAAATATGTAGTGTACAAACAAGAAGTAGTATCGACTTGTGAATATATGATGCCTTAGAATAGCGAGGGATAATTATATATAATACAATGAGGTAAAAATTGTCCTTTTGTTTAATCAAGGAATACAAGGTATATAAGAGTGAATGATATTATGCTACTTAGGATTTTTTACAAGAGTATAATTTAGGGTGATTAGCATACAAATACATGTCAAATTATTTACAGGTGATGTCAATTAGTGTTTAAAAAAAATTGTCATTAGGGTTATTATTTACTTTGGTGTTACATTTTGGTATTAGAGTGTCAAGTTCACACACTAGGCCTTTGGAACAATTTTCACTTTTCATATGAATATTTATTATTTGGTTGAACTAATGTAACTTGGTAATGGTTGAAACATGTATTAAGGCTAGAAGATGAGCTGAAAGGAGCGGGGCCACTAAGGCCTATCGGGACAAGAACATATATTGGGAATAATTTAGAGTGTAAAAACCATTAGATAGGCCCAGTCTACAACTACCAAAGATGGTCAATAAGGACCCATAGGCCACCAAATTAACCTGCAACACAATAGTCATAAACTACATCATAGCAATCGTGGTCTGCAACACAATAATCATGCCACAAACTACATTATTTCCTCGCACCATAGGTTTTTTCCACACCCCAACAACACCTAACACAATGGTTAGGTTCATACCGATAGAGTTATAGGCAATAATTTAGTTTAGTGGGTAGTGGGAGCTAGGCTCCTAAGAGGGGCTGTTATAATTGTGGAGATCCACACTACGAGAGTGGTTTCCATCAATAACATCAAGAAAAAAGAAAATAGAAAAAAAGAGAAAAAAAGGAAAAAAGGAAAAGAGAAAAAAAGGAAAAAAAATAAAAGAGCCCAGGTGAAAAACTCCATGATGCACCTAAGGAAAATTCTAGGGTTTAAAACCTCTATGAGGTAGTTCTAGAGTAAAAGAAATAATAAATGAAAAGATCCCCAGTTGAAAACCTCCTTTAAGGCTCCTGGGGTAGTTCTATAGGTTGAAAACCTCATTTGAGGGAGCCTACAGGTCTTAAGAAAAAAGAGAAAAAAATGAAAAAGAAGGAAAGACGAGAAAAAAACAAATAATAGGAGGAAAGCAAGGAAACCCTTACATCAACATTTCTAAGATGTTTTTGTAGGGTTTCAACTACAACAAAAGAAGGGCAGTAGTCAAAGTGACTAGCCTCCACACTCCACTTTTTCACCCACCAAGGCTATCTATCTACATATCCTTCATCATTCCATCAACTTCCCCAAGCCCCTCCATCACTAGGAAACCTATCTCACTCAATTCTACCTAGGTCTTAAAGTGCTATAAGATTGTCCTGAAATGCTACATGATTGTCATATTTGCTACAAGATTGTGATCGACATAGAGAAAGGGTTCTGATCGTATGTTTTCCAAGGGGGAATAAAAGTTAAGGTCCACTACACCATCATCACCGATCATCCACACCATTTAGCCACTTCTCCACCCAAATAACCATCTTTTTCCATTAAAAAAACCTCATTATTACTATTCCTTTTATTATTTTCATCACAACCATAACTTATGATCCTTTTACATGAGCTTAACATGAATTATCATAGTTTATGGATGCATTGTATGAAGGTTATTATGATCATAGGGGAGTCTATTTGACTGCTACAGGAAAGAAACTAATCTTGTAGAAATATGCAGAAACCCTACATGACCACAATCAAAATAACTTGGAAGCACCAAAATGAAGAAATTACCATCATGAATCTTTGAGGGATCATCTCCTTGATCTTTGGTAACCACAAAGCTTCTACAAGGCTACTACAGGGTTATTGTTCATCTCCAACAGAAACAACTTGATCCACCATCAACAAAACCTACAATGACAATGCTCAGTCAAGTACATATGATCCTCACAAACATGAACTTATGGGATCCAAATTTAAGATTTGGGGATGCATAGCTAATGACCCTAGCCTCTAGGATTTCCCATGAGGAAGCAATGGCTGAGGAAGTAAAGCAGGTTATGACTAAGGAAGAAAATGAGCCTCTATGTATTAGAGCATATTTAAAAAGTCCTAGGGCTGTCATAAGTAATCATAGCATCATCTTCGGACCTCAATTAGCCCCTCACTACTTAGAAAAATAAGAGAAGGAAATCCTACATTTTGAAGACATTTTTAGGCCGTTAGGGATTGGGAGTTTGCAGGCCTTTTAAAGGATATGGCATGCTCTGCCACATAGTCTAAAGATCAGGGTATACCACTCCCCTAAGAGGTTGAGTAATTCCTTAGAGAGAACATCATTCTACAAGAGGATTTTTTAGAGATTGAATATCAATTGGATAGGGCTAATATTAGTCCTCCTTTTTTATTGGGTTTACAAGAAAGAATATATCAAGCAAAGGAACAAAGGGAGTGGGAAATAATAGAGGCAAGTGCAAGTTTTTATACATAGGAGGGCATACCTTTTGAAGTACCTTAGGATGTCAAAGAGGCCACTAGGGCCATGCATGAATTACAGATCAGCGAGTAATTTTCTCAGAGGGTGAGAAACACCTTCAACAACGGGTGATGATGGGCCTCATTAATAAATAAATGATAAGGCCCATCTGGCCTCCCTTCAACCTATATTTACCTCTTTCCTTGCATTTAATGGTAACTTTTTGACTATTATGTGGTTCTTAGGAAGACTAGAGGATGATTATCATATCTCATAGCCTAACATAATCCATGTGTAGGAAAAGAGTGCATTAAATTTAATTTACTCTGCAGAGATGCATTGGAAAGCATCTGGAGAAGATATAGGAGGATGGTATCCTGCATTTATTCACCAAATCTCAACTCCTGATCCCTACATTTACTCACTCCTAGTTTAGAGATCCATTGGTAGCTGATGAACTCGAGGGCTGTAGGGAGAAAGATCCACATTTTTAGGTATTTTGGAGGGAAAAATCCATCCTTCCAAGGAGGTTTCCCCTCAGTCACTTTTGTATAAATAAGAAAGCCTAAGGGCTAAATAGGATTCAAGTTTCTGTAGGAGAATAAGGACTATTAGGAGCTGAGAACCTGTTGTTTCCACTTCCATTTCTGATGTACTTGAGCACTATTTTGCATTAATGAAAAGATTATTGTTGATCCACTACTGATTTTATTTCATGGGGTTGAGTCCCCTTGGGTTAGGGCGTAACCCAAAGGCTCTAGTATCTCTTGTTTGTATATTTCTTTCATGGATTTTCTTTCCTAGCAATATTTTCCTTCTTTGTCTAGTAGACTTGTTTATGAAAATTCATTGTGCAGCTCTTCCAATCACTTATCTTGTCGGATGCATGGTTGGGGACATAGTATTTACAAGCCAAAAACATAGTTGCTTTCCTTTGTAGTAGTTAGCTCTTTGATTTGTCTCCTTTTACATACTTTGTTTTCTACGCATGTAGTGATTGATCTAGCTATCTTCTTTGAGCCTAGAGAGCATAATCTCTTATGGATGTAGGTCTTATCCATGCTACAAGTTAGATTTTCTTTTAATACAATAGATAGATTTCAAATAAAATTCAACTCAACCTTTCTTGATTATTTCCATTTTTCTGCAATTTAGTTATTAGTTTGGCACTCTTTTCAAGCAACAAAAGAATCATTTATATGGTGTGAAAGTAATACTACTATTTCTTAGGTTTTTAATTGTCGTTTCCACTCCTCTCCCCACCATCAACCTTTTCCCTCTCACCTCACAACTCTACCAAAACACTCTCCATCAAAAACACATTTTTGGGTTATTGAAGGCCATTATGTGCATTGGTTTTTGTGCAATATGGGCCCATGATGGGTACTAGGGTTGGAAAATGCCACACAACCTTCAACCACCCTCCACCACCCGATTTCCCCACCTTCATATTGCCTTCCCCCCCTCATAATTCTCACGGATCTAATCTTGTAGCAAAACAAAGAAATCTTGTAGCATCCTATAGCAATCACGTAGCAATCCTGTAGCATCCTATAGCACCGGGTAAAATTGGCCAAAATTGATCCTAAAGTTTTATTATTTCCTGCTAGCCTTGAATAATGTTCCCTAGGATCTAAAACCATGATTGAGAGAGACCGATGACCACTTAGGGCTTTCCTTTCAGCCACTGCAATACATTTATGCAATTAGGGTAAGTGGACAAATTTATGAATTATTAATATGGTGATGATTTTTTTGATTATCTTATGAAATATCTAATGAAATATGTCACTAAGTCTACTTTATTTAAACACAATAATTAAAGGTTTATTACATGTTTTTTTCTTATGAAAAGTATATTAGGGTTGCTTGCTTTGATTTATGCTTCTTAATCTAGGAGTTTCAATTTCAAGCAATGTTATTCCATTACATATACTAGGTTTCCTTTATATGAACCATTTACATTTTGAAAATAGGTTAACGTTTACATTTCTGCAAGTACTGCAGCCTTTAAATTTCTAAAAATAGGGCTAGAATTTAATTTTGAGCAAGTAACATTTCCATTCATTTGCAAATAAAGTAATATTTCCATTTCTGAAAGTAGAATAAAAATTTCCTTTCATGCAATTCCCTTCTTTGCCAATCTAGAATCAGTTGATAGAGTGGTCTCTGTGTGCCTTGGTCTAGTCCATTGCTTGAAAGTGACATGAGTAGAGGCTTAGCCTACTGTTCATATAACACTGTCACCTCTTAAGTTTGTATGAACCCTAGGTTGATAAGTAAAATTGGTAGCTTTTGGAGTTTCAACACTCTTGTTGCAATACTAAGGCTCATCATTTCCCTCACACAACAAATCTGCTCCATCAAATTCATTGAAATTAGGGCATGCAAATAAACCCTCACACAGTTCCTTAACACACTTCAAGATGATTGATCTAAGGCACAACATGCACACTGATAAAACACTTTATTTGACATACCTCTCACACCATCACCTTAAGGAATTCTTCTCCATGAATCTTCCCTATTTCCTTCGCTTCAAGACAACCTTACCTCTGTCCATACTTCACCCTATTCCTATTGCTACTTGAGGTAGATTATAGCCTCTTTTACCTACTATAACACATGCAAAATTCTCCCGAGGAATGAAACCATTACATAGAGACAAACATTCACTTCTTTATGGTCTCGACCCTCTTTTTAATGCACAAAACTAGGCCACAATACTAGAATTTTGGGGCAGATCCTAGGGTGACTGTACATGCACAAAAGAAGCCCTAATATAGGGCACAAACCATAGATTAAAACACCTCCAATCCATTACAAACAAACCTTCAACAAGGGCACAAAAATCTAGACTAAACCATCCTCATAGTCAAGTTAACTTGACCTCCATTTCAGACATTGGATAGAACATACAAGCTCCAATTCGTCCCTCCTAAAGGTCTGCAACTCCCTGAGGTTTTCACTCTCCTTCTTGGGGAAAAAATATCTTGAGAATATGCTTTCTTGGATACTCCAAATGAGCTCAACTTCGTATCCTTTTATAGTTTTCTTGGTGGAGTCCATTAGCCACCAAGGGTCACCAGATATGTCCAATTCGACCTAAGAAAATCATGCTCAAACACCAATAAATCATGAGATAAAAATTCTTTCATTTATTTTTCGCCATTCGATTGAAGCCCTGTATGCCCCTTAGCCCTTCAAGGGTGCCACTCATGCATCCAATGAACACACTATCATTTTTTCATTGAGTCTATTTCCCATTAATTTGGGTATAATGCCCATTGCTTGGGTACATTTCCCAAAAAGTTTCATTTTCGTTGGTCAACTCCTCACAAACTTAGTAACCTAGGCATTCTCGGAGTACCTCCCAACCTACAAATTTAAACATCACCTTACTTTTGAGTAAAAGAACATATATAAAATATATAATAATTTGACCATATCATCACAATGGGTCTTCCTTCACACCTATGGTGGTTTAATCTTGATTTTATCTCGGTATGATGTCATTTTTTTACAAATACCCCATTGAATTATATTCCATCATGTCATTAATATACAATTATATCTATACTTGAATTATACATGGGTATATTGCATATTTTAGTAATGAAGAAATAATATATAGGAGATATATTGAATCAAATATAGGCCTGGACATTTTTTGCTCAATCACCTAATGGAACCATTAGCACATTTGAGATGAATATGGTGATACATTAAAGGATCACTAAATAAATGGAGGGACTACTTGACCAATGGAACTTTATTTATTTATTTAATGTTAGTGCTTAGTATTTATTATTGAACGCCCTTAATTTTGGTTTCCCATGGTTGAAAATGTGTTTCCCCCTTGATTGATTAATGTGCTTAAAATGTTGTTCCTCACAAAGGGAGAATTTAATTTCAACACATCATAGATAGACATTACTAGCCCAAATAGGTAGGTAAGAGGCATTTTGTGCATAGAAATTTATGTTAATCTACATTCCTCCTTCCTGACCTTGAATTGTGAATTAGAATTTTAGTCTACATGCAAATGGAAAAAATATGTAGTGTACAAACAAGAAGTAGTATCAACTTGTGAATATATGATGCCTTAGAATAGCGAGGGATAATTATATATAATACAATGAGGTAAAAATTGTCCTTTTGTTTAATCAAGGAATACAAGGTATATAAGAGTGAATGATATTATGCTACTTAGGATTTTTTACAAGAGTATAATTTAGGGTGATTAGCATACAAATACATGTCAAATTATTTACAAGTGATGTCAATTAGTGTTTAAAAAAAAATTGTCATTAGGGTTATTATTTACTTTGGTGTTACATTTTGGTATTAGAGTGTCAAGTTCACACACTAGGCCTTGGAACAATTTTCACTTTTCATATGAATATTTATTATTTGGTTGAACTAATGTAACTTGGTAATGGTTGAAACATGTATTAAGGCTAGAAGATGAGCTGAAAGGAGCGGGGCCACTAAGGCCTATCGGGACAAGAACATATATTGGGAATAATTTAGAGTGTAAAAACCATTAGATAGGACCAGTCTACAACTACCAAAGATGGTCAATAAGGACCCATAGGCCACCAAATTAACCTGCAACACAATAGTCATAAACTACATCATAGCAATCGTGGTCTGCAACACAATAATCATGCCACAAACTACATTATTTCCTTGCACCATAGGTTTTTTCCACACCCCAACAACACCTAACACAATGGTTAGGTTCATACCGATAGAGTTATAGGCAATAATTTAGTTTAGTGGGTAGTGGGAGCTAGGCTCCTAAGAGGGGCTGTTATAATTGTGGAGATCCACACTACGAGAGTGGTTTCCATCAATAACATCGTAATTCCAACCTAGCAGAACAATAGGCCATAATGCGAGATGTGGTAAGGGCTCATTGAATCCATGCATAGGTGAACAATCACCAAATTGAGCACTAGTCCACTATACTCAATATGACAGGTAATATCAATGGTATAATTTTTATGTTTTAATATATCTAGTAGCTACTAAATATTTTATTTTACATAATGAATTATCAAAAATCAATACATGAGGGAGTTGCATTGCATGAATTTAGACATATAGAGATGGCTTATGGTATGAAAAGAAACACAGGTAAGACAATAAATTATTGTGAGATAGAACTTAATGTGTAAGACTAAGGTATCACGTAACAACCCTGGTCAAAATTCCATGTAATAAAGTTAATAAAGGAAAAATAATAACCAAGGTCATGGGAGACATATTCCAAGCTGAATTTTGGGAAAACATCCTAGTGTGGGTGTTCATTTGGCTTATTATGGCTACGGAAATTGGCAAAGGCAATGGAAAGGCTTTGGAAAGGAAAAATGGCATTTTTGGCAATTTGTTTATGAAAATAATGGAAATTAGGAGAAAAGGAAGGTGAAAGGTCATAGGTTGCATGTAAGGAGGAAAATGAATGAAAATAATGGAAAATTGAAGAAAATAGAGGCCTCATTATTAAAAAGATTTATAAGGATCAATTGGTGATGAGGATCATCAATGGGTAAATTATATGGACCTTAATGCACCTCTGTCTTACTAAAATCCACTTTTCTCATCATTCTTTACAAGTTTTAATTGTGTTTTTCTTAATGAGGAGAGTAAAGATGAAATGTCATGTCTAGTGGTCTAATGTGCATTGATTGTAGGTTTTGGAGAAAATTTTGGCTAATTAAAGTGCAGGAACTTGAATGGAGACAAGCAAGAAGGATTTGAGGAGACAAGATCTCCCTCCTTAACTCCTCACTCACTCGAAGATTCCTCAATCAAATCTCATCAGCTCGGAGTTGCAAGAAGCCGAGTCAGGAAGGTCATTGGAAGCCAAGCCAGTGACAATTGACCAGTTGATCTTGAGATTGGAGCTAAGCCAGTGACAGTTGAAGACCAGTTGATCTTGAGGTTGGAGCCAAGCCTCCGTAAATTTAAGGAAGTTGTTGGTAACTTCAGTTGTATAAGTAAAGAGGCATAGAGCCTCACAGGATTCATATTTTTTGTTCAAGATAGCTAAGTAGTTTTCGAGTTGAAGCATTGTAACCAAGAACTCTTATGTATTTCTGATTTCTTTAATGAAAATGAGCAGAATTCCCTTGATCTAGCACTGAGTTGACTCAGAGGGCTGAAGCTCTTGGGTTAGGGCCCAACCCTAGAAAAATAGGTTCCTCTTGTTATATATGTATGCTTAGGTTATATTCATAGTTAGTGCTAAACTGATTTTGGTGTTGTTAATTTGCAAGTATTGGTAGGTTTAATTAGTTTTCTTCCATTTGTGGATAGTTCTGATAGTAGCATTGTAGTGATAAGAAGATATTCCAAAAAGGCTGACAACAAGTGGTTTTCACCTCATTTCTCCCTTTTAGGGATCATGGTTTGAGGAACACTTCTCATACAACCCAAAAAGACAAAATTCTTGCTTTTTGTGTAATCTAGGGTTTTCTTGTTAATTAGGTCATTATTTTTCAGTTTCATAGGATAAGTTGCAATTGGTATTTTCTGAGCTCTTAGGTTTTGCACTGATCTCACCTTGCTTTCATATTGGTTTCAAGCAATTCCATGCATGGACTTAGCAAGTAAATGGTGACAACTCTGTTTTCTTCTACTTGAATAAACCCTTCTTGTTTTTGATGAATTTATGTATGAATGCCAAGAATGATGTTTGTTGTTGTTGGAGACACAATTCTTTCTTTTTGTGTAATCTAGGGTTTTCTTGTTAATTAGGTCATTATATTTTCAGTTTCATAGGATAAGTTGCAATTGGTATTGTCTGAGCTCTTAGGTTTTGCACTGATCTCACCTCGCTTTCATATTGGTTTCAAGCAATTCCATGCATGAACTTAGCAAGTAAATGGTGACAACTCTGTTTTCTTCTACTTGAATAAACCCTTCTTGTTTTTGATGAATTTATGTATGAATGCCAAGAATGATGTTTGTTGTTGTAGGAGTTCCTGATTTGTAGGGAGACCTCATCTCATTAGCCTCAGCCAAGCCATATCCACCCATGATTTCCAAAAGTCACTAAGGTCTCAATTCAAATTCTTTCTCTATGAGGAAAAATTGTCATCTCTGTTGAGCAAATCAAACCATATCAAAGCTTTGGATTGATTTCTAAGTAAGTTTCGACCACTCCCATGCCTTATTCCCTCCTTATTTACCTTTTCCAAGCTCCATACCACCTTCTAGACCACTCCCTAAGCTTTCGGCCTGTTGCTGTAGTAAAACAGGGGATCCTGTAGGTGAACTAGTACTTCCTGTAGACATCCTGTAAGAAAACCTGTAGTAGCCTATTTTGAGCCTGAATTGAGAAAATTCATCATTAAAATTCAGGATTAGGTCCCTACTTGCCCTCCAATCCATCTGAACCATTGCACTCCTTTTCCTCCACACTTGTCTCCCCTGCCAAAGAACTAAGCAAGATTAGCATTTTCATGTTTCAAGCAAAAAGATAAAATGGAAAAAAGTTCATTTATATTTATTCATGGACGCAATAGTTAGTACTGTCTAAATCAGATTTCATGCTTAGATTAGTTAAAACCTCACAGGTGTTAAAGTAGGGTTCTTTTGCAAGAAAATTATGTTAACAAGTAGATAGAGGATTTCATGTATTTTACAAGAATTTCTTTCAGTCTTTCCTTCATGCATGTCAGGCCAGGCAGTAACTCTCCAAAGGCAGAAAAACTGATTCGTCTATTATTCCATAGGTAGGCTATTGTTATATACAATAGGAGTGATTGTTCAGTTCATCTCACAATGACTGTTCACATTCCTAATTTATTTATTTATTTACAAATTCCCCCAATCATGAAGATTAGGTGTCAGCATTCCCCCCCTTAATCTGAAGGGATGTTGGTGAGTCCAAGCATCATTCTGAATCGTTCAAGCTTTTCCTTTCCAAGTGCTTTGGTGAAGATGTCTGCAATTTGATCATTTGTGGAACAATGACGGAGATGGATTGTTTTGGCCTCAACATGATGTCGAATCAGATGATATTTAATATTGATATGCTTTGTTCGATCATGGAACTTTGGGTTTTTGGCCAACTTTATTGCAAAGGCGTTATCAATCATGAGTGGAGTTGATTGTACTTGTTTTACCTGCAAATCATTAAGAATTTTCCTGAGCCACACAATTTCTTTCGTTGCTTCAGCTGCTGCCACGTATTATGATTATGTTGTGGAATCTGCTGGAATGATTGTTTGTGTGATCTCCAGGAGACAACTCCTGATCCAAGAATCATAGCATATCCTGAAGTAGATACCCCAGTTTCTTTGTCTCCATCGAAGTCTGAATCAGAGTATCCAATCAAGCTGAAGTCGTCCACCTGTGTATACTTGATTCCAAGGTCTTGAGTTCCCTTCAAGTACCTTAGAACTCTTTTTGCAGCAGATCAATGTCCCTCACAAGGCTTTTGCATGAACCTGGAGAGGATTCCAACAGTAAATGAAATGTCTGGTCTGGTAGTAGTGAGGTAGATGAGACTTCCTACAGGCTGTCTATACTTTGTTGCATCCTCAAATTCCTTTCCTTCAACAGATGTGAGCTTTAAGTTTTTTTCCATTGGAGTAGAAAGAGGATTGCACTCTGTCATGCGAAATCTGTTTAACAAATCTCCAATGTATTTCTTTTGAGAAAGAAATATGGATTTTGGATGTTGGGTTACTTCAATGCCAAGATAGTAATGAACATAGCCAAATCAGTCATTTCAAAACTTTTCCCCAATTCCTTCTTTATGGATGCAATGTAGCTTTCATTGTTCCCTGTCATTAAAAGATCATCTACATATACCACAAGATACACAACTGTTTTTCCAACTTTGACAAAAAACTATCATCAAGATCAAAATGATTGAAGTTGAGTTTCAGAA